>CM030362.1:132274035-132874035 GCA_017893485.1 Hemerocallis citrina
GCTTACAAGTATGCGGTTTCGGGGCTCAAAATGATCATTCATACTACTCCCACTACTGGTTAAATTTTACAATAAACAAGTTCGAAGACAAGCTATTTTCCAGGGCTATCCCCAAAATTTTACTCGAACATACTGAATCTAGAGCTCAACTCACCCCTAGAGTTGATCCTCAAACTCGTCTCCCGAATGGCTCTCTCCTAGAGCCTGGTGATGCACTTAGTCCCACTCGCCTTCCGGGTGGCCTTCTTCCCAACGAGCTCGGAGCTCAACTCTCTCCTAGAGATGCTCCTCAAACTCGTCTCCTAAACAGCTCTCTCCTAGAGCCTGGTGATACACTTCGTCCCACTCGCCTTCCGAGTGGCCTTCTTCCCAACAAGCTCGGAGCTCAACTCTCCCCTAGAGATGCTCCTCAAACTCGTCTCCCGAGCGGCTCTCTGCTAGAGCCTGGTGATGCTCTTCGCTAGCTCACCACCCGAGCGCCCTTTTTCCAAAAGAGTTTGGAGCCTAACTCGTCTAGAGACACTCCCTAAAACTCGCCACCAAGAACAGATCTCCCCAAAGTCATGCAAAGCACATCTCAAACTTCATGGAGGCAAAGATATTGCGGGCCTATTTTGACCATGAAGAGGATGATTCTTCAACCGACTTCTGAAGTGAAGTTGTGGACCTTTAAGTCAGCTTCGAAATGAGAGGTCAAACGCCTCGACCGGACCTCCGTAGCCCTGGTAAAGCTAGTTACAACACAACTGCACTGAGCCAACAGGTCGTTGACTGGTCAACGGTCAAACGGTTAAAATCTCCACGTATTGCTCTCTCGAAGCCTCCCTGGACCTCGACAGCTCGCCGAGCGCTCTTGGCACCAACGCCATGAATGGAGAAATGGCGTTAACCGATCAACGGTCAATGGTCAATGGTCAATGGTCAAAGGACACGTGTCGCTCTCGACCAATCGGTCTTTGTTTTTCGAGTTCAATCGTGATCAGCGGCCACAGATTTCCACACAATTTTTTTTTAAGGGGATAACGGATTGGGTTTGCCCCCGTTTTGGACCAAAACCCTCTACTTCAGAACTCCATCGAGCTCTACTTCAGAGCTCTACTTCAGAACTCCTACTTCATAGCCCTACTTCAAAAACCCTCTACTTCAAAACCCCCCTACATGATCCCTCCTACCTGACAGCTTTTGCCCATCCAACTCCCTCACCATCTCTACCATGCGGTCAAGCTGTATTGGATTTAGGGGCGGAGGTGGGAGGGTCGGAGTGGATGCGGGAGTCGGGGGAGGAGAAAGACGCAGACTTCGAAACCCTCGCTGAGCTTCGAACCCATCGCTGCCGAGCTCCAACTCCTCCTCGCCGAGCTCGACCTCACCTCCAGTTCGCCAAAGTCCTCGCCAAGCTCCCCCTTTCGCTGAGCTTCGAACCCATCGCTGCTGAGCTCCAATGCCGAGCTCCAACTCCTCTTCGCCGAGCTCAACCTCCATCACCTTAGCCAAGTTCCCTCTCCATCACCCTCGGCGAGCTCGTCTCCACATCGGCAAGTTCCCTCGCCGAACCCCCCTCTTCGCCAACCTCCAGTGACCATGCTCACCCTCGGAATGTCGAAGAAGGGGTCGAAGACGAGGTCGAAGGAAGAGAAAAAAATCCGAGCGCTGACTGCCACGTGTCAGCGATCCGAGCATGCCACGTGGGTTGGCAACGCGATCCGAGCGTTGCTGCCACCGACGTCGAAATGAGGAAAAAACCGCCCCCTCCTGATCCGTGCTCAATCGTGATCGATGCTCTTGATCATGCCACATCATCAGGTGATTAATAAATTATTTATTTAATTAGTAAATAGAATTAATTATTTAAAATTCCGAAAAAATAAATAAAAATTGAAAAAAAATTAAAAATTCTAAAAATAATTATTAATTCGGAAAATAATTTTAAATTCTGAAGATATAATTATTAAGTTAGAATAATTAATTAATATTTTCAAAAATTAATTACTAAATTCGGAAACTGAATAAAAAAATTTAAAAAAAAGGAAAAAATTCAGAAAAATCTGGAAAAATCACAAAAAATTCCAGAAAATTATACAAATAATTGTGGGTATTTTACAAACCCCGAATGACACCGTTACACCTCGAGCGAGATCGAAATGCTCCCGAGAACTCCGATAAATTTTATAAGCCATTTAAACAGGCGAACTACTCCTTAAGGACTGTCGAACTCAGTCTTCGGGAGTGGGTGATATAGCCAAAAATAGAACCAAATCGGGACCGTTCAAATCGGGCACAAATCTCAAAGCTCTCGGGGGTAAAACGGTAAATTCAACTACTAACGAGTTCGAAAACAGAAATCGGGTCAACCCAACGACCCAATAGAGCTGCAAACGGATCCATATCGATGGGTTATGAAAAACCCGTTTAAAGCAGACCCAAACTGTTCAAAAGAGTTATCTAAATTCATGGTTATCTCTAAGAGAAGATTTAAACCAAATCTCTTATCATGAAACAGTTCAAACTCCGTTCCTTATCTACAAACACCCGGAGTTAAAGATAAATGATAATCACTAAACACATCTCGTAAGGCGACTATAAATACCCCTTCACCCCCGCCATAACAAGGTAATCAATACTTTTTTCACAAATCACTCTTTGATAATCTTCCTGATTACTGACTTGAGCGTCAGGAGGGTTCATCACCGGGATCCATCCCGACATTTCGAACTTTTTGCAGGTCAACGGCAGCAGCAAAAAACAGTCAAACACCGGCAAGAAGTCAACATATTTGCCATTTTTGTTTCCAGAAGAATCTACAAATTATCTGTTTGCTCCCACACCTAAATCAACAGCAACAAGTTCTATCGAATCTTGAATCTTTGTGATCCTGCTTACTTTGTTTTTGAAGGCTGAGGAAGAGAACAAGTATTCCCTCTGTTGACACTGTCACCTTTCTATTTTTAATTGTTGCTTTGGAAAGATTCCCTCAAGCTTGATGAGGCAATGTTTACATTTTTGTTGAACGAGTCTTGAGCCTGTTGATTAGAGAATTGTAATAATGGACAAGGTAGAAGAGAAGATGGTTCAAGACTTTTAATGCTCACAAGGGGCTTCATAAGTTGAGGGAATATAAGCTGTCCTTGTGTTGATATGATAAGAAGAGTCATACATGGAAAATTGCCTGGAAAAGAAAAAAGAGTCAAGAACATGACAAACAAGACGCGTTCTTTGAAGTAGTAATACTACAGAATGTTACCTCGTACTGGCACTACCTTCTGGTAAGGAGAAAGCAGATCAGGAAAGAGTGGATGAACAAATATTTGCTTATCTAGAATTTTCTCATTGTGCTATTGATTTTCTGTGTGCGCACTTAATTCACGAAATTCCATATTGATGAAAGTTCCATTAAACTTTATCGACTCAACAAAATTCAAGAATCACCAGGTAAAAAAAGATCTACGATGACAAGGATGGGCGTGTCAACAAACAAATGGACAAGCACTTGGTGCATATGTATGAATAGTCCATCAAACACTCAACCCAAACTTACTGTGTACGGTTTAACAAGTATAGCATCGACACGTGATAAAAATAAACATTAAATTTCAATTACTTCTGACTGACAAACTACAGTGACATCTTATGTCTACAATAATACAGAAGAAACCAGAACACTGGCTTACCCGCCACTGTTCAAGAGAGTTCCAAAGAGTTGCAAACTCAGCAGGTCCTGCAAAAGTTAGGGTGATATCAGGTCCCAGATTTAAGCATGCATCATGGAAGGAAAATATGAACTTCCTAAATAATTTTAAGGAACTTACCAAAGCCAACATGTATAGTGAAGCCAAAGCTGAAATCTATACGTGTTCTAATTTTTAGGCTAATTTACGAAAAGCTACCCTAATTCCATCAGAAAACAATTCGCTGTCATGAAAACCCTTTTTTTTCTTATTTTTAATAATTTACCCTAAGGGCCTGATAAACCTTAAAGATGACAATCTAAAGGGCGGACATCAGGAGAAAACAGAAAAAACAAAACAAAACAAAACAAACAAAAAAAAAAAAACCAGGAAAACATAACAAATTTTTCATTTGAGAAATGAGGTTTATAGATCACTGTTTAAATCTCAACAAAGTATAAAGTGAATGATTGAAACCGACAGAACATAACAGCACAGGCCAGAGCAAAAATGTCTAACTATTCATTTCCAGTCACTCTCATTAAAATATCCACACTATGTTATTTTGTGGGTTGTAACTTGTAACTTGTAAGCATACAATATCAACAATTCCTTAAAAAAGTATCCCATCATCATAATCATCAAGCCTCACGATCTATATGCATATAGCCAACTTTATTTTGGGTATGTTCGGGCATGTTTGGAAAGAGAACTACACAGTTTTCCCAGAGATATCTCTCATAACTAAAACTATCATAACAATATTATTTGTAGTTCTGTCACCCAAAAGTTTAAAAAATGGGAGTAATCTAAACTCAACTCAAACCTAATTTACCATAACTGTGTTGGATATATAGGTATATTCTCAATATAATAGAATAATATTGTGTATAATGTTCAATGAGGCAACACGTGCTTTCACCAGTTATCTGTTAATTGTTGGACCGGGTTGACAGGGGCTTCAAGCCCAGTACCCTAAACCCAGTTTCATCCCATATATACTGGTCTAGAGGTAGAGATATTAACCCTAACCCTAATTTCTCAAGCAGTAGAGATATTAACCCTAACCCTAATTTCTCTTATGATTACTCTCATAATCTCTAACAATCTTGAGATATTATATTATTTAAATTTGACATTAAGAAAGATCAGTTGGAGTTGATCTTCATTGGATTCACCTCACCGGCGTAGACATCTGCTTCCGCCGCCGCACTCGCCGGCGCCGCCACAGGGCACTGGCGACCCCACCGCAAGCCAGAGGCCCGACTTCTCCATCTTCTCCTTCTTCTTCCCGAGCTAAAACAGGGAAGGTGTGAGATATCATATCAGATCTGATTTTTGGATTGGTTGGATTTGGTGTTTCGTGTTTGGGGAAGAGATCGGATCCTTGTGTACGTGAGAGATCAACTTGATGCACTGATGCTTCGTGCATCAGATCTGGCTTTCCGATTGGTTCATTTCGGTGTTTGGTGTTCGGGCAAGGGATAGGATTACTGTGTGCATGACAGATCAAATAGAATGGCTTGACTATATATGTGGGTTGGATCCCCACTTTGGTGTTCTGTGTTTGGACGTGATCAGATCTAAAATTAAAAATACGTTCTTTACCTACATTTATATTTTAATTATTTGTTGTTGCTAAGTGCTAAAGTTTAAAACTTTGTTTATTCAAGTACAAGTTTGAAACTATTATGGCTACATGCTAATGATCAAATATTCATTTTGATTAAATATAGGCTGACTATAAAATTGTATCTCCAATTAAATTGTTGTTAGAATTAAATAATGTTAATAATTTGTTTAATTGGCTAATCTTTAACAATTTGATGGATGTAGAAACTTCAAAGTTACTTACAAATTGTGTATATTGGAGACGATAGATTTGCATTACGAAAGAATAAGTCTACGCTACACAGGCTTCTAACGTGAAGTGTCATTTTTCAGTATTTCATGTGATAAATGTGACAATGTTTCGTGCGATTGATCACATGATTGAGAGTTTTAGATCATAATTTGTGTCATTTTGAACCAGCATGATTAGGGTTGTCAAGTGTGCCTTGTCATACTATGTGTATAAATATATTGACAAACCTATCGTTTGCAGTTTGTGCGAGATTGTATATTTGCTTACCTACTAAAGATTGATGTATAAGATGTAACAAATGTCTGTAACTTAAGTGAGAACATCTAGTAATACATGCTATGCCTCCATTAGTTACGGTTTTGTTCTTTCTCATTCAATATACTGTGTGTGCAAAGTTGAATTATAAAATATTAGACATTATCTCGTTTAGCATTATGAAGATGATGAAGAACGAATAAAGGATAGAACTCTTCATTCAATGTGGTTGAGCATATGGACATTGTTGAAACCATGGGAGAAAGCAAACTATTCTGTAAAATGTAGTTAATGAGGACATCAATTCTGTTTAGTTTATTTTGATATTTAGCCCTATGTAGTAGTTTTACAATTTGCACCATTTTCTTTTATGCACTAGAATATTTTTGAGATTTTAGAATATTTTGAGATTTGTATCAAGATTTGTTTTGAGCCTATATATAGACCTTGAGATTAATGAGAAGTTATGCTATTCTTGATTAAAAAAATTATTGTGTTGAGTTTTGCTCTTCATCCCTCTTTTGTGTGAAACAATTGATATCCAATTATTAGGGTTTGTGATAAATCCTAATAAAGTTTAGGGTTTGTGATAAACTCTAAAACTATACCCCAAAATCCCCATATCAATTAAACCCAAACCCAAACCCTAATCCCCAAATCCAACTTAAATTCAACCCTAACCCATTCTCCAACTACTTCTTCCTCTGTCACATGACGTCCTACACCCCCTGTCGCCCTCACCCAACCCCCACTCTTCCTCTCCTCCTCTTCTTCTTCCTCCAAGCCCCGACCGAAAACCCTTTCCCCTGATCGACTTCGACCCCGCCCCAAGTCCATCACCGCAACCGCACACCCTCTCCCCGACCTCTACTCCTGCCGCATTCCCTGCTTCCTCACCCATGCCCTTGACCGCCAGCCACCCTCGCCTCCCTGGTCGACGAAGCCCCTCGCTGTCGCCCCCTTGCCGACGCCTGCCGCCGCCGACCACCGCTGCAACACCGATCCCGAGCTTCGACACCCCACTAGCACTATCTCGCCGTCTTCCATCGCAAATACACACAATCTGCAACCCAGTATACTCTTTTCAATTTTTTTCAAATATTTGTGTTATATTGCTTTATCATCTCTATTATATTATTTGATTTATCTGTCGTCTATAAATATTATATTATTTGATTTATCTGTCGTCTACATATATAGGCCTTGAGATTAATGAGAAGTTATGCTATTCTTGATTAAAAAAATTATTGTGTTGAGTTTTGCTTTTCATCCCTCTTTTGTGTGATACAATTGATATCCAATTATTAGGGTTTGTGATAAATCCTAATAAAGTTTAGGGTTTGTGATAAACTCTAAAACTATACCCCAAAATCCCCATATCAATTAAACCCAAAACCTAATCCCCAAATCCAACTTAAATTCAACCCTAACCCATTCTCCAACTACTTCTTCCTCTGTCACCTGACGTCCAACAGCCCCCGTCGCCCTCACCCAACCCCCACTCTTCCTCTCCTCTTCTTCTTCCTCCAAGCCCCGACTGAAAACCCTTTACTTTGATCGACTTTGACCCCGCCCTAAGTCCATCACCGCAACTGCACACCCTCTCCCCGACCTCTACTCCTGCCGCATTCCCTGCTTCCTCACCCACACCCCTGACCGCCAGCCACCCTCGCCTCCCTGGTCGACGAAGCCCCTCACTGTCGCCCCCTTGCCGATGCCTGCCGCCGCCGACCACCGCCGCAACACCGATCCCGAGCTTCGACGCCCCACTGGCACTGTCTCACCGTCTTCCATCACAAATACATACAATCTGCAACCCAGTATACTCTTTTCAATTTTTTTCAAATATTTGTGTTATATTGCCTTATCATCTCTATTACATTATTTGATTTATCTGTCGTCTACAAATATTGAGAGTGAGCATTTCTACTTGCTAATTAGAGTACAAATCAATATTGCATCTTTTACTTGCTAGAACGCTTAGGGATATAATTATTGATTGTTAGAACTGAATCGTTAATTTAGCTTGTTAAACTTAATTCAATTCTTAAAAAGCCATCTAACCGATTAACTGTTTTAAATTCTAACTTGATCCGCATTACATATTGGTAAAATTAATCCTTTAAAATTCTTGAAATTCTCTATTTAGGATTACGTTTTACATTAGTAGTAGAGTAATTTTGTATTAACCCATATTATTATTATTTTATAATGTGCTTGTACAATTAATGACATATACAAGTTAAGTTTAACAAACGAAGCAATTGACAATAGTAGTTCTAATTTGTGTAGTACTTGAATACGACATAATAGGCTATGACATGTGAACTATATATTAAATTATTTGTTCTTGTTAAAACTCATAACTCTGCTAAATGACACCTTATTAAATATGACAATTGTGAAATTTGTGCTCAATGATCATTAGAAAACCATTTAGTATGGTCTCTAGGAGTACACAATTTCTTGAGTCAATACGTTCGGATATTTGTGATCTCAATAGCTTTGTGGCTAGATGAGATAATGATTGGTCAAAAGTATTTAGTTACTCTTGGAGATGATTATTGAATGTTGTCATATATATGGAGAATGAAACACTTGTTATTTTAATGAATTAAAAATCTAGTTAAATGCTAAGATCACAAGGTTTCAGATTTGATATAGTTGGTGAATATGTTTTAATAATTTTAGAGAAGTTCGTATTTGACATAATCTCTAGTGCACTCTATTTACCATTTTAAAGTGGTATTGATAAAGTTAGAATCAAACACTTAGTGAATTGTTGAATTCTATATTATTGATTGTTGTTTAATTTGTGTAACTATGGGTGATGTTGTATTGTTAATCATATTCTTAATATGTTACTACATTCTAAATTATTTACACCCTGTAGACTATAGGATAGAAACACAAATAATTTTGTTAAAGTGAAAACATGTGGTGCGGTACATTTGTTAGAGTACATGACCTTAGAAGGCCTAAAGTATGAACTATAACAAATATGTGTGCTTAGAAAGTGCAGAATGTAGTTCTATATACAGATGTTGGATCTATCTAATTTGTGTTGGAATAATCTAAACTTGCAGAGTTCTTTGAGAATGTGTTCATAAAGATAAATGTATGAAATTATCTAGTCTTACAGATACGGTCAATAATTTACAGTTAGAATCAAGAACCAGCCTTACTAACACTTAAAATTTCAATGACAGATGAGCCAAAAAGAGTCTTTAATAGATAATGAAATGAATTTGTTGTTATACAATAATACTTTAATTTAGTTGATTTGTCGAAATTGGCTAAAGCTATAGTAAGTAATGGGGGTTGGGTAGAAGAAGCTTAGTTTTGAAATATTTAGTAGCAATTTTAATGCATTTTTAGCAGCTAAAGGATTGACTGAGATAAGTGGAAAAAATTTGTTTGAATTCTACTTACATGTCTGTCATATTGCTACAATAAGCATTCTTCTTGCTCTTGCATCTATTGAAAATTCTGTTATTCATGAAAGATGTTTAAACAATTTTGTACTAAAAGCATTTGTACTTGATGTTTTGTATTACTAAGTTTTGTACTAAACAGTTTTGTACTCAAAGTTTTGTACTTGATGTTTTGTATTGAAAAATTTTGTACTGAAAAGTTTGCATTAATGTGTTTAATGAACAAGATCTACAAATTGGTAAAATCATTGTATGTTTTTTTTAAAGTGTTAAAATTGAGGCACAAATAATTTGACAAAATTTTAAAGAGCTTAGATTTGAATCGAGTTATTCAGATAAATGTCTTTAATTTTGAGGTGAGTCAACTATAATTGTCCTCATTTATTTGTATATTGTTGACAAGTTTGTTGATTGGAAATGACCTCTCTATTATAAATGAAGTTAAAACTGTGCTATCCAAAGAATTTAGCATGAAACAGCTAGGTGTTGTGGACACCATATTAGGTATAAGGGTGAGTTTCGGTTGGCAAAGGATAACCCTTAGTCAAACTCATCAAATTAATAATGTGTTCCAAAAGTGGGGATATGATGATTGAAAATGTGTTTTGATATACCTTATGATTATGATTAAGGTTGACACCTAATGATGGTGGAACTATGAGTCAGTTAGATCATTCTAAACTTATTGAACGTCTCATATATACAAAGATTTGCGCTAACGGAACAGTCTTTGATGTAGGTATGATCTGCAGATTCAGTAGTAGTCCTATTAATACACATTGGAGAGCCATAAAAGGCTAATGAGATACTTGAGAGCAGTGTTCTAAATGGCGGCCGCCTCGGATGCCTAGGCGACACCTAGGCGCTCAGATGGAGGAGAACGAACCACCTTTGCCATAAGCAGTGGTGTAGGCGGTCAGAGGCGATTAGGAGGCCGTTTTGTTGAGTAGGCATCCGTGGCGCCGATCAGGCGTCCGCCTAATGTCTAATGCCTAGGCATTTTATATTTTTTAAAATTTTAAATACTATTAAATAACAAAAAAAGAGAACTACTATTAATCTATTAATCTGCTATATACTATGTATGGATCTTTAATAGTAGTGGAATTGTTTTTACTTTTTTTAGTATTATTGGTGATAGATTGCACATATTATACCTATTACACATATTAAAATAGCACATGTTACACATATTACACATATTGGCATATTACACATATTACAATTGGACAATTGTTTTTTTTAATTGCACATATTACACATTAATTGCACGAGAAAGCTTTTTTATGTGTAAACACCCTTTAATTACACATATTACACAAGAACATGATCAATATTTGCAATTGGATTGCATAATTATACTTACGATTTAAGAATAAGGAATGAAATTAACTAAATCGTCAAAATAAATTAAACCGCCTAGGCGCTGCTTAGGTGCCTTAGGCACTAGGCACCCCTTGACCAAACCGCCACCGTCTAACGTCGTTTACAATCTTGCTTGAGAGGTACTCAAGAGTATACTTTGTGCTACTCTAGTCATCTTTCAGGAATGAATGGATGATCTGATGCATTACCATGCTCAGAATTTAGTGAAAGTCGATAACTAGTGGATATGTATTTACACTATGAGAAAACAAAAATGTTATGAAAATTAAAAGGCAAACATGCACTGTGCTATCATCCATAAAATCAGACCTATATGTGTTATCCTCTGCAGGAAAAGAGGCTGAGTGGATTGAAGAACTTGTTGCTAGTCATCCATTAAGAATTTTAATTAACTCTCTAATTCTATTTGTCGACTATCAAGCTACAAAGCACTGTATGTAGCTCATAACTCACTCTATAATAGTCAGAGGAATATATTAAGCCTGAAAAAGCCTAGTTGAACTTTCTCATAAATAAAGTGCAATTGCGATAAAATATGGCTAATGCTTTTGCTAAAATACTTAAAAGTGATCTAATTATTAAAACTGTGGGGAAAATGGAGTTAAAAGCTATTGAGCCAAAAGTTTTTAACATCCTAGTTGTTTTAAAAATTAGAATCTAATTGGAGCCATAGAAAAGTTCAAACTTAAGCATCAATTTTAGGTAGTTGGCATGCTTTAGATAATTTAAAAATTTTATGTAAATTTTGTTAATATATAATTTAATTCTAATTCTGATGATGCTATATATTTTCATAATTTACTTAGAATCATCTTATTATTCCAAAAGAAAGTGTGAAAACTTGTCAATGTGTTTCCGATATTTAGAATGTCGTTATATCATTCCAATTTTGATGATATATCTCTCTTATGGATTTATGTTTCATTCCAATTTACAATTTTGATGATTCAGAATTAACCATAATTGATTTGACTGTTTTATCATTCCAATATGAAACATGGTATAGTTCTTGTATAGAAACTATAATAGTTATTGTTCTTTATTTTGTTAAAGAAACTTGATTGTGATGCTTGGTTACAATTTTGCTAAGCTAATTATGAATTGTACTAAGTTCTTTTGTGGAACTAGATACTTTATGAAATTCGTTAGATACTTTGATATTCTTGTTTTCAATAAGCTAGCAAAGATGAATGAGTTGAATATATCATTATAGATTTTAAAAATAATGATTAGCTCAAAATAGAGTAAACATAAAGCAGTTTGCAAGGATAGAGTTTCGGTTTATATCTCTCAAGAAAAAATTTGTCACTTGCTTGGTAAAACTACTATTGAGTTTAAGACTCTTGTGTTCATAAGCTTAAAACTCTTATTTTGTTCTTAAAGCTTATTTGCTTTGGTTGATTTTGAAACTATGACAGATTTCTCCAGTTGGTTTAGTCATTGTGAACTATTCTGTTTTAATGTGGTCTTTGAATTATTTGATTATTCTAGTTTAGTCTCTTTTGAACTATTCGAGTTATAATTGATTTAGTCGATGAACTATATTCTTTGTGATATAACAGAGCTTTGCCTAATATATTGTGAATATAGGAGGAGATTGTTGGGTATATAGGTATATCTATATAATAAAACACAAGACAATTTTAAAAAAAATCTATCAAGTAGTTCCCCTTCAATTGAAACAAAATCAACGGTTCAGATTCACCCTCCCAAAACATATTTTTCCTCCAAAAAATTTCCCCTCCAAAACCAATGTTTTTCCCCACAACACTAAAAAAACTCATTACTATCTCTCTTTTCTCTCTTCACTTTTTTATATTTTTTTTCTCTCTCTCTCTCTCATTTTCTCTCTATTTACTTAGAAATTTAGATTTTCAGATTTCACGTTTGTAAATTTTTAGATTTTTTATGATTTTTTTTATTACTCTATGTTAAACTGAAAATAACAAATATCTTCTCAACAGTTAAATTCCATCATTTTTCACCCTCAAAGTTCTAAGAAGTTGGATTTTACACCCCCATTTATAATTATTTTTCAACATATACTAATGGAAATATGAACTTTATTTACAACTAATTATTGTCATACTATTCAAACTTGAGCTACATAATTGTTGTTTTACTGTCTACGAGGCTTTTTATATGATGTATTGTTCCGAAGACGTGTCCACAGGCAAATCTAGTTCTCAATATAATAGAATAATATTCTATGGGGCAACACGTGTTTTCATGTGTTATCTGTTAATGGCCGGGTTGACGCTTCAACCCCAGTACATTAAACCCAGTTTCATCCCAGATATACTGGTCTAGAGATAGTGCGCTTGTGATATTCTAATTCATGATAAGCACGGTATAATATCTCAAGCAGTAGGGATAATAACCCTAACCCTAATTTCTCTTATGATTACTCTCATAATCTCTAACAAACTGTAGGTGTCAAAAGTTAACTAAATTGGAGTTACGAGGTACAATAGCGAAAGTCAGCACACATGTACCGAACTTAGCTTAAAAAACTGCAATTTTAGGAGATTAACGAATGTTACCAATCTTGGAAGGGTTTCTGGGATCTCCAAATAAAAACATGAGCAACCGAATCGTCGAAAGACTAAACCTCTGATACCAATTAGACAGAGCCATCTGAAGCTCCCTCTCGTCAACAAACCCACTTCCATCTCGATCCACAGCTCGAAAACTCTTCACAATCTCAGGGTGTGTCCCAGGTGGGGAATACCCAAACTGCCCTCCATAAGCCTGAGGAGGAGGATGGGCATAATAATAAGAAGAAGAGGAAGAAGAGGAAGAAGAGAGGTTGGAGAGTGGGGGAGCTGAAGGGGCGAAGTTATTGGAAGGGAAGTTGTTGAAAGATGACATTTTTTTTGAGTTCGGGTTTGAGGTGAGACTTAGGGGTTTTCGGATCGACGATGGGGAAGAGAAATGATAATTTCGAGGGTTCTGTGCAGATAGTTTGGTGGATTTTTTTGAAGATGAGGGTGGACACGTTTGCGCGTTTAGGCGGTTATTAGAGAAAGGGAGGTCGGTGGAAGTAGGATGGTAGATTCTAGAATTGTTTTTCAAAATGACCCACCTTTTAAAAATATCAAGTGCAGTTATATGCACTAGTAATTTACACGTGCGATACACGTTTTAATAATTTTAAAAAACAAAAATAAAAACTGTGGCGTAAGGAGAACTTGATTTCGAAACCTCCTTTATATTAATTATGTACATGCATTACACATATTGGTAGAATGACAAAACATTTACAATGACACTAAGGCCTTCTTCCATTATAATACCAGTAATTTACACGTGCGGTGCACATCTGAATAAATATAGTTTTTTAAAATAAAAATTTAGACATAATCTCAATTTGAACTTCGAACCTCCTTTATAATAGTTATGCACGTGTATTGTACGGGTTGGTAGATTGACAAACCATTTACAAATGACACTAAGACCTTCTCCCATTATAATATTAGAGATTAGGGATTAGAGATTTTATGTAGAAATTGTATATTCAAAATTTTTCCAAATGTTGGAAAAAATCAGAGAACTACACTTTGTTGGGTCAATTTGGTAAGTAGTTTCATAAGTGTATCAGTTTGATAAATACTTTTAAAAAATGGGTCAGCTTGGGGAAAAATTCGGTAGATTCTAGGAAAGCATATTCTTTTGACTTCAAATTATGGAAGGTTCTGGACTTTTAGGGAACTTTCTTTTTTTGATGTTTTGCCAAATTTGGCAAGTTCGTTTTCCTTTTTTTCTTTCCCCTCACAACAAAGTCATTGTCTTGGATGTTTAAAAAGTGCCGTTCTCCGCTTCGAAAATTAAAGGCAATAGTTAATAAAGTAAAAGGAGAAAACAATCAAATGATACCTAAAGTTTATCATAAATTCTCATTATCTTGGATGTTTAAAAAGTGTATTCTCCACTTCTTCGGAAAAATAAAAATTAAAGGCATTGGTCGATAAAATAAAGAAGAAAAAATGATCAAATGATATCCAAAGTTTATCCTTATTTTTAAATAGTACACAAACTTTTTATAATACCCAAATAGTACCTAAAGGTTTTAAAATATGATCAAAATCACATGCTGTTAAGTTTTCTGTTAAGTTAATTGAATATTCCCTTAATATACCCATTAAGAAGAATGTGAAATATCGAAATTGTCCTCACCTCTTAACGGATTTAAAATCCAAACTCATCACCACCACTAACCATCAACTCCACCACCGACCACCATCACCACAACCATCCCCAAACACCACCATCTCCACCATTCCATCAACCACCATCACCACCATCATCTTCAACCACCATCACCACCATCATCTTCACCGCCATCTCCAACCACCTCCGAAACCAATCACCATCACCTTCGAAACTCATCACCATAACCTCCGAACCCCTTCTCCACCGACCACCACTACCGACCACATACTATCATCTCCTTCATCTCCACCAAAATTTTAAAAAAATATCAAACAAGAAAAACTGAAAAAATTGAAGAAGAAGAATTGAAAGTGGAAGAAGAAAGGCCTAGGGGCATTTCTCGAATTTCACACTATTTCCGTATAAAAATTAACAGAAGGGTTTCTGGTCATATTTTTAAAAACTTAAGGTGTTATTTGAGAATTAAGATAAACTTTGGGTGCTATTTCATCCTTCCCTCAGAAACCCCTTTTCCTTCTTGGACACAGTTAAGAGTACTGTTAGGGGTGGCAACCGGGCCTGGCGGGCGGGGTAGGGCCGGAGCCGGTTGAGGGTCAAAGTGGTTCGGGTTGAGTTGAAACCTGGGTGGGGCCGAACAATGCAGCACCTCGGCTCGGACCTGAACCCTAACCCTTCAAGCGAGGTCTGGGCCGGGTCAAGGTAGGCTTGTTATTATTTTTTTTTGAATTTTATTTATTTATTTATAAAGCAAAAAAAATTCAAGAAAATATAGACAATAATTTAAAGATTATATAGAATAAAGGGAAAGATTTATATATTGATTTTTTGTAATGAATTACTGAGTTAAAAATAGAATCAAATAAAGTTGCGATAATTCATAGAAAGTGATAGAATTTAAAATTACAAGTTGAGGGGATGTTTAGAATTTGAGATGGCCTACAACTAGATTGAAGAGAGGGCATTGGACTACTGTCATAGACTTCTACTTAACCTAAATCTAGAATCTCATCGCCCTAAATTTCCCCCATTAATTCCACTACTTGACCTGTTTGGTCTTTAATCTTCAATCGTCACTACTTGTTCTATTTGGAGTAAATATTGAGTTCTTTCTGCTGCTTTCATCCAGTCTTCATCGCATACGAGCATCTCCAAATTCTTCGATAGCAAGTGATTCCTGTTTGGGCTCATAATCCTGGCACCAAGAAAGAAATCACTTTCTGATGCAACAGTTGACACCTGGGGAGTTAGCAAATCTTTAGTCATATGAGAAAGAATAGGAAAGATAGTTTCATTGTGTTTCCAAAATGATAACACACCAATAATCTCATCGACGGGAGCTTGAGCAATATTATACCAATTCAACTGATTTGATGCATTTGTTCTAGATTTTTTCAATTTTATAAAATTCAAAACAACACTTGTTGAAAATGCAAGACCCTTACCTTTGTATATGGAAGAAGATAATGAACTAACATGTTGTGATTGAGTAGTACTTGATGCATAAATTTTATCATAATTATCATACAAATTATTCAATACTGTTTCAAATTCTCTAGTAATTTTAGCATGATCGTAACCTTCTATTTTGAGATGGGGATCATATGAATAAAAAATCTCAATTAAATTATTCGTACCCTCTAACGTAATAATTTGATTCATTACACTAGCCACACAATACAACAAAGAAATATGATGAATATAATGGTCCATAAGCAACATAAACCATTGTTCCAATAAAATGGTCACTTATCAATTTTTTAATAGTAGATATCATAGTAACTATTGTACGTAAAATACCACTAGAAGTAGATGAATAAGATTTTTAAATTCCAAAGTTGCATCATTGAATGTTCAAAAAATTTCAGCAAACTATGTAACACTAAGGAGTTCATATGTCGAATTCCGATGGTGTCTAATATCTTTAGGAAAACATTTAAACGTAATTATCCTAAGTTTACACCAATCATGGAAAGATTGATATATAGGACCACTCAAAGTAATAAAATTAACACAATCTCTCATTTCACTAATTTTATCATTACCATATTTTAGTGCATCTTGGACACAAAGGTTGAGAATATGACAAGAACATCTAACATGAAATATATCCGGTTATATAGGATTTAACATATTCTTCAATGTAGAAATTGTCCTAGTATTATTAGAGGCATTATCAAAATCAAGAACAAAAACTTCATTATAAATACCAAATTTATTGTATGCTTCCATGATGTGTAATCTCACTCTTATGTGGATACCTAACAAATCCAAATGAAATAATCATCTTTTGAAGTAACCAATTATTATCGATCCAATGACAAGTTACACACATCATTGGTACATCGTTAACGCCTACCCAACCTTCAGAGGTCAACGAAACCCTATAATTTAGTGATGTCAACGCTGCAACAAATATCTCTTTACCCTCTTCGTAGACTAATCCACAATCTCCTTTCACAACATTACTAGTAATCTGTTTATAATGGGGGTTTAGGGCGGTTTGGTTAAAACTCTCTGAATTCCTACTTTCGGCATAGGAAAAATGGTAACTCATCCTTAATTACTAGTCAAGCCATTTCCCTTCGAACAATTCCATGATCATAACTATGGCTATCTATGTGACCAGTCATAGGGTTGATCTTTTGTTGAGTTAGAGTGTCTTGTGATAGTTCGGGTCGACATCTATCCAAGTGCCTCTTAAGTCCCCCCCCCCCCTCCCAAATTTAAACTTGTATGCAATTTTACACTTGTTACATACGTTTAGTCATTCCTTACAATCGGATTGAGAAGGGACATAAGTAAAATATTTGTGGAGTTCGGAAGTGGGTCCTCTATATTTACGAGATTGGGAAGAGGATTGTTCATTGTCTTCTAATTCAATGTCTTCTACTATTACTTCTGTAACACCCCGAATTCCAAATAAGGCTGAATTTGAAGTTCCACAGGATCTTTACACTTCACTTCGTACAATTTTACAAAGAAATTTGAACTTTTTATATTACAACAGAGTCTTTTACAATTTAATAACACAGCGGAAGGTAAAATGAAGTACAATAATGATAATTATACAACTGCAACATCTTTAACATTTAATTAATCAACAACATCATATCAACTTTATATCTTCATAAAAATCCAATCCTGCATATAAAACTATGGACACGTCAGTTGCTTACAACCGATGAAAATATCATACACGACCATTCTCTCTATACTGAAAGTATAACGATCTTGATACTTTAACAAACCACAAACTTGAATGTAAAATAAAGTGTTAAAAGTGACTACTCTAAACATGTAAGTGTATACAATGCCTTAATGCCTAATGCAGGTATTTACGCTAAGATGACACTAATGCATACTTGTTCGGATTCTATGCATCCCATACTACATAGGTCCGAGGGCAAGCACCTACATACCCCACATTAAAGGGTTCGATCCCTCGCCATGAAAATTACCCAGTAATAAAAGCAAGGTTTAGACATTCCACGAGTACGGATCCCAGTCCCGGAGTACACCGTCCGACTATACAAAATTCTCGTCGTGCGAACATCCCGTCAAGTGTCCCTCTAGCTCCGATATACGTATATACACTGGAGTACGGCAAACTATCCGCACGACTATCCGCTCGGATTTAAAATAAAAGCTCGTCTCCATCGGTAGCAACCTCAATACCAGAGTACACCGCCCGACTAGGTCTATAGTCCCGGAGTACACTGCTCGACTATATAGAAGCCTTCCACTCACGTTTGCCCAGGTTTACTACATCTTCACTTAGTGCCTAATTCTTAAGTTCAAGACATGAATAAATTATAACACCTAGAGTTAGCTTTTTCCCTACCGAACTTAAACACAAATACCGAGATAGCTCACATAGCCATATCTCAAAAATAACTCAATCATTTAATTCAACATTGCCGGTACCCGAGGGTCTCACTGAACCTCTAGATCACAAACTTTCATGTTCTAGAATTCACGGGTACTCATACCCTTCAATAATCATGTATTAAACTTCATTGTAATTATATCTTCAACTTATTCATAACTTAATCAATGTCTTGTTTTTGCATCATTCATAAAATTCAAATCATTCATTCATAATCTTTCAAAAAGACAACATTCCTTTACTTGAACTCATAACATAGATTCAAATCTCATTAGCAACTTAATCACATATAATTTCTTAAACCACATCAAGTATATATATAATCTCATCAAAAGAAATCAAATAACATAGCAATATTTTACTCTTCTTCTACTCAAAATAATGTCATATTCTTAAATAAATAATTTCGAAGTCATCAACTCATAATCTATATCAATTTCACTTTTAATTTCTCACAAAAATACATGAAATATCATGAAACTATTTTTAATAAATTCTAAATCATTTTAGAGGAATATTAGATTTTTTTCCAAATTTTATTTGCATTAAAACCCCTTTAAAATATCACAAAATACACCAAAAAGTCGAAAATGAGGCCACCGAGTTTCGAACCCAAGCCCAACTGTGCTACAGTACCGCCCTATGGCGCTCCGACTAGCCAGTTAGTCTATGTGACTTTACTGTCACAGAGGAAGGCCGAAACCCCTACATATTCACTCTTGGTCCGTGGGTTAATTAAAACCAAACAGTAAAAGGGAAGGGACTGTCGAGTTTCTAACTCGAGACTCAAGACCAACCCGTGCTACAGTAACCGCCCTATGGTGCCCCCGCTAACCAATAAGTCCATTAGCGACAACTGATATGAAATTACACTGCTATACTTTTGTTCAAACCGTACTGTTAACAATTTATCTTCACAAAACTCGATTTTTCATTCGATCTAATCTTTTATTAGACTGTAATTTATTTATCCAAACTGAGTTTACTTGAAAACAGTAACCCATGAATTTTTAACTTATATTTCAAACATTATATCTATATTTCGTTTTACTCTCTCATTTGCTTACATGAGTTGCATTTTCTCCAATTTAAGAAAAATAACAATTTGTACCTCTTACAACCAATTATATGAATCTATTTGTACCAATTAAACTTCACTACATATTTATTTTGACTACAAGGGAAGTCTCAACAATTTTCATACAAATCATAAACTTTCAATATTTACAATTCAACATGCATATTAGTATGGTTCATGGCAATAATGTATTTGTTTTATTATTTTCTTTGTAACTATCATGATGGCAATTATTTTTTTAATCACAACAAAATTTCTACAATTCATGGCACACACAATAGCATGGATTTATTCTACATTTATCACTTCAAATTAATCTATATTACTTATTTGTCAATACTAGCATGCTTGTCCTACAATTAGAAAGCATAAAGATCACCCACCTCTTATGAAGACTTACAAGAAGAAGAAAAGATACAACTCCTAAAGACTCCGAGCTCCAACAAGCCACCTGGTCCTTCTTCTCCTAGCAAGAGCACTCCAAAGCCTCTATTGCAACACAAGAACACTCTCTAACTCTCTTTCTTTTTCCTCTCCCTTGATTTCTTAGTTTAGGTGTAATGAGAAGACATTAGGGGGAGGGGTATTTATAGAATAAATGGAGGGCTAGGATTTGATCTCACCATTCGAGTAGCTACCCACTACTACTCTCCCACTCTCCCACTCTCTCCACTACTCCACTTCCGGCCTCTCTCTCCCTCCCTCAACCCGGGCTCTCTCTCCTCTTGGTACACACGTGCACGTGTTGTGCACAAGTGCACACACACACACAAATTAATACAATCCTATAAATTTTATTTGTATGCCAAAAAGTTGTTACATGTCATGTATGAGTCCATGCACAACGAATTGTAGAATTAATTAATGGGCTTGTCTTGTGGGCCTGTTTTTAATTAATTTAATTAGTCTAGTGGGCTAGAATCTATTCTTAGGTCTATGGGTTTAATAAAAGACTAAAAATAAAAGAGACGCATGCATGCTACAAAATTTAAAATGAAAGGGAAGAAAATAAAGATGAAAAATTCGCACGTGCATTGTATGTACAAAAATTAAAAAATGTATTTTTAATTAAAATAAAAAATACGGGATG
This sequence comes from Hemerocallis citrina, assembly GCA_017893485.1. NCBI lineage: Eukaryota > Viridiplantae > Streptophyta > Magnoliopsida > Asparagales > Asphodelaceae > Hemerocallis > Hemerocallis citrina. The sequence goes on from CM030362.1 coordinate 132,294,867, forward strand.
TTACAACTTCATCTATGTGTGTCAAAAATATTATCAAAATTTTTAAAAGTTTCTTCGCTATGTAATCGTGGAAAAAAGGAGTGCGATGAGATGAGGTGGATTCTTGGCTACGCCCGCTACGGCGTAATCTATTTGATGACATTAATTATGAACTAGTGCATGAATGTTAATTTTAAAAAAAATCTAAAAAGAAGAAGTGAGAGTTCAAAAAAACACCAAATGGAATTCTGAACTAGTGTATGTAAATAATAAAAAAAATCTACTAAGAAGAAGAGAGAGTCCCAAAAAACACCAAATGGAAAGAGAAGAAAAAGAATAATGATATTATTAAAATTGGACAATTAAAATGACACCGAGCGAATGTAAGAGACGAATGAGAGTTGAGAGAGTGATCGAGCCGGTCTTGTAAGATTGAGAGCACTAGAATGAGAGACTTGAGAGAGTTGATGTTGATCACTTCCACAAATTGCAAGAGAATAGCCTAATATTGTGAATGAATACGAAGAGTTGTGAAGAAAAATGAATGAAATGGGGGTGGATATTTATAGATTTTGTTTATTTTCGGATTTTCTCTTTTAACCCCCAAAACTAGTCAGTATATAGTTGTTAGGGGGGCACAAAATTAATTGAATAATTAATTAAAAAACAATAATAATAATAATAATAATAACATTAAAAAAACCAAAGTGACCATTCGTCTTGGTCGGGCGGTCGGCTCGGTCGGCTCGGACCTGATTAAACGGGTTCGGTTCGGTTCGGGTTTACAGCGGGCCGGGCTGTTTTTGGGCCGAAATGAGTCAAGTTTTTTCATCATTTTTGCAGCCCGAACCTGCCTACTAATCAGAGACGGTTCAATGTCGACCCGGACCACATTAGGTGCGGGCCAGTCCGAGCTCAAGCCCAGGCGGGCCAGACCGGGTGGGCAGCGGGCCGACCAGGACCTGTTGCCACCCCTAGGTACTGTTCCAACTAGTTGTAAATAATTTTTGAACACATATTTGTTTAGATTTTATCAACAACATTAATAGCGATTAATAGAATTTGTGCAACATTTAATATTTAAAAAATAGTTAATCACAACATCTACTCTATTCATTGATTATCTGCATTTAATATTAAAATAATAGGTAATCACAATCTCTACTCAATTCATTGATTATCCTCATTCCACTATTCATAATCAAATCCCCAAATTTGAACCATCAAATTAAGAAAAAATAAAAAACAAACAAAAGAAAAACACACACACACACACATACACAAAAAATTGTCAATTCGACCAGAGCAAGGTGGTCTACACAGTAATCGAAGGAGGTGGGGAGGCAAAGAGGGTGCCTTAAGGAGGAGAAGAGAGTTGGAGGGTGGGAGCGTTATGGAGGAAGCTTTAAATTCCGACAAATTAGGATCACATACTTGGTTTGATTTGATGTCACGATCGTCACTGTGTTCTTGTTCAGCCTCTAGTCACAATCGGATTAAAGTGATGTACGAGTACTTTCGAAAGTTTTGACGAGTGTGCCTGCAAGACTCATGCAAAAAAAATAAATTTACAGATAGTGTAGCATCAGATCCTACATTATAATGCGTGTAAAAAATGAAAAAAACTTAGCAGCATGGCACCGAGGAGAGAGCTTTGGTTCTCCCTACCCACAGATTGATTATGTGGGATGTGGGAGTGTTTGTGAAAAAATATACGATTTTTAATATGCAAGAAAAACTGTGAATGCACCTAAACTACTTGAAATGCTCAAAAATAAAATAAAAAAATTATGAAGAATTAGCCAATTATGAAGAGGTTGATTGTGCAACTTGATTTTTCTGACTCCTTGTTAGACCGAGAAGGTGGCAAGACAGAGTTCTGTTCAGTCAAATACTCAAACCGAAATGCAAACATGTAATCGAAATCAATGAAACACAAAACACAACAAACAACACACAAACACATGATAATTTTATCGAGGTTCACCCAGTGCAATGGTTACTTTCCCGCGTAGGCACTCCTGCGATTTTTACTAGAGAATATGAAGAGGAACATATTTACAATCACTCAAGATCTCTCACCCTCAAGGTGTATGATTTATCACCTCTCTAATATCTCAAGAAGGACAGTCCAAACTCTCTCTTGTTGATGGAAAACCCTATAATCGCCCACCATACAATATATATAGGATTACAAAGAAATAGATCTCCATCGTTGATCTAATTCACAATTTTTGCGGTCGACTTCTTCAAATTGCAGTCACTGCCATGATAGTCGAGGAAGTTAGAGAGCTCTACTGATAGTTGTGATCGAATGTCCTCCTGCCAGTCGACTTCTCTCTTGGTCGAGTGCAATCCGTCAATTACAGTTGACTGCAATTTAATGTAGTCGACTGCCACTACACTGCTAGTGCTTCATGCTATTGTTGTGCTAGTTGTCTTTGCTGCGTCTTCTTCAACCTCTTAAGATCTTCTATGTGTGTATAAGATCCACATAATCCCAACAACCTCTCACTTGGAGACATATACACAAAGTCTCTAAATTGTTCTTCATTTCTCTCTTGGCCTATTCAAGGCATGTGCCTCTGCGAGTATCCTATCAATCAACTTGGAGACATTTCGATAATAAAATAACAAAGCCGATGCTTCTTGCTATCCACTACCTTTGTGTGCATGTCACCTGAATTCTTTGTGCCACGAATCTTTAATAGCTTTAACCACTTCTTTTCAACTTCCATCCTGATAAAGTGACACCTCACTTTTATATGTCGAGTCCTAGCAAGAAATGCTGAGTTCTTTGCCAAGAATACTACACTCTGATTGTCCCACAATAGGTCCCCTACGGGTTGCATCCTATACAACTGACTCATAAGTTTCGAAATCCATAACATGTCATTCGAAGACTCTATAAGTGCTATATATTTTGACTCTGTTGTTAACTGAACTACAACCTTATGTAACTGAGAAGCCGAATATACGGCTGTACCACCAACTGTGAACACATATCCTATAGTACTCCTACAACCATTACGATCAACGCAATAGTCTGTATCGACATAACCATGTATCTGCAATGAATCACCCCTAAAACATAGAAAATGATCTGAAGTACATGCAAGAAATCTAAAAATCCATTTCACTGCATTTCAATGCTCTTTACCTGGATTCTTCATATCTCGGCTAACAACTCTCACTGCATGTGTGATATCTGGCCTCGTAGACACCATCGCATACATAAGAGAACCAACGGCTAAGGTATAAGGAACTGCAGTCATTTTCTCCATCCATTTCTACCTCCGAGCTAGGACACAAGTCCGTAGACAACTTGAAGTGCTCATCCAAGGGACAAGTAACTGGCATTACATCATCTATATTGAATCGCTTCAACACTTTTTTCACATAGTCCGCTTGTGACAACCAAAGCTTCTTACTCTGCCCGGCTCTAGTGATTTTCATGTCAAGAATTAATTTTGCCTCCCCCAAATATTTCATAGAAATCGAGAAGCTAACATCATTTTCACATCATTAATTTTTTTCATACATGAACATGCTAATAGCATATCATCCACATACATTCCTGCGCACCTAGACACAACGATCGGATTCGTATCTTTTGAATCTCTTTCCTCGCATGAAACAATCAAACTTCAAGTACCATTGCCGTGGTGCCTGTTTGAGCCCATAAAGACTCTTTCTCATTTGACATGTCTTCCTTTCCTTTGACTTCAAAACTTGTGGGTTGCTTCATGTACAACTATTCTTCCACATCACCATGGAAAAAAACTGTTTTGACATCCAACTGCTCCAAGTGTAGGTTTGCCATTGCCACTATACTGAGCAAAACCCTAATCGAAGCCCTCGTCACAACTGGAACGGAGATCTCACTGTAGTCAATGCCTTTTTCTGAGAAAACCTTTACCTTTTGCTACCATTTGACTCATTCTTGATTCTGAAAATCTACTTTTTCATAAGAGCACACCTTCATGCAGGTAACTTGGTCAACTCCCAAATTTAATTATGTATCAAGGAGTTCATTTTGCCCTTCATGGCAGACTCCCACTGAATTCAAGCCATATCTTTCAAAGCATCGTCATGAGTCTTTGGCTCACTTGAATCTGTGTACAAAACATGCTCATGAATTGTGCTGGGTAATGGATCAAATATCTTTGTTAGCCTTCTTTCTCGTATCAACCTTCTTAGAGCAGGTATCAGTTCACAGACCGGTTCAGGGTCCCCAAATGGCTCTGGCTTTGCCAGTTCATCTTGGACATCCTACTCAATCCCAATAGGCTAATCATGAGCCCCCTGTGCTGCCAATGGTATTTGTACATGTCGTTGCACTGTAGGGACTCATCACTTTGACCATCTTCAGAACATGAATTTGAATCTGAATATGAAACTATTTCTGGATCTGAACCTGTTGTATCACCCTGATCTGTGTGCATGTCTTTATACAAGAACTATTCATTGAAAACCACATTTATGTTGCGAATGACTTTGTTATCAACAAAGTCTCATAATCTGTAACCATAGTGATCGTCGTCATAGCCAATAAAGACACACTTTCTAGATTTTGAATTCTGTTTCTTTCTTTCTTCCCTATCAATAAGTGAATAGGCAATACAACCATAAATTTTTAAATGCGAATAATTAACATGTTTACTTGACCATAGTTCTTGCGGTAAGCCCCCATCAAGGGATCTGCTCTAGACTAGCAATAGTTGATCAAGTACACTGCAGTAACTACTATAACTGCCCCAAGATAAGCATGAAGACCAGCATGAAGCTCCATGCATCTTGCTCTCTCGAGTATCATGTTGTTCATTTTTTATGTTATTCCATTTTCCGGTGGAGTTCTAGGAACTGTCTTAATTCCTTAGATACATGCCTTTGCCAGAAAATTAATAAACTATTTACTCGTGTACTCACCACGAATGTCTGATTTTAATGCTTTCACATTGCAACCCATCTCATTCTCAACTATGGCCCTCCAAGCTTTAAATGTTTCAATCACCTCGGACTTCTCACGAATTGCATATACCCGAACTTTTCAAGTAGCATCATCGATAAATGTGACAAAGTTTCTCTTACCACCATAAGAGAAGTCCTGAGCTGGACCCCACACATTTGTATGTACCAACTCTAACATTTCAAGCTTCTTCTCACACCCACTCATATAAAAACTAACTACCTTCCATTTACCTATTACACAATCCTCACATAAATCAGTCTCAACCTTCGTAAGTCTTGACAAAAGATCTCTAGAACAAAGCCGCTTAACACATTGTTCACCAAGATGCCCCAACCTGACATGCCATAAGACTGAAAAATAATTACCTGTTGATGTTGTAGTAATAATATCAACTGAATAAATTCCTCTGAATAAGTACAATGTGCAAACAAGTTTTCCTTTTCCGATAAACATGACATGTGTAGTAATCTTTCAGTCTCCAAGTCCAAATGTTGTCGTAAGTCCCTCTGTATCCAGTTTGTTAGTTAAGTTTAAATTTTTCCTCAAGCATGGAATGTGCTTTGCTTCATACAAGACAAGTTTCCCATCACTTTGAGCTTTCACTATAACTGTGCTTTTTCCAACAACTAGACATTTTTACCATTCCCAACTGTGACTGGACCAAAATCACATGTCATATAGTTCTCAAAAGCATCCCTCATGGGGGTTCAGTGAAAGGAAGCACCTGAATCTACAAACCAATCACCTTGCATCATATTAACCCCAGCAACAACAACAACCACAACCACAACAAAGCCTTTTTTCCCAACTAGTTGGGGTCAGCTACATAAATCATGGGTTTTCCATTTTGCTCAGTTTAACGCAATATCTTCTATAAGGTCACAAGCTATCATATATTTTCTCTTTGATTCCACCCAAGTAATTTTAGGTCTTCCCCTACTCCTAACTCTACCCTCAATACTCATCAAATCACTCTATCTAACGGGGGCACTACTAGGTCTACATGTGACATGTCCAAACCACCTGAGGTGATTCTCTCTTAACTTATCTTGGATAGGAGTTACCTTTAGCATGTCTCATATATGCTCATTTCTAATTCTATTCTTTATGGTTTTACCACACATCCATCTTAACATCCTCATCTCCGTTATATTCATTTTTTGGACATGTTGTTTCTTTGTTGCCCAACACTATGCTCCATACACCATTGATGGTCTAACAGCCGTCCTATAAATTTTTTTGTTCAACTTCAACAGTATATGTTTGCCACACAAAACACTACTGACACTTCTCCACTTAATCCACCTTGCTTGGATCCTACGTATAACATCTTCACAAATCTCCCCATCTTTTCGTATAATCAAGCATAAATATCGGAAAAGGTCTCTCTTCGATATCTCTTGACCATCAAACTTCACTACTTCCTTAGTTGTTTTCCGAATATCACTAAAATTACACACCATATACTCTGTTTTAGTTATGCTTATTCTAAAGCCACTAGCTTCCAAAGTTTTTCTCCACAATTCTAATTTAGCATTGACTCCTGCTCTAGTCTCGTCCATTAAAACGACATCATAGACAAAAAGTATACACCAAGGCACCTCATCTTGTATTCCTTGCGTCAATTCATCCATATCCAAAGCAAAGAGATAGGGGCTTAAAGCCGAACCTTGGTGTAAACCTAATGTAATAGGAAAATTACTGGTTTCACATGTGGTTGTTCTAATTTTAGTCCTTGTCCCTTCATATATATCCTTAATTACCTCAATATACCGAATAATTACTCTTTTATTATTTAACACCCACCATACTATATCTCTAGGGACTTTATCATATTAACCCCAGCAGATAAACATAAATCTTCTAAGGAAATTCCGTTGCTTACCACATTGGCTCCTTGTGACTCATTTTCCTTTTTCTTGTACTCTTCGCATTGGTTTCTCCTATGTCATGGTTTATGATAGTGCCAACACTTGCATTTGCGACCTCCTGCTCTAGACTTTGACCTGTAAATTTTGCTTTTCGACCTCCCACTGTTATTGCTTGTCCCACGGTTCTCAACTATGAGCACAGAGTTGCTAAAAAATGATGAAGACTCCCTGATTGTTCATGATGTTGCTCACAACATCCTTCAGAGAATTCGAATCAGTCATAGTACTTGTGATGGTTTGTTCCACTGAACCATAGTTGTCAGAGAGACTAGATAGTGTAACAATGCATGTACTCTCTCCAAAAACTTCAATCCTGGCGATTCCAATTGATTGTATGCCATACAGAAATTATTCACATGCTCCGCTACTGAATCCTTGTCTAACAACTTCATGTTGACTAACTTCTTCAAAAGAAGAATCTGGTTCGATGCGGACGATTTCTCATACATATCAGTAAGAATCTCCATTATCTCATTCGCGGTCTGTGCCTTCTCAACATGGAATAACATTTTCCTACTCCACGCCAACTAAATTTGTCTAACCGCCTTATGATCCAAACTATTCCAAGCAGCCAAAGCAACTGGATCTACACCCTCTCCTTTAGGCTTCGTGACAAACAATGGATCATCTAAATCTTTCTGCAAAAGATACGCTATCATTTGGATCTTCCACATCGAGAACTTTGTTCCCTCGAATCCTTCAATTTTCCCCTTTTCTCCCATCTCAAATCAATCTGGTGTGCTGATGCCACTTTGTTTAGTCAAATACTCAACCCGAGATGCAAACAAGTAATCGAAATCAAAGAAACACAAAGAAACACAAAGAAACACAACCAACCTCATGCAAACACACGAAACTGACTTAACACACTTAAAGGATATGATAAATCACAAACTGTTCTTGATCACAACCCGAGAGTGAACACACAAAGAATACTTGATCAATCCCAACTGTTCTTCACTCTACTCCATCTTTACTACAAAAACACAAACTGCAGGGAAAATATGAGCTACCAAGCCCAGTAAGTAAATAACATAGATTAAACACAAAACACTGAGATCAACAGGATATTCAAAATGTAAATGATGTTGAAAATGGATTTGGGGGAAAATAATTGTTATTCTTATATTCTTTTATTCTTTACAGTATACATCTATATATAGGGATTACATACTTGGAGGAGAAGAAATAAGATTGAGAGAAGATTGAAGGGTGAGAGATTTAGGAAATCTGTTTCCTATAGATTAGGAAACAGAATATACATATTAGTACTTACTACATTTCAACACTCCCCTCAAGTTGGTGCATAGATATTGAACATGCCCAACTTGTCAACAAATTTCAAGAAGAGCCGACTTGAAACTGTCTTGGTCAGGATATCTGCGAGCTGATCTTCTGACTTCATTTTAGATATCTCAATGAATTTCTCATCCAATTTCTCCTTGATGAAGAATCCATCCACCTCTACATGTTTCGTCCTATCATGTTGAACTGGATTGGTGGCAATATCACATGCTGCTTGACTGTCACAATACACCTTCATAGGTTCATTCGGACCAATAAAGCTTCCGCTATACATAGAGCTACTCCGCGATACTCAGCCTCTGCACTAGAGCATGCAACAACATTCTACTTCTTGCTTCTCCATGTAACTATATTTCCTCCAACAAAGGTGAAGTATTCTAAAGTGGAGCGCCTATCAATTATAGATCCTGCCCAATCAGCATCAGTAATGCCTCAACCTTCAAGTGACCATGTTTTGCAAATAGTACCCCTTTTCCTGGAGCAGACTTAATATATCTCAGAATTCTCATCACTGTATCCATGTGATGTTCCTGAGGTGCATGCATAAACTGACTTACCACACTTAAAGCATATGATAAATCTGGCCGTGTATGCACAAGATACATCATTCGTCCAACCAATCTCTGATATCTTTCCTTATCACAAGGCACATGATCAGATTCATTGCAAAATTTCAGTCATTCTTCTAATGGTGTACCAATCGGCTGACAAGCAGACATTCCAATTTTCTTTAATAAATCGAGAGTATACTTTCTTTGAGATAGAAATATACCATTTCTCGAGTGAGAAACTTCAATACCAAGAAAGTATCTCAAAGAGAAAAAATCCTTCATTTCGAACTCTTGTGACAAGTAGCTCTTCAATATCATTCTCTCATCAGGATCATTCCCAGTTACTATCATGTCATCCACATATATAATGAGAGCAGTAATCTTACCTTCTTTCCTTTTCAGGAATAAGGTATGATCTGAATTACTCTGACAATATCCGAATGTCCTCATTGCTTTGGTAAACCTCCCGAACCAAGCTCTTGGTGACTTCTTAAGTCCATACAATGCTTTCTTCAAACGACACACTTTATTGCTGTGTTGGACTGGTCTGTTCGATCCTGGTGGAAGATCCATATAAACCTCTTCTGTCAATTCTCCATGCAAAAATGCATTCTTCACATCAAATTGCTCCAACGGCCAGTCAAGATTTACATCAAGTGACAGTAGGACTCGAACAGTATTAAAATTTTCCACAGGTGCGAATGTGTCTTCATAATTAATTTCATACGTTTGAGTGTATCCTTTGACAACCAACCTTGCTTTGTATCGCTCTATTGAACCATTAGACTTATACTTCACCGTATAAATCTATCTGCATCTTACTGGCTTCTTTCTTGTTGGCAGCTCGACTATCTCCCAAGTCTCATTCTTTTTCAAGGACTTCATCTCCTCATCCATAGCTGCTTTCCACCTTGGATCAGTAAGGGATTCCTGCACACTGTTAGGAATAGATATAGTAGATAATTGATTTATAAATGACTTATTTGATTCCAACAAGCGGTGAGTGTATACATAATTACTTATGGGATATTTGACGTTACTAGTAGGATCAGGTTCATAAGTGGGTTTTGGAATACCTCTATTAGTACGGTGCAGGAGTTCTCGTTTAGGAGCTTCGGACAACGATGACGATTAGTTTTGGGGTTCTGACGGTTTACTCTCACTGAGATTTGGTACTGGTTGCAATTCTTCAAGAGGGTATTCTTCAAGAGGGGCTTCTTTCCTTGGTTGCACTTCTTCGTGAGGGTCTTCCTCCCTTACTAGGTCTTCATTCAAGTGTTCGCCATTATTTATATCCAGTTGTTCGTTCTGACTGGTAATTACTTCATCATACCCAAGAGTCTGAACTTCACTAACCCCTTCATCATACCCAAGAGTCTGAACTTCACTTTGGTACTCCCCCCTGAAGTTCAGTCGTAGAAGAAGAAAATACATCTCATCTTCATGGAACACAACATCCATAGTCACAAACATCCTTTGAGTTGGTGGGTGATAGCACCGATACTCTTTCTTATCCTATGCATATCCCACGAAAACACAGCGGACAGCTCGAGCAGTTAACTTATTATGTTCATGTTGATGAAGATGAACAAATGCAATACACCCAAACACACAAGGTGGCAAGTTGATGACTTTTGGTGCATTCACTGCTTCAGTTAATGCTTGAAATGGAGTGAGGAAGTTTAGGATACTAGAGGAAACTCGGTTGATTAAGTATGCAGCAGAAGTAAGGGCTTCCCCCTAATAAATGAGTGGCATATTTTCATGGATAAAAGAAGCACGGACCACCTCGAGCAAGTGTCTATTTTTTCTTTCTGCAATCTCATTCTGTTGAGGTGTATATGAGTATGTAGTCTAGTGAACAATGTCGTGTTCCACCAAATATTATTGCAGATTCAAACTGTAACACCCCGAATTCCAAAACAGACTGAATCCGAAGTTCCACAGGATCTTTACACTTTTCTTCGAACAATTTTACAAGGAATTAAAAACTTTTATTACATCGGAGTTACATTTACATTACATATTTACAACGAAAACAATTTACAACAAATTACATGAATAGAAATGTACAACACTTGAATCATTCTTTAAGCAGCATGCAAACTTTAGTCTGGTTAATTACTTTATCCTGCATAGAAACTGTGGGCACGTCAGTTCATTCAACTGACGCTAGGATATAATACATCAATTTTTTGTTACTTGGAAAGCACAAACTTGTTACAAACAAAACTACGGGGACTATCCTATTGATATCGTGTTGTGCGGTGCACTTAGTCCTTAATGCAGTTATGTATGTTACATGATACTAATGCACTCTTGTTCAGATTCTATGCATCCCATACTACATAGGTCTGAGGGCAAGCCCGTAATCGTTCTTCATCTTGTAGGGTTCAATCCCGCGTCATGACTTAAACTACTACAGTAACTACGATAAGTATCCTAGATGTTCTATAAGTTACGAACTCATGTCCAGACACCCTGGAGGGAAATTCCATGTCATGACATGACGCATCGTGTAGAACCTATGGACAATTCATCCTCCGTCATGGGACATGACACCACCTGTAGTCACCAAACACCCCACAAGCATTGCCTGCGGTACGGACTGCTGGAGACATATCCACGTCATGACACGATGCATGGTGTAGACAGCTTGTGAATATTCTCACGCCGTAGCCCCGAGGCCCTCATACTCGTATTGTTTTCTTACTTTCGTCACATCTTCACTATGTGTCTAGTCCTTAGTTATTTGAATCATGAATAAAATCAATCCTCTAGAGTTAGCCCTTCCACTATACCGGTCTTAACCATTTATAAAGCATAACCCCAAATCTTGGTCTTTTCATTTCAAATCTTATTTCAACAATTTTTTTCCCATGCCAGTATGGGACTTAGCTACACTCTAGTTCTCAATTTCACTTCATAATCACAAAAATTGAGTTTTTATACTCATAAAGTCTTTTCCATAGTTCAACATGATTTCCATTTCTTTCCTATAAATCAATTTCTTACATAAATTTCAATTTCGATTTATAACTTTCTCATTCAAAATAGTATCAATAAATTCATTTAATTTTTGTACTATTACTTCTTTTCTTCAAAAATCATATTTTTCATTCTATTCTTAAATGCATGGCTTGCACAATTTATACAATAAAATTTCATAAATAAACACTCTTTGAATAAATTGTCTTCTCTCATACAAGATCTTCTTTATAAATTAGGTAGAATTTTCTCAGGAATTAAATCACATTTTATACTTATGCAAAAGTCCATTTATAGAAGCCTACTCAATTTTTACTTCTCAATCTCTTTTATTTAAGTCAAAATAATGTGTAAATATTTTTCATGAAGTCTTTATAAATCTAGAATAATTATAGTATTTTTTCCAAATTTTTAAAAGTAAAAAAATCAATTAAAACAAAAAAAAAGAAAAAAAAACTATTTTATGCCGAACTCAGGAGTCGAACCAGTGACCCAAGGCCAAACCCACGCTACAGTGCAGCGCACTGTGGCGCCTGCACTAACTAGAAAGGACAAAGCGCAACCACGACAGAGGAGGGGGTTTAAATCTCTAAAACTCGTTTTCAGTTATCGGAATTTTTTTCCAAAAAATTAAAAAAAAACAAAGTGCTAATGCCCAGTTTCGAACCGGAGACCCAAGACCAAACCCACGGCTACAATAAGCACACCCGAATGCACCCACTAACCAATAAGTCCAAGTGACTAACTTGATATGGGTTGGGTTTTAGGGGTTATGATTCAAGTTTCTATTCACTTCGAATTTTCCATCAAACAACTATTTTTTTAAAAATCATTTTCTTCTCCAATTTCATTCAAGAATTTCAGAATGTAGTTTTTATGCATTTCTAATATGTCAGTAAAATAAAACTTAATTTTTGTCACAAAAAGTGTAATTTTCCTCTCTAAGTACATTTTATGTACAATTTCGAAAATGTGCATACAAGTGTAGTTTCTTTATAATTTTGCATTCAACCTTCCCATAGATCTCTTTTATTAATTTTTATTATTATACAATTATTTCAGTAACAATTATCCCTTTTTCATGCCACTAACAAGTGAATTAGTAAAAATCACATTTTTGCATGGTTATCATTTTAACTAACTAAACATATAATCATGTTTTCTTAGTTTAGCACATAATAATCAATTAAAGCATGGTAGCATGGTTAATTCTAAACTAACAATCATAATTTTGCATTTAATTAACATTCTTTTAACATACATTCAGCCCATTGCAATTTTGTCTCATTTTCATAACACAAGGCTAAATTAACTAAAGTTTCTTCTCAATTTTATCAACCATACCCTAGCATGATGTCTGATTAGAAGTTCGAGAAAATCACCCACCTCTAATGGAGAGAAAAACAAACAAAACTCCTAGGGATCTCCTAAAATGAACATGGGAACAGTGATGACATGATCAACCTCATCTGCATCAGCTTCCGTCAAGGCAAATACTCGCCCTGATTGGTACGGTTTCTTCCCAGTCTGCTGTGTTGGTGCATTGCTATTACCACTCCGTGGCTTGAGACATTGAGATTTGTAATGCCCCGTTTCACCACAGTTGTAGCAAGTTACCGCAGGAGGTCTCACCACATTGTTTCCAGGTCCTCCAGCCACACTAATAGCGTTTGCCCCTGTCAGTTTGAACCTTTGTGCAGATGGTTGTCCCTTGAAACTCCCAGAATGTGCGGGCCTCTTTCCAGACTGCCAGTTGTTCCTCCAGTTCTGAACAACATGGAACTGCTCCATATCTGCTTCCGTTGCTGCTGCTCTCTTGACCAACTTGTCAAATCTTCTGATACCAAGGGGTATCATCCGGGACCTCAAGCTCGGCCTCAATCCATGCTCAAACTTACGAGCCTTCTTAGCCTCATCCATCACTAGTTCAAGAGCATACCTAGAGAGCTGAGTAAACTTGGTCTCGTACTCTCTCACTGACATGCCGCCTTGCTGTAGTGATAGAAATTCCATAGCCTTCTTCTCTTGAACATCGGAGGGAAAATAGTGGCTGTGGAATTCTTCCAAAAATTCCTCCCAACCAAGAACTATGCCTCCCATGGTCCTCTTCATCGACTACCACCAAACAGCCGCATCCTTCTCAAGTTGCAGAGTCGCCAACTTGACCTTACTGCCTTCAGGGATCTCCAACACTTCAAAGATTGTCTCCACTTGACGAATCCAGCTGTCAGCCGCATCAGGGTCTGACTTCCCTTTGAATACAGGTGGTTTCATTCGTTTGAATGATTCCACTAGTTTAATCGCTTCGGGAACCGGATTCGCAGGTACCCTTCCTTGGTTCTGATTCATAGCCACGGCGTTGAGCGTCTGATAGACCCTCGCAAGTTCTGTTTCCAGATCCAGACCTTTCCCGTTTCTAGCTCCTCTTCTAGACATATTCTGATGCAAAAGATCCATTAAATTCGAAGTATAAGACATGAATTTTAAATCAACTTGCATTTCATTGAATTCCAAACTTTATACATTCTAATTGAAAAACATTTCTTGACATCAGAATGAAAATAGTAGAAGCTACAACAGTCTAACTTCTATGGTTCCTCTTCGCTTCTTGAAGTTCTCCCCGTAGTTCATCAACTTCATCCTTCAGCACATCGGTCAGATTCTTCCTCTTCTCGAGTTCCCATACCCGATGACTGAGAACAGAAAAGTCGTCCTTTCGCTTTGCTAGTTGAGCCTCCAATAATCCGACTCTTTCTCGCAGTGTTTCTACCTGCCTCTGAAGAGAAGTCACAAGACTATTTGGAACGGGTTCTTCTTCTTCGTCAGAAGAGTCATCAGATGAATCCGGAGGTGGGGTAATCTCTCGGGATTCAGGCCATTCTTCTCCTTCAGAATCTGCCTGCCCTGGATAGTACTCGTCCTCAGAATCTGCCTGTCCAGGATGGTACTCTTCCTCAATGATATGCCAGTCGTTGCCTCCAGCAGGGTCGAAGTGATCAGCCATCTTAGAAATAGAGAGGAAGAAGCATAAGTCATAGAGCAACACAAATGTAAGTCACTTACATTTAAATCTCTAGACTCAAACACACACTCTAATGTCCACTACTAGGGTGTCGTTCCTTATAAATTTGTACAAGTGTGGAAAGCGTGGCTCTGATACCACTCTGTAACGCCCCGAATTCCAAATACACTGAATTCGAGATGTTCTACAGGATCTTTCCGCTTCATTCAGTACAATTTTACAAGAAAATTTGAACTTTTCACTTTACATCAGAGTTTACATAGATACATTACAATTTACATTGCACAGCAGAAGTAAACATTACAACAATGAAATAAATGTACAACAACATTGAATAATCTTTAAGCATCTGTTCCTCTTTAATCTTTATCATGCCATTTACCTGCATATAAGACTATGGGTACGTCAGTTTATTCAACCAACGAACATTATACACGGCCATCCTCTCTATGCCGGAAATAGTATAACTTATTTTCCATATTTAGCAAACACAAACTTGTCACATATCAAACTAAAGGGACTACCCTATTAATGTCGTGTTGTGGTTGTGCACTTAGTCCTTAATGCAGTTATTTATATTATATGACACTAATGCGCACTTGTTCGAATTCTATGCATCCCATACTACATAGGTCCGAGGGCAAGCCCTTAATCGTTCTTCATCTTTGTAGGGTTCAATCCCTCGTCATGACTTAATCTACTGCTGTAACTACGATAAGTATCCTAGATATTTTCTGACCTACGAACTCATGTCTAGGCGCCCTGGAGGGAATCCCATCGCACTGACACATGACTCATCATGCAGGCATCCTGTAGTAATTCAGCTCCTACCATAGACATGACACCACCCGTAGTCTTCAAACATCCCACGAGCGTCGCCACCGGGACGGTACTCTGGAGCAGTATCCTCGCCCAGACTCATCATGGGACATCCTGGGATACGCTCTCGCCGCTATCCAATGGCCCTCATACTCAGTGTTTTTCTCTTACTTTCATCACGTCTTCACTATGTAGCTAATCCTTAATTCTAATGATATAGAATCATGAATAAAACCAAAGCACTAGAGTTAGCCTCTTTACTAAACCGGACTTAATACATTTGTTTAACATGACCAGCCTTGGTCTTTCATATTTCATTTTATTTCTTTCCAAATGCCGGGGGAGACTTAGCTACTCTTTTGTTTCAATTCCCATTCACACATTCTGAAGTTGAGCGTTTCAACTCATAGGTTCACATGTCGAGTTGTCATACTCAAAATATTTCTATCTTCAAATCATGATTTCCAAATCATTCAATAGTCATAATTATACACTAAATTCAACTATTCATCATGTAACTCATGCAATAATATTTTCACATAAAAAAAACCACATCACTAGTTACTTAATCAAGGATGAATATTTATACATCATGAATTGTCACACCATTCTCCTTTGAAAATAATTCACATCACTTCATATAATTCACATCTTATTCGTATCTTTTTCTTCTAATATTCCATTTTAAATCTTTGGTAAAGTACCACTTTATACAAATGCAAGTGTAGAACTTATAGTTCTAAATTATACTTTTACTCCTTAAACATACTCCACTTCATACGAATAATCCTCAAATTATTTTTCATAAACTCCACATGATTTTAAAATAATAAATATTTTTTTTTTCACATTTTTGATCACTAAAACACCCCAAAAAAATTATTTTTCCACAACATAAACACAGCCGAAGGCCACGGATCGAACCAGCGACCACTAGGAGAAACAACCAAAGCACAGACCACTAGGCCGAGTGCTGCCCACACATAGAAGAGGGCGCGAAAGCATTAAGTGTTCTTCAGCCGCACTATTTATATAATTTTTGAAATGAAAATTAAAAGTATGGCAACCCGGGAGTTCGAACCAGTGACCTCAGACCACTGTAGTGCTCTAAGGCTATCCCGACCACTTGAGCTACGTGCTCAGGTTGTCAAAGTTACAACTCGAAATTTATTTAACCAATTATTCTCTGTTATTTAGAGTACATCGATATTCATCAACATCTTACTTCAATTTGCTCTTACTAATATACTATAAAAATTCCAGATTTATCATTTCCATCATGAATTTTACTCCAGTATATAAAAAATAATTTTCTCAAATAATTAAACATATTTTCCCCCATAAATAACACATTTCTACCATACAAATTGGTTAATTTAATATACTACCACCAATACATTCCTTTTTCGACATTATAGTTTCATTAGTCTCTATACTAATTTTCTGCCATTATTCATCTCATAAATATAATGACTGCATCTTAATTTATTCGTTACAACAACATAACAAAATTTCTAATTAGCACATAATGCAACATTGTCAACTACTAATCTTTGTGCATAATTTTCATGCTACTAACGAAAGTTCATTTACACAATTCATAACCATATTCATGTTGCACCCAACTTGAATTTTAATAGTAGAATCACACACAATTTGCATATCAACAATTCAATCAATTATAGCTCTTTTTTTTTTCAATTAAAAAGTGCACTCTTATTAATCATTTTCATGCATCATTTTTCTAATTGAATCTAGCATGCATTCCTATTTAGAAATAGGGAAAATTTACCCACCTTAATTTGGAGAGAAAAATACAATTTAGCAACCTCCTAGACGAATGTCCTTGCAACGAGAGTGCTCCTCCTCCTTGAACACGCGCACACAAGCCTCCCAAGCACCAAACCGAGAGCTCCTAGTTGGTGGCCGGCCTCCTCTTCTCCTTGATGTTGCAAGCACAATCCCACACACTCTCAATCTTTTAACTCACAAAATCACTACTAGATAATATAATTTAGACTATAGGTTTGGAGGGATTAATAAGCACAAGAATAACTAGCCATGGGGGGGGGGGGGGGGGTATTTATACTAAAAATTTAGGGAAATGGAGGGCTAGGATTGAAGTAGGAGTTAGGAACAAATGGTTTAGATTTAATGAGGAGTTACACTAACTACCCACAATTAAGTAACCACCACACCATGATTTCCACTCAAATTTTTATTTCCCTCCAAGCTCACAACCGGCCTAGCTTGGAAAAGTGCATTTTGCACGTGTACGTGCAAGCAACTAGGTCCAAAAATTGTACATTAAATTTTATATAAAAATAAACTTTAAATTGTATTCTACATGACATGTTGTATAAAAAAAATAAATTAACTCATGGGCTTTAGTTTATGGGCCAAAATAATTATTTTAAAATAACATAAATGAATTACATTTTGGACTTTTTTTTTAAAAGGAAAAGGCTTTTATCTATTTAGAAGAAGGCTTCATATAAAAGCACATATTTAAAAATCTATACATCATCATGATGAAAATAATCATAAAATTCAACCAAAAATATTGCACGTGCATACTACGTGTATAAATAGAATAATTTTCATTAAATGAAAATCGGGGCATTACAAACTCTACCTGCGACAGTGGGTTGATTGCAAGTGTTCTCCCGAATATCTCTGCTATGATCCCAGATCTCCGGATAGCCGATAATCTTATAACAACGACCCTTCGTGTGGCCGATCTTGCCACAATGAGTACACTTCCTTGACTCATACAAATATTGTTCCATAGCAACACAACAAATGACACAGCAAGCAGAACCAATGATCAAAACACCAATCAACAGACAGGATAAAAAAATAGCAAACAACACTCCCCAAAACAGCACACACCAAAAGAGCACAACAGCAAAAAGCAATGGCAGCAACTGTAAAGACCAAGGGGGTGGCATCACTGGCGGGGCGCGGCGTCGATGGCGGTCGACAAACGGAATGACGGGGATGGAGGTGCCTACGGTGCTGGTCGACGGAATCTGAGCAAGGGAACAGTGACAACACTGGGGTTTAGGTGTTTCTTGGTGGGCTGTCGATCGATCAGAGGAGGAGGGGTCGGGGGGTTGTGTTGGTGGTGGCGACGGGGAGGCTGACGACGAGGGGCATCGTCGGAGGTCGGGGCAATGCCAGGAGGGGGCGTCAAGGGGGTTGCGACGGCCTGGAGATCGAGCGGCATCACTCGACGGGGCGACGGGAGGTGGGCGGTGGGGAACTGGGTCGCCAGAGATGGGGAGGCTGATCGGGGTGGACGTCAGAGGTGGAGGTCGGGGGTGGGTCTGATCGGGGAGAGAGAAAATGTCGAGGAGAGAGAAAGAGGAGAGAGGAGGTCGGGGTTTCGGGGTTTGGTCGGGATCGGGGTGTGGTCGGGATTAGATCGGGATGGAGGTGTTAGATCCGATCACCTCCTTCTTTTATTCTTCTTCAACTAACCTAGATCTGGTTATGCTCTGATACCATGTTGAAAACAGATTTGGGAAAAAATAATTGTTATTCTTATATTCTTTTATTCTTTACAGTATACATCTATATATAAGAATTACAAACTTGGTGGAGAAGAAAGGAGATTGAGAGAGGATTGAGGGGTGTTGAGGGGCATTGAGGGGTGAGAGATTTGGGAAATCTATTTCCTATAGATTAGGAAACAGAATATATATATTAGTACTTACTACATTTCAACAAATGAGAGAGATTGCGAACAATAAATGTCAATATAAATTAAGGACATCACAAGAGAATAGCTTTTTATCAACCAATGATATTCTCAAGGACCAATTGAGATTTTCCATCAAATGTAAATAGACAAGACCGCAAATTATTTCAAAGATTCTGAAGAACTACGACTCCGAAGGACTAACACCAATTAACCGAAGGCCAAACGAATCCATCTTATAGATTTCACCAAACTTCATTGAGTAACCCAAAGGATCATGAACCGACTTACTTATGCTACATGCTTCCCCTACCCTATAAGTATACTAATCAACAACAACTTGCATGTTACAACTTTGCATACCCCCTCATGTTCCCCAGAAGGCTGTTCAACCAAGTGAAGCTTAAACAACAAATCAACTCAAACCATAATGAAGTAGTCGATTTCAACACAAAAGCATCTACTGTACTCAACAACCAACCAAATTCCACTTTAAGTATCTACCATGATCAACAATGAACGATACTCAACGACCAAATTCCACTTTATGAAATTAGACAATTCAACAAGGGCCGAACAAACAATGTCAAAGAAACGACATAGGAATTTAATGAGGCTAATAAGGCGTAAATCTTGGAGTTCTATTCTATATTCGTATATATCCTCATTAATCTTATATGGTGTATATCCATTTAGTGAGCTGTGTGTATCCCTAGAATTATGGATCTGTATATCCCTAAAATTGTGGATCTGTATATCCCTAGAATTGTGGATCTGTATATCCTTGATCCTATATATGTATGTACAAAGTATTCAATGTAACTACTTGATCAGAGAATATACTCAATACCCCATATCAATTCTTTTCATGGTATCAGAGCATAACGCTCTTGAGACCTAAAGAATCAAACCCAAAAATCCAAACACAAATCACACCCCATGGCAATCGATGATGATGTTCTGAAGTTGGAGACTAACCAGAAAACTTCTGGTACTTCGAATGTTTCATCTGAACCATGGGAGAAACAAAGT
The DNA here is from genome assembly GCA_017893485.1 of Hemerocallis citrina. Classification (NCBI taxonomy): domain Eukaryota; kingdom Viridiplantae; phylum Streptophyta; class Magnoliopsida; order Asparagales; family Asphodelaceae; genus Hemerocallis; species Hemerocallis citrina. The sequence goes on from CM030362.1 coordinate 132,315,169, forward strand.
CACCCCTTATATATCCATTATACAGATCAGCATGGAATGGTTCTTGTTCCACAGCTTTTGGTCGAAGACAACTATACCGATTGGACACAATCGATGAAGATGGCCCTGGCAATCAAGAACAAGAAAGGTCTTGTTGACGGAAAAATCAAAAGACCGCTTAACGAAGCTGAACAACAACAATGGGATAGAGTGGACATGCTTGTCAAAGCATGGCTTCTTTCGCCCATGTCGAAGGAGATTTCAAAGAGTGTCATGCAATGTGGCACTGTAGAAGCCATATGGCTTGAATTAAAGGAGAGGTTTTCGCACACAAATATCGTTCAGTTGTTTCCACTCGAGAAGGCAATCCATGATTGTGAGCAAGGGACCACGTCCGTCACTACCTTCTTCACAAAATTGAAGACGCTATGGGATGAGAAGGATTCAGTATGTGCTTTTCCTGCCTGCACATGTGAAGCTGCTACCAAAGTGAAGAAATACATAGAAACACAGAAAACAATGCAGTTCCTAATAAGACTCAATGACAATTTTGCTACGGTGCGTAGCAACACCATTGCACTCAATTCCCTGCCAGCCTGAACAAAGCCTACTCTACTACCCTGCACCATGAGAAACAGGCAGAATCATCAAGTGTCAAAGCTGCTGCTCCAGTTGAAGCCTCAGCATTTAGTGTGAAGAAGCAGCACAGCAAAGGCTTTGCTAAGACTGAGGGAGAGTTAAGGTGTGAGATTTGTAATTACACCAATCATAGCACCAAGAATTGTCGAGTTCTTCTTAAATGCACAATCTGCAATGGGCAAGGCCACACTCAAGATTATTGCTGTGCACATCTCAAGTGCACTCAATGTAATGGAAGAGGACACTCACAAGAGACCTGCAGAAGGAAGAGGAATGCTAAAGTGAATCATGCAAGCTCTTCAAGCTGTGATGGGGGGTTTCCTTTGTCAAAGAGTGAGTGCCAACTAATGTTGGGACTCTTGGGAAAGATCAAAAGTAGAGCAGACACTACTGATGGAGATCAATTGCTTGAACTGTTGAACACAACTAATCAGTCTACTGCCAACGTTGTCGGTAATATTCCCAACCATGAGGAGATGTCAGGTAAAGTGAATAACACTGCTCTAAACAAAGAGATGCCATTGTGGATTTTTGATAGTGGTGCCAGTGCTCATATCGTATGTGATTTTGCTTTACTGAGTACTTCTAAACCTGTGCACAATCACTATGTCAAACTCGCTGATGGAACTAAATTGCAAGTGTCTCACATAGGATCTTTTATATTCACATCTGACTTTGTCCTTCATACTGTCCTCTTTGTTCCCTTATTTTACCTTAACCTCATATCCATCAGCAAGTTAGCACTTGACTCATTCTACATCACCATTTTTCTGAGAAACATTTGTTTTGTTCAGGACCTACAATCGGGGAAGATGATTGGGACGGTAATTGAGGATGAAGGACTATACTACCTTTGATTGACCAAGGAAGGAACATGTAATGTGGTGAGCACTTCGACTTCTGGTATGTGGCATCAATGACTTGGACACCCCTCCAACAAAGTTTCGACATTATTTTCCTTTCTTGCAAATAAATCTTGCATTGCAAGTAATTGTTCTGTTTGTCCTTTAGCCAAACTCACAAAACAATCTTTTCCTTTAAGTGTTACTGCTAGTCATTCATGCTTTGAATTAATTCATGTTGACATATGGGGAGGATATCATGTTCCCACAGTTTCTGGTGCCAAATACTTCCTTACTATTGTTGATGATCATTCACGTAACACATGGGTCTATCTCATGAAGCGCAAGTCAGAGGCACGAGATTTTCTCATTCAGTTCATTCTATTGGCTGAAACACAATTCGACAAGAGAATCAAGTTAGTTCGCAGTGATAATGGTCCAGAGTTTAAGTGCATTAATTTTTATCATTCTAAGGGTATCATTCATCAAACAAGTTGTGTCAATACTCCCCAACAAAATGGGGTTGCTGAGCGCAAACATCGGCATTTGTTAAACATGGCTCGTGCATTACTCTTTCAGGCACAGTTGCCCAAGGAGTTCTGGGGCGATGCTATCCTCACAGCAACCTACTTGATTAATCGAATACCAACACCACTTATATATGGTAAGACTTCTTTTGAAACACTTTTTGATAAAGAACCATCTTATTCTCACCTTAAGGTTTTCGGTTGCAAGTGTTTTGCATCTACTCATCCTCTTAAACCTACCAAGTTTGATCCTAGAGCTAGGGAATGTATTTTTCTTGGTTACCCTTACGGTCAAAGGGGTTACAAGGTTTTTGATTTACAGGACCAAAGAGTTTTTGTCTCACGGGATGTAGTATTTCATGAAAAGATTTTCCCTTACAAAGAGAATTCTATTTTAACTCTGCCCTTTCCAATCTAAAGAGTCATCCACATCAAATCCCTTAATTTCCGGTTTATCTCCACCACCCTTTATCGATGAGACACCAATTCCTACTCCACAAATTGCTCCACCTAATCCTCACTCCACATCTTCCGCTGATTCTGATTCTACTCCAACAGATCCTCAGTCTCCTTTACATTCGAATACACATACACCATCTCCCACAGATCCTCTTACTCCCACTTCTCTGAATACCCCTCCATCACCTATCTTCGGGGTCATGCCACCTTCATTGCCACCTACTGTGCCTCCACCGTGCAAATCCGGACGCCTAACAAGGATCCCGACTATCTTACATGACTTCCATATATAGGCAGTACTTCCCTCATGTCCCGGTCCATCATTTTCCATGACTGAACCTACTGCATCAGGTACCCTTCACCCCATCTCTCATGTTCTCTCCTATAATAAATTATCACCCAACCATCGAGTTTTTACAGCCAAGATTTCCCTTGAAAAAGAACCCCAGTGCTTCTCACAGGCTGTTTTAGATTCTCGTTGGCGGCAGGCCATGAATGATGAGATCACGGCTTTGTAGAACAACCACACTTGGAGCTTGGTGTCACCTCCTCCTCATAAAAGGCCGATAGGGTGTAAATGGGTCTATAAGATCAAGTACAATCCGGATGGCAGTGTTGAGCAGTACAAAGCTCAGATGGTGGCCAAGGGTTACAGTCAAATAGAAGGAATTGATTATCGAGAGACATTTGCTCCCGTCGCCAAACTTACTACAGTTCGAGTCCTTCTTGGCATCGCAGCAATCCACTCCATCAATTAGATGTCAACAATGCATTTCTGAATGGGGACCTTAACGAAGACGTCTACATGCAGTTGCCTCTAGGTTTTGGACGAAAGGGGGAGACTAGGGTTTGTAAGTTACACAAATCTCTGTATGGCTTGAAGCAAGCCTCACGACAATGGTTTTTGAAGCTAACCACTGCACTACAGAGGGCTGGATTTCGGCAATCATGGTCAGATTATAGTCTTTTTGTTCGTGGCTCACAGGGAAAGTTCACAGCCCTACTTGTTTACGTAGACGATGTCATATTGGCAGGCAACAATCTTGAAGACATTGAAGCAACAAAGAAGTTCTTAGCCGCTCAGTTCAAGTTGAAAGATATGGGAAAGTTAACGTATTTCCATGGGATCAAAGTAGCCAGATCAAGGCTGGGATCGTCATGTGTCTAAGAAAGTACGCATTGGAGATACTTGAAGATGCAGGGTTTCTTGGATCGAAGCCTTCAAATTTTCTAGTAGAGGCTAACCTTGCCTTAACACGAGATGAGGGGGTGCCATTGGAGGATTCCTCACAGTACAGGTGGCTTGTAGGGAGGCTCATTTACCATACAATCACGAGGCCCGACCTCACTAATGCTGTACATACATTAAGTCAGTTCATGGACAAACCTCGCCAACCTCATTTAGACACAGCATACAGATTACTTCGCTACATCAAGTCTGCACCAGGTCAAGGCATTTTTTTGCCATCCACAGGCTCATTAACACTCAGGGCTTATTATGATGCAGACTGGGCAAGATGTAAGGACACCAGGCACTCTACAACAGGCTACTGCATCTTTCTTGGTAATTCCTTGATTTCATGGAAAATGAAGAAGCAAAGTACTGTCTCTCGGTCTAGTGCCGAAGCGGAGTATCGATACATGGCTACAACCTGTTGTAAGATTACATGGCTACGCAACATCTTGCGGGATTTGAACATCGATCACAAGACCATGGTTCTTCTGTTCTGTGATAACCAGGCGGCCATACACATTGCGTCCAACCCTGTCTTCCATGAGAGAACAAAACATATTGAAATAGATTGTCATGTTGTTAGAGAGAAAGTGCAGCAAGGGATCATTAGAAATCAGCACATCCGCACACATGAGCAGCCGGTAGATTTATTTACAAAGCCCTTGAGCTCCAACCAACTCCATGTGTTCTTACGCAAGTTGGGTTTGATCGACATCCACACCAACTTGAGGGGGAGTAATAAAGCGTAAATCTTGGAGTTCTATATCCTCATTAATTTTATATGGTGTATATCCATTTAGTGAGCTGTGTGTATCCCTAGAATTATGGATCTGTATATCCCTAAAATTGTGGATCTGTATATCTCTAGAATTGTGGATTTGTATATCCTTGATTCTATATATGTATGTACGAAGTATTCAATGTAATTACTTGATCAGAGAATATACTCAATACCCCATATCAATTCTTTTCACCAAACAGTTTTAAAGAAAAGGGATATATGCACAACAAAAATATGCGAGTCATCGAAGACGTCAACAACAACTTGAATAACTCAAAGTTATACAAGCAGCATAAAAATATACAGACAACAAACAGTAAGAATTACAAATTGAGAAGACATGCTATTTGGTTATGATGATACCGACAACAAAGAATAGTTACCAAGGAAGCTACAATATATATAGCCATAGTAAAGATTGAGATTTTCCAAACAAATGGATAAGTTATTCACTTAAGAAAGCAACACAAACAACTCAAGTTTCTCAATGAAATACAATATAAACAAAACACAAGGTATTCAAGGTGGAAGGGCATGTTATTCACTAACCTTACCTCGCATCCTTTTTAGTGAGTTGTCCATATGAGTTCAAATCCTGCTCGTCTGCTAGTATTCAAATTAGGATACAAATAAATTAACCTCAATCTTCAATTTATCCTTAAGCCTTATAATTACATGATACTTTTATAATTCATATTTATGTTTCCCGGTTCTTATCTATCAGTTTCTCTTAACTAAATGAGACATACCTTCTAATTCAACTCTTAACAGTTTAGCTAAGGGTCTTTTGATTATTTTTACCATACACATACAGTGCATATTGTTAGGGATTTCTACCGAAAACCGCTCTTATTCGATGCAATCAACACAAACTACCAAGCACATATGAGATCACACCAAACACACCAAAGCACACATAAGTTTGTCCTGGTTGGGGCTTTCGCCTTAATCCAGGGGAAAACAAACTCAAAATGTTATTCAACTAGAGAAAATACAAGAATATTACAATTCTCACTACGACCTCTCTCTCAAGCCTCACCAGCAAGTACTAGTTGTTTACAATTAGAGAATTACTCAATCTCTCATTCAATGAAGTACTCTTTCTCTTGGCTCTCAATGGAGGACAATAAAAACAATATATAGAGATCTAGAGAAAACTTAGTTTGATATCTTGATACAATAACCATTGGATATTCCTGAAGAGATAACCCTACGATAAGAGCCGTAAGATCTGACTTGAAGAGCAAGTTAGGCTTATCACGAATCACCAAGATCCAACCCAAATAATCCATCAGTGCCACGTTTGGTCGATCGCACCACAAGGTCAGTCGACCGTCCCCCTCTCGGGAACTGTGTGCAGTCGGAGTGGTCGGCTGACCCCAAGTGCGGTCGACTGCAACTCCACCTGCTGCTGCTGCTGACTGTTTCCCTTGCTTCCACTCCATCTCTGATCGTCTCGATTCCTCCATCGTCTCATCGTCTTCTTATCCAACATAGTACGCAAGACATAAACCCAACAATCTCCACCTTGGATTACACACTCACGAATCTACACCTGTGTGATTTAAAACCTTCTAGACCCTTTTTCTTCTCTTCTTACAAACAACTCGTTTTAATGACTTCCTCTGCTAGTTGAATCTATCTCCACCTGTTTTCTCCCGTTGTATGCCTTCTTCAAGGGCACACCCCAGTAGATGTAATCATGGAGGTGCCACCCTCCACACAAACTCCACCTACCTCAAGGCTCTCTCCACCTTCCGACGATATTTGAACGTCGCAGTCTCGCTCGGATGATTCTAGTGATGGCATACTAGATGATGTTTTAGGAACAATAGGCTTCGAAATACTTGGGCAAGTTTTTCTGTTCCTCCAAAGCTGGTAGAGGTTGTACTGACCCTACTCATTCCCCCTTTCACCCTTCATCACCTCACGACAACTTTCCCAAACTGATCGAACTCCACCTGGATCTGTGTACCTGCAGTCCCAAGCTTCTAGAGTTCTCATGGATATAAGGCTCTGCTTCATCAAAGGAATATAAATGCCCTCCTCTAGTATGTGTCCCCTTCCGTCTGTCATCTTTGACTCATTTGTTTTCTCACCCTTTACTTCACTAGTCTTGTCAATCTTCGTTTCCACACAACGACATGATGCAAACTCGTAAGTAGAAACCATTACTTCACAAATCTTATCAAACTCCGTTCTCACATGACGACATGATACAAATTTGTAAGTAGAAATCATCTCCCTCTCGAAGCAAACTTGAGAAGAACTAACCGAATCAAAAGAACAACCAGAATTTACATCTAAAAACTTGAAACAAAAACACTATTCAAGCCATCACCTGATTCAGCGACACTTGATTTGGTGCCCCTTTAACTCAATCGCTTGTAACAGTCTCTCATGTAATGCTCAATCCCTTTTGCACTGGTGGCCACAGACCTTACCCCTACATACACTTTTTCTTCCAATCAAAGTACAATCCACCTCCAAGCTACTCACAGAAGTTGACGCCGATTGCTGACTCTCCTTCCTAAGTACATCCTCCTCCAACCCCTTGACCATACTTGCTATGAAAAACTTCTCCTTGGTAGATTTCTCATCTAGCACGGTTATCATGTTGGATGGGTTTGGTGATGAATATATCGAGTTGGAAACCCTTAGATCATCTGCGTTGAATGCCCTCAGTTCAGATAACTCCATATTGAACTCCACTTCATGATCTAGAAGAGCCGTACTTTTCTTCATTGAGAAACCCCACAACTTTCTTTGCTGGTACATCCGACCCTGTAATGACGAACCCGAGTAGTTAGATCTGAATCTTGTCCAAAGACTTGCTGCACTTCTCCTACACCAGACTTCGCTCATCGAATACATACAAATTAAACCTAAGGCTTCTGAATAAATCTCCTCCCAATTCTCCTGCTTTGTGCCGATTGGTCTCCCTTTATCTCCTTCTAGGACTGGATCCAAGTCCTGTTGAACCGATACTTCATGCAAGTCCACCTTCAAGAGATCAAAGTTGATCTTGCCTTTGAACTGCTTGATCTTCGTGATCTGATCTGCCATCATCTCCAAGGAACTCGAACAAACCTTGAACCCGAAGCTCTGACACCAATTGTTAGGGATTTCTACCGAAAACCCCGATCTTGTTGAGTTATTCGATGCAATCAACACAAACTACCAAACACATATGACATCATACCAAACACATCAAAACACACACAAGTTTGTCCCGGTTGGGGCTTTCGCCTTAATCCGTGGGAGAAGAAACCTAAGATGTTATTCAACTAGACAAGGTACAAGAATATTACAATTCTCACCACGACCCTCTCTCACGCCTCACCAACAAGTACTAGTTGTTTACAATTAGAGAATCATTCAATCTCTCCTTCAATGAAGTACTCTCTCTCGTGGCTATTAATGGAGGCCAATAATAACAATATATAGAGATATAGAGAAAACCTAGTTTGATATCTTGATACAATAACCATTGGATATTCCTGAAGAGATAACCCTACGATAAGAGCCGTAAGATCTGACTTGAAGAGCAAGTTTGGCTTATCACGAATCATCAAGATCCGACCCAAATAATCCATCATCGCCGCGTTCGGTCAACCGCACCACAAGGTTGGTCGACCGTTCCCCTCTCGGGAACTCTGTGCAGTCGGAACAGTCGACCGACCCCAAGTGCGGTCGACCGCAACTCCACCTGCTGTTGCTGCTGACTGTTTTCCTTGCTTCCACTCCGTCTCCGATCGTCTCGATTCCTCCATCTTTTTATCGTCTTCTTATCGAAAATAGTATGTAAGACATAGACCCACCACATATATACATAGTTAATTCAACACTGTGTTTAACAACAATCCAACCTTAATAAGTATATCATGAGCTAGTGATGCACACCCTATCTATCTGGTCCTCTACAAAATCCAGATAAACATGGATCGTCTTGCTAAATCATCCAATAGACGAGTTCTAGAATTTCCATTTTCTATATGCTGACAATACCTTCAAATTAATTACTCCCAGTTCCATAGTCTATATCTAATAGTTCAACCAAAAGATAGTTGTTGAAGAAAGAGATCATCCTAACTCTCCAATTTTCTTAATCAACTCTAATTATCCTAACATGTAAAATAATCTAATACCTTCCCTTTGGAAATATTCATGCATCAATACTAGAAAAATATGGTTGAGTAGAGAATTACTTACCATATGTACAAGTCATCTCTACATTTGCTCTATCTATTTTGGGCCTCTTCATCATCCCTTCTGTCCCTTTTATTTTCTAACTAACAATTTGACGACCTACAATAAAAGCCAATCTCCATATTACATATCCTACCCAAAAAGATATTAGGCTCCTTATAAGCCTAATGAGATAACCCACTTTTCTCAGTGTGCCAACACAAGACATGGTAAATTGAAATTTTTGCCGTGCTAAAGCCACTTTTTGAAACTATTTGCAAACGTAGGCCAGTTCCAAAATTATTGGCAAGATTGAGCTAGTTGCTGCCACGCTAGCAACGACCGCTATTCTCATTAGCGGTCTCTTTCTTTCGAAGATCGCTAATGAGAATAACGGGTGCACGTATAATTTTTTTAATTTTTTTTTTTGTTTGTTGTCGCTATTCTCATTAGTGACCACAATATATGTGAAGTCGTTGATAGGAATAGCGACCTTATTTGAAATATTGAGACACTTAGCAAATTCCAGAAAGCTATTGTATCTGAAGAAAAATAAAACAAACAAAACTTCTGAACTGAGATTGCTATTGGGAATAACGACCTTAGTATATTAAAGTCGCTGTACCCACGAACATCCTCAGTTGGGATGAATTCAACTTGCTCTCTATTAGTTGTGTGATTTTTTGACACAGCTGTGGTCGCTATTCGCAATGGCGATCTCAGTTGTGTAGGATTTTGACTTGCTCTCTGTAAACTCTCTATTAAATTTGTGAAAAAATTACATGACTAAGGCCGCCAGTGGTAATAGCAACCACAATATTCCCAATAGCGACCTTAGTTTTTTTTAATATCAACTCAACAATAACAATATCAAGTTCAAGTCAAAATCCTACACAACTGGGGTTGCTGTTGGGAATAATATTCCCACTGACGACCTTATTTGAATCATATTCAGACACTTAGCGAATTCCAGAGAGCCATTGCTATCTATAAAAAAAAACTCCTGAACTGAGGTTGCTAGTGGGAATAACGATCTCAAACTGAAGTCTCTATTCCCACTAGCGTCCTAAGTTGGGATGAATTCAACTTGTCACTATTAGATGTGTGAATTTTTGACACAGGTGTGGTCGCTATTCCCAATGACGACCTCAGCTGCGTATGATTTTGACTTGCTCTCTGTTAGCTCTCTATTTGATTTGCGAAAAATCACAAGACTAAGGTCGCCAATGGGAATAGCGACCACAGTATTCCCAATAGCGACATTAGTTTGGGAGAATTTTTTTGCAAATCTAACAGAGAGCAAATCAAAATCCTACACAACGGAGGTTGCTATTGGGAATAATATTCCCATTAGCGATCTTAGTTGTGTGACTTTTTCGCAAATCTAACAGAGAGCTAACAGAGAGCTAGTCAAAATGTTGCTCAACTGAAGTTGCTATTGGGAATAATTACCACAATATATTGTGGTAGCTATTCCCAATAGCGACCACAGCTGTGTTAAAAAGTCACACAACTAACAGAGAGAAAGAATAATTCATCTCAACTGAGGTTGCTAGTGGGAACAATGACTTCAGTTCAACTGAGGTCGCTATTCCCACCAGCGACCTCAATTGAAAGCTTTGATATAAGGAAAATAAATATCAAAGCTTCCATTTCTACAAGTTAAATTTCATCTTCGACAATCTACATAATGAACGAACATCACAAATTCCTTTGAATTTCAACAATCAACATATTCCATTATCCATATACATCACAAATTCCAACATCACTTTATTCAAATCTCCATTTCAACCATCAAAATCACAAATTTCAACACAACTACTTCAAATCTCCATATACAACATCGCAAATACCACAAACATCAGAATATCACACATTTACCATCACAACATCAATATATATCACATATATCACAAAATATCACAAACATTCAACACTAAATGAGATGTGCATGTCGGCCTTAAAAATTCATGAAATGTCACAAGCATTCAATAACAAAATAACAAGAATTATGTTCTCCATTTACAAAATAACAAAATATCACAACCATCTACCATCATACAGATCTACAACATCTAAAAATCTACCTTGGGGTGTACATGCCGGGCGTCCTCCTTTTCCGAACGACTTTTTTTTCGACGAACTTGTGTAACTTGTGAAATGAGCGTACTGTTGGAAAATTCTTCAATTTCATTAACTCTAGCCTCTTCTCGTGCCACATCCTCTTGTTGTGCATGCACCTCTTCTTGTTGCTCATTTTCCAATAGCTTTTCTTCTTGTGCATGCTCTTCGTGTTGTTGCTCAGCTCATTGTGCATGTGTAACATCTTGAATTTTTCTATAATTAAATTTTTTCATTTAAATTCACGTGTCTTGCACATGCAAATTAATGTGTGTATTTAACTTTAAAAATTATTCTTATGTCATGAACAAATATTTTCTCCTCTTTTAAAAAGCCTCTTATTAAATCCTAGGCCTAATGACTTAATTCTAGCCCACCCAAAATTAATTAATTAATTAATTAATTAATTAATTAAAAGCCCATGGTTTTAGCCAACCTAATTAGCCCACTAGTTAATTCTATTAGTAATTGAGACAACTTGTAGAGTAGACTTGTCATGTAACAAATTAGTTAATTAATAAATGAACAAACTTAACTAGTGTGCATATAGAGACACGTGCATTTCACATGCACGTGCAATGTGAATGAGAAGAGGAGACCGGCCACACTTGGAGAGAATGGAGAGAGTGGAGGAATGGAGAAGTGGTTATGTGAAGGTGGGTGGTTTTTCTAACTCCTAAATGCATCTAAACCCTTCATCCAAACTCATCTCAACCCTTCATTTGCTCTTGAGTTGTGTATAAATAGCCCATTGGTCTTTCATTTCTCTTTGCACATAGAAATTTCAAAGAGAAAAAGATAGAGTTTGTGTAAGAGAAAAGATAGAGTTGTGTGAGAAAAAGATTGAGTGTTTGTGTGTGTGTGCGCTCTTGTAACTTGGGTGGCCGGCTAGCATCAAGGAGGCTCGGTTGGCACCATCAAGGAGGTGAGGCTCGGATTTTTAGCTCAAGCTAGGAGGAGAAGGGAGACGATCGTGCATTCAAGGTGTTTCTTTAGGAATTTCCATTTGTCTTCAAAGAAGGTGGGTGATTTCTCTACTTCTAATGTTGTCACGCCCCGCTTCCCAAAATACGGGAATACGAGTCCGTGGCGAAGGCCCAGTGAATGATATTAACATCATCCATGAGCTGTACCAGTCTTAACTCAACAATATGAAAAATGAAAAATCACAATCATGCAGATAAATATAATCACATAAACAACAACTGAAATTAAGCATTCAATAGTTCAACATAATAACCAATAATTGAGAAAATAAACAACGGTTACGGGTCTACAAGCTCGGGATACAAAGTTCAAACAAATGGATAACAATGCGATAAAGAAAAACATAGAAGGAGATAATTCATTGAGAAGCAAGCTCCTACTCCAAATCTAGAAGAACTGCTCACCAATGCCTCTTGGCAGATCTCCTTGTTCACCTGTAGCTGGATCAACTAGAGTGGAAAAGAAATGTCCTTAGAGCAAGTATGGACAGCAAGTAGTGAAAAGCAAATAGTAAGGAAACATGGTACATCAAAGAGTATGAAGCAATGTCAAAGTCCAAAAACAATAATAATGTTCATAAGCAATGGTCAAGTGTACAGGTGTCAACTTAGGTTTATTAGTATTTTGTTTTTCCTATCTAGTGCATGTAATACTGTGTCCCATATCACAGGTTTGGTACACGCAAAATAGTGTACATTTTAGACATAGTGGTGGGGTCTACAGAGCGTGTACTCGGTGCAATGAGATAACATGATAACAAGATCACCAGTATTTCTCCACCTTTCATGTCAATATTCCATGTAAACAAGAAGGGTCATACCGAGTACATTTTCTGAGAATATCCACTACTAAGTCAATCCTTATTAACCCCGGCTTGTTTAACATTTTATTATTTCATTTATGGTCATGCAAGTATATGTATAAGAGTGTCAAAGCGATGAAAGAGGTGCAACAAAATGATACATTGCATGATAGAATACAAATAATTGTAAATCTGAAAGAACAGACACAGCAGCACTAACACAGCAATAACTTATAAACTACAACTCGAAATTCAATTCCGAAAAAAAAGAGTCAACTAGACATTCGAGGCTATAATTTATGTTCAGCAAGTTTTTATTAATTCTGAATGTAACTTGGTCAAACATCCTCATCTTTACGGGTTAGCTGTGCTGGTAGCAACTTATAGTCAAAATTTAATGGGTGAAAATTATGCATAAAATCAACATAAAATCTACAAAAATTAGGAATGAATCCTAAACATGTCTACTAAGTTTCTAGAGAGTTTCATGGCATTACACTGCTGTTATCATGGTATTTCAACTAAAAGTTGTGTCGAAATTTCATTAATTTGCGCTCTGGAAGGTACAGACCAGCAGTGACTAAAACTGTAATATCACAGCTCACAGATCAGAATCAAGATCCGTCAATTAGTCTGGAAACTAGATTCATTAGGCTACAATTCTATTTTATATTGTTTTGGTTGATTCCTATTGTAACTGGGTCGAAAACTCAGTACAAAATAGAAAAGGCAGCAAGGATTAACAAAATCATCATATTTAATTGTCAAAATGAATAATCAACATGTTCTTATTATCATGAATGCATTAACATCAAGGTACATCAAGTTAAGATGAATTTCTACTGTATATAAAGCAAGATTATAATGCCACGATGTAATTCTTGAGATATCAATCAATCAACATGTGTTCATATCATGATATTTTTCTCATATGCAAATTCTAGTTAATTCGTTCATATCGTGTGCATGTATGTTTGCATTTGAGTCAATGGATATTGGCACGAGTCAAGGATACTTCGGTTTAGCTCGTGTAAACCCTAGATATCCCCAACGGAAAGTATACAAAACGATGTTAAGATAATCGAAGTGGAACTACTTGCTAGGGAGATCAAAAAACTTGAACTAGAATAATTAACCGAGTTCAAGTGGACTTCCCTTTTTGTAGACGATGTCATGCCCCGCTTCCCAAAATACGGGAACACTGGCACATAACTGAGGCCCAACGAATGATGCGAATACATCATTCATAAGCTGTATAGTTAACTCAACAACAAGATAACAATATCAACCACACAAGCATGTAAAATCACAATAGGATAACAAAGTACACGACATAGTACATGATATAATACAGGACATAACTAACAACTGGAAAAGAAACATAGTTACGGGTCAAACACGTCCGGATTACAACAAGGAGTACATGAATAAACAGGAACTAAAATAACATGAAAATAAACAGGACTAAAATCTTTGCTTAGCAACACCTTCAATTAATTCTCCATCTGAGCCTGCAAGCATATTATTACAAAAAAAGAAGAAACAAGGAGGTACCCGTTAATGCAAGTCACGGGCCGCAAGTGGTACAAGCTAACGGGACAATTATAAAACAAAATAAAAGAGGGAAATAACAAGGAATTAAGAATCATGTAAATAGGAGAAATACAACATGCAAACAGAATTATGAACAAGACCTCATGGAACAAATAGCATGCATGAAAGCAAGTGAATAAATCAAATAGGAACATGTAACATGTAAGCGAGTAAGCAAGCAAACGTGTCAATATGAACGTGTAACATGTAAACAAGTAAGCAAGTCAACATGAACATGTAACATATAATTGGACCATGCAAGTGTATGTGTTAATTTCATGTCTTTTATTAATCTAACTAGGTAGCACTTCATGCATCCCATACCACATGGTTGCTACTCACAATCAAGTAAACGTTTAGACTAGTGGTAGATTCTATAGGTCACGTACTTGGAAAATCATGTCAAGTATATCTTGTATCGAGATACGTGCAATGTGGAACATAGTGTAACATGTAGCGTGAAACATATAACATACAATTCGCAAACTTGCAACTTGTAACTTACAATTTGCATCGGGAAACCATGAGCTCCTGTCCGAGTATGCTCTTCTATATTACCCACTACTAAATCTTTCCCCTTATACCCCGGCTTGTTATTTTTATTTTAATCAAACATGAACAATAACTGCATCGTAACAGGATCGATTATCAAGACTCATGCAATGCAGGAAAATATATTTCAGGTTTTATAAAATATGTTGTAACTATGATGTGACCAATGGCACATGCAAAACTTAATCAACATTCAAAATAATAACAAGACAAGCAATTCATGCACAACATCCTGTATAGTTCTAAGAGTATATATGTATGTATCGTGTTCATGCAATGCATATGACAATAAAGTATTCACGATCATGTACGAATACGGGATCAACGGATTATGTATAGTACGAATAAAGTCAAAGAATACACTTGCGGTATTTTTGCAAATAAGCTTGTACTAGAACAAACGAGTTGTACAAGAGATACTTGCCTGTTAGTCAACGACAATGATATTGAAGACAAGAATAACGGGATCAGAATCCCGGGCAGCGACGCATGTGCAAGATATGTGGTAGCCACGCCAAAATAGCAAACTCCAAATAATCCAAACAATAATCAAGTAATCTCCTTTCTCCAAAACAGCAACAACTCTTTCACAAACTCCAAGACAGCAACACACCAACTCTACTTCACAACACCAAACTCCAATAAACTCTCCAAAACAGTAACACTTCAGCAACTCTAAACTCCACTTCTCCACACAAAATACCAAACACTAATAAAATACTCCAAACAATAACCCAACACACCAACAGCAATAGAACACACCGGATCGGATCTGCTGCCTAGAACACCAAACACCAACAAGACAAACGGTAACCCAACCAACCAACTAATACATCACACCTGTTCTCTTTCTTCAATTCGACAGAAAGGGAGAGAGAGAAAGAGAGAGCAGGAGAATGGGAACGAGGATGGTGCGATGAGGGCGGCGAGGCAGGCGGTGCATCGATGAGGAGGGCGAGAGCTTGACTAGGTGGAGTCGGCAATGGCGGAGGGAGCTCGAACGGGGGAAGGCGACGGTTGAAGATGGCGGAGAAGGAAGGGGTTGTGAGGGACAGCGCAGGCGGTGTGAGCGGGAAGCGCTTGCGAGGCGGAAGGCTTGCGACTAGGGGAATGTCGAGCGGAGGAATGGAGTGCGGCGGCTGAGAGTCTGCTGTTGTTATGGTCTGTCGGAGATGAGCGGAGGAGCACAGGGTGCGGCACTGCTTCTCGCTGGGAGCGCAACCAGGGAGTGAGGTCGAGGACGGCACTGGGTTGTCGAGGCTGTTGATGGGCGAAGACGAGTGGAGGCTCGAGCGGGAGTGGAACGATGTCGAGGCTAGAGGTCGAGCGGTGGACTGGTGAGGGGGAGACGGTGCGGTGACTTCGGGGGTTCGAGGTTGAAGACGACGGGGGTTAGGGACCTCTGAGTTGGGTTCAGGGATCCAAGAAAGTGAGAGTAGGAGGAAGAAGGGGAACTTTGTTTTAGTTTGGGTTCTCTGTTTTCTGGTGGGAAATAGAGGGTGAGATAGAGAGAACGGGGAAGGAGAGTGGGAGAGGGAGAAAGAACAGGGAAAGGTTTTAATATAAAATAGAATAAAATAAAGTAATGGGTGAGAGAGAGTGGGGGTAGTTACGAGGGGCATGGGGGAATGTGTGTGCAAAGTGGGGGAGTTGGAGTACGGGATTAGAAAAAGTGGGGGGATATGAGAGGGAATTGTATACGGGTAGGTGTAGGATTAATCTGTATAATAGGGGTACTGGGTTTGGGCTTTAATAATGGGTATCCCAAAGAGACCAAATAGTCAAAATGGGCTTCAATAAATGAGCTCAAAATATTTAAATAAAACAATTAGGGTATTGGACTAAATTTTGGGCTCAGATTAAATATATAAATAAAATAAAATCAAAATATGGAATTGGGCTTATGATATCAACTGGGCTCACATTAATAGTTAATAAAATCAAAATGCAAACTTGGGCTTATAATAAACAATTGGGCTCCAAAAATAGTTTAAATAATAAAATCAATTAGGGAAAAATAGTTATAAAATACTGAGGATTTAATTACGGAAAAATACTTTAAAAATACGTATTAATGGAAATAGAGGTTACAGACGATTAGATTAGTCCGAATATGCAAGAATAATGGGATCAGAATTCCGGGCAACGCTCCAAAAATATGTGGGAGACGTGGCAAGACACCAAACAGCAAAAGACCCAACAACAACCATAGCAAGAGCAGCACACGCACACAGCGGATCGAGGCAAACATCACACACCAATCCAGATCCCGTGTGCCAAAACACCAAACATCAGAATGGGCCAATCGGATCTCGTCTTCAACCTCTCGATAGAGAAAGAGAGGGAGAGAATGGCAGGAGAATTGGTGACGCTGGGGACGGCGTGGCACTACGGCGGGGCAACGACGACTACGACATGGCGGGATGATAGTGCTGTGGTCGGGAAGCAACGCAACAGCGAGAGCGACGGCGAGCTTTATTTTCCGCTCGAAAATAGGGGAACGACGGCAAGGACAAGCTTGGACAACGGCAATGCTAAGAGGGGACTCCGGTGGTTGAGAAGGTGAACGGAGGGCGAGGTTGAGGAGTTCGGCAATGGGTTGATGGTTCGGTTGAGTTGGGGTTCGGCAATGGTGGAGAGAGCGAGGGGTCGATGAGGAGGTGTTTGGAGGTTGGGGATGACGAGGGGATTGTGACGACATCAATGGAGGTGGTGGCGGTCGGAGTTGGCGACGGGGATGTGCAAGGGGTGATGGGTTTTGTGAGTTGGCGGTTCGAGATGAAACGGGGAGGGGGAGAGTGGATCGGGAAAGAGAGAGTGGGAGAGTTGGGTTATTTAATAATAAAATAATAAGAGTTAATCGTGGGAAGTTAAGGGATACGGGGGATTGTGGGGGAGGAGATCTAGGTTAGTTGTTAGGGATTATGTGGGTTTGGGTAGACAAGGATTTGGTTTTAGGATCCAATAAGGAGATGAGTTTGGGTAGACAATAGTATGGGCTTACAAATGGATTGGGCTAATAAAAGATAACAATAATAATACTAGAAAAATAAATTAAAATAGAAGGCTCACAACAAGACCAAGACCAAAAAAATACAATAAAATAGAAAAGAGAACACTACCAAAATACAAGAAAATTCGTACAATCAGAAATAGGGGTTACAAATCCTACCCACCTTACAAGAAGAATTTCGTCCTCAAAATTCACATCGGTGGATCGTAGGCACCACGAGAAAAGAAAAACAAACAAAACAATAACCAACTACTTAAAGAGGTGAGGGAACTTCTTTTGGACTTCCTCCTCCAATTCCCAAGTCAACTCACCGGGCAAGTGAGGAATCCATGAGACATGAACAAGTTTAATAACTTTATTCTTTAACACTTTCTCACGTCTGTCTAGAATAGCAACAGGTTGAACTTCGCAAGATAAGTCTGGTCTCATGGACAACTCCGAGTAGTCAATCACATGACTGTCATCCCTGACATACTTCCTGAGCTGGGAGACGTGGAATACGTCATGGACTTTAGACAAGGCTGGCGGTAGTGCAAGTTTGTAGGCTACCTTGTCCACATGCTCCACGAAATCAAAGGGACCAGTGAAGCGGGGACTCAGCTTACCCCCTCCACCAAACCGGATGACGCCCTTCCATGGTGATACCTTCAGAAATACATGATCACCAGCCTCAAACTGTAAAGGTCGTCGACAATTGTCAGCCCATTTCCTCTGTCGATCCTGAGCAGCTTGCAAGTGCTTCCTGATCTGAGCTACCGCATCAACTGACTTCGTAATCAACTCTGGTCCCAAGAGTTTCCTCTCGCCAATGTCGTCCCAACAGACCGGGGACCTACATTTGTGACCATAGAGTGCTTCGAACGGAGCTGCATTGAGACTCGCCTGATAACTATTGTTGTGCAAGAACTCAACCAGGTGCAGATGATTCTCCCAAGAACCACCAAATTGAAGAACACATGATCTCAACATGTCCTCCAGGGTCTGAATCATCTTTTCGGACTGTCCATCTGTCTGGGGGTGAAATGCTGTGCCATAGTTCAACTTGCTCCCTAAACTCTTCTGAAGGCTCTCTCAAAACTGAGACCTGAATCTTGTATCCCAGTCAGATACGATGCTGACGGGAACACCATGCAGTCTCACTTCCTCCTGAATATACCATTCTGCCAGACTCTCAGTAGACTGGCCCACTTTAAATGGGATGAAGTAGGCACTCTTCGTCAATCGGTCAACTATCACCCTATAACATTATGACCTTTGGAACTCCTGGGCAATGCTGTCACGAAATCCATAGTGATATTCTCCTATTTCCATTCCAGAATTGAAAGAGGTTGCAACAGTTCAGCGGTTCTCTGATGTTCCGCCTTCACTTGCTGACAGATCAGACATTGTGACACAAACCTTGCCACGGCCCTTTTCATGCCATACCACCAAAAATGCTACTTCAAATCCCTGTACATCTTGGTACCTCCTGGGTGAATAGAGTATGGAGACCGATGGGCTTCCTCAAGTAATTTCTGCCTGACATCACCTCTAGGAACACACAACCTGGAGCCAAAACGGAACAACCCGTCTGAATGAATGACCAAATCGGACCTCAGACTTGCTTCCACTTCATTGCGGAATTCCTGTAATTACCGATCATCTGTCTGAGCTGCCTTGATCTGCTCCACTAACGAAGACTGCAACTGAAACATCATACACCGCGACGTTGCACTCGGAAGAATCACTTCCAATTTTAGCCTCCTCATATCTTCCAACATTTCTCTCTGCTTGGTCAGAAACATTGCAGCAGGTCTCCTGCTCAGAGTATCGGGTACCAAATTTATCTTGCCCGGGTGGTATTGCAAATCGATGTCAAAATCCGCCATTAGTTCTAACCATCTTCTCTGTATCATGTTCAACTCCTTCTGCATGAACACATATTTGAGACTCTTATGGTCTCTAAAGATTTCCACTATATCCCCAAGTAGGTAGTGTCTCCATAATTTCAGAGCAAAGATCACGGCTGCAAGTTCTAGATTGTAGGTAGGGTAGTTCTTTTCATGCAGCCTCAACTGTCTTGAAGCATAAGCCACAACTTTACCTTTCTGCATCAGAACTGCGCCCAAACCCCTACCTGAAGCATCGCAATGAATCACAAATCCTCCAGAACTGCCTGGTATCGTCAGCACAGGTGCTGATGTCAACCGGTTCTTCAATTCCACGAAGGCTTCCTCACGGGTACTATCCCAGACAAATTTCTGCTCCTTCGTCAAGTTGGTTAAGGGTCCTGCAATCTTCGAGAAGTCTTGAACGAATTTCCTATAATATCTTGCCAATCAAAGGAAACTCTGCACTTCTGGGACTGACTTCGGCACTGGCCAATCCTTGACAGCAGAAATCTTCGACGGATCTGCTGATACACGTTCACCAGAGATAATGTGGCCCAAGAAGGCAACACGGTTCAGCCAAAATTTGCACTTGCTGAGCTTCCTGTACAACTGATTCTCTCTCAGAGTCTGTAAGACAATCCTCAAGTGCTCGGCATGATCTTCCTTGTTCCGCGAATACACCAAGATGTCGTCTATGAACATGACGACAAACTGATCCAAGAATGGCGACAATACTATGTTCATCAGGCTCATGAATACTGCCGGTGCATTGGTAACGCCGAAGGGCATCACCAAAAATTCGTAGTGCCCGTATCTCGTACGGAACACCGTCTTCGGAATATCATCAGTCTTTACCTTGACTTGATGATAACCAGAGCAAGGTCCAACTTTGAAAACACAGATGCACCACCGAGTTGATCAAACAAATCGTCAATTCTCGGCAGTGGGTACTTGTTCTTCACCGTGACATTGTTCAACTCTCGGTAGTCGATGCAGAGCCTGCGACTACCGTCCTTCTTGTTGACAAACAACACTGGAGCTCCCCAAGGTGAAATACTTGGTCTGATAAAGCCCTTGTCCAACAACTCCTGGACTTGTACTTTCAGCTCGGCCAATTCAATTGGCGCCATGCGGTACGGGCTCTTCGAGATTAGTGTCGTACCCGGATGAACCTCAATGCTGAACTCCACGACTCGATCTGGTGGAATCTCAGGCAACTCTTCAGGGAAGACATCAAGAAAATCCCGCACGACTATGGGTGCAACTTCACCATCAGTACACAATGACTCAAGTGCACCCGCCTTCGGGGATATCGGGCTCTCAACATGCTCAGACGGTGTCTCACCCGCATGGAATTCGAACTCTGATTGCCCAAGAAGCTTGAAAGTCACCTTCTTCTTCTGACAGTCAATCACTGCATGGGTAACTCCCAGACAATCCATTCCCAGAATAACGTCGAAGCCAGAGTTGTTAATCACAATCAGATCAGCTTCGAATTCCTTGCCACATATTAGTAGAGGACTCTGGTTGCACACCTTAGAACAAAAAATGGTGCCTCCAAGGTGGTGATATCCCAGGCTGCTGGCATGACATCGCTTGCCAACCGATGACGATCGACGAAGCGGGAAGACACAAATGAGTGGGTTGCACTGGAATCGAACAAAACATGAGCAGGGAAAGAATGCACAAAGACGATGCCTAACAGAAAAATCCAATGAATAAGAATGAAAGATGCATGCAAGGTGCACAAAAGATTAAGTTGAAGAGAGAAAGAAATGTAACACCCCGAATTCCAAATAAGACCGAATTCGAGATTTCACAGGATCTTTACTTCACTTCGTACAATTTTACATGGAAATTAAAACTTTTCAACAATACATCAGAGTTCATTACAACTTTGTTTACACAGCGGAAAAACAAAACAATGAAATAAAATACAACTTGTATAACTATAACAATGTAAATCATCAACTGCATCATAACATCTCCATGGCAAGATCCATTACCTGCACATCAAGCTGTGGGCATGTCAGCAACTTATAACTGACGAAAATGTTATACTCAGCTATCCTTTCTATGCTGTACATATAACGATCTCATTACTTTAACAAATCACAAAAGTTGAATGAACAATAAAGTGTTAAATTGTGACTATGCTAAACATGTAAGTATATGCCATGCCTTAATGCCTAATGCACACATTTTATACTAAAATGACACTAATGCAAATTTGTTCGGATTCTATGCATCCCATACTACATAGGTCCGAAGGCAAGTACCTATGTACTCCATATTTTAAGGGTTCGATCCCTCGCCATGAGACTATCCAATAATAAAATAAGGTTTAGATCATTCCACGAATATGGATCCCAGCCTCGCTGGCTGTTATAACATATCCCTCATCGTGCGAATCATCCCGCAAGTGCCCCCTAGCTCCGGTATACATATATACATTGGAGTATGACAAACTATCCGTCTAATACGTTAAGTTCCGGATTTAAAAATAAAAGCTCATCTCCCACGAAGCAACCACAGTCCGCCAACTGGGTCTATAGCCACGGAGATCCACCGCCGACCATATAGAAGTAACCTACTTACGTTTGCCCAGGTTCACTACATCTTCACTTATGTGCCTAATTATTTAGATCAAGACATGAATAAATTTCCAAGCCTAGAATTAGTTTTACCTCCTACCGGACTTTATCAATAAATACGAGATAGCTCCATGGCCATATCTCAAAATATATCTCAACTCTTTTCAAATCAAATAATGCTGGTACCCGAGGTCTCACTAACTCTAAATCACAACTTTTTCATGTACAAGAAATTATGGGTACACATAACCTTTAATAAACATGTCTTAAACCTAGATATTTTCATCTTCGATTTATTCACAAATGATCAAAATCTTATCCACAAAGCAATCTTTTTCTTAGTCTTGTCACTATTCATGATCTATTCGTCCATTCACATTCGTTATAAGCAAATAATTTCTTTCAAGAACACAATTTCATCACATGCAATGTTATAACAAATCTAAGCTCTTACAATGTCTCAGTTCACTATAAAAATATTTCTTTAACAAAGTACAAATGTAATCTCTTTAAAAGATCACTTCACAAATACAACTTTTCTTTTCTTCACCACAAAATTCTATTCTCAAAATTTCATTTCTTTTTATACTTCAAAAATATACAAGAAAACTATCTCTTAATATTTCCATTTCATTTTATATTAATTCTAAAGTTTTATTCCAATTCAAAAAAAAAAAAAAAAAACCATTCATGAGTAAAACCCCATAAAACAAAAACAAAAGAGAGGCCTGGGTTTCGAACCCAGGACCTGCGGCAATACACAGCCAGCGCCTAGACCCTAAACCCACTAGCCGCTAAGTCCATTTGGACTTTTTGTCTTAATCCGAGATAAAAAAAACCCTATACATTCAGTACAGTCCAAATTTTTATTGAATGAAACCAAAATAAAATGTGACTATCAAGTTTTGAACCCAAGATTTTTCACAACAGTACTCTGTTTTGCACTAGCTAACCAGTAAGTCCAAGTGTATTTTCTGTTTAGAAAATGTACTAATGTACTTTTGTTTAAACTATTCAGAAAGTGGTTCTTTTTCATGCAACTTGTTTATCCAAGATCAAATCTTTCTAATAATTTGAAATAGATTTTTCTTGACTGATATTGAATTTAAAAACAGTAAACGACCATTCTTAAATTCATTAAGACTCTATTCCCACTTCTGTAAGCACTTCTTTTTCTCATTTTTCACATAAACTTGTATAAGACTTGAGTAGTGTTCATAAAACTAGTTTATATTCCTACTTTTACAAAATTATAACAATACTAGCATGTCACTTATTCATGAGAATTTCATAAAAAGACTCTGTCATGCAATAGTTTATATTTTCAATTATAATATGGCAAAATACACATATGTCAACACATCTCATGATACTAACTAAATTCATTTTGTTTTCTTTCTTCTTTCTTAGTTATCAAAGCATGATTTGAATATAACTTTCTTCAACAAATTTTATATACTCAACATGTACAAAATTTTGCAAACATGCTAACATGATTCATATTATAAAAGAATTCTTCTTTTAATTCTTTTAATTAGCATGGTGGCAATTATTTGCTAAATCTCAACAAGATTACTACATATTATAGTAGCATGGATTTTATCTACATATTTCACAACCACATTAACTTACATTACTCATTTATAGTTCTTAGCATGCATGTTCTACACTAGAAAGTATGAAACCACCCACCTCAATTGAAGATTGAACAAAGTCGAAGCACAGCTCCTAGCTCCTAGTAAGAACTCCTCCTAGCAAGAGCTTCTCCTTCTAGCAATTTCTCCTCTCCTAGCAAGAATTCCTCCAAGCACAAGAACTCTCTTACTCTCTTTCTTTTTCTTTCTCTTATTTTGATTTTGTTTTGTTGCAAAAGAGAAGGAGAAATGGTGTGCTATTTATAGGAGATTGTTAGGATCTAATTTGCATAAATCTCCACCTAATAACTCTCTCTTTTAATTCTTCCAACCCTTCATTTTCTTAACTCCTTAACTCCTAACTCTTCATGCTCCCAACCTTTCAAAAACTCAACTCCCATAACCCCAACCTTTTCCTCTTCGCCACTAGCCCAAAACCGGTCAACCCCCATGCATAAATCCGGCCACACTAGAGTGTACAAATGTACACATGCACACAAAATAAATACAATTTTCTATAGCTCTAAATGTGTACCAAAAGTTGTAACTTGTCATGTATTAGTCCAAGCTCAACTTAATTTAGGATTTTATTAATGGGCTTATCCCATGGGCTTTTATTTTAATCAACTAGTTTAATTATCCTAGTGGGCTTCCCCTTAAATTAATCTATTGGGCTAGGATTTATTCTTTAGGTCCATGGGTGAAAAGATGGCTAATTAAAAACTTATGCATGCTAAAAATGGATAATGAAAGTAACAAAATGAGAATAAAAAATTAGCACGTGCATCATATGTGCAAAAATAAAAAAAATGCATTTTTAATTAAATAAAAATATAGGGTGTTACGACACTCCCTCCTTAGAATAGTTTCGTCCCTGGAACTACACTTAGGAGCGAGAAAATACAATGAAAGAAAAGAAGAAGTTTACAAAAAATTTTAGTTAAAGAGTTCAGGGTGATCTTTCATCATCTTTTCCTCTGATTTCCAAGTGGCCTCCTCTACAAACTGGTTCCTCCAAATGACTTTGACCATAGGTATCGTCTTGTTTCTCAAGACCTTTTCTCGACGATGTACGATCTCAGTAGGACACTCAGCATAGTTCAAATCCAGTTGTAAACCTTCAGGTACTTCTGAGAAATGATGACTCGGATCTGGGACATAACCTTGTAGCATGAACACATGAAAGACATTGTGCACTTGAGCTAACTCTTTTGGTAGTTCTAACCGATAAGCTGTCTTTCCAATTCTCTTCAATATCTTGTAGGGTCTAATGTATCTCGGGGCTAATTTTCCTCTCCTTCTGAACCGAATCACCCCTTCAGTCGGAGACACCTTCACAAAGACATAGTCACCTTCATCAAACTCCAGGTCTCTCCTCCGGTTGTCGGCAAAACTCTTTTGCCTGCTCTGTGCGTCGACCAACCTCTTTCTGATCAACTCGATTTTTCTGAGGTCTGCTGCACAATCTCTGGTCCATACAGCTGCCGCTCCCCTACTTCATACCAACAAACCGGTGTCCTACATTTCCTTCCATAAAGAGCTTCATACAGTGCCATCCTAATGCTTGCCTGAAAACTGTTGTTGTAGGCAAATTCCACGAGAGCTAAATGCCTCTCCCAGTTACCACCAAAATCCAACACACAGCATCTCAGTATATCTTCTAGCACCCTGTTGACTCTCTCAGTCTGCCCATCAGTTTGAGGATGAAAGGTGGTATTGAAATTAGTCTTTGTCCCCAAGGCTGCTTAAAGACTTCTCCAAAAATGCGAAGTGAAACGCGCATCTCGGTCGGATAGTATTGACAATGGAACTCCATGAAGCTTCACAATCTCACCAACATACATCTCTGCCAGTTTCTCCATTGACCAAGTAAGCTTCATTGCCAAAAAGTGAGCCGATTTGGTGAGTCGGTCCACTATCACCCAAATTGTATCGTTGCCTTTGGAACTCTTGGGTAAACCTGTGATGAAATCCATGCTGATACAATTCCACTTCCATTCTGGGATGGGTAAAGGCTGCAAAAAACTGTCGGGCTTCTGATTCTCTGCCTTGACCTATTGACAAACTGCACACTTGGCAGCAAACTCAGCCACAACATGCTTCATCCCTAGCCACCAGAAGTGTAACTTTATATCCTTGTACATCTTGGTACTCCCTGGATGCACGGATAACAAAGTAGCATAAGCTTCCTAGAGAATACTCCCCTTCAGTTCCGCTAGATCTGGCACACACAACTGCTCTCCATACCACAATACTTCATCCTTCACCTGGAACTCTGCCAACTTGCCAATACCAACCTGCTCTATCATCTTCTAGATCTCTGGATCTACCTTCCGACTGTCGATAATTCGGTCTCTCAAGGTAGGTTGAATCCTCAACTGAGATAAGGAAGCTCCCAAACCTTGCAAAACCACTTCAATCCCTGCTCGATCAAGCTCCTCTGCAAATTCCTTCTGAGTTGTGATCAGTTGGGACAAACTGCACTTTCTACTGAGCACATCTGCCACAACATTTGCCTTGTCCGGATGGTATTTGATCTCAGGTCGGATGTCTTCCAACATTTCTAACCATCTCCTCTGCTTCAGATTCAGATCCCTCTGTTGATAGACTTATTTCAGACTTTTGTGATCCATGTACATGTTGACCTTCTCTCCGTACACGTAATGCCTCCATTGCTTCCAAGCAAAGATGATTGCTGCCAGCTCCAAATCATGGGTTGGGTAATTCTTTTTATGTGGTCTCAGCTGTTTAGACCCATAAGCTATTACCTTTCCTTCGTGCATTAGCACACAGCCCAGTCCGCGATGGGAAGCATCGCTGTAGATATCATAGTCGACTCCAGCTCTTGGCAACGCCAAAATGGGAGCGGTAGTCAACCTTTTCTTTAACTCTTGGAAACTAGCTTCACACTGCTCCGACCATTTGAAATTCACATTCTTCCTTGTGAGCCCTGTGAGTGGCACAGCTAGCTGGGAATAACCCTGAATGAACCTTCTGTAATATCCAGTCAAGCCCAGAAAGCTCCTAATCTCTTTTACTGTGGTCAGTCTTGGCCAATCTTTCACAGCTTCAATCTTCTGCGGGTCAGTAGCCACTCCCTCCTTAGAAAGGATGTAACCCAGGAAGGCGACTTCGGTTTTTCAGAAGTCACATTTGGATAACTTTGCATACAGCTGATGTTCCTGTAGCTTCTTCAGAACCTCTTCTAAGTGCTTGGCATGCTCTTCCGCTGTCTCAACGAGTGATGTGGTCCAACTTGGCGAAGTGTCGATCATTCATGAGTCCAACCTTCTCGAGCTCGCACACTTGAAAGTTCAGCTCTCGAATGTGCTCATTGTCCTGTGCCCGTTGTAACTCCAAGTGGTTAACTCTCCACTTTTGAGCGTCCAATTCCCATCGAAGAGAAGTAACAATGTCATTTGGGTTATCTGGAACGAGTTCTTCTTCTGGGGAGTCTTCGGGAAGATCAGGCGGAGGTGGAGTGATCTCCCTGGACTCGGAAAATTCCTCCTCTATCTCAAATGGTTCTTTTTCTTCCTCCTCCTCCTCTGGTTCTTCTTCTGGGTCTTCTTCTTCTTCTTCCATTGGTTCTTCCTCTTTATCCTCGAAGTGGACAAACCAAGACGCTTCATTATGGGGATCATGCTGATTGGTCATCTTATAGGGAAAAGAAGGAGAAAAATGTCATCTCATAGAGCAACACAAACATAAGTTTAAATCTCTATAAGTTGAAACTCACACGCTAGTGTCCACTCTAGGGTGTCGTTCCTGATAAATTTGTACTACTTGTGAAGCTGGCTTTGATACCATCTGTAACGCCCCGAATTCCAAATAAGACCGAATTCGAGATTTCAAAGGATCTTTACTTCACTTCATACAATTTTATAAGGAAATTAAAACTTTTTAATAATATATCAGAGTTCATTACATCTTTGTTTACACAGCGTAAAAATACAACAATGAAATAAAATACAACTTGTATAACTATAACAATGTAAATCATCAACTGCATCATAACATCTCCATGGCAAGGTCCATTACCTGCATATCAAGCTGTGGGCATGTCAGTTACTTACAACTGACGAAAATGTTATACTCGGCTATCCTCTCTATGCCGTACATATAATGATCTCATTACGTTAACAAATCACAAAAGGTAAATGAACAATAAAGTGTTAAATTGTGACTACGCTAAATATGTAAGTGTATGCCATGCCTTAATGCCTAATGCACACATTTTATACTAGGATGACACTAATGCATACTTGTTCGGATTCTATGCATCCCATACTACATAGGTTTGAGGGCAAGCACCTACGTACTCCACATTTAAGGGTTCGATCCTTCGCCATGAGACTACCCAGTAATAAAATAAGGTTTAGATCATTCCACGAATATGGATCCCAGTCTCGCTGGCTGTTATAACAGATCCCTCATCGTGCGAATCATCCCGTAAGTGCCCCCTAGCCCCGATATATGTATATACATTGGAGTATGGCAAACTATTCGTCTGACTATGCTAAGTCCCGGATTTAAAAATAAAAGCCATCTCCCATGGAGCAACCACAGTCCACCAACTGTGTCTATAGCTACGGAGATCCACCGCCGACTATATAGAAGCAACCCACTTACGTATGCCCAGGTTCACTACATCTTCACTTATGTGCCTAATTATTTAGTTTAAGACATGAATAAATTTCAAAGTCTAGAATTAGTTTTACCTCCTACTAGACTTTATCAACAAATACGAGATAGCTCCATGGCCATATCGTAAAATATATCTCAACTCTTTTCAAATCAAATAGTGCCGGTACCCGAGGTCTCACTAACTCTAAATCACAATTTTTTCATGTACAAGAAATTATGGGTACACATACCCTTGAATAAACATATCTTAAACCTAAATATTTTCATCTTCGATTTATTCACAAATGATCAAAATCTTATCCACAAAGCAATCTTTTTCTTAGTCTTGTCACTATTCATGATCTATTCGTCCATTCACATTCGTTATAAGCAAATAATTTCTTTCAAGAACACAATTTCATCACATGCAATGTTATAACAAATCCAAGCTCTTACAATGTCTCAGTTCACTATAAAAATATTTCTTAAACAAAGTACAAGTGTTTAAAAGATCACTTCACAAATACAACTTTTCTTTTCTTCACCACAAAATTCTATTCTCAAAATTTCATTTCTTTTTATACTTCAAAAATATACAAGAAAACTATCTCTTAATATTTCCATTTCATTTTATATTAATACTAAAGTTTTATTCCAATTCAAAAAAAAAAAAAAAACCATTCATGAGTAAAACCCCCAAAAAAATAAAAATAAAAGAGAGGCCTGGATTTCGAACCCAGGACCTGCAGCAATACACAACTAGCGCCTAGACCCCGAACCCACCAGCGGCTAAGTCCATTTGGACTTTTTGTCTTAATCCGAGATTAAAAAAATCCTTATACATTCAGTACAGTCCAAATTTTTATTGAATGAAACCAAAATAAAATGTGATTATCAAGTTTTGAACCCAAGATTTCTCACAACAGTGCTCTGTTCTGCACTAGCTAACCAGTAAGTCCAAGTGTATTTTCTGTTTAGAAATGTACTAATGTACTTTTGTTTAAACTATTCAGAAAGTGGTTCTTTTTCATGCAACTTGTTTATCCAAGATCGAATCTTTATAATAATTTAAAATAGAATTTTTCTTGACTGATATTGAATTTAAAAACAGTAAACGACCATTCTTAAATTCACTAAGACTCTATTCCCACTTCTTTACGCACTTCTTTTTCTCATTTTTCACGTAAACTTGGATAAGACTTGAGTAGTGTTCGTAAAACTAGTTTATGTTCCTACTTTTACAAAATTATAACAATACTAGCATGTCACTTATTCATGAGAATTTTAAAAAAGACTCTTTCATGCAATAGTTTATATTTTCAATTATAACATGGCAAAATACACATATGTCAACACATCTCATGATACTAACTAAATTTATTTTATTTTCTTTCTTCTTTCTTAGTTATCAAAGCATGATTTGAATATAACTTTCTTCAACAAATTTCATATACTCAACATGTACAAAATTTTGCAAACATACTAACATGATTCATATTATAAAAGAATTCTTCTTTTAATAAGCATGGTGGCAATTATTTGCTAAATCTCAACAAGATTATTACATGTTATACTAGCATGGCTACATATTTCACAACCACATTAACTTACATTACTCATTTATAGTTCTAAGCATGCATGTTTTAGCACTAGAAAGTATGAAACCACCCACC
Organism: Hemerocallis citrina; assembly: GCA_017893485.1. Classification (NCBI taxonomy): domain Eukaryota; kingdom Viridiplantae; phylum Streptophyta; class Magnoliopsida; order Asparagales; family Asphodelaceae; genus Hemerocallis; species Hemerocallis citrina. The sequence continues at coordinate 132,345,287 of CM030362.1, forward strand.
TCAATTGAAGATTGAACAAAGTGGAAGCACAACTCCTAACTCCTAGCAAGAACTCGTCCTCCTAGCAAGAGCTTCTCCTTCTAGCAATTTCTCCTCTCCTAGCAAGAATTCCTCCAAGCACAAGAACTCTCTTACTCTTTTTTTTTTCTTTCTCTTATTTTGATTTTGTTTTGGTGCAAAAGAGAAGGAGAAATGGGGTGCTATTTATAGGATATTGTTAGGGTCAAATTTGCATAAATCTCTACCTAATAACTCTCTCTTTTAATTCTTCGAATCCTTCATTTTCTGAACTCCTAAACTCCTAACTCTTCATGCCCCCAACCTTTCAAAAACTCAACTCCCATAACCCCAACCTTTTCCTCTCCCCCACTAGCCCAAAACCAGTCAACTCCCATGCATAAATCTGGCCACATTAGTGTGTACAAATGTACACATGCACACAAAATAAATACAATTTTCTATAGCTCTAAATCTGTACCAAAAGTTATGACTTGTCATGTATTAGTCCAAGCTCAACTTAATTTAGGATTTTATTAATGGGCTTATCGCATGGGCTTTTATTTTAATCAACTAGTTTAATTATCCTAGTGGGCTTTCCCTTAAATTAATCTATTGGGCTAGGATTTATTCTTTAGGTCCATGGGTCAAAAGAAGGCTAATTAAAAACTTATGCATGCTAAAAATGGATAATGAGAGTAACAAAATGAGAATAAAAAATTAGCACGTACATCATATATGCAAAAATCAAAAAATGCATTTTTAATTAAATAAAAATGTGGGGTGTTACAAGAAATATGCAAGAATTGAATATAAAATAACACAATTACAACAACATACCTACAACCACTCTAGTAGCCGTTTCAGCTTCCGCTGCAGTCAGGTTAAAGGCCTGACCACGGCCTCCCATCTGACCTCCTCTACGGGCCATCCTCCCCTGGTCCAAGATAATGTTTAATTAATATTATCATATATGTAGTAGGCAACAGTAAATGACATTAAATAACATTATCGAACCTGAGTCAATGAAACGAATTGCTGCTCCATCTCGACCCTAGTGACACTAGGGAAGAATTTGACCATGAAACTCCCAGTGAAGGTAGTCCATGCGATGAGTCTCTCCAACCTCTCAGTTTCTGCCTGCCACTAAATACAGGCAAGGTCGGTCAGCTGGATGCTCACCACATCCACACGGTCCACGTCAAAGACTCGCACCGCTTGCAGTAACTGCTCCGTGCGAATCAGCCACTGCTCGGCCTCCAGCGGCGTCTCCATACCCGAGAACTTGTCCAGGGTGCAATCTTATGAAATTAGTTGTCGTACCAGGCCGGGGTGGCAGTTGTCCTGGAGCGGGTCCCGCAACAACCCAGTTCATGGCATCCAAACTGGCCATCATCAATTCGTTGTGCTCCTGCTGTAGTGCCATCATCTGCTGCAGCACTGGAAGCACAGCTGAGTTCTCGGACCGATCATCCCTCTGTCGGAAAGTAGAAGAGCCTCCCCTAAGCAATTGCATTATCTGAGCAATAGTGGGCTCTTCTGGCAGATAATTTCCAGCACGGGAAGATGAAACATCCTTTTTAGCCACGGTCTGCAACATATGAAAAAAAATTTGATTAGTATCCAGATTGCATGAATATGAATGAATGGAAGGGACAAAACAACTAGGAAATAAAGGAACTGAATATAAATGATTCAAAGAGGAATCTAATAAGAGGAGTATCCAGATATATATTGGTTATTACATGTTCATGTGATTAGCGTGATGTACATATTGTTGAGTTAAACCTGGCTAGAACCTGACTTGACTAACATATTAGCCAAAAACTGGCTCTGATATCACTAAAAACCTTTCACGCCCCGCTTCCCAAAATACGGGAATACGAGTCCATGATGAAGGCCCAGCGAATGATATTAATATCATCCATGAGCTGTACCAGTCTTAACTCAACAATATGAAAAATGAATAATCACAACCACACAGATAAATATAATTACATAAACAACAACTGAAATTAAGTATTCAATAGTTCAACATAATAACTAATAATTGAGAAAATAAACAACGGTTACGGGTCTACAAGCTCGGGATACAAAGTTCAAACAAATGGATAACAATGCGATAAAGAAAAACATAGAAGGAGATAATTCATTGAGAAGCAAGCTCCTACTCCAAACCTAGAAGAACTGCTCACCAATGCCTCTTGGCAGATCTCCTTGTTCACCTGTAGCTGGATCAACTAGAGTGGAAAAGAAATGTCCTTAGAACAAGTATGGACAGCAAGTAGTGAAAAGCAAATAGTAAGGAAACATGGTACATCAAAGAGTATGAAGCAATGTCAAAGTCCAAAAACAATAATAATGTTCATAAGCAATGGTCAAGTGTACAGATGTCAACTTAGGTTTATTAATATTTTGTTTTTCCTATCTAGTGCACGTACTACTGAGTCCCATACCACAGGTTCGGTGCACGCAAAACAGTGTACATTTTAGACATAGTGGTGGGGTCTACAGAGCGTGTACTCGGTGCAATAAGATAACATGATAACAAGATAACAAGCTCACGAGTTTTTCTCCACCTTCATATCAATATTCCATGTAAACAAGAAGGGCCCCACCGAGTACATTTTCTGAGATTATCCACTACTAAGTCAATCCTTATTAACCCCGGCTTGTTTAACAATTTATTATTTCATTCATGGTTATGCAAGTGTATGTATAAGAGTGTCAAAGCGATGATAGAGATGCAACAAAATGATACAATGCATGATAGGATACAAATAATTGTAAATCTGAAAGAACAGACACATCAGCACTAACACAGCAGTAACTCATAAACTGTAACTCGGAATTCGATTATGCAAAAAGGGAAAGTCAACTAGACATCCGGGGCTACAATTTATGTTCAACAAGTTTTTATTAATTCTGACTGTAACTAGGTCAAACATCCTAATCTTTACGGGTTAGTTGTTCTGGCAGCAATTTATAGTCAAAATTTAATGGGTGAAAACTAGGCATAAAATCAACATAAAAATCTACAAAAATTAGGAATAAATCCTAAATATGTATACTAAGTTTCTAGAGAGTTTCATGGCATTATACTACTATTATCATGGTGTTTCAACTAAAAGTTGTGTCGATATTACATAAATTTGTGATTTGGAAGGTATAGACCAGCAGTGACTAAAACTGCGATATCTCATAGCTCACAGATCGGAATCAAGATCCATCAACTGGTCTGGAAACTAGATTTGTTAGGCTATAATTCTCTTTTATATTATTTTGGTTGATTCCTATTGTAACTGGGTCGAAACCTCAGTACAAAACAGAAAAGGCAGCAAGTATTAACAAAATCATCATATATAATTGTCAAAGTGAATAATCAACCTGTTCTTATTATCATGAATGCATTAACATCAAGGTACATCAAGTTGATATGAATTTCTACTGTATATAAAGCAAGATTATAATGTCACGATGCAATTCTTGAGATATCTATCAATCAACATGTGTTCTTATCATGGTATTTTTCTCATATGCAAATTCTAGTTAATTTGTTCATGTCATGTGTGCATGTATGTTTGGTTTTGAGTCAATGGATATTGGCACGAGTCAAGGATACTTCGGGTTAGCTCGTGTAAACTCTAGATATCCCCAACGGAAAGTATACAAAGCAAAGTTAAGATAATCGAAGTGGAACTACTTGCGGGGGAGATCAAAAATCTTGAACTAGAATAATTAACCGAGTTCTAGTGGACTTGCCTTTTTGTAGACGATTAGATTAGTCCGAATATGCGAGAATAACAGGATCAGAATCCTGGGCAACGCTCCAAAAATACGTGCGAGACGCGGCAAAATACAAAACGGCAAAAGACCCAACAGCAACCACAGCAAGAGCAGCACATGCACACAACGGATCAGGGCAAACAACACACACCAATCCAGATCCCGTGTGCCAAAACTCCAAACACCAAAATGGGCTAATCGGATCTCGTCTTCAACCTCTCGACAGAGAGAGAGAGATGGAGAGAACGGCGGGAGAATTGGTGATGCTGGGGATGGCGTGGCACTACGGCAGGGCACCGATGACTATGGTGAGGCGGGATGGTAGTGCTCTGGTCGGGAAGCGACGCAACAGCGAGAGCGATGGCGGGCTTTGTTTTCTACTAAAAAATCGGGGAACGACGGCGAGGACGAGCTTGGACGACGGTGATGCTCGTAGGGGACTCCGATGGTTGCGAAGGTGAACGGAGAACGAGGTCGAGGGGTTCGGCAATGGGTTGATGGTTCGATTGAGTTGGGGTTCGACAATAGGGGAGAGAGCGAGGGGTCGACGAGGAGGTCGGAAAGTCGAAGGCCGGCTCGACGAGGGGGTGTTCGGAGGTTGGGGATGACGAGGGGATTGTGACAACGTCAATGGAGGTGGTGGCGGTCGGAGGTGGTGGCGGTGGGAGTTGGTGACGGGGATGTGCAAGGAGTGATGGGTTTTGTGAGTTGGCGGTTGGAGATGAAACGGGGAGGGAGAGAGTGGAACGGGAGGGAGAGAGTGGGAGAGTTGGATTATTTAATAATAAAATAATAAGAGTGAATCGTGGGAAGTTAAGGGATACGGGGGATTGTGGGGGAGGAGATCTGGGTTAGTTGTTAGGGATTATGTGGGTTTGGGTAGACTAGGATTTGGTTTTAGGATCCTATAAGGAAATGGATTTAGGTAGACAATAGTATGGGCTTACAAATGGATTGGGCTAATAAAAGATAACAATAACAATACTAGAAAAATAAATTGAAATAGAAGACCCACAACAAGACCAAGACCAAAAAAATACAATAAAATAGAAAAGAGAACACCTCCAAAATACAGAAAAATCCGTACAATCGGAAATAGGGGTTACAAATCTAATTACCATGCTAGGAATTTCATTTCATGAACATGCTAGACAAACTAACTAAAATTGCCAAGTGTTTGCCTAAAGAGACTAGTAGGGAAAAGAGAAAATTTGATTGTGATTAGTAAATTAAAACTCATCATGGTGTTCTATTAATGAAATTCATGCTAGAATATCTATTTGTTAATGAACCATGCTAGTGTGATGATTTGTTGAATGAATGACTTAGTTGTAAATGAATGGATATTACTATGTTTAGTTGTAGATATAAATGAATAAATTGTTGTTATAGAACGTGGAGGTGATAAAAGAATAATTGCTAGTTTCTAGTAGAATTGGAAAAGAAGAAGAGAACAAGAACTTATATTTAAAGGATTTTATATGGGTATTTTAAGAAGGAATTATGGTACATTTTTAAAGTTGTCAAGATATTCTTTAAATATAAGTTGTAAAGAAAACTTATTTAATGTTAAAAATTAAGAGTTTAATTACTGCTACAATGTTTTATTTTTAAGAAGATATTATGGACAAATTTGTTTTGAAAGATACCAATGTATTAAGAAATCGAATTTTGTAAAAGAGACTTATAAACAGATAGTAAGTATAAAACTTTTTCGACTCCTAACTATAACAGAAATTGAGTTTGGGCATACTGGCTTTCGGTGTGGGTTATAGGCGCTGTGTACAGTGCAAGGGGTCTTGGGTTCGAGTCTTAAAGAGGCGCTGTTTTTATTAAAATTCGAATTTTCTTCAAATACAGTACAGTCAATATATAAAGAACTGAACCTATTCATATCAGTTAATCACTCTGGACTTAGTGGTATTCGGGTGCGCTTTGGGTCTATTACTGTAGCTGGGCGGGGGTTTGGCTTTGGGTTTGAATCCGGGCTCTGCCTTTTGTTTGGGTTTTTACATTTTTTTAATATAAACTCGATTTGTGTGTTTATTTTGAGTTTTAGGAGAAATAAAAATTGGGAAAAAATTCTATTATTCTACAAATATTATCTAGATTTTATGAAAAATAATTGTATAACATTTTATGTATTTTGTGAAGATTAGATGTGGTTTTTATATCAAAAAGGATTAAATAACTTGTTGAATTTTCTTTTAAAATATGGTTTTAATATAATTAAAGAAAGAGGAAAAATGTGAATGCAAGAAATTATGTGGAGATTAAATTAAGAGATGTAGTAAGTTAAAATATGAAATTTGATGTTTAATATGTGCAAGTGTGCATGGAAAATGAATTAAAAAGAACATGATGAAATTTTGTTTGGGTTTTAACATTTTTTTTTAATATAAACTCGATTTGTGTCTTTATTTTGTGTTTTAGGAGAAATAAAAATTGGAAAAAAATTCTATTATTCTACAAATATTATCTAGACTTTATGAAAAATAATTCTACAACATTTTTATGTATTTTGTGAAGATTAGATGTGGTTTTTATATTAAAAAGGATTAAAGAACTTGATGAATTTTCTTTTAAAATATGGTTTTAATATAATTAAAGAAAGAGGAAAAATGTGAATGTAAGAAATTATATGGAGACTAAATTAAGAGATGTAGTAAGTTAAAATATGAAATTTGATGTTTAATATGTGCAAGTGTGCATGGAAAATGAAATAAAAAAATCATGATGAAATGTGGAAATTTGTGAGTATAAACACTCTTGGTGAACATGAAAAAGAAGTTAAGAACTAGAGTGTAGCTAAGTCCTTATACCGGTATGAATGAATTCTTGAAAAATAAATGTTGCAGAAAAAGTCCAAGATTTGGGTCGTTGTTATCAATTGATGGTTAAGTCCGGCATAGAGGTGATGCAAACTCTAGGGTGTTAATTTTTATTCATGATTCAATTATCTAAAGATTAGACACATAGTGAAGATGTGATGAAAGTAAGAGAAAAACACAAGTATGAGGGACTCGGATCTACGATGTGAGAGTATTCATAGGCTGTCTACATGATGCATCATGTCATGACGTGAATACATCTCCGGAATTATCGAAACCGTGGCGACGCTTGTTGGGTGCTTGGTGACTATGTAGTGTCATTGTCCCATGACGGAGGCGAATTGTCCATAGGCTATCTACATGATGCGTCATGTCTTTACGTGGGATTCCCCTCCAGGTTGTCTGGACATGGGATCGTAATTCATAAAATATCTAGGATACTTACCGTAGTTACCGTAGTAGTTTAACTCATAGCGAGGGATCCAACCCTACAAGATGAAGAACGGTTAGGGGCGTGCCCTCGAATTTATGTAGAATGTGATGCATAAGTTTGAACAAGTGCGCATTAGTGTCATGAAATAATAAGTAACTGCATTAAACACTAAGTGCACATTCACACACGGCATCAATAAGATGGCCCCCCTTAGCTTTGTTTGTGATCAAGTGTGTGTTTTCCAAGTAAGAGAAATTGATGTATTATATCCTAGTGTCAGTTGTATGCAACTGACGTGCCTACAGTTTCTATGCAGGATAAAATGAATGAAATGACTACAGAAGGAATGCTCCTTAAGGAAATGTTCAAATTGTTATTTATTTCATGTATCATATTGTAATTATAATTCCGCTGCGTTGATGTAAACATCGTTGTATGAAAAGTTTGGAATACCTTGTAAAATTATACGAACTGAAGTGTAAAGATCCCGTGGAACTTCGAATTTAGACTTAATTGGAATTCGAGGTGTTACAGCATGACATGTTGGGTGCCTAGCCACCTTCTTAAATCTAACCATTTGGGGGATCGGGGTTGACATCAAAGCATCGAATTGTGCTCCTTCACCCACATCCTCAATTTGCAAACGTCACGATGTGAGAATTTTCTGTGCGAGATCCTTCGTGGCTTGAGACACATTACTACCCAACACTTGTGTGCATCTCCATGCTATCAACCATGCTTGGTCAATCTGCTTAAAGTAGAACTGTAACCCCTCTTTCCGATTATACGGAATTGTATTTTATTTTTTTCTTCATATTATTGTATCTTAAATTCTTCCGTAATTTATTTTTATCAAAGCCCAACCTACTCTATAGTTTGTGAGCCCATATTAAATTCTGAGTTTCTTCTAGAATTATTCATTCTATTTCCTACCCCAATCTATTTTAATTGTTATTATTTTCGCCTAGCCCACACTACAAATTAATTCCTATTGTGAAGCCCAACACAAATATTTTATCCCTCATCTTATTTTTATATGTAGCCCATACCCACAAACCCAGCCCAACCCAACCCAAACTTCACCAGTCAAAACCTCTTCACCTCCATAATTGAATCCATTGTAATCTATTAAAACAAATTCATAACCTACCTCACTAACCCTAAATCAATTACCTATTAAACCACCCACCATTATAATATCATTATTATATTCTATTAATTAAATAATCCCTCTCCCCCCCCACTCTCTCTCTCTCTCTCTCTCTCTCTCTCTCTCTCACTTCTGCTTTTTCTTCCTCTGTTCCGAAACAGAGCAACCACCATCACCTTCCTCCCTCCCCGACGCTGCACCCGCTAGTCATCGACCACCCCCTCGTCGCCATCGACCTCCACTCCCATCGACAACAACCACCGAGCCTCCATCATTGCTCCCGATCGAGCCCTTCCTCGTCGCTCACCTCGACAACCGCCGATCACCCTACCGCTTCCCCTTCCACCATCCTCCGACCACCGCTTGATCCCGCTCTCATCTCATCATCATCTTCAACCTCCTCATCGTTGATGCCCGAACCATCACTCCGTTGCTGCTACTCCATCTCCGCATCCCCTCCCCCGTCGACTGCAGCCCTGCACTCCAACCACCACCGCCTGCACCATCACCAAGCCCCCTCACCGACATCCCCCACTACCTCGCCATTGCCAGTAGCCCTGATGTCCCTCGCCTGCTCCACCTCCGCACCTACGTAGTCTACCTCGTTGCCATCCTCCTCGCTGCCTCACCCATCACTACCACCACGACTGCGCTGCACCTCGCCACCCTCTGCATCCATCGATAGCACCTACTCACTGAGCTTCCCCTATCCCCCAATGACATCAACCCCCACTGTTGCTGCCTCTTTCCCCACCAATGCCGACCTCCACCTTATTGCAGCCTCGTGGTCAACCTGGGGTCCCTCGCCATGTGCCATTGTTCTTGTTGCTGTTTTACCTCGCCGCAGTGTCGCTGTCTCGCTGCACCCTGAAGCCTCGCTCTGTTGCTGCCTTCTCATTGTCGTGACTACTTTTGCTCGGGTATCGCGATTCGTGCCGTTTGTACGGTGCCGTTGTCACTTGGTTGCTACCACCGCTGTTCTCTTCCTTCTATCGTTGAAATCATCGTCGTTCAAGGCAAGTATCTTGTACAATCTTCTTATTCTTGTGCAAGCACCTTCTTGATCCCCGCAAATAGTTACTCTCTTTGCATATATGTTATGAATCTTACTCGTTGCCGTCGTATATCATTTGAATTCGAATTATACATTGTTCATCGTTCATTTGACTTCCAGCAATCCAAAAGTCATAGAAAATCATGAGAACCCACTTGCATATGCATATATTACATGAACACAAGCTAGTGACACAAAATTGTGAAAGAAAGAGTGATTGAATGAATTGTAGTTGTATGTGATCGTATGGTTAAATCCGTTATTTAATACCGTAGAATTCAATAATTTCATCATGTTAACGATAGAAATTCATCACATTTACTGAATATGAATACATGTTGAAATCAGACTAAAAGAAGAATTTTGTGAATTACAACGGTTATATATTACAAGTGTTAAAATTCTGCCTTGCTGTCTACCCCAGAGTGTACTGAGATTTCGACCTAATTACATATAAAATAAATTAAAACTTATTAAATAGAAATTGTAGCGCACTGTGTCTAGTTTCTAGAACATCTGATGGATTCTAAATCCGACTTATAGATTGCAAAATATTTAGATTATAACAATATACTATCGTAATTTCAAATTCGCTGCTTTATAGTTATATTGCCATGTTTAATTATTGAAACAGTAGTTTAACATAAGAGTTAAGATCTAAAAATTGCAGGAATGTTAATGAACACTGTCAGGAACTAAATTATAATTTTTGTAAGAATTTTAATTAAGTTTTTAGTCGGATTATACATATAATAACTTCATACTGAGTTGCTGCCTGAATAGTAGACTCATAAAGAATCAACCAGTAGACATATTTTCTGTTTCCGAAAAATATCGTGTGAACATGCGTCGGAACCGTCAGGGAGTCTAGTTTCTAGAATTTCTGACGAAACCTGATTCGCTTTCTCGTAGAAGCGGGAAAGTTAGAATTTATACATCAACGTATTGTTGTCCAGAATTGTATTTTTCATGCTTTTAAATATAAATGTGTTAAACTTTGCATCTAATGAATTGCACAGCATACCATTCATTGTACAGTCATTGATATCTCATTGATACCGTTTCTTGACACCGTTCCATCAATTGCTTACGCATGATTCGTTGTAATAAAATAATGACAAGCCGGGGTAAAAAGGGAAACAACTTAGTAGTGGGTAATATAGAAGACTGTACTCGGAGGAGGGATCCGTGTTTCCCATACTGATTACTGATATTGATTACTGTTTTATCGATTGATTTCAGATTACGGACTACAGTATCCCAACTATCGTGTACTGTACCGTTTCTGAATAATGTTTACTGTTTACTTTGCCGAGTACATGAACCTATAAGATTCACCACTATAGTCGAAACGTTTACATGATTGTATGCACCCGAACTTGTGATATGGGATACAGACTTGCGTGCATTAGATAGATTAATAAAAAAACTGATAAACATAAGAATAATACTGAGCATCGACACTCGCATTATTGATTATTGAATATTATTTATCGATCATTGATTATTGAATATTGTTTATCGATCATTGATTATTGAATATTGTTTATCGATCATTGATTATTAAATATTTTTTTACCAATCATTGCATTATTGTTTACTATTTATCAATTATTTCATTATCGACTATTGCTTTCTGACCCTTGCTTTCTTGATCATGTTACCACCTGTTATTTACCGACTCTGATATCGTTCAAATTTCTTGTTCTTGATATACCGTCCTTTTACTGTTTAACTGCTTGCTACTACTTGCGGCCCGTAGCTTGCTCTAACGGATACCCTGCCTCTTTCTTTTGAGTTAATGTTTATACATGTACAGATGATGAGATACTGAAGGATCTTGACGTACTGTTATTGTATTGCATATTCTCAGGCTTATCGTAAGTACTTGTATCTCAGATATTGGTTATTCCTGCTATTATTGTTCATGTGATTATTATTATTGTATTATTGAGCTTACCGGTATTGTAAAGCTTATAGATGATATATGTTGGTATACTTATATTATTCGTTGGGCATCAGTTACGTGCCCGTGTTTCCATATAATGGAAAGCGGGGCGTGACAAGAACATATCATATACACAAGTTAGAATAATTCAAAAATTCACAATAACTTTTATAACAAATGTTCAAAAAGGACAAATAAAGGGTAGAGTTTCATACAATTCTTCGAGTGGATCCCACCTTTGGTTGATACATAGATTGCGAAGAGGAATAGGCGGGAGCGAGTTCCGTCTCTCTACTCAAAATGTGTAGCTGAACCCCTGCAGGCACAGATGTACGAGGAGCTATATACAACCGTGTAATCCTCTAGTACCATGACATGTATACAGCATTGAGTTGTAACGCCCCTGCCCCTAGCTCATACAATTTATACAATTTAGAAGACAAATTAGATACTATGTATTACAACTGCCCACCACAGGCTGCCTCTCAAAAGGTGGTTAACCGAATTGGTGACTCTTGATCATAGGCTATATTATTTATATTATATTATATTTATTTGATTTACCGATATGGGACATTTCTAACAAATCCTCTTTCTCAAATCCAAGTACAGCCGAAAGCTTACCTCCTTCATATACCCGGGTGGGCCCCCCATGGTAAGCCACGTCACCGCATGCATATAACAGCACCTTTGCTGGTATACTCTTACGTGGGGCCCATCACATGAATACCTATTCATACTATTCCTTCTTACACATATTAAATCTCTTTAAACCATCAGCCAACTTACCTTTTACTTTTTTTTTTACCTTGTTACAGACACCCCCTTCAGAAATCAGCGTCCTCGCTGAGCACGCGCATGCACAACCTAGTGCAGGATCTCCTTTCTAGCCGTTGTGGAGCATCTGCTCTTCTATCCGCCCGATTATTCATGATCCCGGCGTACACCGTCCGATCAATCATAATCCCAGATTTAATTGAGCCGCCCTCCTATCCGCCTGACTAATTATGATTCCGGAGTACACTGCCCGATCAATAACAGTCCCGGATTTAATTGAGGGCTGACCACAATCCGGAGTACACCGCCCGACTGGGTCTATAGTCCCGAAGTACATCGTCCGACTACATGCTCCACACCCCGGTGTCGAAAGTCGGCTCTGATACCATTTGTAATGCCCCTGCCCCTAGCTCAGAAAATTTATACAATTTAGAAGACAAATTAGATACTATGTAGTACAACTGCCCACCACAGGCTGCCTCTCAAAAGGTGGTTAACCGAATCGATGACTCTTGATCATAGGCTATATTATTTATATTATATTATATTTGTTTGATTTACCGATATGGGACATTTCTAACAAATCCTCTTTCTCAAATCCAAGTACAGCTGAAAGCTTACCTCCTTCATATACCCAGGTGGGCCCCCCATGGTAAGCCACGTCATCGCATGCCTATAACAACACCTTTGCTGTTATACTCTTACGTGGGGCCCATCACATGAATACCTATTTATACTATTTCTTCTTACACATATTAAATCTCTTTAAACCATCAACCAACTTACCTTTTACTTCTTTTTTTTCACCATATACTTATATATATATATATATATATATATACACTATGTTTTAACATGGGGTATTACATGAGTGATCCATCGTACAGAGGAATACCTACAACAACAGTGTCGTATCTCCATATATTCCAAGCATTGACATGAGCTTGATGATGGGAAGCCCAATTATGATTGGGCACATGACCAACCCCTTTGACCTTGTGCAGGAGAGTGACATATGATCATGGGGTCAGGAATGTCTGTTTGAGTCCGAACTGTCGAAGCACACGATCCGGATAGTACATCTCTACAACACTGAAGTTGACGAGTGCGGCCATAGATATAACATTCAAGAAAATTAATTTTTATATTTCTGCACGTGCATTGCACGTAAAATTTTGTGCATTTTAGTCCGTAAAAATTTATAGGGTTTTGCACATTTTTCTTCTCATTTTTTTTCACACTTGTATGATTTATTTTAAATAAAATCCAATAGGCCTAAATCTATCTTTTTAGCCCACTAATAATTAATTACAAAATAAGACCCATGATTAATTATACAATTAAATGAACATTTAAAAAGCTAGTACACTTGTCATGTAACACACACACATACATCTAATAATAACTAATAATATAATTTATATGAGAAGTAGTGTGCACATAGGTGCATTGTGCTCGTGTTGTGCACTAGAGAGGTTAGCCGGCCAATGTGACAGAAAGGGGAGCGTGGGGGAGTGTGTGAGAAAGTGGAGAGTTATTTTGGGTTGTAGGACTCATCTCAACCACACAATATTCCTATAAATACCCCCCTCCATTAGCATGAACACACACAAATCTATCAAAAGTTAAAAGTGTAACGCCCCGAATTCCAAATTACTGAATTCGAGATGTTCTTCAGGATCTTTTCACTTTTCTCGAGTACAATTTTACAAGGAAATTTCAAAATTTTCTTTTTACATCAGAGTTACAACATCTTACATTTAAATTTACACAGCGGAAGCAAAATATACAACATTTACATAAATGAACAACAACATAATGAGATCTTTATGCATCCATTCCTCTTTACATGTAATTCATCCTGCATACAAAACTGTGGGTACGTCAGTTTATTCAACCGACGATAATTATACATGGCCATCCTCTCTATGCCAGAAATAGTATAATGAATCTCATTTCTTAACAAATCACAATCTTGTTCATAATAAGCATATAAAATCAAAAGGGAACTTTTAATGATGTCGTGTCGTGATTGTGCACTTAATCCTTAATGCAATTTATTTAATTTTACATGACACTAATGCGCACTTGTTCGAATTCTATGCATCCCATACTACATAGGTTCGAGGGCAAGCCTCTTAATCGTTCTTCATTTTTGTAGGGTTCAATCCCCCGCCATGACTTACTCTACTTCTGTAAATTCAATGAGTATCCTAGATGATTCTATGAGTACAAGCATGTATCCTGGTCCCTGGAGTAGAATTTCGCGCTATGTCTTGACTCGTCAAGCATGCATTCTGCGACAATTCAGCCTCCTCCCTGAACACACTCCTCTTGCAGTCACCAAAGCATCCCATAAGCGTGACTAGAGTCCGATCATTACTGAGTTGTGCCCGCGCCATGTCTTGACTCATCAAGCATGCATTCTGCGGCTCACACACCCGCACCGTACCCTAGCTCTCATACTCATGTTTTTCTCTCACCTTCATCACCTCCACACTATGTATTAAAGTTACATTAGAATCATGAATAAAAATCAAGCTCTAGAGTTAGCCTCTCCATCAAACCGGACTTATCATTTCATTTCACTTGACCAACCTGGTCTATTTCTCAATATCATTTCATTTCACTGCCGGGGAGACTTAGCTACTCTTTCGTTCAATTTCAAATTCACAATATCCAATTGAGCATCATCAGCTCATAATTCATTTTAGAGTCTCACAGACTTTCTCATCATGATTTAGCCTTTCATAATTATTCATTTAATTCTCAATTCTCATCTATGATTCATTTCACATAATTCATACAGCCATAAACAGAGTCCATCGACTTAAATCATACAGTTCATAATTACCAACAGTAAAATAACATGAATTCAAATATCAAAGTCCACTCTGTACAGTCGACTTGGAAGAACACCAGTCGACTCATACAGTCACATACAGTATCATCATAAATGCTCGGGATAGTCGACTGTTGTACACCACCAGTCGCCTGTCCCGCACTTTTCATGCTCACAATATTGTTCTCGTGACAGTCGACTGTTCATCGATCAGTCGTCTGTCCCGCACTTTTCAACAGCACAATTTTAAGTCCAGATCAGTCGACTTGCTACATGCATCGGTCGACTGGACAGATCCATTTTAACTTAAAAGATTATTTACAGTTCTTACATGCACTTGCATCATGATGTCAATTAACAGTATACATAAATTCATGTTTCCTAGACAGAGTCTCTTATTGTCCAGTAGCATTACAACATGAATGTTCAGTTACTAATATGCTCTTTCTTTAGAGAAGAATACTCTAAACATGCATTCACATAGTTCATACTTTCTTACGACAATGAAGATATAAATCTCAAGTCATCATACTGGGTCTACATAAATAAAATATCTTTATTCATGGAACTTTCAAACAGTCATAATCAGATTGAAGCACCAGTCGACTTATACAACATCAGTCGACTGCTCCGATAATTTAAGTTATTAATTACCATTAGTTCTTTTCATTCATTTATCTTCCCTCCATCATATGTGTCACAGGGAAAAATATACATAATAATCACACCATCATGTCTATTCACACACATGCTTTTCAGCACATTATAAATTTATGTGTCTCGTACCAGTCGGCTGGCTCACATTGCAGTCGACTGTACCGACAGTCTCGTTCTCATTATTAATATCATGTTCAAGCAATTTCTACTGCATTCAATTCACTTTTGTAAACATGGTATCAATCAAAACAATCATAGTATCATTCCTACATTAGAAGTCCTGAGAAACACCCACCTTATATGAAGAAATAACCAAAATCCCGCAAAAACTCTTCAAAGTAGAGAACGCCTTCTTGCTCCTTTGCTCCACACCGAGCTCCTCAGCAATGCTGCTTGCCTCCACAGAAAAGCTCCCACACAAACTCACAAATACTCTCTTGTAACAGTAATCTTAGAAAATTTTAGTGTAAAAGAGATAGGGGATAGGAGGGGTATTTATACTAGGAAATAGATAGAATAGATGGCTAAGATTAAGAGGGGAGTTGCAGATCAAGGGATAGGATGCAATCGGGAGTTTGAGAAACTACCCACACCCCAAAAATAACTACCCATGACTCAAGTCCATCACTCCACAAACCCGGCCAAGTATTGTGTCTTGTGCACGTGTACATAAAGTGCACGTGTACACACAAACTCCACTACATCAAATACCCGGAATAGAAGAAAAGGATGCTACACATATAAGTTGTAGGAATTTAAATAAATAAAAGGGTTAAGTTTATGGGCTTAAGTTCGTTTGGGCCAAAAATAAATATTTTAAAAGAGAAAATAGACAAATCGACATTTGGGCTTTAAGAAGAATACTTTATCGAAAAATAATACTTTATTCATCATGTGGAGAAAAATAATAGACAACAAGCTACACAAGCACACCATACGAAAATAAATAAATAATCTTTAAGTATTAAGAAAAATCGGGGTATTACAAAAAGAGAAGAAAAGAGAAGGCTAGAGGAGATTTCGATTTTTGGCTTAAGGAGGGAAGGCAATTTTGTGTTGGAGCTTTGGAGCATTTTTCTAGGAGTTCTACTTCCTATTTGCATCAATAAAGAGGTTGGTGTTTCTTTTACTTTCTAGTTGTTTGTAGTATGCATGCTTAGGTAAATTGTGTTTGAAATGAAAAGTTTGGCATGAGTTCTTTAGTTGTTAAACTTATTATGATGTATGTTGTGTTGATATCTAGAGTTTTTTTTTTGTAGTAATGAAATAAGAGGAACTAATGCATGCTAGTTGGAAATTTCAATATGGAATTGTTATGTTGTTAAATTGGAATTCTATTTAGAGCATGTTGTAGTGTTGTTAGGCATATACTAGTATGCCATGATTAAATCATGTATATAAATTGTATGTGTATGTAAAATTGTGACTAAAAATCATATAAAGTTAGAGGTGGATTATAATTTGAAATGATGATGAGAATCCTCCAAAAATTCAGAATAATCACTAGAAGAAAATATATTCATGCTAGTTTGGTATAAAGAGTAGTAAATTTTACTAATTGAAACATATCAGTACTAGAAGTGACTATTTAATTTAAATTAGGAACAACTTCATGCTACTATTAATAAAATTAGGGGGAAAAGCATTTTTTTGAAGTTTAGAAATGTAATTTAGTAGTATTAATTATGATGGAAAACAATAGAAATCAAAGTAGACGAATAAATTGAAATGAGATGAAATCAGAGAGTGAAGTTAAAAGGTTTTAAACGCATATACTATCAGATTGGTGCTTGGCTCTTGTGGCTAGCACATGGCGCTGCCACGTGTTGCGCTTGGGGGTTCTTGGTCACGGGTTTGAGCCTGGGAGGCTCTGCCTACTTTGTGATTTTTTGGAAATTAATCAAATGACGTTTCTGGGTTACAAAAAGAACTCGAAGTGGTTTGTGTCACAATCAGCGAGTGGCTCATTGGTTGGGCTACAGTCTGGGTTGCCGTTGGCTCTGGGTTCGAATCCGGCTGTACACATTTTGGATTTTTATTTTTATTTTGTGGTTTTTCAATTTTTAAAAATTGGAAAAATTCATAGAAATAGTATAGAATATTATTAGAACACTTGGGAATTATTTCAAATTATTCTAAGAGATCTTTTGAGAATTTAAAAGCCATATTCATGTATTAGATGAGTTTTGAATCCAAGTTTTAAAAGAAAATGTACATGATTAAAGATTTTAAGACTTGGTTAATAATAAAATCAAACACATGGTTAGGAGATTAAAATTGAGAATTTCTAGTGACTAATCTTAAAGAGATGGTGTATTAAGAAATGGTGATTTAATCTTAAAGAACTTTGGTATTAAGAAATACACTTAAAGTATAGAAGAGCATGAAAAGTTTCTAGTAATTGAAAGAGCGTTGGATATTATTAAAGTGAAGGATTGGGTTTGTTAACCAAGAAATTGTCTACAAGAATTTGATTTGATAAATTGTTATTGAATGTTGTTATAAGAAGTTGAATACTTCATGATCTATAAACATAAAGAGAGAATAGATAAAGAAGAAATGATGGATAATGAATGAAATGTTTATATTGAGGTTAGATATAACCTAATTGATCTCTATAGTGAGATAGTTGTTGGGATCTAGAGGCTGAGCGAGACCCGTAGTGACGCAATTTGTGAATAAAGAAATTTGAGAAGTAGCCAGTGTGGGCTAGTGTTCTCCTATGTTGATTTAAGTCTGGTAGGGTAAGCTAGCTCTAGGTTGTGATGATTATAATTAAACTCAAGGATAGGCACTAGGGGGAGATGTGATGAAGTATGGGCAAACATGAGTGTGGGGGCCTCATATGATTCGCGGTGGGAGATTATCTTCAGAATTATCGGGGTGTGAGGCGTTATGTCCAAAATCACTCACGGTGGAAGGTATTTCTTCAGAATTATCGGAATCGAGGCGACGCTCATAGGGTATTTGTGTGATGAGATACCTATACCTTGCGGTGTGGGTTTCGTCTCCAGAATTATCGGGGTGTAAGGCGTGTTGTCCAAAAATCACTCGCTGTGGGAGAACGACTCGGAAGAATTATCGGGGTCATGGCTCGCGGTGCGGGTTTCGCCTCCAGAATTATCGGGGTTACGACTCGCGGTGGGAGAGCGATTCTCTAGAATTATCGGGGTGGTACTAGATACTCACAGGATATCTAAACCTTACGTTGGTCACCGTAGTAGGATTTCATAGCAAGAGATTAAACCCTATAATGATGAGTACAATAAGGGCTTGCCCTCGGACCTATGTAGTATGCGATGCATAGAATTCGAATAAGTATGCATTAGTGCATCGTAGTGTAATATCTACATTAGGCATTAAGTTCATATCATACACTAACATGCTTATGATAGTCACTTTTTACACTTTATTGTGCATTCAAGTTTATGCTTGCCAAAGTAAGAGAAACTCTGTATTATAGCATTGCGTCAGTTGTATGTAACTGATGTGCTCACAGTTTTCCAGTGTAGGACTTGGATTAGCAAAAGGAATAGAGATGAATTGATACTGATGATTACTTCCAGATTAAAGTTGTTGAATATTAAAGTTGTATATTTGTTGTAACTTCCGCTTTGTATTTTTGTAACAGACATTGTGTAATGAAAAAGTTTTAAATTTCCTTGTAAATTTGTACAAACTAAAGTAAAACATCCTGTATTTGCTACGAATTACCTGTGTTTGGAATTTGGGGCATTACAATAGCTCCCTATGTGTCGTACAAACAGGTGGTAGCCTCTCCAATCTCTCGGGTGTGTACGGATCCCATATGACGAACTCCTCTCATAAAATATCAAGCTCGTCTTTGTAGTAAGTCACCACCTCACGTGGGTTATCTCTTGACATG
This sequence comes from Hemerocallis citrina, assembly GCA_017893485.1. Classification (NCBI taxonomy): domain Eukaryota; kingdom Viridiplantae; phylum Streptophyta; class Magnoliopsida; order Asparagales; family Asphodelaceae; genus Hemerocallis; species Hemerocallis citrina. Next base: position 132,364,648 of record CM030362.1, read on the forward strand.
TGTCTCCCAGCCTAATACACCTCGATGGGAGCCAACATCGCCTGATTTGCTGTGTCTACCACCCACACCCTTGTGACTGCCTACTTATACTGGGTCGTCCCAGATGTAAGTGATCCCAACACCAAACTTGTAGTATCAACATTGGACCCATCATCTCCTTTGCATTTAATGCTCCATTACACAAGCTCTTGTACAAGGAGGCTAATGTGGCACTGCCCTAGCTGTATTAACTAGCTCGACTTAGGTTAGCAATTAACGCCAGGTACATGAGCGGAATGACATCTCCTCTGGAGTTGGAGAAGATGACATCTCCAAATACTGCCATAAGGTAGGCCCGGGTATAGCACTGGACCAGCTCCTATGAATCCTTATTTAAGAAATTTTCGAAGGCACTCTTCAACCATCTCAGTCTGATAGATACTCCATCAAATGTATGCTCATTTGGCAGAACACCATGGAAGTCTACCACGAGCACCTCCTTATCAAATGTCATGGTTCCTGTGACGGCAAACCCATCAGTCGGAAATCCTGAGATGACTGCAATGTCCTAAAGTGTGACGGTCATCTCTCCTACAGGGAGATGGAATGAATGAGTCTTTGAACTCCATTGCTTAGGAAGAGCTGTATGTAGATGACAACCGAGCTTCATCTTCCCTATCAATCCTATTCCATAGAAACCAGCCTCGACTAGGAGATCATGTGTCATTTGGTTCATTGGCAACATAGAGTGCGTACAAAAGCTGCACTCCCTGGACGAACCGTCTCACACCGACTGCGATTTATGTGTCTATTGCAATGTCAACAAGGTCGAATCATGAGGACCTGGTCCTCCAGGTGCAACAATAGACGAAGATGCATGCACACCATCAGAAAATGAAGAAGATCCCTCACCTTGGCCACCCTACAATAGTCGTCCATGTCCTTGACCACTTGTGCTTGGCCCTTTGTTGGTAGAGTTCTACGTAAATACAACAACAACAAATAGCAACAACAAAAACAAAAACAACAATAACAACAACAACAACAACAACAACAACAAAGCCCTTTTCCCAACTAGTTGAGGGCGACAACATGAATCCTAGTTTTCCATTCTGCTCGGTTTAGCGCAATATCATCTGTAAGGTCACAAGCTATCATATTTTTTCTGATCGTTTCCACCCAAGTTAGTTTAGGTCTTCCTCTACCCCTAACTCTACCCTCAATACTTATCAAATCACTGTTTCTAACGGGGTTACTACTAGGTCTATGTGTGACATGTCCAAACCACCTGAGGCGATTCTCTCTTAACTTATCTTGGATTGAAGCTACCTTTAGCATATCTCATATATGCTCGTTTCTAATTATATCCTTTCTTATTTTACTACACATCCATCTTAGCATCCTCATCTCCGCTACACTCATTTTTTGGATATGTTGTTTATTTATTGCCCAATACTCTGCTCCATATATCATTGCTAGTTTAACAGCCGTCCTATAAAAAAATTTCCTTCAACTTTAAAGGTATACGTTTGTCGCACTAACACCACTAGCACTTTTCCACTTATGCCATCCTGCTTGGATCCTATGTATAACATCTTCACAAATCTCCCCATCTCTTTGTATAATCGAGCCTAAATATCGGAAATGATCTCTCTTAGGTATCTCTTGACCATCAAGCTTCACTACTTCCTCAATTGTATTTCGAATATCACTAAAATTACACTCCATATACTCTGTTTTAATTCTGCTTATCCTAAAGCCTCTAGCTTCCAAAGTTTCTCTCCACAATTCTAATTTAGCATTAACTCCTGCTCTAGTCTCGTCCACTAAGATGATGTCTTCAGCAAAAAGCATACACCAAGGTACATCATCTTGTATTTCTCGTGTCAATTCATCCATAACCGAAGTAAAGAGGTAGGGGCTTAAAGCCAAACCTTGGTGTAAAAAGTGCTACGTAAATATAGTAATGTTTATTAAACACATCATAGGAATAAGCATATTATTTAAACGAAAAGAAGAATAATACTTACTCGGGGCATAGCACTGCCCGATACCGCTCTCATCGTCTGTACCATGTTTGCGATGATTACCTTACATAGTATGAATGAAAATATTGGTCGATTAACAAATAAACAAATAAGACAGTTTATAATATACAAAAAACATAACAACTTAGACTTCTAAGTTTTCCAATATCAACTAACACAACGCAACCTCAAACTTGGTTTATTTGGATGAGACATTACACAAAAAATCATCACAATCATCACCTTATTGCAAATAATCCTCCGTGTCGAAGTGACTAACACAAATGAGTTGGTTTCTTTACTTATTGTCCGATCACTAACAATATACCAAATAGGAATTTTGTGATCCATATCACTTCTTAAAATAATCAATAAGTGGGTCATTAACTAATCATTATCATTATAAGTAAATAATTCTCATTTATAAGAGAAATCACCAAATTTGTATATCTAAGTGCTTAAGCAACATTCAAAAATAAATCATATGCATTTTACAAAATTTAAGCATATTTTCAACAACAAATAAAATGATCATAACCAACAACATCAATCAAACATTTGAAGTAATAAATATTATTCATACCTCTTTAGGTTTCGAATTTGGAAGATGGATTTGAGTTCTCGAGAGTTGGAAGAATGTGGGATTCGAAGTTGGAGGAGAGAGATCTGGGAGATATGAAGTGAGAGGAGTCATGATTAGGAATTGAATCAGTAAAAATGAGTGGAGATTTTGGAGGATTTGGAGGTTAGGATTTTTGGATTTCGGAGTTGGGGTTGGGGAAGAAGAAGAAGAAATAAAATGAAGTGAAAAGAGAGTGAGTATGAGCCCGACCTTTTATTAGCTGTCGGGTCCCACTTGTGGTTGCTAGTGGGAACAACAACCACAGTATACTGAGGTCGCTATTCCCACTAGCGACCTCAGTTCAGGAGTTTAGTTTGATTTTTTTTCCAGGGAGAAATAGCTCTTTGAAATTCTCTAAGTTTCTTAGTATGATTCAAATAAGGTCGCTATTCCCATCAGCAACTTCACATATTTTGTGATTGCTAATGGGATAGCGACAACAAATAAAAAGTTATACAAGCGCCTGCTATTCCCATTAGCAGTCTTTGAAAGGATGATGCCGCTAATGAGAATGGTTGTTGCTGCTGATGTGGTAGCGACTAGCTCAATCTTGCAAGTAGTTTGGGAACTGACCTACTTTTTCAAATAGTTTCAAAAGTGGCTTAGTACGGCAAAAAATCATGGTAAATTCGTCTATGGGAAGATTACCTATAACCCCATGGACTATACACACGGGTTCAATATCTTTTTGATAGAAACCATCACTACCCTAGTTAACTTTAGGACGACAGAAAAACCAATTTACAACGCATGTTCTTCTTCACTTCTCAAGAGGTTTTCTTTTTGTAAAAAAACAATATCTAAAAGCTCGGACCAACATTGGTCCTCCACCTTCACCACCTCCTAAACAGCTACCTCCAACCCCACCCCACCTTCAACTCCACCTTTACAGCCATCCCCAACCCCACCACCACCTTCTACACAACCTTTTCTATCTATAGAAAACTTCCAAAGAAAGTTATATGTGCTTCATTCAAATTGAGAATAGTCTTCAACGATGAATGAATGAAGAGCTGAGGAACATCTGCTTTGCTATGGGGCTTACGGAGTTCGAGATGAGGGGATATGGGCCCAATGCTGGGGTCCAGTACCCACATCAGCCCTCCACTCCACTGCCACCACCTACAACTGATCCAACTCCACCTCTTCCAAAAGCCCCTTTTCCTTCACCTTCTGTTGCTGCTCTACTTCCACCTTCACTGCACCACGTACCAGAGGCAACCTCCACCATGATCAACCACACCAACTATTGGCGAAAACCCTGGGAGGGGGGAAAGCGGGAGCTCAGACACACTCGCTCCCCTAAGCGTGTACACCGTAGTGTGCATCACTAGCATTATCGAAGCGATTCTTGTCATCATAGCTTCCCATCTCTTCAGCATGAAGGATGGGGCCATAGGGACGAACCTCCAACCAGCCGTCTCTAGCGTAAGAGGAGCCCCCCAACAGACCTGCATCACTCCATAAGAGAGAGGATTGATCAGAGAGATTTTGGACATGGATTCCAGCAACGGAAACAACAGATTCCTGCCACTTCTTCGACGTCAACCCAAGACCCAATCCAACCTACCTCCGACAAGAAGCTAATCAGGCCCCAGAAGGGGGTCCTTACAGCTCCGATGTGGAGGTCGGGGATCATGACAAGGAATCACCTTGGATTGAAGTGAAAAACAAGTCTCATCGTTACAAGAGGAAGAAAGGGAGTAGTCAGGTAACCACCAGATATCACAATGGTAAGAAGAAGCATTCACCGCGCTTCAACTGTGTTGAAGCAGGCCACCTTATAGCCACCTATAGTAAGGAAATCAGGTGCCTTAATTGCTTGAATTGGGAACATATGTCGTATATATGCACAAATGTAATCATCAAATCTGTAGAAGAGAAGCGCGAGGTGCTCAGAGGCCAATCTCCTTATAAGCCAAATCACATAAAATTAGCAAACTGTTTAGCAACGATCAAGCAAGAGGAACATGGGCTCAGGGAGTGGTGCGCATTTGCAAGTATTAAGTCAGGAAATCCAACCAAAAGTCAACTTCGTGATGTTTTCTTGCAGAAATGGCCAATGCAGTGCGAGTGAGACTGGATTGTTAAAAAAAATATGCCACTTACAGTTCCTAATTTATTTCCCATCATCGGAGAAGATGAAGGAGGTCATTTCTGTGGGAATTATGGAATTCGGGCACTTCAAGGCGTCATTCAATCAATGGACGCCCAAATTTGGGGCAGAACGGCTACAAGGAGACACATTTGGATTTGGGTACACAATGTACCATTGCACTGCTGGAAGAAGGAAGCCCTAGAAGAGATTGTGTTTGATTTTGCAACGGTGGCAAAAATGGACCCGAATACATTATAGAAATCTCAGGTGATGTAAAACCTCGTAATTTCAAAGAGATATAATTGTGTGTGTGTGTGTGTGTGTGTGTGTGTGTGTGTATAATAATAATAATAATAATAATAATAATAATAATAATAATAATAATAATAATAATAATAATAATAATAATAATAATAATATAGAGAATTGATGATTACCCCTATAGGATTTATTATGGGGGGTGTTGTGTAGAGTGCTGCTCGGTGGGGCCCAAGTGAAAGCAGCAGCAGGCTGATGCTGCTGCAGCGCTGCCATGTGGCAGGGAGGCCTACGTGCAGGAGGGGTTTCGCTCTGTGCTTGCATGCTGACATGGGGAGGAGGGGGCCCCACGCGTGAGTGCTGTCGTGACGTCAGCACAAGTGAGAGAGAGGCGGAATATGAGTTGATTTGATCCCATATCGATAAAATTACAAGATTAATAAAATATAAATATAATTGCCTCTGAGCAAGAGTCACCTAATTGGTTAACCACCTTTTGAGAGGTAGCCTGTGGTGGGCAGTTGTACTATAAATAATAAATAAAAAAATAAATTGTTTGAGTATTGGGGCGGGGCGTTACAAATGGTATCAGAGCCGACTTTCGACACTGAGTATGGGAAAAGAGTGGGTGCAGTGTATGCCTGAGAGGGAGCTGTGGTCAGTGCGCTGGCCCGGAATTAGCTGAATCAGGGTACCTCATTCACATCGGCGAGATGTATGCCTGAGAGGGTGCTGTGGTCAGTGTGCTAGCCCGGAATTAGCTGAGTCAGGATACTCCAGCTCCACATCGGCTAGAAAGGAGATCATGCACTAGGTTGCATGCCCCGTACTTAGCGAGGACGCTGATTTCTAAAGGGGGGGTTTATGTAACACCCCGTAACTTCAAAGAGATATAATAGTATATATGTATAATAATAATAATAATAATAATAATAATAATAATAATAATAATAATAATAATAATAATATAGAGAATTGGTGATTGCCCCATAGGATTTACTATGGGGGTATTGTGTAGAGTGTTGCTCGGTGGGGCCCAGGTGTAGGCAGCAGCAGGCTGCTGCTGCTGCAACGCTGCCACATGGTAGGGGGCCTACGTGCAGGAGGGGTTTCACTCTGTGCTTGCGTGCTGACGTGGGGAGGAGGGGGCCCGACTGTAAGTGCTGCTGTGACGTCAGCACAAGTGAGAGAGAGGCGGAATATGAGTTGATTTGATCCCATATCGAGAAAATTGCAAGATTAATTAAATATAAATATAATTTCCATTGATCAAGAGTCACCTAATTGGTTAACCACCTTTTGAGAGATAGCCTGTGGTGAGCAGCTGTACTATAAATAATAAATAAATTGTCTGAGTATTGGGGCAGGGCGTTACAGGTGATCTCTTCCAAAATCAAGATCCAAAGCCCAAACATCAATCTAATGTCTAGATTTGCAAAAAAAAAATTACTTTTAAGGAAACTTACATCATTAGATTTATGCTTGAGACGAAGGTGGACTCACCAACGGAGGAATCAATGGCTATATGCACAAATTAAGCACTCAAAGATAGTAGAATATACTTGCAATTGGCAGCGTCGGAGCTTGAATCCACTAGCGATGGCAACCATAAGGAAGGAAGGGAACTTCGAGAACCCATCAAGGTGGCCAGAGAAATGGAGTAGCGGAAAAACTCAATGACATCAGTCATCAGCCCTGTTGCGAGATCATAGATTAGATCTCCACCATTTGACGGTCTAGATCTCAGATCGAGATCACAAGGAATGAACTGAGATCACCAAAACCCTAGAATCGAGCAACATCGACCAGCCAACAAGATGATATTCACCAACGGCAAAAAAGCCACCAAAAAAGACAACAACAAGGAAGCCAAGCAGGGCAATAGCTTAAGTCGAGAACCTATGGAGTTTGAATTGGGGGAAACACAAAGTGCTTTAAAAAAGAAGTGCTAGAAAAAAAAGAAGGCAAGAAACAACCATGAAAAGAACAAGCAGAAAGAGGCCAAATATGGCATATGCTCAACTCGAGAACCATCAGTGAGAGAGTTGGGGGAGAAAAGAGACATCTTTCAAAGTGGAGACGAAGATCGAGATAAGGAGAGGTGGGCTGCTAAGCACCTGAAGGGGAAAGCAAAAGCAACTACGAGCTCGCCACGTGGCGAGTTAACGGCTCGTTCGAAGCACCCAACAAAGATCTCTACGATGTGGGGAATCTGATTAGGGATGTTTTAATAAATAGCGAATTGGGCTAGTGGGCCAAGTAGGACCCAAGAAGATTAATATATCAAAATCATTTTCTTCTTTTTCAGACTCTTCTACTGGGTTCACAAAGTTTATGAGCGGGCCGGTGGTGATGGTCGGGCCCATTGAGGGGTCCACTAACACTATAAATGATGCATTTGCAAATATGGGAAGGAGTTGAATGAAGGTTTTTGCTACTTTCAAGGTTGAAATGAGGCATTCGATTAGCTAGGAATTGATTCAGAAAGAGATAACATATGAAGAAGAAGGTAGTATTAAGGGGGCTAGCGAAGATGGAGTAGGGTAGCTTGTTTTGGTGGAGTTCCAATGTTTAGCGGATCCAAAGAAGGCTCTCCAGGTACGGCCTATGGGCCCAAATAGGGGTCCACAGAGACGGACTATGAGCCTACTATCCTTGATATTCTTCAGACAGCTCTTTGGCCTAAGACGGGGTCCGAGTTTGGTTGCAACAACCATCTTACTATTGACCCTACCAGGACGAACCCACGGGCAGGTGACATTGTTGAAGAAGATCACCTAAACCTGGAGGACGAGGTCCAATATTTAGAGGATGAATCATAGTCAGCTGAAGAAGTTATGTTAGAGATACAAACTATACTAGAGCGGGAATTTTTACCATCGAGTCTGCTAGAATCACAAGCGCAACAGAAATACAAGAGAGTCAGAGTTCAGAAGGTCAACATGAGGGCTCATGCGGAGTCCTTGGTTGATTACGTGGAGTTAGCAGCGGTCGATAAGGCAGCCAAGTTCAACGATGGTGGAGGTACATGTAGCTTTTTCGCTTCCATCTTCAATTTCATGTCAGATTCTGAGGCACTCCATCTAGCCAAAACTTACGGTCTTGAGATTGGTGATAGAGAGCGTTACGCTCTCCTCCTTAATAAAATTAGAAGGTAGGAAATGAATCGGTTGGAATCGAATTTGGAACCCACTACTGCACATTGCCCCCAACCTGGTAGTAATGTTTATTCTTCTATGGAATGTTAGAAGCCCAGGGAGGAGAGGTAAATAGGAGATGGTTAGGGACTTGATTTACTCCTTTAAGGTAGATATTGTCAGTCTACAAGAAACCAACTATCTCATGCATTTAGGTTCAGGAGACTAGGTGGAAACAGAATCACAGAACGGAAGATGCTCCCATCGTCAGGGGCATCGAGGGGTATTGCTATCATCTTTCATCCCTTCATCTACCAGTGCATGGATGAAACTCAAGGGGAATTTTCAATGTCCATCTTGCTCCAGCGTAGGAGTGATAATTGGATCCAAGCTATTACTGTGGTTAATGGTCCTAACCTAACCTTTTGGGCATAACTCCACTCTATCCAAACAAGGTGGCACCAACCTTGGGTGGTCGGGGGGAACTTTAATGCCACTAGATTCGCATGCGAACACCGGGGAAGAGGATCGAGCAACTCAGATAGGGAGGAGTTCAATCGAGTTATCAACGACCTTGACCTGGTGGATATACCTATACCCGATAGACTTTTCACCTGGTCTAATATGCGAATACCCCCTATCATGGCTAAGCTAGATAGGGTCCTAGTTTCTACGGAATGGGAAGCCAAATTCCCACTTGTCAGTGCCAAATCCCTTCCGAGACTGATTTTCGATCATGTCCCAATTGTGCTCTCTTCAAAAGAACAACACCCATGAAAGATTTAAAAATTCAGATTTGAAAAGGCTTAGCTGGAAATCCAGGGCTTTCACCATATGGTCATGGAGAGCTAGACACGCCGACTCGTGGGAAAGAGGCTGCGGCAGTTTGGTGTGAGAAGATACACAGACTTAGGACTATGGTGAGGAGGTGGAACTGCTTAAGATTCTCTACAATCTGGAAAGCCAAGGAAATCATTCTTAAGAATATCGATGTGCTAGAAAGGATGGAAGAGACGAGATCTCACACAAAAGGAGAGAAACCGACTTATCAGCTTAAGAGATGAAATTTCACAGCTCTATAAGCTGGAGGAAATCAAATGGCAGCAAAGAAGGCGATGTGAATACGACATTCTTCCACAGAGTGGCTAGTTATCGACGGAGGTATAATCGCATACTCACAATCCAGTCAGAGGTCGGGGTGGTGCAAGAAGAGGATCAAATTAAGTCTGTGTTTCAGTCACACTACAAAAATCTACTGGAAACAAGGCTGAGTATCAGACAGCTCTCAGCGATGAATTCTGGCTTGACAATCGGCCGAACTTGGGTCAACCGCTACATGTAATTGAAGCACCATTTACGGAGGTAGAAGTGAAGGAGGCGGTCCACCATATGGGAAAGGAGAAAGCTCCCAGTACAAATGGTTTTCCTATCTTGAATTACCAAGTATTCTGGGAGGAGATTAAAGATGACCTTATAGCAATTGTGAACGAGTTCTACGATCACATACTGAAATTGGGGAGACTAAATTTTGCGGAAGTTGTTCTTATTTCAAAGAAGGAGGATTCAGTCCGAGTAGGAGAGTTCCGCCTTATTAGTCTCCTTAATTGTTCGGTCAAGATCATCACTAAAATTCTTGCCAACAGGTTAGGGAAGGTGATTGATGGTCTGATCAGTCAAGAACAAACTGGTTTCATCAAAGGTTGCTGCATATTGGATTGCATAGCCACGAATGAGGAAACAATACACTAGTGTCATTTATCGAATAGCAATAGCTATTTACTCAAGCTGGATTTCGAAAAAGCCTATGTTCGGTCAAATGGGATTGTTTACTTGAAGCTCTTAGGGGAAGAGGCTTTGGTACTAGGTGGATCCAATGGGTGAAACATTGCTTGACAATGAGTAGGACATCTATAAATGTGAATGGTACGGTTGGGCGCACATTCTCCTGGGGAAGGGGTTTGAGACAAGGTGACCCACTCTCACCACTATTATTCACTGTTGTAGCTGACGTACTCAAATCCATGATGGACAACTGCATGTGTGTGGGTTGGATCTCACCACTGGCTAGAGGAAGAAATCGAGCAGGATGTATGATTCTACAGTACGCCGATGATACTCTACTATTTGGAAACATAGATAGGGGAGAAACAATCGCATTTATGGGAGCCCTCTACTGTTTTGAGGTATGGTCTGGACTACGAGTGAAATTTCACAAAAGTGCCCTCATTCCTATTGCAGTGGAAGAAGAGGAATCCAAAGCTCATGCAAACATCCTAAATTGCAAACTTGAGAGCTTCCCTATAAAGTACCTAGGCTTACCTATTAGGCAGGGTAAGCTAGTGAAGTCTAATTGGCTGATACTTATAGAAAGAGTGGAGGCTAGAGTAGCAGGTTAGAAAGGGAAGTCACTCTCCTTAGGTGGGAGAGTAACTCTGATTAATGCAGTACTGTCCAACCTACCGACGTATTACAAGTCAATCTTTGAACTCACTAAATGGGTGATCCAGAGGATCGATCGACTCAGGAAAAGATTCCTGTGGAAGGGTGCAGAGACGAACATGGGGGGGGGGGGGGTATCACTTAATCAGATGGGAGAAGGTTTGCATGAAGAAAATATATGGGGGCCTGGGTGTAATAGACTTCAGAGACATGAATCTCGCTCTCCTCGACAAGAGGTGGTGGAAAGTGTATCATCCGAATGGTGAAGGATGACAGGACTTTGTTCAAACCTATCTGCACGAAAGAGGGACGCATATTCGGGGCTTCCGGACTGGGCCGAAAGTATCATGGTTCTGGAAAGGAGTGTCCAAAGCTTATGATACATTTGATAGTAATGTTACATCCTTCATAGCCAATGGCTCTACAACGAAGTTCTGGTGGGACAAGTGGTGTGGGGCACATTCTCTAAAGGACTTTTACCCAGACCTTTACGATCAGCCATCCCTTCCCCATGCCACGGTTGCCCAGTGCTAGAAAAGTGGAGACCTCCCTTTAAAGCGCGACTTTCATTGGACTCACAGGCAGAGCTAGTGGGACTGCAGACTTACATTGCACAATCTGGGGTTAGATGTTCTCAAGGCCCGATCGTAAAGCCTAATAATTGGAAAAGAATGGCTCATTCTTGTTACGGTCACTCTACAACCGCATACATTTCAGATTGTGTACTACAAGCTGGTTGCCTGTCCTCTGGAAGGCAAAGGCTCCTCTTAAAGTTAGAGTCTTTCTCTTGTTGTTCCTAAATGATGCTATTTTGAGACAAGAAAATCTAGCTAAAAGACAGCCGAACATTGCTAGTGAATGCGGTTTTTGCTCTATACATCCGGAGACTAGAAACCACCTATTGGTGGAATGTCGTAAGAGCAAAGCGGTACTAGTAGAGGTTCCGAAAGCCCTAGGAACGAACTCCAACCCACAAGTGTATGATGACCTGTGGTTTGGTCGACGGTTTGCTAATGAGATGAGCAATATGAAAGAGGTATGGTACATTGTCATCTTTGCTACCACCTGGGTTTTATGGCTCGAAAGAAATAACTTTTACTTTCCTGAGACTCATAATAGTATTTCTGGTAATTGAACTTCTTTAATGCATCTGATCGCTCATTGGGCTACTGCAGTGGCACCGGGTTCTAGGGGCTGAATTGCCAGAACCTTCCAGGTGGACGAGTACGACGACGAAAAAATTGTGATCGGTCCTACGGTGGAGTGAAGAGCACGACTCTTCATATCTATGTACTTGTTATGTAGTCTTTTCTGTATGACATCTGGTCCCACCCTCCTATGTAGGCAGAGGTTTATATTTTATTTCCTGTTTTTCCTTCTTATCATCTATGTACTTTTTTCAGTCTATACGAGATTGTTTTGTTGACCACTTACTAACGAAACAGGTTGGTCATACTCCATCTTTTCTTTAAAAAAAAAATGTTTAGGACGACAGCACATATTTTATTTAATTAATAATTAGGGATATTACAAACAAGTCACTCCACCGTTCTATGCGTGCACATAAACCCTTCCCTTTATAAATAATTTGAGGTTCTCGAAATAATAATTCAGTTATAAATATTCAGTCCCTAAGTAGCTCCTTATATAAGCTTCTCAACATATTGGGGGTATTACGTGTGCATTCTCTCCCTCTCTTTTGATCTCTTTTTTTTTCCTCCTTAAAAAAAATCAGCTAGCCTTTTTGTTCTTGTATGGCTCGGTCCCTAGTGATAGAGAGGAAGTTGATAAAATTTTATAAACAAAACGCATCCATCATTTAGATGATGTTGGTGATGGAATATTATAGTGGATACGGATGTATAGGTGAAAGATAATTCAAATCCAACTATTGTTCCCTTCACTATCTCAAATCCAGCAAATGTGTGCGGCGACTACAACCTTACATCCTTACTGTTATTTAAATCTAATCACTTCACTTACAGTTACTGTCGCGGAGAGATTAGGCCGTGGGTATGCCTAGATTGGATATGAGACTTGTAAGTTTAATAAGTTTGCAAGGACGTTCTTTTCTCATTTTAGAAATTACTCTTCAATACATCTAATGATTTGGTCCATTATAAACCCCTAAATAATTATGAAAATGGCTGAACTAGTTACTACTCTCAAACATGGAACATGACAATATTTGAAAAATAATGCACTCTCTATATGAAATGCATATAGTGCCATGAGTATGATGCCTAATTTATTCGTTATTATATGAGATGCACTTATGACCAAAAATGTCCAGAGTGAGGTATCAACAGATAGGACAGTTGTTGTAACGTCCCGAATTCCAAATAACACCGAATTCGAGATTTCACAGGATCTTTACTTCACTTCGTACAATTTTACAAGGAATTTAAAATTTTTTAACAACATCAGAGTTCAAATACAACTTTGTTTTACACAGCGAAAAAATAAAAGATTACATCATTGAAGAATACAACTTATACAACTTTATTAAATAAATCATCGATTGCATCATAATAGCTTTATTCCTTCATGAATAGTCAACTACCTGCATATCAACCTGTGGGCACGTTACTCACTTATAACTGACGAAAGTGTTATACCCGGTTATCCTCACTATGCCGTACATATAATGATCCCATTGCTTTAACAAAATCACAAAAGATAGAATGAACAAATAAAGTGTTAAATTGTGACTACGCTAAACAAGTAAGTGTATTTCATGCCTTAATGCCAAATGCACACATTTTATACTAGGATGACACTAATGCACACTTGTTCGGATTCTATGCATCCTATACTACATAGGTCCAAGGGCAAGCGTCTACGTACTCCCCAATAAAGAGCTCGATCACTCACCATGATAACTACCCGGTAATAAAACAAGATTTTAGATCATTCCACGAATATGGGTCCCAGCCCGACGGCTATTATAACGGTTCCCTCATTGTGCGAATCATCCCCCAAGTGCCCCCTAGCCCCGGTATACGTATATACATTGGAGACGGCAAACTATCCGTCCGACTTCACCAAGTCCCGGATTTAAATATAAAAATCCGTCTCCCACAGAGCAATCTCAGTCCGCCGACTGGGTCTATAGCCATGGAGATCCACCGCCGAATATATAGTGGCAACCCACTTACGTTTGCCCAAGTTTACTACATCTTCACTTATGTACCTAGTTATTTAGTTCAATACATGAATGTGTTATCATTCCTAGAATCAGTATCACCTCCATGAATGTGTTATCATTCCTAGTATCAGTAGCACCTCCTACCGGACTTGTTCACAAAATACGAGATCGCTCCAGGGCAGTATCTCAAAATCATATCTCAAATCTTTCTTTCAATATTGCAGGTAACCGAGGTCTTACTAATCTTTAATCATAATCTTTCATGTACAAGAAACATGGGTACACATACCCTTTAATAATCATGTCTTAAACCTAGATAATTCCATTTTTCAACTTGCTCACAAAATAATCATTTTTTTGTCACTATTCATGATCTATTTATTTAATCACAACACAATTTCACTACATGAATTGTTACCACAAATCACAATGTTTCAATTCACAAAATATTTCTTAAACATAATGCAATTGTAATTATTCTTAAAAGATCAATTTACAAAAATACTACTTCTCATCACATGATTCTATTCTAAAAATTTTTATTTCTTTTTACACTTCAAAATATACAAGAAGCTATCTCTTAATAAATTTTCATTTCATTTCATATTAATACTAAGGCTTCTTTCTATTTTTAAAAGGGCAATTCATGAGAAAAATCAAAAGGGAAAATAAAATGTGGAGCCTGGGTTTCAAACCCACACCCCTGGGTCAAACCCGGTCAACACCCAAATCTGGCCCGGCTAGCCATTAAGTCCATTGAGGACTCGTGTCATATTCACACTTCGAAATACTCTTAAGGTTAGGTTCAGTTTCGGAAATTTATAAGAGAAAACAAAAATGAATGTGACTATCAAGTTTTGAACCCAAGATCTCTCACAACATTATTTTATTTTGCAGTGGCTAACCAGTAAGTTTGTGTATTTTCTGATTAGAAATTGTATTAGTGTACTTTTGTTTATACTATTCTGAATTTAGTTTCTTTTAATAAAACTTGTTTACCCAATAATCCAATCGTTTAGGACATTGGAATAAACCTCACTTTTGGACTGAGATGAAAACTTTAAAAGAATAATAATCAACCATTTCAACTTGTTTTTAGAACATGACTTCATTCTCTAAATAAATTTCCTTTCTTTATAAAAATTTGCATTTTTCTCATCAAAGCTAGAAATGTAGAAATCATGTTTTCTAAAAAGTAGTTTAAGTCCGTCATTTTGCAAATGAAAATTTTTGTGCTAAAAACCAAATGTGTCTCTAGATCAACCATGGATATCTCAAATGTTTCTTTCATGCGAAAACTCGTATTTTAACATATGTTGACATGTCAAAAATAACAAAAAAATCTATCTTTCTCTTTTCTCCTTTTTAAGCATTATGTTCTAAAGCATATGTCACAATAAAAATATTCTTTAACAATTACTCATCACACATTTGATAAACAAGAATTTGCAAACATTCTAACATGGTCCATATGATTATTTCTCTATTTTTAATTAGCATGGTAATAATTTGTTCACTAAATTTCAACAAGATCATTGTAAATTTTGCTAGCATGGATTCTACATATATATCATTCAACTTATATTACTCTTTTAACTAATTTAGCATGCAAGCTCTACTTTAGAAAGCATGAGAACACCCACCTTAATTGGAGAATGAAAACTACTAAAGAAAAAGACTCCTTCTAGCTCCTAGCTCCACAAGCACTTTCTTGCTCCTAGCAAAGCTTCCTCTCCTAGCAATTTCTCCAAGCAAAAGAACTCTCACTCTCTTTCTTTTCTTTCTTTCTTTCTTTCTTTTCTTTTCTTTCTTTCTTTCTTTTCTTTTGATAATATTTTTGGTGCAAGAGAAAAGTAGGAAATAGGGGCTCTATTTATAGGGTTTTGTGAGGGTCTAAAGTGCAAAAAATCCCACCCTAATAACTCTTCAAATTTATTTTACAACTCTCCACTTTCCTAACTCCTAAAACCTCCATCTCTTCATCTCCCCACTCTCCACTAACTCAACCTCCCAACTCTTCTCCTCCCCCTCTCAAAATCGGCCTCCCCTTGCCCAAAAATGGTCCAAATACATTTGTGTGTGCATGCACACATGCACAAACAAATATGAACACATTTCTATAACTCTAAATGTGTACAACAAGTTGTAACTTGTCATGTACTAGTGCATGCTTAGCTTAATTTGTGTTTTAATTAGTGGGCTTACTACATGGGCTTATTTCTAATTAATTAATTTAATTATCTAGTGGGCACTTCTCCTAATAGGCTAGATTTTAATCTATAGGTCCATAGATCAAAGGAAGGCTAATTAAAACTTATGCATGCTAAAAATTGTAAAAGAGAATAAACAAATGAGAATAAAAATTTGTACGTGCATCATACGTGCAAATTTTTTTTTAAAATCCATTTTTTTAATAAAATAAATTGTGGGGTGTTACAGTTGTGGCAGAGGAATAGGGATCCAACGTGGTAGGGGAGAAGGGAGGGGATAGAATGAGGGAAGAAGTACTTATATGGAAACCATGAATCAAATAAAATATTCCCAAAGCTAAGTTTAACAAAGTTCAGTATTACCAGGATGGATGACCTCGTGAGAAATTCTTGTCTTATGCCTCTATCTTTTTTTTATCTGTGACAAGTTAGAGACGATATTCTTTGGAGATGGTCTAATAATGGAACTCATACAATAAAATATTTTTTATACGTTTCTGATGAGGGTAAAAAATTGTAATAAATCAGGACCGCAATTCCAACACGAATCTCAAAGCTTCTAAAGGATGGATAGGAATTTTACAGCAGCTACAGGCCTGCATGAACAACATGTGTTGCTTCCAGGCCCATCAACTCAACCATGCTATAAATTAGGACTAATTTACAGCACAATAAGAGGAGTCCTGACTAATTCAAAACTCTTGACCAAATCCTCTATTCAAAGTAGAGTTATCAAAGAACTCTATATTCTAGCCATGAGAATCAGCAGTTTAAACACAAAAGATATTTTTCAAGCTAATCTTTTGTAACTAACTCATAGCCTATTAATAGGCCCCACCCTCTTCATAGTCAGATAATCGTTATTTTGCTACTAAAAACTCCAATAATATTCAGAGTTCTGACTTTAATGTCGGAGGGTCTTTCACCGGAGAACACTCAGATGTTTAGATTTTTTGGAGATTTCTTTGGAGCGATGGCCGTTCAAATCAAATCCAAGCATCCACAATCTTCAAAAATCAGATTAAGGAGTAGTTAATGGCAACTAATTCAAATCCAATTAAAAGGTTAGATCTTGCTAGTTATTCCATTAAAAAAAATCACATCATCTGTTTGCTCCCACACAGAAAAAAAGTAGCAACAAAATGGTGTAATCTGTGGAAAACTGCAGATCTACTTCTCCGATCAAATCTCGCCGTGAAAAAACTAATTTTTCTAGCCATGCCTCCCAAGGAGAAGAGGACATCAGCTAGTCCTCCTCCTCCGCCATCGATACAACTGCCTCCCTCCTCGTCATAACCTCCACACCCAGCGTCGCAGCCTCTTCACAGCAAGGCTGCATTGAGGGACTCCCGACTTCGTCATCTTGACCCTGGCACAGATGAAAACAGGGGGTCAACTCACACCTCCACTCCCTCAACGGCACCCTTCGAAGTGCCCCCGGTGCAACCAGACCTCTGCGGCATCATCAACGCCCAACTGCAGGAAATAGACCTCCGCCTTCACCTAGAGCAAAGGCGCTCCCAAGGTGATCCCCCCCGATCAAAACATCAAAGGAGGAAAATGCATCTTTCCCCCAGTAAAAAAAAGTCCCGATAGTCACCATCACCAAGGGGTCGAGGACGCAAGAGGATCCCGACTCCGATCAGACTCAGAAAAAATCGAGAAACGGAGGCCACCATCACCAGGGCTGAATTCTGTGACATTAGAGATGAAATCCTCAAAGTCCTCCGTGTCACCCTGAACAAGAGCCAACAAACAAATAGTCGCCACCCCACAACTGTGCAAGGAGAAGAGTCCCATAGGTCAACTCAATCCGAGGGACAAGAAGACCCAGTACTATGTCATCTCCAAAAGATGGAGGATCGCCTATCCCGAATCGGTCAAGCAGAGGAATGCCGCGGTAAAGCATACTGTCCCTACCGACCTCCCTTCAACAGTTCCATTATGGAAGCCTCTGTTCTAGAAAATTGCAAGGCCCCTCACTTTGACTCATATCATGGTCATTCCGATCCAGCGGACCATATCGATAGTTTTAAAACTCACGATGATCTACCAAGCCACTGAATCACTTCTTTTCAAGATGTTTCAGGCAACCTTGAAAGGATCAGCTCAGGAATGGTACTCCTGACTCTCACCTGGGTCTATCTTCTCCTTCGATAAACTTGAGGAGCCTTTCCTAGCCCACTTCTTCACTAGTTGCAAGATTGAAAAGACAAGTGCCTCCCTACTCGAGTTGAAGCAGAATAAAAGAGAGTTACTCAAAGAATTTGTCAAGCGCTTCACAGCTGAGACCAGGTCCATATCCTCCTTTGATTCATCAATAGTTGTCATTGCCTATCGACATAATGTCACCCATAAAGAGCTCAAAGCTTCCCTCGCCAAGAGGCCTCTTCGGGACTTCACTGACCTCTTAGAAAGGAGCGATAAGTAAATCCGAGCTGAAGAGGCCTTTCCTCCCAAGAACTAGAAGGGGTCCCTTTCAGGGAACAACTGAAAGAACACGAAAAAAGGACCCAAAAAGGCCCAATGATGGTTCTGGTCAACATCACGCTCCTCCACCCCCTCGCTTTGACAAGTTCACTCCCCTCAATGCTAGCTTATCAGCCGTCCTCATGGAGATTGAAAAGGAATGATTGCTATGCCTTCCTCCTACGATGCAGACACCAAGTAGAAGAAGGGGAAAGAACTTATGGTGTCGATTCCACAGGGATCATGGTCATAACACAGATGATTGTCGAGACCTCAAAGAGGAGATCGAGACCCTAATCCATTGAGGTTACCTCTCCAAGTTTTCCAAGCAAGACATGACCACTTCCCCTCCCACTCGAGGGCCCAGAGAAAGAACTTGAGTCCCCAGACTCGGATCACATGGTGGTCTTCCACTCTATCTATTATGGACCGATGGGTGGAGAATCTAACTCCTCCTGAAATGAGTTTGTCCGAGAAGTAAACTCGGTGCATAACTTCCCTCACGCCATAGGCTTTGGATTTCCGGTAACTTTCTCCGATGAAGATCTTGGTATCAAAACACCCTATTGCGATGCTTTAGTGATCAGCCTTGCCATGGAAAACCATGAATTGCATCGTATTCTGGGGAACAACGGTAGCTCAGTAAATATTCTCTTTTTGGAAGCATTCAAGAGCCTCAACCTCTCTCGAGACCATCTCAAGTCTGCTGGGTACAGCCTGTATAGATTCTATGGGGTTCTGGTCCAAATGAAAGAAATAGTCACCCTTGATGTAACTACGGGAAAATCCACAACTACCAGAAAAAAGGTCATGGACTTCATGTTGGTCAATGTGAAGACAACTTACAATGACATCTTTGGTCACCCTGGTCTAGCGGTCCTTCACGTCATCCCTTCAGCCTTCCATATGAAGATGAAATTCCCCACAGTCAAAGGGATAGGAGAAGACAAGGGAAGCCAATAAGCCGCTCAAGCATGTTATACAACCACAGTGAGGGGCTCGGTCCTTCCCGTCAATGCCATAGAGCTCTCACAAGAGAGGAAACCGAGCTAGTGGACGGGTAAGAGGAAATTCCTTTCTCCCTAGAAAGTGAGACGAAGTGCTTTCGAGTGTGCAAAAATCTCTTTCACCGAGTCAAAGAGCAAATCATCAGTTGCATCAGGAAGAACCAAGACTTGTTTGCTTGGAACACCGTAGACATGCCTGACATCTCTGAAGAGCTCATCATGCACCGTCTAAGTGTAAACCCAGAAGTCAAGTCAGTCCAACAAAAACACTGCAGGTTTGCTCTGACCAACAATAAGCTATCAAAGAAGACATTAACAAGCTCTTAGCCGCCCGCTTCATCTAAGAGGTTAGCTACCCCGAATGGCTAGTCAATGTGTTCATGGTAAAGAAAGCCAACGACAAGTGGAGAATTTGCATCGACTTCACCGATCTCAACAAGACATGCCCAAAAGATCCCTTCCCTCTTCCCAGCATTGATGCCTTGATCGATGCCACATCCAAGCATGATCTCCTAAGCTTCTTGAATGCCTTCTCGGGATATAACTAGATCCGTATGTTTCCTCCCGATCCTAAAAATATCCTTCATTACCGATCAAGATCTCTATTGTTACCGGGTCATACCCTTCGGGCTAAAGAATGCTGGAGCCACTTACCATCGCTTGGTGAACAAAGTCTTCAAGGAACATATCGGGAAAAATATGGAAGTCTATGTAGATGACATGCTCGTTAAGAGCATCAAGAAAGAAGAACATGTGCCTGACCTTCAAGAAGTGTCTGAAATACTACAAAGACATAATATGCGACTGAATCCTTCGAAGTGCGCCTTTGGGGTATCCTCGAGAAAGTTCTTGGGTTTCATGGTCAGTCAAAGAGGAATTGAGGCCAACCCTGAGAATATCCAAGCCATAATCAACATGGCTCCCCTGACCACTATCAAGGAAGCTCAGAAGCCTACAGGGTGCCTCGCCACCATTAGTCGCTTCCTCTCCATGTCTGGGGAGAAGTGCCTTCCGTTCTTCAAAGCCCTCCAAGAGCAAAAGGTTTTGAGTAGGGAGAAAAACAACAAGTAGCCTTCGAACATCTCAAGACACACCTCATCAATCCCCCACTCCTGAGCAAGTTAGAGTCGGATGAAGTTCTCTACCTCTACCTGGCTACTTCTGATCAGACCCTTAGTGTCATCTTAGTAAGGGAATATGACAGAAAACAAAAGACAATCTATTATGTGAACAAATTCCTCCACGAAATTAAGCTCTGCTGTTTCAAGATGGAGAATATGGCCTATGGCCTGATCACAGCAGCTCGTAAGCTCCACCCATAGTTCCAAGCACATTCCATCTTAGTACTCATTGACCAGCCTCTTAAGCAAGTACTCCTTAAACCAGATAACTGTGTGTCATGCCCCGCTTCTCAAGATACGGAAATACGAGCACGTAATTAGGCCTCAGCAAATGATGTATACATCATCCATAAGCTGTAATAGTTTAACTCAACAATATGAAATATAATCACAACCGTGCATGAATAAATAATCACATAAACAATGAATAAACTTTAATAGTCTATGAAATAAATCCAGAAAATAATATCCAACATCTGGGAGAAAATGAACTTCGGGTCAAAATGCCTGGAATACAAAGTACGATAATAATAATAATGTTAGAAATAAAATAACATGAACAAAATAATTATTGTAGACCAATAATTCAGCTCCATTCTCTAGAAGATTTGCTCACCAAGTCCTTAAGTTAATTCTCCTCATGTACCTGCAAGCTCATCATCTGCAGTTTGAGAGAGGGGGGGAGGGGAATATCCGTTAGAGCGAGTTACGGACAACAAGTAGTAAAAAGTTAAGAACAAGAAAACATGGTATATCAAGGAACAATGAACTAGAACAAGATTAGATATCAATAAACGAGGGTTGATAATAAAATCAAAAGACTATAATTAATGATGCAATGATCAATAGTGAGAATCAATAATCAAGGCGATAACTATAATCATGATATATAAAAAAATTCAAGTGTCAATCCTAAGTCTATCAGTATTTTATTATCTTATCTAATGCACATAATTCTGTGTCTCATACCACAAGTTCGGTGCATACAAACAGTGATCGTTTAGACTATAGTGGTGAACTCTACAGATCATGTACTCGGTAACAATAATCAATAATCAATAATCAATAATCAATAATCAATAATCAATAACTCATAATCCAAAATCCATAGCCATAATCTATAGAGAAATAAGGGACCCTTCTCCGAGACAGTCACTGGTGTCATCCACTACTAAGTCGACCCTTATTATCCCGGCTTGTTATTATTTTATTATACTCACATATGAACATGCAATGGGTACGGAGGTATCGAGGTAATTTCAAGAAGGTGTCAAGGCTATGCAATGCATGGTATATTTAGTTACATTCATTAGATGCAAATTCTATGCATATTTGTATTTAATAACATGAAAATACACATTCTGAACAGCAAATGTTTTTTGTACAAAAACTAACTTTTCCTCTGCTACAGGAAAGCAAATCAGGTTCCGCTAGGGGTCTTAGAAACTAGACTCCCTGAAAATTCCAACGTACATTCACACAAAATATTTTAATTATAATAGCTACATCAACCAATCAATTCTTTACTAGTCTGTTGTTCAGGCGGCAACTCAACATAAAATTATTACATACAAAATTCGACTAAAAATTTATTTAAAATTCTTGTAGAAATTATAATCTAGTTCTTGGGAATGTTCATTAATATTCTAACAAATCTTATTTCCTAGTTCTTAAGTTAACATACTTATTTAATTAATTGAACATGACAACGTATTTTTAAAACATAATTCTAGAGTTAAGACAGTACAATGGTAGAATTTGAATATCTTGCAATCCAAAAGTCAGATTTCAAAATCGTCAGATGGTCTGGATTACAAATACAAAGGGCTACAACTTTTATTTAATAAGTTCTAAGTGATTTTAGCTGCAGCTAGGTCAAAATGCCAATTATTTACTGATCTAGTGTCCTGGCAGAAACCTATTGTCAAGTTTTTGTATGTATAACGAGACTAGAAATTCACCAAGTAATCTCATAAAAATTATAAAACAACTCCTAATCATGTCTAGCAACATCCTGGTTAAATCTCAAGTCTTCATTATATTGATAACACATTATTTTAATTAGTAAATCATGTCGGTATGCCTCTAGACAGTAAAATATGGAATTTAAAAACTAACAGTACTAAAAATATGATAACATGCAGTCTACAAATCAGAATTCAGATCCGTAAGAAGTCCTAGAAACTACATTCATCGGGATAAACTTTTCATTTACAAAGTTCTAGATAATTTTGTCAGCAACTGGGTCATAATCTCACTACAACATAGAATAAATAGTAGGCCAGCAACTTAATATAAAATTATTTGCAACAATCGAGATACACAATGTATATAACATTGTGACAAAATTGGCAGGAACTTATACTCTATAATTAGGGTGGATTCCTACTGTTAACATGACAAAATTATTATCACCACAGTATTAAATTACAAATCTAGTTATAACATCATATACAATCGAAATGCATGCAAACCATTATTTCTTCTACATAAACGTGTTTCTAGTTTATGATCATGTGGTGTATGCCACTACAACAAAAACTGTATTTAGCGGCATTTATACCCTGGCATTTTTGGAAAATACCGGGGTATGAATGTGTTATTTTGTGGGGAAGCTAAAACGTTAACATACACCGGTGCTTTTAATAAGCGCCGGGCTATTATGTTATAGGCCGGCGTTTATTAAACAAACGCGCCATTCTAGGGGTTTTTTTTATCCCTGCCGCCTCCTATTTCCCCAATTCCCCTTTTACTAAACCCTTTCTTTGTTATTTCTCTCTCTCTCTCTCTCTCCCTCCAACGGAATCCGTTCCCGCCGTCCAACATACACCGTCGTCTCCTCCGCCGTGCTCTTGCCGTCGTCACCTACGTTTCGCTCCTGCCGTCCTCCTCTCCCGCCGTTAGATAGTATAATTATTTATAACTTTTGGTAAAAAAAAATTCTGAATAAAATTATTTGCAATTGGGATTGTTTGAATGAGTAATTAGGAAGTATGGAATCTTGTGGAGAAATTTTGATTGTTTAGGGTTTGCTAAATTTGTGGATTTCTTAATTAGGGTTTGTAGTTTAGTTAGGTTTTGTTGTTATATTTTGTTTCTTTTCTGATTTATACATAAAGGGTATGTAGGAGTTCTAATATTAGTTGCATTTCATTTTTAGGAATTATGGAATCATGAGGAACTAGTATGTTTAGGAAATTTTTGTTACAAATCTCAACTCTCCCATTAAAATGTTTATGATATTATCTAGTATATTAGCTAATTAGTATGTGCAATGCACGCGAAAGTAAGGTGTGATTAAGATCTATATTGAGTCACTGATTTGTAATGGATGGTCAATAGTCACTGATCTATATTGAGTCATTGACACTTTGCATTACTCCAACTTTGTAGTTATAATATTAAAGATGACTCATACTACAACTATAGTTATAATATTGTCACCTATAGATTTCAAATGTTGTAATAATAAAGTAGAGATTATTTTATATAGTTAGAGTACAGCATTGTGAAATTTTTGTACATATAGCACATGGATTAGTTTGGAAATTACCTAAACCAACTGCATCCAGCAAAAAAATGAAAGAGACTAACAATGATTTAAGACAGGGATCATGTAGAGTAGCACAGTTTATATATGTAATATGCATAAAACATAAGTTCTTGACCCACTTATATTTCTAGCATACAAAGACTTTGCCAATGCATCCCTCGTGTATTTGTTGAGTACAATTTCTATGACTCCCTAAACTATTTGCCCTCATTTGTATTTGTTGCACATGCTTAATTGATCTATTTTTTTTTTCAAAACAATCATATCCACCCAGACCAATGTACATGCATATTTATTTTGCTCAGGATTATGAGCTTTTGCTGAGGATTATGTTTATATTTTGGATTCTTCTGATGTCTCCTTTTCTCTAAGGATGCAGGGTAAGTTGATTGAAATTCATTTTAGCTCAACTGGAAAGATATGTGGAGCCAACATTCAAACTTGTAAGAAGAATATTTGGATTCCCTTTTGAGAATTTTGGTGCTAATAAATTACTTTACCCTTAAACTGACTTTTGACCTGAACTCTTTTATCTTTTTGTTTATACCAATGCAAATAACTCTATGAGCAGTTTTACTGGAGAAGGTAAATGGCTAGTCTTATTAATCGTTGTTTCTTAATGTAGGCTTACTCTCCCATTATTTATTTGAATTATGCTGCTAAATTTGCAGTCGAGAGTTGTCCAATGTGCTCAAGGTGAACGTTCATATCACATATTTTATCAGCTCTGTGCTGGTGCTCCTTCATATCTTCGAGGTAATAATTGTTCCCTTTTGTGCTGTCTTACTCTACCATGTACACATAAGCCCCCCATGCTTCATTTTTTATTATTTATTATTGTCCATCCACATTGGTGCTAGTTATCTTTAGTCTTAATTTTTCAATCTTTTTGCTTATTCCTTTAGATCCCTGTCTAAATATATAATGCAGTAAATAATGTACTTTATAGTCGATCTTTTTCACTAGTTATAGAGAACAGGACAAAAAAGTTAATTTTGTTTTCTTGGCTTTTCATATTGACACCATTATCTGCGTGCTAATTTTATTTTCATCTTGAAATACAAAAAATTTGAATTTGAAACATGTGAACGAGTACAAGTATCTGACGCAGAGTAATTGTTTCTCTATTGTTGGGGTGGATGATGCTGCAAGATTTCAAGCTGTATTGGTAATATATAAATCCGCTTACGTTTTTTAGTTACCATATAAAGTTCACGATATAGACTGTAAATTCCAACTTGATGGTTTGTTCGTCATGACTATGATGATCATTGTTCACTTTGACTATTATTCAGGAAGCTATGAATGTCGTTCATATCAGCAAAGGTGACCAGGATATTGTTTTTGCCATGCTTGCTGCAGTTTTATGGTTGGGCAACATCTCCTTTACGGTGATTGATAATGAGAACCACGTCGAAGTAGTAGAGGATGAAGGTAAGCCTTCACTAAGCTTTTATATGGAGTCTAAAGAGACTGAATGCTTTCAGCTTGTGATTGCTTCTTTTTTTTTTGTTTCTCGAAATATATCAATCAATACAATCCTTCTTTGGTAATAAATAAAACTTAAAGAAAGTGTTTCTTAATAACAAGCACTTTCTCATACCTGCCAATACCCATTTGTATTATTTTGCTTATTGCTAATTATTTTTTATAATAATGGCCTTGCCACTCATTCTTTATGCTGCTCATTTTGAATGTCTATGTAAATAAGATCTATCACTTACCGTTTTCTCTTAAATCATAATTATTTTTACATCCCACATGCATAGCACTTGCTTAAATCGTACGAGAATTTACAGACTTCTGTTCTGTTGTTTTGGGTGCTTTTTGTTAAGCACCAGTATGCTTCTATCTTTGTATGCACTGAACTATGGATTTGGTTTTCTTATAATATTTTGGCTAGAATCCTGTAAGGATTCTATCTATTAATAAATAAAAAAACATATGTTAAAAACATTTCATTTCAACCTCACATTGCTAATATCATGGAAAATATTTCTATTATACATGTACAGATATATATCTTAGAATATAGACTCGCATCTTTGGTTGTACTCCATTGAATGACTCATACTACAAAAAGCTAGCAATTGCTCAATTTTGGAACAAGTATATTCAACTTCTTTGTATTGATGACGTAGTTTTACATATGTTAAAAACATTTCGTTTCAACATAAAAAATTTGCTAATATCAAGGAAAATATTTCAATTATACATGTACAGGTATTAATATTAGAATATAGGCTCGCAGGCTTTGATCCCCACTGGATTAATAGATCTATGGGTTGGAAAAGTGAACCATAATCATTGCTAAGAAGCCAGAGCATAGATTCTGATGAAAAATATACAATTGTAATTTGGTTGTTAAAGAGTTTTAAACATATATACATGGTAGTAACTTAGATAGTGCATACGTACATAAACATAGATTATAATAAAAATTATAAGATTGTAATTTGGCTGAATTTTTAAAGAGCTTTAGATATAGATACAAATAGTAACTTACGAAAGAAAGAAATGCTTGTTACTGTTTGCAAGCTTTTATCTTTTTCTTAAAGAATTTTGTCATTCAGTTTTTGGTACTAAGTTTTTTCTTATATAGAAATCTATTTCTTTCCAAGATCTTGCTTATCTTTCATGCTGGCTTCTTTCATTTGTATGAAACTTCGTCAATTCTTTGGCTAATCAACTTTTTGTTTCTCCTAGGTGCATTAAGTGTTGCCAAACTTATTCGATGTGATATTGAGAATTTAAAATTAGTCTTGTCAACTCGTAAAATGAGAGTAGGCAATGATAATATCGTCCAGCAGCTTACTCATTCTCAGGTAACTAAACTTTTAAAGTAACCTTCCAAACATTATGTGCAAATAATATAACTTTTGCCTTCATGATTTCCTTCTTTCAGGTGATTGACACGAGGAGGGAGTTAACAATAGGAACGTTATGTGCATAGTATATTTGATTATATTGCAAGTTGTATTTCATATTTGAGCTCTTTTGCTGCGAACAAAGTATACTCTTTAAGTTTTATGTCTAAATTCATTAGTTTAATGTATAATTACCTTGCTAATTATATTTTAATGTGTGAATTACACAGTTTCAAAATACAGTTCCAACTACTTCAAGTCGAGCCAATCTAGAGAATCGAAGTGAGCATGATGGAAGCAATGAGGACATAAGGAGGCGTACGAATTAAGAGAATCTACTAACAATGCGATACGGGTGGTGGTGGTGATCTACAGTGGAGGCTTCAGTTACTGCGGTGCTATTGCGGTTCACAGCTGTCGAGGTGGAGCTCAGTGGGTGAAGAGGAGCAGCAATGAAGGTGCCCAACTGTGGTGTGCGGTTGGGTGGCGCTGCGGTGGTTGAAGAGGCAGCCGGGAGGAGGCCTCAGGTTTGAGTGGTGGTGCTCGCTGTTGGGGAGAGCAGGGAGGCATCGGGTGAATTGTGGGAAGGAGCGGTAGGGAGAAGAGGCACCGGCAATGGCAGGGGCTTCGTGTCGGAGGCTGTCGATGAGGATGGCTGGCGTTGGAGCTTAGGGGTGCAGGGTCCGGTCGGTGGTGGTGCAGTAGGGGATGGAGTGTGGGGCTGCTGGAGTGCTGTCGATGGTGGTCGCGAGGTGCTGCGATGATGGCGAGGGAGAGGTAGCAACAAGGTGGAAGTCTGTGCTGTGATGAGGCGGGGGACAGCAATGGAGGAGTCTTCGGTGCTCGGGTTGAAGGCAGTGATCAGGGTGAGTTGATCGGCGGTCGGTGGTAGCAGTGGAGAGGCAGCGTTTGGTAGGTCTTGGATGGTGGTGACGAGCAGTGTTGCGGAGGTGCTGTCGGGATGAGGCAGTCGGTGTTCAATGGAGGCACGCGGGTGCAGTCGAAGGAGGAAGAAGGTGGCGATGAGGGGGCTCGTGGTGAGGCTTGGATGGGTTTCAGGAAGTGAAGGAGGTGGCGGCTTTGGTTATGGACCTGGATTTCATAATAATAATAATAATAATAATAATAATAATAATAAATCATTTAATATATATATAATGGTTTAAGAATGAACTGAATGTGGATTTGGGTTTTAAAATAAAAGAAGAATCAAATAATCAAATGAAAAAGTTATAAGATTGTGTCAAAATATAAAATCAAGAAAAAATGAATGAGACTGTAGAATGAAATAGAATTTGGGTTTTATCACATATATTACTAAACAATCCAATAATAAAATTATAGAATAAGTTAAGTTGGGCTTGTACATTATTTAAACTAGTAATATACACGTGCGATGCACACGCATTAAATTTTTTTAAAAAAAATTAAAGTGAAAATTCATATTTATGTGCGATGTATGTCTTAATAAATAAGATTATACATTTTTAAAAGTAAATGTGAAGACTATAATGGGAGAGTTGGAGTTGCACGTGCATTGCACGTAAGTAGGTAGATTTGCAGTGTAATACCCCGCAAAATAGCATACGACTATTTTTGCACTGTAATCCGTGCACGTCTGAGTACTACACACGATTACATATTTCCAAGGAAATTATCAGTTAAATTGAGAAATTTCAGACATACGAGTTATTCTGAATCCGATGAGGTAAACTCGGAATATCGTCTCGATTAAACTGGGGTTTTGTCCCGATTATTTCGACCAGACAATTGTCGGGTGAAAATTATAATTTCTATAAAAAATGTGTTTTTATGGATTTTAACTTATATGTATTGGTTATTTCAATTAAAGCCAGTAGTTGGATTGAATTTGGGTCGAGATTGTGCACTAGGGTGAGAAATCGGGGTATGGTGACCTAGGGCTCCTTGACCTAACTTAGGGTTAGGAACCCTAGCATCATGATGATCATGGCTTGATCTTGATAAAGATCCAATGGTGGAAATAAAACACCATGTGCATATTGACTATGAGAATAGGAAACTTCCATGAAGTTTCCAAGGAAGCTTCCAAGAAGTTTTCACTTATGGTGTTGGCATCATCTCATCCACACATCTCCCCTCACTCCACCTCTCCCCATCCTCACCCTCCCTTCCATGATGGCCGGCCCCAATTCTCCACCACAAAACAAAACTCTAGCCTCCATTCTATAAAACCCCTCCCACTCCATACACTTATCATTTTTCCTTCCATCTTGTTTCAAAAAAAAAAAGAGGAGAGAAGGAGAAGAGAAAAGGTGGAGACTTTGAAGTAGAGAAGGAGAGGATAAAGCTAGCAACAACAACTTCATCTTGAAGTAAAGAGGAGCTAGTGAGCAAAGGAGCAAAGACAAGCAAACAAGCAAAGCAAGGAGCAAGGAAAAGAGAAGAGCAAGCTAAGCCTATAATGAGTGTTCTTGCAACTTCAAGTGGGTGATCTCTTGAACTCCTTGGTATTTATTTTGTTTTGGTATGAATGGATGTGTAGTAGTGATGGCTATGATTTTTTTACCATGTTTGAGTAGGAGAAGTGCTAGGAAATGACAAATTGCATGGTAAAAATAACTCTTTTTGAGTTTTGTTAAATAGCATGATTGTGGGGGTATGTTGGGGAATTTCTTACACCCAAACGGTTGGGGAACTTGAGCTAAAACTTTGGGGTATTGCTCTTCTATGTATGTAGAGTATCCATGATTTTTTTTCATAATATTTGGATGCATTTTAGTAGCCCAAACAGTGGGTCCAAGTCCGGACAGTAAGCAGCCAGAATGGCTGCTGGCTGTGATGATTTTTGTGTGTCTTTCAGATTTTATGTCTCGGAAATGACAGAGCATTTTGAGCTGGAAATTTTTGTGGACGCTCTTGTATGTGTCTACAACCATGTTCTTAAATTTCGTAATTTTCCGAGGTCGTTTGATGCCCCGAAAAAATAGTAGAATGCGACTGGTCCGTAGGTGTCGGCTGAAGCTGACTGTGTTTTGGGCTGAAGTTCAAAAAGCTATAACTTCGTGTACGTTTATTATTTTGCTGCGAAATTTTGGTAGTAGCTTGGGGTATGAGTCTACTTGATGAATCTCAAATTTTAGATTTTTTTGAGATCATTTGACGAGGTTTCAAAAGGGATTAGTGAGGGGCAGTAAATACCCTGCTGAAAAAAGAACAGCTGAAAATATTGCTATGTTTGAGGAGTCATAGATCTTTGTGTGAAATGAATTTGAATATAAATTTTGGACACGACGAAATGGTACATGTGTGGATTAAGAATCTCAAAATTCGTACGCACTGGACTCAAGGTTGATTTATTATCGAATTTCAAAGTAGGCTATGTTTGGCCTAGCGCAAGTTGTCAAATCCGTGGAGATGGATATTCCTGGACTTATCGGTTAAGAATTTGGACGTCTAGACAACTAGAGATTTGCAGTAGGAAGTCATAGGTTTCTAACCCAATTGGAATTTTATAATTCCAGTTTGTAGGTTGGATGTTATGATTTTCCGAAGCTGGGACAGATTCGGCCTTGTCAGGGCAATGGTTGCTAGAGAAATCAACTTTCCCTTGTTATGCCCCCGATGGAAAATGAGTATCTTTGAGGACCCTAAGGATTGAATCCGAGGACGTGTCCAACTAAGAAGTTCAGGTAGACACTCCCAGCTTTCCATAGGACCCGAGGTCGAGCAGTTCCGATGAGCGTAGCTGGGGTTACAGCTACTGCTACTTCTTAATCTGTTCATCGGACAATTGATGAGGAACCCTCTGCATACCGCAGAATGGTGATCATGAGCTATTGGGTTTTATTGATTTCTTAGCAATTCATTTGGAACTTGGATAAGTTCCTATGCTTAATACTCATGATGAACATGAGTGAGTTGGGATATAGCTCTGGTCGATTGTGTTTGGTGTCTCGATGCCTGAGTCTGTCAATGGTCAAGAATTGATGGTTATGTGTGTGCTTACCCTCCTTGAATTGTATTGCATCCTTGGGGTGCCGTTGGACCACTCGCTGAGGGTCACGGGCCAGGACTAATTGTTCGCAGACCTGTAAAGGTATTGGAAATCAGTGGATGTGATTTCTGTGATGATTGTTGTCTGACAGACCAGACAGACTCGACATGGTTGATCGACACCAAGTGTGATCTGGGTAACAACTTGTCTTCAGTAACTGCATTGATTAGGTTTTCCTCATTGTTTTCGCTCGAAGACAGAATTGGTGTTAGGGGTGATTCCCTATAATCCAACTCGTCTGAGAATTAGCTATAGGTGGTGATACTATGGGTTGTCTCTTCCTGTCAATAAGGATACATGCTGCTGCGCGTATCTTGCACTGTTGATTCCTGAGGTGCCGTGGTAAGGACGGATGGGATCCATGCACAGGCTAGTGGATACGAACGGGTCGTATGGGATACGGCGCTATAGGTATGCTGCGGTATATCTTTAAGTTCGTCACGGCCGTTGACTGCAGAACGGTGGGACCGTTGACTGCCGAGCGGTGGGACCGCATACCCTTAAGTTCGGCACGGCGGTTGACTGCAGAACGGTGGGACCATTGACTGCAAAGCGGTGGGACCGCATATCTTAAGTTCGTCACGACCTTCAAGAAGGGTCTGAGGCAACGATGATTGGTGACAACAGGCAGCGCCCCGAAGCAATTATGTTATTTATCTCCTCAACCATGTCATACTATCAGGAACAGGAAGTAGACCCAATTAGAATGCATTGCATGACGAGGGATTGAACCCTATATTCAGGAAAAACGAACTCTTTTGAAAGTATGCAGTATGGGATGCATACATTTCCATCGAAGTTGATTTTGGGAAAGTATGCAGTATAATATGCATGCGTTCCCAACAAATCACATTAGAGTAAGCACATCATGTGCATTCTTATTTCGTGTATTAGACTAGACCATGTCATTTTTGGCCTGGAACGTATGTAGTATGGGATGCATGCGTATCCAGAGTCCCAAGGTTGCTTGTATTACAATATGGCAGATGATCAGCGCATTAGTTATTAGACCATGGCATACACAAACACCAGGGAATTAGGATGCGCGTTTTCCTTTTCATTCAAGATGGTTTGTGGTTGCCAGTTTGGAGATCGCTGTTTTTTTATCAGCATTGCGTCAGTAGAATTACTGACGTACCCCACATTTTAGGTACATGAATATCAGGTCACAAGCACAGGAGAGCCCAAGATCAGCCGGGCATCCAATGGGGATGGCAGTATACATGCCTACCATTCGAGTGGGGCAGAAATATCAGAGTCGCGCAGCAGAAGGCTCAAGCCGAGGGACAAGCCCCAGGGAAGCAGATAGACCACTCAGCAGAGTTATCAGCAATGACTAATCGATTGCTGATCTGGAAGACAACTGACAGCTTTGCCAGAGGAGCCTGATTATTCTTTGTGATCTGTTGTAATAAGTTATGTAATTTGTGTTCCTTGTTCAAGGACATTTTGATATTGTAATTATTGATGTAATAACTCTAATGGCAATAAAAGTGCTTAAATTTCCATGTTATTTACTGTGTTGAGATGCATTTGAAGGCAAAGATTCTGGTTGTGTCACGGATGTTCGGTATTGGAGATCCGGGGCGTTACAGTTGGTATCAGAGCTGACTTCAAATTGTAATCTAACACAGTAGGAAATTTGATTTAAAATGCCAAATAGCTGGGTTTAGTTTGGATTGCAGAAAGGTCAAAACCATGATTGTTTCGCTTTTCCCGTATGTTTGTGATCTTTCCTACATCCAGAACTAACCCTGCGTGTTTTCTTTCCTTGAAGGGTGTCTAGAAGAATCAGAAACAACCACCGTAGAATGGCTGAGGGCGAAGGCAGTAGGACCAACGGCACAAACTTCAATGATGAAGTTGAGTTTACCCGTGTATACCAAATGATGGGAGCATTTTGTGGAAGCTAGTAGAAACCAAGCACCGCCACAGGGAACACCAGGAGTCGCTAACCCAGCAGACCCGATAAGGATGGTGGAATCGTTCAAGAGGATGAAACCACCAGTTTTCGAAGGACAGGTCGACCCCACGGCTGCTGACGAATGGATACGTCAAGTAGAAATAGTGTTTGAAGTACTGGTGACTCCAGAAGACAGCAAGGTTCGTTTGGCCACAATATTGCTGGAGAAGGATGCCGGAGTTTGGTGGCAGTCGGTGAAGCGTGGTCTTGGGGGAGGTCTAATCATGTGGGAAAATTTGCTTGAGGAATTCCGACAGCACTATTTTCCCACGGATGTGCGAGAAGAAAAGGCGATGGAGTTCCACAATTTGAAGCAGGGAAATATGTTCGTCAGGGAATATGAGACAAAGTTTTCTCAGCTATCACAATATGCACCTGAGATAGTCCAGGAAGAAGCAAAGAAAGCCCAAAGATTTGAGCAAGGGCTCAGGCCTGGACTGAGGTCGAGGATGGTTCCGTTAGGCATCCGCCGATTGGACAAGCTAGTAAGGCGAGCTGCGGTAACAGAAATGGACATGAGGCAGAATCAAGGCGAGGCCGAGACGAAGAAGAAGAAGAAGAAACACATTCTCACCAATGACCAAGATAAGCGGGACTCAACTCACAAGTCCAGAAAGCTTAACACCAGCAAGGGGACCAACCAGACGGTGGTGTGTTACCTTTGTAAAGAACCAGGTCATTTCAAGAGTCAATGCCCAAAAGCCCAGACAAGCACTTGCAACAATTGTGGAGAAGCCGGGCACAAGAAATCAGATTGTCCACGACTGCAAGGGAACCCCAATGACCAGTTACTAAGGGTGACCGATAAAGGGAAGAAGGCTGTTCGTCAGGGACGAACCTCAGCTTAACTGGGAAGAATTATGTAATAGTAAGGGCTATCATAGTCGAGAAATAGTAAAATGTTTTGTTGGTTGCATTTTTGCAAGTTGTGGATGATGAACTTGTACTTTGATCGGTAGCATGATATTGTGACTATTATAAAGCATGAAAGTTGGGGCATTTGGGTCATCTCTTGTCTTATGCGTATTTGATTAAGTATTTAGGGTAAGGCATAAGGCTGAAATATTTGCCTTCTCCTTGGAAAGCCTCGCTTTCTTCTAAGGAGGGAGTGGTCACCGATCCTCTAGAAGTACAAACCGAGAGCTGGAAGATGTGCTGAGAACTTGACTTGGGCACTAGAAGGAGATATGATGAACCAAGAATGATCGTGAGTATGGAGGCTCCAGAATGATCCGCAGAGTGAGATATTCCCCAGCGTTCTAGACGAGGGATAAAATAGGCCCCAGAGTGTTCTATAGAGAGGAATTGATCTCCAGTGTTTCAGGACGAGAGCGATACTCATGGGGAGTTCGTGTGGTGAGGTCAGCTCCAGAACGATCCATGGAGTGAGACATTCCTCAGCATTCCAGACGAGGGATGAAATAGGCCCCAGAATGATCTGTGGAGTAGGATTGGTCTCCAGTATTCCAGGGACGAGAGCGACGCTCATGAGGAAGATTGTGTAAGGTTGGCTCCAGAATGATCCAGGGAGTGAGATATTCTCCAGTATTCCAGACGTGGGATGAAATAGGCCCCAGAATGATCTGTGGAGTGGGATTGATCTCCAGTATTCCAGGGACAAGAGCAACGTTCACGGGCAGGCTAGTGGGACATTGGCTCCAGAATGATCCAAGGAGTGAGATATTCCCCAGTATTCCAGACGAGGGATGAAATAGGCCCCAAAATGATCTGTAGAGAGGGATTGATCTCCAGTATTTCGAGGACGAGAGTAATACCCACAGAGGAAATTCAAGGATGAGTAAGGGCTCCAGAATGATCCAAGGAGTGAGATATTCCCCAGTATTCCAGACGAGGGATGAAATATGCCCCAGAATGATCTGTGGAGTGGGACTGATCTCCAGTATTCCGAGGACGAGAGTAATACCCACGGGGAAAATTAATGATAAGAGAGGCTCCAGAACAATCCGTGGAGTGAGATATTTCCTGGTATTCCAGAACACGAGATAAAATAGGCCCCAGGAGGTTCTGTAGAGAGGGATTGATCTCCAGTAGTCCAGGATGAGAGCGACTTTCTCCGAAGTGATTCATCCCCAATACGGTGGATGTGAGATAAGACAGATCCCCGAATGATCCGCGCGATGGGATTAATCTCTGGGACGGAAGGATGCGTTGAGCACTTGAGGCTTGCGAGCCGATGTTGAGCACTTGAGATTGGGTTGTCGAGGATGTTCCTCAAGAAATTTGAGATGATCAGGGGAAGGTGTCTTCTGCTCATGGATGTTTGTCTGCTCCCCTAGCGTCGTTCTGAGGACAGAACGATTCTAAGGAGGGAGTGATGTAATACCCCGCAAAATAGCATACGACTATTTTTGCACTGTAATCCGTGCACGTCTGAGTACTACACACGATTACATATTTCCGAGGAAATTATCGGTTAAATTGAGAAATTTCAGACATACGAGCTATTCTGAATCCGATGAGGTAAACTCGGAATATCGTCTCGATTAAACTGGGGTTTTGTCCCGATTATTTCGACCAGACAATTGTTGGGTGAAAATTATAATTTCTATAAAAAATGTGTTTTTATGGATTTTAATTTATATGTATTGGTTATTTCAATTAAATCCAGTAGTTGGATTGAATTTGGGTCGAGATTGTGCACTAGGGTGAGAAATCGGGGTATGGTGACCTAGGGCTCCTTGACCTAACTTAGGGTTAGGAACCCTAGCATCATGATGATCATGGCTTAATCTTGATAAAGATCCAATGGTGGAAATAAAACACCATGTGCATATTGACTATGAGAATAGGAAACTTCCATGAAGTTTCCAAGGAAGCTTCCAAGAAGTTTTCACTTATGGTGTTGGCATCATCTCATCCACACATCTCCCCTCACTCCACCTCTCCCCATCCTCACCCTCCCTTCCATGATGGCCGGCCCCAATTCTCCACCACAAAACAAAACTCTAGCCTCCATTCTATAAAACCCCTCCCACTCCATACACTTATCATTTTTCCTTCCATCTTGTTTCAAAAAAAAAAGAGGAGAGAAGGAGAAGAGAAAAGGTGGAGACTTTGAAGTAGAGAAGGAGAGGATAAAGCTAGCAACAACAACTACATCTTGAAGTGAAGAGGAGCTAGTGAGCAAAGGAGCAAAGACAAGCAAACAAGCAAAGCAAGGAGCAAGGAAAAGAGAAAAGCAAGCTAAGCCTACAAGGAGTGTTCTTGCAACTTCAAGTGGGTAATCTCATGAACTCCTTGGTATTTATTTTGTTTTGGTATAAATGGATGTGTAGTAGTGATGGCTATGATTTTGTTACCATGTTTGAGCAGGAGAAGTGCTAGGAAATGACAAATTGCATGGTAAAAATAACTCTTTTTGAGTTTTGTTAAATAGCATGATTGTGGGGGTATGTTGGGGAATTTCTTACACCCAAACGGTTGGGGAACTTGAGCTAAAAATTTGGGGTATTGTTCTTCTATGTATGTAGAGTATCCATGATTTTTTTCATAATATTTGGATGCATTTTAGTAGCCCAAACAGTGGGTCCAAGTCCGGACAGTAAGCAGCCAGAATGGCTGCTGGCTGTGATGATTTTTGTGTGTATTTCCGATTTTATATCTCGGAAATGACAGAGCATTTTGTGCTGGAAATTTTTGTTGACGCTCTTGTATGTGTCTACAACCACGGTCTTAAATTTCGTAATTTTCCGAGGTCGTTTGATGCCCCGAAAAAATAGTAGAATGCGACTGGTCCGTAGGTGTCGGCTGAAGCTGACTGTGTTTTGGGCTGAAGTTCAAAAAGCTATAACTTCGTGTACGTTTATTATTTTGCTGCGAAATTTTGGTAGTAGCTTGGGGTATGAGTCTACTTGATGAATCTCAAATTTTAGATTTTTTTGAGATCATTTGACGAGGTTTCAAAAGGGATTAGTGAGGGGCAGTAAATACCCTGCTGAAAAAAGAACAGCTGAAAATATTGCTATGTTTGAGGAGTCATAGATCTTTGTGTGAAATGAATTTGAATATAAATTTTGGACACGACGAAATGGTACATGTGTGGATTAAGAATCTCAAAATTCGTACGCACTGGACTCAAGGTTGATTTATTATCGAATTTCAAAGTAGGCTATGTTCGGCCTAGCGCAAGTTGTCAAATCCGTGGAGATGGATATTCCTGGACTTATCGGTTAAGAATTTGGACGTCTAGACAACTAGAGATTTGCAGTAGGAAGTCATAGGTTTCTAACCCAATTGGAATTTTATAATTCCAGTTTGTAGGTTGGATGTTATGATTTTCCGAAGCTGGGACAGATTCGGCCTTGTCAGGGCAATGGTTGCTAGAGAAATCAACTTTCCCTTGTTATGCCCCCGATGGAAAATGAGTATCTTTGAGGACCCTAAGGATTGAATCCGAGGACGTGTCCAACTAAGAAGTTCAGGTAGACACTCCCAGCTTTCCATAGGACCCGAGGTCGAGCAGTTCCGATGAGCGTAGCTGGGGTTACAGCTACTGCTACTTCTTAATCTGTTCATCGGACAATTGATGAGGAACTCTCTGCATACCGCAGAATGGTGATCATGAGCTATTGGGTTTTATTGATTTCTTAGCAATTCATTTGGAACTTGGATAAGTTCCTATGCTTAATACTCATGATGAACATGAGTGAGTTGGGATATAGCTCTGGTCGATTGTGTTTGGTGTCTCGATGCCTGAGTCTGTCAATGGTCAAGAATTGATGGTTATGTGTGTGCTTACCCTCCTTGAATTGTATTGCATCCTTGGGGTGCCGTTGGACCACTCGCTGAGGGTCACGGGCCAGGACTAATTGTTCGCAGACCTGTAAAGGTATTGGAAATCAGTGGATGTGATTTCTGTGATGATTGTTGTCTGACAGACCAGACAGACTCGACATGGTTGATCGACACCAAGTGTGATCTGGGTAACAACTTGTCTTCAGTAACTGCATTGATTAGGTTTTCCTTATTGTTTTCGCTCGAAGACAGAATTGGTGTTAGGGGTGATTCCCTATAATCCAACTCGTCTGAGAATTAGCTATAGGTGGTGATACTATGAGTTGTCTCTTCCTGTCAATAAGGATATGTGCTGCTGCGCGTATCTTGCACTGTTGATTCCTGAGGTGCCGTGGTAAGGACGGATGGGATCCATGCACAGGCTAGTGGACACGAACGGGTCGTATGGGATACGGCGCTATAGGTATGCTGCGGTATATCTTTAAGTTCGTCACGGCCGTTGACTGCAGAACGGTGGGACCGTTGACTGCCGAGCGGTGGGACCGCATACCCTTAAGTTCGGCACGGCTGTTGACTGCAGAACGGTGGGACCGTTGACTGCAAAGCGGTGGGACCGCATATCTTAAGTTCGTCACGACCTTCAAGAAGGGTCTGAGGCAACGATGATTGGTGACAACGGGCAGCGCCCCAAAGCAATTATGTTATTTATCTCCTCAACCATGTCATACTATCAGGAACAGGAAGTAGACCCAATTAGAATGCATTGCATGACGAGGGATTGAACCCTATATTCAGGAAAAACGAACTCTTTGGAAAGTATGTTGTATGGGATGCATACATTTCCATTGAAGTTGATTTTGGAAAAGTATGCAGTATGGGATGCATGCGTTCCTAACAAATCACATTAGAGTAAGTACATCATGTGCATTCTTATTTCGTGTATTAGACTAGACCATGTCATTTTTGGCCTGGAACGTATGTAGTATGGGATACATGCGTATCCAAAGTCCCAAGGTTGCTTGTATTACAATAAGGCAGGTGATCAGCGCATTAGTTATTAGACCATGGCATACACGAACACCAGGGAATTAGGATGCACGTTTTCTTTTTCATTCAAGATGGTTTGTGGTTGCCAGTTTGGAGATTGCTGTTTTCTTATTAGCATTGCGTAAGTAGAATTGCTGACGTACCCCACATTTTAGGTACATGAATATCAGGTCACAAGCACAGGAGAGCCCAAGATCAGCAGGGCATCCAATGGGGATGGCAGTATACATGCCTACCATTCGAGTGGGGCAGAAATATCAGAATCGCGCAGCAGAAGGCTCAAGCCGAGGGACAAGCCCCAGGGAAGCAGATAGACCACTCAACAGAGTTATCAGCAATGACTAATCGATTGCTGATCTGGAAGACAACTGACAGCTTTGCCAGAGGAGCCTGATTATTCTTTGTGATCAGTTGTAATAAGTTATGTAATTTGTGTTCCTTATTCAAGGACATTTTGATATTGTAATTATTGATGTAATAACTCTAATGGCAATAAAAGTGCTTAAATTTCCATGTTATTTACTGTGTTGAGATGCATTTGAAGGCAAAGATTCTGGTTGTGTCACGGATGTCTGGTATTAGAGATCCGGGGCGTTACATACAACTCCAACTCTTCCATTATAATATAGATGGATTATATATTATATTATAGATAGATAGATAGATAGTAATTTACACGTGTGATGCACATTTAATATATTAAAAAAATTTAAGTAAAAAATCTGACATAGTGAGGACATGAACCTAAGACCTCCT
Organism: Hemerocallis citrina; assembly: GCA_017893485.1. Taxonomy (NCBI): domain Eukaryota; kingdom Viridiplantae; phylum Streptophyta; class Magnoliopsida; order Asparagales; family Asphodelaceae; genus Hemerocallis; species Hemerocallis citrina. The sequence goes on from CM030362.1 coordinate 132,404,140, forward strand.
TCATATTAGTATGCACGTGTAATGCACGCGTTGATAGATTCACAAATGACACTAAGGCCTTATCCCATTATAGTATACATTATTTAAATGACTAATAGTAAACATTAAATAATTAAGTAAAACAAAATACAGTATATGGTTTCACACTTAATAATTAATCAAAATAATATGATTAGACTTGATTTGGGCTAAAACACAAATAATTAATCAAATAAGAAAAATAGGTAAACCTATATAATAGAATAAGATTTGTGTTAAAATTCATAATCGTTTGAACATGGGTACAAACACAATTTATGATATAAAAAAGAACTTTAATAGGCGATCCAACAATAAATTTTAAAATAAAAAGAATTTAAGAGCAAAAAATGATTTATAACCAGAAGTACATAGAAAATATGTATTAGCGGGAGCAGGGATTACATTGTGGGCGGCTCACGAAGTGGTCCATCGAGTTGAGTCAACACGACATCAGCTACTGATCAAGGACGACTATCAAAGACCAAGCCTTAACCAAGTTCAAAGTTGAAAGCACAATCCATGATTCCCCCGAGGAAGCTAAGGACCCCCCATTCTGGAGCATCTACGTTGATGAGTCCTCCTACCTCAAAGGGAGTGGGGCCAGAGTCATCTTGCTCAGACCCAATGAGTTCACTCTCCAATATTCGTTACGCCTAAACTTCCCAACCTCAAACAATGAAGCTGAATATGAGTGGTCAGGATATTCAGCGACTCCCAACTAGCAGTAAACAAAATCCAAGGATACTATAAGGCCAAAGATGATTGTATGATCAGATACTTAGCTTGTGTGAAGAAACACTTAGTCGTATTCAAAGAAGCCGAAGTCACTGAAATTCCTCGCGAAAAAGTGAGCTAGCAGATGCCTTCTCTAAGTTAGCCTCCTCTTCTATCGATGGACTTGACCATACTATGCCCATTAAAGTCCTACTCAAACAAAGCATCGAGGAGAGCATTAGAGCTCATGTTCATCACTCCCCAAACACCCAGAGATTATTAGATGCAACCTTTGATCGACTTCCACTATAAAGGAATCCTCCCAGCAGATCCCAAAGAAGCAAGAATGATCCTGGTGAAGCTGAAACATATACACTGGTGGAGGGAATTTTTTACAAACGTTCATACGCACTAGTAGATGGCATGCCTTACTTGCGATACATTTCCCCAAGGAGGCGAAATATGCCCTTAGAGAAGTACACAAAGAAATTGGTGGTGGTCACCTTGGCGTGAGGTCCCTTGCACGGAAGATCCTCTATCATGGGCACTATTAGCCCGCACTCCTCCAAGACGCCTAAGAGCACGTCCGTCAATGTGCCCCCTGCTAGAAGTATTACTCCATCAAGCGGATGCCCTAAGCTAACCTCAGCTCCATGTCAAGTCCTATCCCCTTCGTCATGAGGGGAACGGACTTACTTGGACCATTTCCCCCCACTACTGGGCAAAGGAACTTCCTAATGGTAGCCATCGACTACTTCACAAAGTGGATCGAGGCAGAACCACTAACTTCCATCACCGAGCACAAGGTTCATCAATGGTTCTGAAAGAGCATCATGTGCAGGTTCGGGATCCCCCGAATTCTCATCACTGACAATGGAACACAGTGTGCCGACGAGGGTTTCTGTAAGTTTTGCACTGATCTGGGGATTGAACAGTGATTCTCCTCCATCTCCCACCCCCAAACCAATGACTAATCTGAGAATTTCAACCGACATATTCTTGGCAGCCTCAAGAAGAGGTTAGACGAAGCCCCTAAGGAACAGTGGGTCGAAGAGCTCCCGAGTGTACTTTGGTCATACATGACCTCAAAAAGAACACCAACAGGAGAGTCCTCATTTAACCACACCTTCGTCTCTGAAGCGTTGATCCCGATATAGGTTGGACTTCCTTCTCCTCGTCTTCTCTTTTTCAATAAAGAACATAACTCAAATGATCTCCAAGGCAACCTCGATGTCATTGAAGTGGTTCGTGAGAAATCTGCACTACAACGAAGTATCTATCAGCAGCGGGTGTAGAAGTACTACAATAAGAAGGTTCGCCCAGCAAACCTCAAGTGGGGGACGTGGTCGTCTGGAAGCTTGATATCTCTAATCCTCGCAAGAAGTGGAAGCTCTCTCCAAACTGGGGAGGCACATACAAGGTCTCCCAAGTCATCCGCCCGGACTTATCGACTTGAAGACCTAGGGGCAAGAAGATATCAAGGACTTGGAATGCCGAGAACCCATTATGAAGTACAATGAGGGCGCTTAACGCCCTACATCACTCGTAGTAGGTTTTAATTTATAATAAGGACATCTCTTATAATGGCCAGAGCACATGTAATAAAGGCGAGCCATAAAGGTGAGCCAACAAGGCAGACATTTAGGTTCAAATTTTTTATTAAAAACTTAGTATTTTCTTTTGCAAAAATTCATGTACTGCTATGTGGATGTGAACAATGAGTTAGGTACCAACCCCCTCTCTCCCGAGCTACGCCAACAACTCATTAACCCTTCAAATAGCAAGTTCGGAGCCCAACTCTTCCCTAGAGTTGCTCACATAACTAGCTAAACTTTAAACAACAAGTTCGGAGTCCAAAACTTGTGGCTCAGAGTCGCTCTTGCAACTTGTAAACAAGCAAGTTTAGAGCACGACTCGCCATAGAACTGCTCCCACAACTCGTTAATATCTTTAAACAACAGGTTCAGTTTCTAAAACTGCAACTCGATGTCAATCCCACAACTCGCAAATATGCAAATTCAGTTCCCAACTCGTTGCTCGAAACTTCTCTTGCAAGCCGGTGATACGCCGGAAAGGCAAGTTCGGAGTCTGGCCCCTCTAGAGGCTACCCCCACAACTTGCTAGATTAAAATAAACTGGGTTCAGGGCCCTGCTCTCCCTCATAGCTGCTCCCATAACTCTGCCATATTAGACTAAAAACCACAACGCAAAGAAGGTAAGAGACAATACTTAAACACTTAGAAGACTTTTACTTCATGATGATATCTTATTACAAGTTCAGGAATACACGACAGAATCTTTTGTCCACTCGAGCGTAATTCAAAGATCTGAAGTACATAGACCACTCTACAACTCACGTCACTCCCAGTGATAAGGAAGAGGGACACTTTGGTATAGAATCTCTGTCTACTTTTGATGCCTTCGGACCACCAAAGAACTGCCTCGGCCACCCGATTGACTCAGGAAGGGTGCCAACCTCGTAGATATGGTCATAGCCTCATGACCAACAGCTCTCCCCACTTTCCTGTTGGGGTAGTGCTTGAAACCCTGACCACTCCACTTTGGGCATCCCCAGGGTTCCTCTGAACTACTCGAGCATCCGTAGTTACCCCTCTAGACGTCGCTTCCATGGTAGCATCCGTAGGGGAAGGATCACTTCGTGTCTGCAACCCTCCAAGTTTTGCCTCCAAGCAGTAGATTTGCAAATTCTTCTCGACAATCAACTCTCTGAGTTGGACCTCTTCACCAGGAATTCGTTCCCACGGGATCCTTTGCCCCGACCCATAGGGTCATTTCAACCCACTGAGATAAGCCTCCCTAAGATGGGAAAACTCCAAGTCTTTCTTGACTAGAACTACATTTAGACACGCAAGCTCTAGCTCCGTCTCATGTGACTTCTTGCGTGAACGAACAAGTCCTAACTCCGTCACGCGCATTGCGAATTCGGGAAATCTTGACATCCCGAGGATCCCCTCCCCCCTCCAATTGTACACGACAATATGCTAACAAAAAACAACACAGTAATACGACAACATGTAGCAAGACACCGCTCCGATTACAGGAAAATTTCAAAAGCTAAGTCCAAAGTCCAAACTCACAAAAGAAACACCACTATTCGGCACTAAAGGCACTTTCATTCAATCTAATTGGAAGATACATCAGTGGTGGCAAGTTCGCTATTATGCAAACTTACAAAAGTAAAATTGAAAAGACTAGTGCAGGGGGCGGAAATCAGAGGTCCACCTCAATCGACGGAGCCACGGGACCCAAAGTTCCGATCACCTCCCTTCCCTTCACTCCCACCTCATTGACTACAGACACCTTCTGAGTCATATTCCCTTCCTCATCTTCCTTATCTTCCTCCTCGTCCTACAAATCCTTCACAACAGGTTCCTCTTGTAACACCCTGAATTCTAATTCAGTCTGAATTCGAAATTTCACAGGATCTTTACACTTCACTTCATGCAATTTTACAAGGAATTTGAAACTTTTCATACAACGATGTTTACATCAATGCAGCGAAATTATAATGACAATATGATACATGAAATAAATAACAATTTGAACATTTCCATAAGCAACCTTCCTTCTTTAGTCCTTTTATTCATTTTATCTTGCATAGAAACTGTGGGCACGTCAGTTGCATACAACTGACGCTAGGATATAATACATCAATTTCTCTTACTTGAAAATCACACACTTGATCACAAACAAAGCTAAGGGAGACCATCTTATTGATGCCGTGTGTGAATGTGCACTTAGTTTTAAATGTAGTTACTTATTATTTCATGACACTAATGCGCACTTGTTCGAACTTATGCATCCCATTCTACATAAATCTGAGGGCCAGCCCTTAACCGTTCTTCATCTTGTAGGGTTGGATTCCTCGCTATGAGTTAAACTACTACGATAACTACGGTAAGTGTCCTAGATATTTTATGAATTACGAACCCATGTCCAGACAGCCTAGAGGAGAATCCCATGTGAGGACATGACGCATCATGTAGACAGCCTATGGACAATTCGTCTCCGTCATGGGACAATTGCACTACGTAGTCACCAAGCACCCCACAAGCGTTGCCACGGTCCCAATAATTCCGGAGAATTATTCACGTCATGACATGACGCATCATGTAGACAGCCTGTGAACACTCTCACACCGTAGATTCGAGACCCTCATACTTGTGTTTTTCTCTTACTTTCATCACATCTTCACTATGTGTCTAATCCTTAGATAATTGAATCATGAGTAAAAATTAACACCCTAGAGTTAGCATCACCTCTACGCCGGACTTAACCATCAATTGATAACAACGACCCAAATCTTGGTATTTTTCTGCAATATTTATTTTTCAAGAATTCATTCATGCCGGTATAAGGACGTAGCTACACTCTAGTTTTTAACTTCTTTTTTATGTTCACCAAAAATGAGTGTTTATACTCACAAATTTCCACATTTCATCATGATTTTTTAATTTGATTTTCCATGCACACTTGCACATATTAAACATCAAATTTCACATTTTAACTTACTACATCTCTTAATTTAATCTCCACATAATTTCTTGCGTTCACATTTTTCCTCTTTCTTTAATTATATTAAAACCATATCTTAAAAGAAAATTCATCAAGTTCTTTAATCAATTTTAATATAAACACTACATCTAATCTTCACAAAATACATAAAATGTTGTAGAATTATTTTTCATAAAGTCTAGATAATATTTGTAGAATAAAAAAAAAATCCCAAATTTTATTTCTCCTAAAACTCAAAATAAACACACAAATCGAGTTTATATTAAAAAAAATGTAAAACCCAAACAAAAGGCGGAGCCCGGATTCAAACTCAGAGCCAAACCCCCGCCCAACTACAGTAACAGACCCAAAGCGCACCCAAAGACCACATAGTCCAGAGTGACTAACTGATATGAATAGGGTTCAGTTCTTTATATATTGACTGTACTGTATTTGAGAAAAAATCAAATTTTAATAAAAACAGTGTCTCTTCAAGACTCAAACCCAAGACCCCTTGCATTGTACACAGCGCCTATAAATCACACCGTCAGCCAGTATGCCCAAACTCAATTTCTGTTATAGTTAGGAGTTGAAAAAGTTTTATACTTACTGTCTGTTTATAAGTCTCTTTTATAAAATTCGATTTCTTAATACATTGTTATCTTTCAAAACAAATTTGTCCAGAATATCTTCTTAAAAATAAAACAGTGTAGCAGTAATTAAACTCTTAATTTTTAACATTAAATAAGTTTTTTTTACAACTTATATTTAAAGAATATCTTGTCGACTTCAAAAATGTACCATAGTCCCTTCTCAAAATACCCATATAAAATCCATTAAATATAAGTTCTTGTTCTCTTCTTCTTTTCCAATTCTACTAGAAACTAGCAATTATTCTTTTATCACCTCCACATTCTATAACAACAATTTATTCATTTAACAACTAAACATAATAATATCCATTCATTTCAATCTACAACTAAACATAGTAATATCCAATCATTTACAACTAAGCCATTCATTCAACAAATCATCATACTAGCATGGTTCATTTACAAATAAATATTCTAACATGAATTTCATTAATAGAACACCATGATGAGTTTTAATTTACTAATCACAATCAAATTTTCTCTTTTCTCTACTAGTCTCTTTAGGCAAACACATGGCAATTTTAGTTAGTTTCTCTAGAATGTTCATGAAATTAAATTCCTAGCATGGTAACTACATTAGAAGTAGAGAAATGTAACATTCCGGTTGGATATTATATTTGTATAATAATTATTTTTTAATTAAAATATTTTTATAGAAATTTCTTGATTTTACTAAATAAAAACTTACCTGTGAATATATACTAGTAAGTATATATATGTGCTGTATCGGTTTTGTTCACTTATACAAAATCCTGTAAAATGTGTTTTTGAGAAAAATAACTGAAAAATCCCGGAAAAAATATTTAAAATTATTATTTTATTTTTATTTTCAGAATTGAAATATTTTTTATGGATATCACCTGGTTTTGTTAATAAACATTATCTGTATATATATACAAGTCTGTATACATATGTATTGTATCAAATTGGTACTGTAACCTTCCGAGACGATAATAAAATTTATTTTATTATTATTTTCAGAATTAAATTATTTTTATACAGATTGTGCGATTTAACAAACGGAAATTATCGGTATATATACTAATATATACGTATGTGTATTGTATCAATTTTGTACATTTGTACAAATTATATAGTATGTGTTTTGGACAAAAATATCTTATTTTTGTCATAATTAATCAAATTGGATGGCTAGGATTTGTTTGGAGGCTTAAACCTAGGGTTTAGGATTAATTAGAGATACATAAGAGTTTAATATGTGTCTTCTACTAGAACCCTCTCCTCCACCTCACCCTCCACCTCACCCCCTCCACCTCATACCCATTTTGGCCGACCAAATCCTTACCAAGGGGTTTTTTGCAAATGTGTTGGTGTATTTTGCACTCTCCACCCTCATTTCATACTATAAATACCCTTCCTTTTCACTCATTGTCTCATTTACAAGGGAAAAAAAAGAGAGAAAAAGAAAGAGAAGAAACCCTAAGTGTTCTTCATTTGGGGGTTTTCCATAAGAGTGTTCTTCATTCAAGTTGTAGTAGAAGCTAAGGAGGAAGGAGTAGGTTTTGCTAGCTAGTTCTTCCTACAAAGAAAAATAAAGGTGGGGGTTCTATACTTCTCTTGTTGTGTTTTCATTCTCTTTTATATGATTTCTTGTTCTCTTTATTATGTTTTGTTCTCTTTTATTTTGTGTATATGAAAAAGAACCCATCTTTAGGGTTCATTATTGGTTGTATGTGAGAAAGAACCCATCTTTTGATGGTTGTTGGTTGTTAATTAAAAAGAACTCATATTTATGAGGTATGGATGTTGTATGTTGTTAAAACAACTTGGACTAAGATCATAAGCATATAAATGGTAGTAGTGAATGATCACATAAAGGGTGGAATGGTAGAACTCAACAAAATAACATAAAGATAAGATCTTTGAACCTTGTATGGTTATTGTTGTTATTGTGGTGATTTTTGTTGTTGTGTGTATGTTTCTAAACAACTTGGACTAATTCTTAAGCATATAAATGATTGTAGGGATCAAAATAATCCCATGGAAAGATGGATGGTAGAACATAAATAAATGGCATGAAGATTGAGTCTTTAAGACTTGTTGTGGTTATTTTTGCTAAACTGATAACTTGGACTAAATGGTTTGGGCATATGAGTAGTGTGAGTCTAAGAAGATCACATGAAAAGGTTGAAAGGAAGAACTCACTAAAGAACCCATAAAGATGGAATCTTTAACCTTGTATGATTATTGTTGTTATTATGATTATCTTGTAGAACACAAAACAATAACTTGGACTATAACTATGTGCATATAAAGATTAGTAAGTGAGAATGTTTACACACCCATTTTGGGGTTGTAGAACTCATCTAGCTTTTTAAAGAAGTCATTTTGTTGTATGTTGCTCTCTACTTTGTTAAGAAATCAATCTTGCTAAACCTAGTTCATAAAAAGTTGATTTGTTGTATGGAGGAACTTGTAGGATTAAAGAAAAGTGGGATTTGTAGTATGTAGGAAATTGTAGATTAAATAAAAGTAGATTTGTAATATGTGGATAGTTGTAACTCATAAAACAAGTAGTTTTTGTAATATGTAAGAACTTGTAATTCTATAAATAGTAGAGGTTGTAAATTTTTGTATATGAAAAGTAGGACTTGTAATACATAAAAGAGGTAGTTTAGGTAATAATCTAGATAAGTCCTTAGTAGCTTTATGAATTTACTGCCATGCTTGAGTTGTTATCGAAAAAAATCCATGCTTAAGTTGTTGTAGGTTGATGTAGTAAAGAAACTCATGCTTAAATTGTATACCATGCTTGAGTTGTTGTAGGTTGATGAAGTAAAGAAACCCATGCTTAAGTTGTATACCATGCTTGAGTTGTTGTAGGTTGATGTAGTAAAGAAACTCATGCTTAAATTGTATACCATGTTTGAGTTGTTGTAGTAGGAAACCCATGCTTGAATTGCTAATTGTTGTAGTAAAGAAACCCATCATGCTAGTTGTAGTAAGAACCATGCTTGAGTTGTATTAAAGAACCATGCTTGAGTTGTTGTAGAAAGAAACCCATGCTTGAGTTGTTGTAGGTTGTTGTATTAATGAAACCATGCTCGAGTTGTTGTAGAAAGAAACTCATGCTTGAGTTGTTATAGAAATAAACTCATACTTGAGTTGTTGTGGTAAAGAACCCATGCTTGAGTCGTTGTAGTAGTTTTAGTAAGGAACCCATGCTTGAGATGTGGAATTGTTTTAGATTCAAAAGAATCCATGCATGTTTAAGTTATATGTTGTAGTAGTTTTTATTAAATTCTAAAAGGAACCCAGAGTTTAGCTTGCATGCTAACCAATTGAACTATTTAAATGAACCCACGTTCCATATTTGCTCTAGTTCGATTTTTAAGAAGAAACCCATGAAACTAGCTCCATGATAGTTCTAGCTCAAATTGGCGAGGAACTCATGCATTTATGTTCTAGGTGGTTCTAGCTCAACCTTGAGAAAGAACCCATGAACCTAGTCGCATATCATCCTTGTTCAAATTTGGAAAAAAGAACCCATGAGTTCTAGTTGTATGTAGTTCTAACTAAAATTGGACCATATAATGTGAACATGCTTCATCTTCAATGTATGGGTAATAATGATTGGGAAAATCACTAGTCTCATACGTAGCTTATTTGGCTCGTATGTATGTTATTGTCTCGTACGAAGCTCATTGGGCTTGTATGTAGGTATTGTCTTAAATAGGTAGGCTGTGAGTGGATCCGATGAGATCTTGCGAAGTCTAGATTAAGACTTGGTTAATTGTATCGACAAATTTTTGCACTCTCTAGAAGAGGGACACGTACGGTACTTTTTCATGTCAAGTTGGAAGCACGGTGGCATGTCTCGCTTGTTTGGTTTGAAGAGGGATACATGCGGTACTTTTTCTTGTCGAGTTGGAAGCACAGTGGTATGTTTCGCTTGTTTGGTTAAAAGAGGGACACGTACGATGCTCTTTCATGTCGAGTTGGAAGCACAGTAGCATATCTCGCTTGATTGGTTTGGGTTAGTGACATCGTTAGGGTAGTAACAGTTATTTAACCATTTTTATCTATAAATTGCCGAAGGGTGAGAGTTGGTGTTAGGGGTGATACCCTATAATACAATCTCTCCTATAGGCTGACACTAGGTGGAGTTATTGGGATGTATTCTCCTGTCAAAGGAATATGGGCGGTGCTTTTTCAGGATGAGTTGGGAGCACGGGACCCATATCTTGATTGTTAATTCCTGAACTGCCATGATAAGAACGGGAGGTTTTCCTACGGAAATAGACCCTACGATTCCATCAGGTTCTATGCATTCTCATGATGAGTTGAGGGCACGGAAGAAGGTTGACGAGTATCTTGTGGTTCGTGTTGGTTTTTGAGCGAGGTCCGATTCACTGGGCAACAGTGGAAAATAGGGACACCACTATTGTACTGCAGTAGCAGAACTAGACCGTACCTGCAACCTCATCAGTTATGTAGTATGTGTCAGAAACAGAATGGGTACAAAAATAGAATTCATGACGGGGGTTCAAATCCCTATATATGGAGAAACGGCCTGATATGAGGCGTATGTAGTATGGGCTGCATACTGTTCCAGATTCTTTCTTACATTAGAATAAGTGCATCATTGCATTAGTTAATTCTGCATTAGATTCTAAGTCATAACATACACTGACACATCAAATATATATACACGTTTCTGTTTTCATCAATATGTTTGCTTAAGTGGAGAATTGCTGCTAGTCATCAGCTTTAAAGCATCAGTATATGTACTGATGTCCCCATTTTAATAGGTACTGGATTGCAGAAGTACAGGTACAGGATTCAGGAGGACTCAAGGCGAGAGAAGCAAGAGTCGATTTTATTTTCCGCTGTAATATATTTTGTTTACTATTGTTCCATTTGTAACAATTGTGGTAATTTATTAATTGTTGGGAAGCATCCAAGTGAAGTACCAAGTGTTGTTCTTTATTCATTGTACTCTGATGTAAATTGTTGAAAGTTGTAACACTTGGGATTGTAAAGCTATTATTGTAATACTGTTGTAATGTATTGCAGTTTTATAACATTCGGACTTGTAATACATTTGTGTTGAATAAAAGTTTTAAATTTTCCTGTTTTTCTGTGTATTGTGGCTAATTGAAGGAAAGAATCTGGCTTATATCACGGTTTCCTAGTATATGGAAATCGGGGCGTTACAGAATGGTATCAGAGCCGACTTTAATTTACAGTCTAACACAGTAGGAAAATTAACTTGGATGCCCTTTAGGAGTCGGGTTTTAGCTAGCTGTAGACAATTATAATTCATATTGTTATTTTTTTCAACTTATGTTTTATAATTTTTCTATATCTAGGTTAATACCCATGTCTATTGCTTTCTACCAGATGTCCCGCGGAACCAGGAGTGGTAGGAATGACCCGATTGAGGGCGAGGGTAGTGGAGGCAATGGCGCAGGTCTGGATATAGGGGCAGAATTTGCCCGTATGTACCAGGCATTCGGAGACCTGGCAGAGGCAAGCCGAAACAATGTACAGCAACAGGGAGCACCCACAGGTAACCAGGGAGTAGTAGCTACCGATCCTATCAAGATGGTCGAATCTTTCGAAAGGATGAGGCCACCTATTTCTGAAGGCAAGGCAGTCCCAACGGCAGCTGACGACTGGATTCGTTAAATCGAGACAGTGTTTGAGGTGATGCTGACACCGGATGACAGTAAGGTCAGATTGGCAAGCATTCTACTGAAGAAAGACGTCGGGGTCTGGTGGCAGTCGGTGAAGAGGGGCATGAGCGAAGGACCCATTACCTGGGAAGACTTCTTAGATGTGCAGGAGGACAAGGCCATGGTGTTCTTCAACTTGAAGTAGGGAGCTTTACAGTTCGTGAGTACGAGACCAAGTTCACGCAACTGTCCCGATATGCTCTAGAAATGGTAGAAGATGAGGTCAAGAAGGCCAAGAGATTCGAGCAAGGGCTCAGACCTGCACTCAGAACCAGGATAGTACCTTTTTGCATTCGGATGTTTGAGAAGTTGGTCCACCATACGGCAACAACGGAGCTTGATATGAACAGAGGATCAGAACCGCCAGCGAATGTTGGAAGGTGGAACGAGGGAAAGAGATCTGCACTAGCATCAGAGCTCGAGAACCAAGGTCGGAAGTAGAAGATTCAGAAACCAGACGGCAAACTTAGAGGCACCAAGCTAGGGAGTTGTTTCCTGTGTGGAGAGCAAGGTCATTTCATGAGCCAGTGCCCAAAGGAAGGACCCTCAGATGGATTCCTATGTCCGTTACAAATGTGGAAAGATTGATCATATCTGACCAGACTGCCCCAGTTTCAAAAGAATAGCAGCAAATCAGCCCCAGAGATTAACCACAAAAGGAAGGAGCCGCTTCGCCAAGGGCGAGTGTTCGCACTTACAGAAGATGATACCAATGAAGGCGAAAAGTCATCACTGGTGTGCAAGGTAGGGGTGCAACTAAGTTTGAAGTTGCAATTTTTTAAAAATTTTATTTTGGACTTTAAGTAATGTATGATATAACACTTTTTGTAACCGAATGGATTTATATATATATATATATATATATATATATATATATATATATCTGTGTGTGTGTGTGTGTGGAATCCATGCAATGGTTTGTTCAGAAATAGTTCATCACATTACCTATGTATGTGTTATTTTGTATGTGTTATTTTGTATGTATTGTTTTCATTTCTCCTGACTTAACGTAGTTCTGAGGACAGAACTAATCTAAGGAGGGAGTATTGTAATATCCCGGTCGGATATTATATTTGTATAATAATTACTTTTTAATTAAAATATTTTTATAGAAATTTCTTGGTTTTACTAAATAAAAACTTACCTATGAATATATACTAGTAAGTATATATATGTGTTGTATCTGTTTTGTGCACTTATACAAAATCCTGTAAAATGCGTTTTTGAGAAAAATGTCTGGAAAATTCTGGACAGATATTTAAAATTATTATTTTATTTTTATTTTCAGAATTGAAATATTTTTGGTGGATATCACCCGGTTTTGTTAATAAACATTATTTGTATATATATACCAGTCTGTATACATATGTATTGTATCAAATTGGTACTGTCACCTTCCGAGCCGATAATAAAATTTATTTTATTATTATTTTCAAAATTAAATTATTTTTATACGGATTGTGCATTTTAACAAACGAAAATTATCGGTATATATACTAATATATACGTATGTATATTGTATCGATTTCGTACGTATGTACAAATCATGTAGTACGTGTTTTGGACAAAAATATCTTATTTTTGTCATAATTAATCAAATTGGATGGCTATGATTTGTTTGGAGGCTTAAATCTAGGGTTTAGGATTAATTAGAGATACATAAGAGTTTAATATGTGTCTTCTACTAGAACCCTCTCCTCCACCTCACCCTCCACCTCACCCCCTCCACCTCATACCCATTTTGGCTGGCCAAACCCTTACCAAGGGGGTTTGTGCAAATGTGTTGGCGTATTTTGCACTCTCCACCCTCATTTCATCATATAAATACCCCCCCCCCCCCCTTTCACTCTTTGTCTCATTTACAAGAAAGAAAAAAAGGAAAAAGAAAGAGAAGGAACCCTATGTGTTTTTCATTTGGGGGTTTTCCATAAGAGTGTTCTTCATTCAAGTTGTAGTAGAAGCTAAGGAGGAAGGAGAATGTTTTGCTAGCTAGTTCTTCCTACAAAGAAAAATAAAGGTGGGGGTTCTCTGTTTCTCTTGTTGTGTTTTCATTATCTTTTATATGATTTCTTGTTCTCTTTATTATGTTTTCTTCTCTTTTATTTTGTGTATATGAAAAAGAACCCATTTTAGGGTTTATTATTGGTTTTATGTGAGAAAGAACCCATCTTTTGATGGTTGTTGGTTGTTAATTAAAAAGAACTCATATTTATGAGGTATGGATGTTGTATGTTGTTAAAACAACTTGGACTAAGATCATAAGCATATAAATGGTAGTAGTGAATGATCACATAAAGGGTGGAATGGTAGAACTCAACAAAATAACATAAAGATAAGATCTTTGAACCTTGTATGGTTATTGTTGTTATTGTGGTGATTTTTGTTGTTGTGTGTATGTTTCTAAACAACTTGGACTAATTCTTAAGCATATAAATGATTGTAGGGATCAAAATAATCCCATGGAAAGATGGATGGTAGAACATAAATAAATGGCATGAAGATTGAGTCTTTAAGACTTGTTGTGGTTATTTTTGCTAAACTGATAACTTGGACTAAATGGTTTGGGCATATGAGTAGTGTGAGTCTAAGAAGATCACATGAAAAGGTTGAAAGGAAGAACTCACTAAAGAACCCATAAAGATGGAATCTTTAACCTTGTATGATTATTGTTGTTATTATGATTACCTTGTAGAACACAAAACTATAACTTGGACTATAACTATGTGCACATAAAGATTAGTAAGTGAGAATGCTTACACACCCATTTTGGGGTTGTAGAACTCATCTAGCTTTTTAAAGATAATTCTTTTTGTTGTATGTTGCTCTCTACTTTGTTAAGAAATCAATCTTGCTAAACCTAGTTCATAAAAAGTTGATCTTGTTGTATGTAGGAACTTGTAGGATTGAAGAAAAGTGGGGTTTGTAGTATGTAGGAAATTGTAGATTAAATAAAAGTAGATTTGTAATATGTGGATAGTTGTAACTCATAAACCAAGTAGTTTTTGTAATATGTAAGAACTTGTAATTCTATAAATAGTAGAGGTTGTAAATTTTAGTATATAAAAAGTATGACTTGTAATTCATAAAAGAGGTAGTTTAGGTAATAATCTAGATAAGTCCTTAGTAGCTTTATGAGTTTACTACCATGCTTGAGTTGTTGTAGAAAGAAACTCATGCTTAAATTGTTGTAGGTTGATGTAGTAAAGAAACCCATTCTTAAGTTGTATACCATGCTTGAGTTGTTGTAGGTTGATGCAGTAAAGAAACTCATGCTTAAATTGTATACCGTGCGTGAGCTGTTGTAGGTTGATGTAGTAAAGAAACCCATGCTTAAATTGTATATCATGCCTGAGTTGTTGTAGGTTGATGTAGTAAAGAAACTCATGCTTAAGTTGTATACCATGCTTGAGTTGTTGTAGGTTGATGTAGTAAAGAAACCCATGCTTAAATTGTATACCATGTTTGAGTTGTTGTAGTAGGAAACCCATGCTTGAGTTGCTAATTGTTGTAGTAAAGAAACCCATCATGCTAGTTGTAGTAAGAACCATGCTTGAGTTGTAGTAAAGAACCATGCTTGAGTTGCTGTAGAAAGAAACCCATGCTTGAGTTGTTGTAGGTTGTTGTAGTAATGAAACCATGCCCGAGTTGTTGTAGAAAGAAACCCTTGCTTGAGTTGTTGTAGAAAGAAACCCATGCTTGAGTTGTTGTGTTAAAGAACCCGTGCTTGAGTCGTTGTAGTAGTTCTAGTAAGGAACCTCTGCTTGAGATGAGTAGTTGTTTTAGATTCAAAAGAATCCATGCATGTTTAAGTTATGTGTTGTAGTGGTTTTTATTAAATTCTAAAAGGAACCCATGAGTTTAGCTTGCATGCTAATCCAATTGAACTATTTAAATGAACCCACGTTCCATATTTGCTCTAGTTCAATTTTTAAGAAGAAACCCATGAAACTAGCTCCATGATAGTTCTAACTCAAATTGGCGAGGAACTCATGCATTTATGTTCTAGGTGGTTCTAGCTCAACCTTGAGAAAGAACCCATGAACCTAGTCGCATGTCGTCCTTGTTCAAATTTGGAAAAAAGAACCCATGAGTTCTAGTTGTATGTAGTTCTAACTGAAATTGGACCATATAATGTGAAGATGCTTCATCTTCAATGTATGGGTAATAATGATTGGTAAAGTCACTAGTCTCATACGTAGCTTATTTGGCTTGTATGTATGTTATTGTCCCGTACAAAGCTCATTAGGCTCGTATGTAGGTATTGTCTTAAATAGGTAGGCTTTGAGTGGATCCGAGGAGATCTCGTGAAGTCTAGATTAAGACTTGGTTAATTGTGTCGATAAATTGTTGCACTCTCTAGAAGAGGGACACGTACGGTGCTTTTTCATGTCGAGTTGGAAGCACAGTGGCATGTCTCGCTTGTTTGGTTAGAAGAGGGACACGTGCGGTGCTTTTTCTTGTGGAGTTGGAAGCACAGCGGCATGTCTCGCTTGTTTGGTTAGAAGAGGGACACGTACGATGCTTTTTCATGTCGAGTTGGAAGCACAGTAGAATGTCTCGCTTGATTGGTTAGGGTTAGTGACATCGTTAGGGTAGTAACAGTTACTTAACCATTTTTATCTATAAATTGCCGAAGGGTGAGAGTTGGTGTTAGGGGTGATATCCTATAATCCTACCTCTCCTATAGGCTGACACTAGGTGGAGTTATTGGGATGTATTCCCCTGTCAAAGGAATACGGGCGGTGCTTTTTCATGACGAGTTGGGAACACGGGATCCGTATCTTGATTGTTAATTCCTGAATTGCCATGATAAGAATGGGAGGTTTTTCTAGGGAAATAGACCCTACGATTCCATCAGGTTCTATGCTTTCTCATGATGAGTTGAGGGCACAGAAGAAGGTTGACGAGTATCTTGTGGTTCGTGTTGGTTTTTGAGCGAGGTCCGGTTCGCCGGGCAATAGTGGAAAACAGGGACACCACTATTGTACTGCAGTAGCGGAACTAGACCGTACCTGTAACCTCATCAGTTATGTAGTATGTGTCAGGAACAGGATGGGTACAAAAATAGAATTCATGACACGGGTTGAAATCCCTATATATGGAGAAACGGCCTGATATGGGGCATATGTAGTATGGGCTGCATACTGTTCCAGAGTCTTACTTACATTAGAATAAGTGCATCATTGCATTAGTTAATCCTGCATTAGATTCTAAGTCATAGCATACACTGACATATCAATTATATATACACGTTTCTCTTTTCATCAATCTGTTTGCTTTAGTGGAGAATCGCTGCTAGTCATCAGCCTTAAAGCGTCGGTGTATGTACTGATGTTCCCACTTCAATAGGTACTGGATTGCAGAAGTACAGGTACATGATTCAGGAAGACTCAAGCCGAGAGAAGCAAGAGTCGATTTTATTTTCCGCTGTAATATATTTTGTTTACTATTGTTCCATTTGTAACAATTGTTGTAATTTATTAATTATTGGGAAGCATCCAAGTGAAGTACCAAGTGTTGTTCTTTATTTATTGTACTCTAATGTAAATTGTTGAAAGTTATAACACTTGGGATTGTAAAGCTATTATTGTAACACTGTTGTAATGTATTATAGTTTTATAACATTCGGACTTGTAATACATTTGTGTTGAATAAAAGTTTTAAATTTTTCTGTTTTTCTGTATATAATGGCTAATTAAAGGAAAGATTCCAGCTTATGTCACGGTTTCCCAGTATATGGAAATCGGGGCATTACAAGAAATCACCCACCTTCTTTGAAGACAAATGAAAATTCCTAAAGAAACTCCTTGAATGCACAATCTTCTCCCTTCTCCTCCTAGCTTGTGCCAAAAATCCGAGCCTCTCCTCCTTGATGGTGCCAACTGAGCCTCCTTGATGCTAGCCGGCCACCCAAGTTGCAAGAGCACACACACACACAAACACTCAATCTTTTTCTCACACAACTCTATCTTTTCTCTTACACAAACTCTTTTTTTCTCTCTTTGAATTTCTAAGTGCAAAGAGAAATGAAAGACCAATGGGCTATTTATACACAACTCAAGACCAAATGAAGGGTTGAGATGAGTTCGGATGAAGGGTTTAGATGCATTTGTGAGTTAGAAGAACCACCTACCTTGACATAACCACTTCTCCACTCCTCCACTCTCTCCATTCTTTCCAAGTGTGGCCGTCCTCCTCTTTTCATTCACATTGCACGTGCAATGCACGTGTCTCTATATGCACACTGGTTAAGTTTGTTCATTTATTAATTAACTAATTTGTTACATGACAAGTCTACTCTACAAGTTGTCTCAATTACTAATAGAATTAACTAGTGGGCGAATTAGGTGGGCTAAAACCATGGGTTTTTAGTTAATTAATTAATTCATTTTAGGTGGGCTAGAATTAAGTCATTAGGCCTAGGATTTAATAAGAGGCTTTTTTAAAAGAGAAGAAAATATTTGTTCATGACATAAGAATAATTTTTAAAGCTAAATACACACATTAATTTGCACGTGCAAGACACGAGAATTTAAATGAAAAAAAATTAATCATAAGAATATTCAGGATGTTACACCTCTCCCAATTTTAGTTGAAGGGTATACCCCTTCCCATCAAAGTGAGGGATGCGCTCAACTACATCCTGAACTGCCTTATCGTAAGCCTTCTCCATGTTCATGTAAAGATGCTCCTGATCCTCTGCCCTCACTGCGGCCACAACATCCTCGTTCTCCTTCACCGCCTACTCCTTCTCCATCACCGGTGCTTCCCTCTCCTTCTTCTGCTCAGCCTCAAGATAAGCGACCCAAGCAAGATGGGTTTACTTCTCCTTTTCCGATGCCTCCAGAGCTTTGTCGAGCTCCCTCCTCTCCGAATTCTCCTTGCTGGAAGCATGCTTCCAGAGCTTGTCCTCCTCCGCCCTTTGGCTGAGTAAGTTCCCGAAGTGGCAAATGCCATGCAAAGAAAAAGAGAACTTCAGAACTCTAAAAACACATGAGAAGATATTAAACAACAACAAGCTTAAATATGTACCAACATGAAGGCTCGGGAAACCTCAATAACGAAGGAATCAATCGTCTCCTTCTTCAACTTGTACCTATCCTTCAGGGTCGGGAGACTCTTTATTGCATCATTGGAGCTTATTGAGTTGCCAAGAAAGCCATTGTGCCTTCTAACATCGCTCTCGGGCACATAGATCTTCTGGTCCTCCTTGGTAAGGAGCTTGTTAGCCTCGGCAACCAACGAAGGGTGCACCCCTGCAATGATCCCAACAAGGGAAAGGTCATCCTCAGTAGGGCGCGTCGTCACAGCAGGTTGCAACACTAGAGCCACCACAAGGGAAGAAGCCTAGGAACTCCTAGCCACCTTCAAGAACGACAGCTTGCTCGTTGTCCTCTTCCTTTTCTTCTCCTCTAGGGACCTTGTTGTCCAACCTGCCATGGACCAATAAGATTGTGTCAAAATCCATACCCTTCACCTATGCAAAAATGAACAAAGGAGAATGTTAGAGCAAGGTAAAAACAAGAGGGGCAAAAAAAAGAATGACCAAGTATTTAGCAAAGGAAAAAGTTAGAACTAAAATCGCACTAGGATTCGCCGGGCTCAAACCCTCCTCAGAGAGAATCTCTTCTGTCAAATTCCACTACTTCATGGCCGGGAGTCAGAGAAGAATATCACTCAACCTCTTTTCCTCCCCACTAATCACTGGGCCAGTCTTCACCCTCTAGGGGACATCCTATTTCCATCTTGTGGGATTCCCCAACAGCTCAGAACTATGAAGGATGAAAAACTTCTCCTTCCAATGTCGGATCAAATCCAGTTTCTCGATCACTCACACCCCCGAGCGGTGGGGTAAGATAAAACTGATGCTCCATTCATATTCTTCTAGGTGAGCTTGAAGTGTACCTCGCACAAATTCCAGCTCGGCTAAACCAGTCTTCTTACACTATAGGACGAAGCCAGTCACATATCGCAACATATTCGGCATAAGCTTAGGCGGGCTAAGAGTGTATCAGACCAAGATATCTCTCACAAATGGATGTAAGGGAAGGTGCAACCTTGCATGGAAAACATCATAAGAAAAGATGCAATACTCATCGGGAAGAAGAGAACATGCCCTAATTCCCGATTTGGGGAGGAAAAACTTGAACTTGGGGGGGGGGGGGGGGGGTAACACCCCGAAGGGGGGGAGGGGCATTGTAATGCCCCGAATTCCAAACATAAGTAATTCATAGCACAAACAGGATCTTTTACTTGAACTTCCTACAAAAAAACAAGGAATTTAAAACTTTTCAATACAATGTTATTAATTACAATACACAGCGGAAGTTACATAAAAAAATATAACTTTAACATCTAATAACTTCAATCTGGCAATATCCATCAGTGTCAAACTCATCTCCATGTCTCTCGCTAATCTGAGTCCTGCACTTGAAAACTGCGGGCACGTCAATTGCACACAACTGACGCAATACTATAATATAGCTATTCCACTATCTTAACAATTACAAACTTGAATATAGAAACAGAAAATGTGGCTATCCTAAATATGTCAGTGTATAATATGAACCTAATGACTAATACAGATATTCTACTACGATGCAACTCTAATACACCTTGTTCGGATTCTATGCATCCCATACTACATAGGTCGGAGGGCAAGCCCTTAACGTTCTCCTCATTATAGGGTTCAATTCCTTGCTATGCAATACCTAATCCCAATGAATATACTCCAACGCGTAATCACGTGTGAGTCGCACCCCCAGAATATTGGACCATACCAGCCTACCCCTAGCCCACATATAGTGGATTTACCGGGCGTATCCTCAGCAATGAACCCCAGCGAGTCGATCCCTATAACTACGGACCTTGCCGGCATACCCCTAGCCCATATACATGGATTTACCAGGTGTATCCTCAGTCCCGACCATTCCTAGGAACTGCAAGCTCTTTATCGGCCTTTTCGTAGATAGACAGACATACCCCTAGCCCATATATATGGATTTACCGGTCGTATTCTTCGATCTCGAACCCCTAGGAGCTGCAAATTCTTTACCGGAATGTTCGTTATTGTTTCTATTATATCTTCTTCTCTAGTGCTTGTCCTTAATTCAATTATATTTTTCATGACCTAGAGCTAGCTTACCCTGCCGGACTTAAATCCACTCAATCGAAAATTCAGGTCGATAATGACCATTTCACAAAATTTCATCATAATTGCTGGACATTACGGGCCTCACTCGGCTCCTAGAATCCATCAATCTCAACACAGAGATATTCTAGGTTATTATTAACCTCTTCATAAATTTTATCATTCATTATACATCACTTAATTTCTTTTATCCATTCTCTTTACATTTATCAATCTCAAAGTAAATAAAAAACTTCTTATCTCTTCATAAAAACATTTCAATAACATTTTAATTGAAAAAACCCTTATAAAAATTACACGTCAAATTTTTCAAATTAATCCTTTAATCATCTCGTAATTCCTCATATAGTATACTTTACATAAATTCCAAATTTAAACTCGTTTTTATACAATGCAAACTTTTAGAATAAAACTAGATTAGAAACCCCTCGTGTTTCATTCTCTTAATTCACGCTTAATTGTAAAGAAAAATAGCTCCAAAATTTTCCTTCTAAAATAACTAGATTTATAACTTAATTTATCCACAAAATAATCTTGGGATCAACATATATATTTTCTCAAATATTTCCTAATACTCGACATTAAATATATCCTTTTCTTTTCCAAAGAAAGAGATAAAAGGATAAAATATACATACACAAAATATATATTTAAATATGGCAATAACCAGAATCGAACCGCGCAGAGAGAGAGAGCATACAGTGCTCCAAATCGCAACCAACCACCAATAAGACAACTCACTGTTGGTGAATGGTCTCATAAAATATAATCTATAAATCTCTGCTCACTGTTTAGTTTTTTGATAAAAATTTAAAATGAAACAGAGCCCCACTGGACTCAAACCCACCACCAAACCGACCGAGACCACACACACGCTAGCCAGTAAGTCCAAACCACAACCCTATCTATATTAGGAACGAAATTCTTTTAAGTATACACTCACTGTTTCACATTACGAATTAATATATTTATCCGAGATCTAATTTTTATAATCATCCTCATAATTACTACACAATTTACAACAACTTCTAAATTTCTAGAAAAGAATTGTATCTAAATTAGTATGTTTTAGCATGAAATTATGTACATATCAATTTAGATAGAAACTTGAGAAATCCTACATCCATACATTTTAATTGCCAATTTAACTACCAATGTCATATCTTTAAAATTTAGCACGAAATTATGCATATAACAATCTACTCTTATAACATGTGAAATTTATCATACAATTCGCATATATTACTCATATCTCTACAAATTAAATCATATGAACGATTATTCAACAAAATTGCTAGATTTTAGAGGAGCAATTTCATTAGCAACTTGTATCTCAGAAAATCAATATCATGAATTAATTAGATGAAATTTCTACTATGTTATTTTAGATAAAATTCTAGAAAAGCTCTTACACATACACTTACCAATTAATTATCATCGACATATTTTATGGCTAAGCATATACAACTTACTAAAACATTAGAAGATAGTGAAAACACTCACCTCTTTTGATGAATCCCTAGCAATAGACTCCTAGAAAACAACTCCAATCTCCCTCCTCAAAATCCGAGCTCCAAGAACACCAATGGCGGGAAAAAGACTTTTGCAAAACACCAAAATAAAATTTTATTTGGCCTTTTGTTTCTTTTGTTCACTGAATGATTGGTTGTTTGATTTGGGAGGGTATTATAAAGGAAAAATGATGGGGAAGTTGTTAAACTACCCACTAAATCAATTAACCACCCACTAAATCACTTCTTCCACTTAATTAAATTTTCAACTTCATTCAAAACATGGTCGATCAATACATGGGAAAGGCACGGGTTTTCTATGGGTTTTTATACACATGAGTTACACACAATAATACTATTAATTATTACTTAATCTAATTATATCTATATAATAAAACACAAAGAAAGCTATCAAGTGGCTCTCATTCAATCTCCCCTAAAATTAATGGCCTAGATTGATTCTCACAAAACATATTTTTCCGCCCAAAATTTCAAACCCCAAAATTAAATTTTTTCCCCCAAAACTAAAAAACTTATTACTTTATTACTATCTCTCTTCTTTCTTCACTTTTTCATATTTCTCTCTTTCTCTCTCTCCATCTCTCTCTTCCATTATTTCTTTATTTACTTAGAAATTTTTAAATTTTAAGATTTCAGGTTTGTAAAATTTTCAGAATTTTTATGCTTTTTTTATTGCACATGTTATGTTGAAAATAGCAAATATCTCTTCAACAGTTAAATTTCATCATTTTCCACACTTAAAGTTCTAAGAAGTTGAATTTTACACCCTCATTTATAATTATTTTTCAACATATATTAATAGAAACATGGACTTTTATTTACAACTAATTATTATCATACTATTCAAACTTGAACTACATAATTGTTGTTTTACTGTTTACAGAGGTGTTATATCGTTCCGAAGACGTGCCGTGCCCACGGGAAAATCTAGTATTCCAACAAGTTAAAATGAATAAAAAGACAGAGAGATAGTTTTTAAATAAATCATTGTGAGAAAAGTTTTCATGCACACTTCATTAATTCTGCATATATATATTGATTTCCATAAAATCAACACATGCATAAAAGAAAAGCACGTGTAAAGCACGTGCCAATAAATATTCACATACAAAATAAATTCGAGAGAATGAAAAATATCCATAAAAATTGAATATGAAATACGTAAAATTATTTATATTAATAATGTTACGGATATTACACATAATGAAAAAATATACATAATCGGCATGTGTATTGAAAGCACGTGTAGTGCACGTAAAAATATAAAGATTAAAATTAATATTTGAGTTAGCTCAAAATATGATAAAAATGAATTTTGAGATGACGAAAAATATATAAATAATCAAAGTACAAAAATATGTAGGATATTTATATTAAAATACGTTACAGATATTATCTGTAACAGTACAAAATAGATTTCCCGAAGGTATGAATTATTATTTTTAAATCCTTTATTTATTATTAATTCAGAGTAATTAATTAACAATTCTGAAAAATAATTAAAATCAGATTAATTAATTAATTTTTAAAAAATAATTATTAATTCCAAAAATATTAAAATATTGTAAAAATAATTGTAAATTTAGAATAATTAATTAAACATCTGAAAATTAATTATAAAAATCAAAAAAATAATTAAAAATTTTGAAAGAATAATTAAAATCTGGAAAATTCCAGAAAATTCTAGGATTACTGTTACTACCCCTAGAAGCTCTGAACAAGGTTCTTAGCACCTCCAATCATCCTTGACAATTACACAGGCTCTCCAGACCATGCAGAACAGGGCCAATTACTCCTCGAATGCCGAGAAATCTAACCTTCAAGAGCGGCGGGGGGGGGGGGGGGGCTTATTGTGAGGGTAAAATATTGCAACAAATCAGGGCCTCCCAATTGTAACGCGAATCTCAAAGCTTCTAAGGACATGACAGTAATACAGTAGCTCAATCCTTGCATGAACATTGTAGGGTGTTTTCAGGCCCATCAACTCCACTAGGCCTACAATTAAGGTAATTTATAGCACAATAAGATAAGTCATGGCTAATTAAAAGTTATTGACCAACTCCTTTATCCAAAGTAGAGTTATTAACTAACTATATCTCCTTACCAAGAGAATTAGCAGTTTAAACACAAAAGATGTTATTTCACGATACTCTTATGTAACTAACTCAAAATCTATATATACCTTCCACCCTTTTCATATTCAGGTAATCGTTATTTTGCCACTTAAAAGTCTAATATTATTCAGAGTTCTGACTTGAGTGTCAGAGGGTCTTTCGCAGGGTAACACCCCGTTATTTAGACTTTTTGCAGGTTCTTGGAGCAATCTTGACCGTCCAAATCAGATCCAAGCTTCCACAATCATCAAAAATTAGATTGAGTAGTTAACAACGACTAACTGAGATCCAATTAAAGGTTAGATCTTGCTAATTTTTCCCTTAAATAATTCACATTATCAATTTGCTCTCACATAGAAAAAAATTAGCAACTGATTGGCGCAATTTGTGGAAAACTGCATATCTACTCCTCCGACCATATCTCGTCGTGAAAAAAAATATTTTTTTCAGTCATGCCTCCAAAGGGGAAAGAGGACAACGGCCACTTGCCGTCGAGTCAGCCCTCCTTCTCACACAGAAAAAAGTAACAACTGTTTCTAAAATCTGGGGCTCTCATCTCACCTTTTTATAAGTGCATTTAGAGTAATTGTGCTCCTTCCAACTTTTTTTTTTCCAAAGATGGTAACAACCATCTAAATTTTATAATGAATGAACGACAAATACAATAATACAGATGACACTCAATTTGCTCAAGTTGAGAAAACTGAGCTATGCCCAAAGACAAGAAAACTACAAGACCGATTACAAGAAGAGTTGAAAAGAGAAAGAAAGATAATACAAAGAACCAACTATAACCAAAATCAAAAGCAGTAGCCCAGAACATCACCGCAACAAAAGCAATGCTAGCACTCCAGGACGACCGTTGAAGACCTGCAAATGCAAATAAAAAAAAGAAGATGCAAGTGGACAAGATGCCCAACCCGGCTACATCTCCAGCAAACTGGGATTCGCTCACACATACGTGCGAAGCTGAAGCCCCAAAACCCGTCAGAAAGCCAAGTTAAATCAGAAGCTGTACGCAGGAATTCAAATCCAAATCACAAAACCATCAACCAGTATCATAGTAGTTAAAAGATAAGCTACAAATAACTATCACCAAACGACCAGACCATGATGTCTAACTACAAGCCAAGTTTATCATCAAAAATTCCTTCCACAACACATCTCCATATTCATATCCTAGTTCATAGTTCCACTACATCCATCCTTCTGTTGATCATCTCTGTCTCTCTGTCTCCCTGTCTCAGCTACACATAGCCACCCTGTTCATCCTCTCTAGTTCCCTGGTCAATCTCCATCATCACAATTGTCTTGCTTTTCTTCTTTGCCACAGCTGCACCTGCCCGTAATGAAACAAAATTCATTATTCTCATGATTACTCTTTGAAATTAGAATTCTGACTTGGCTAGATGTGCATAATAAGCTACTTATTGTTGAAATTCTAACAAGAGAAATCTTGCTTTTGGCCAACAATGCATTCTATGCAATCCGCATGTTCAAACTGCATCTCATCTTTGTATTCATTATTCATATATTAAACCTCTTTGGAGATTATGCAAGAATGCCTGGAGTGTCGAAAGCAAACCAGGATCTCTACACTCTTGGTGGAGTACTTGGAGGAAAAAAAAAAAAGAATTAAAGAGTGCTGTTAGATCTACTTTGGATATTGCAATGATGGCCATTATACATCTGATATGACGGGAAAGAATAATAGGATTTTTATTAAAAATAACACTGGCATTATTAAGTGGATTAATTCCTTTATTTTCTATGTTCATTCTTGAACCGAAGTGTTGCCAGCAGCTAACAAAGCCAAAGTGAAGCTCGCAGATCTGGATTCTCTTGCCACAAGCTTGTTTCCAGCTGCTTCTCACTCTCACAATCCCTCTCTAGGTCAGACTGCATCCACTTTCACCGCTTCCAGAAATGAAGCAGCTACTCCTCGAGCCATGGTTGTTTCTGTTGGATATATAGGTATATTCTCACTATAAAAATAATATTATGTGTAATATTATTTTATAGATAACACGTGTGTTACACGTACTAATTGTATGGATATCGGAACGGGGTTGAGTGGGTTGAGAACCCAGTACCCAAACCAGTATTTATCTTATAAATACTGGCTTGTGATAGTAGTCTAGGTATTCCAATTTTGAAACCTAGGGTAAATATCTCAAACACCTTAGTCTAGGATATTAACCATAATTTCTATTGTTATTATCTCTCTGATGTTAATTTTGCAAGTGTACAAAATCGCACAAGTAATATAGATAGGTGAGTAGAGTGTCGAACCCACAGGGACTAGATATTTTACTGAGTACCGATATCGCTAGATGAATCACTATTTGAAAGGTCGAATTTTATAAATGATAAAATAACTAAATTACTTTACTCTAATTAAATCTAACTAAATTGGTGAAGAGGGAGAGGGCTGTTAAACTATGAAGCTCTTGTACTTTGTTTAATGATAAAATTTGTTCTAGGGCTCTTAGTTCACCTCGTTTATCACACACACAAATTATTATTCCTTATAAATTAAAGATATTATTTTTTCAAATTGCCGACCAAAATCCTAAAGATATTAACCACTCTATATATCCACGTAGTCTAAAAATTATTTTCAACTAATTCTTCGCCAATCCATCAAATTATTAATTGAGAAATTGGATTTATTAACGGTCACGTCCTCCAATATACGGTCTTAATTTTTATTAATCACAAATCACCTGTTCGGTCTCTTTATGATTTGAAAAATCATACAAATGTCTATCCACCATGTTGTACGCATAAATAATAAAAATTAAAACACAATCAGGAAAAATAGAGTAATAATAAGGAATTAAAATTTGTGTTCTACAAAACTCGGCTACATCTTAGCCTCTAGAACAAGAAATTCAGTTCATGATCAAATTTGCAATTAATAGAATTGTTTGGAGTGCATCTAAAAATATTTAGACAATAAGAAGTAAAAAAAAAGTTTTAATAAAAACAATATATATGCACCCCTGTCTCCAAAGTCTAAAAATACCGAACCCAGCAAGTCAGCAGCGTCAGTGGTCTCGTCAGCCTGTCCCTGCCGAAGTCAGCCCCGGTCAGTTCTCTTGGTCTGCGCGTGCTTGGTCTTTGTGCTGGTTCTGTAGTGCCAGGTCAGCGTATGGTGGGTCTCGCGCAGTGGAGGCGTCACGTGCTGCTGCTCCTTGGACGTCGCGTGCTGCTTCTCTCTCCTTCTTTGTTTCGATCACACGTCAGGAAGAAGAAAGAGAAGCCAGCACGCCAGAGAGAGAGAACGAAAAGTTGCCAAGTCAAATCGCTTCGTTGGGTGCACTTCGAATACTGCGCCAAAAGAACACAGCCTTACTGCCCACACGTTGCTTTTCGCCTTGGAATTCGCACCCGCCTTCTCTCTCTCTTTTTTTTTTTCTTTTTCTTCTTTCGAGTTATTGTACAGCCGTCACCTCCTGATCATCTCTCTCTTCTTTGCTTCTTCTTATAGAGAACGGGAAGGAGAATTAGGGTTGCGCTTTTTGCATAAAAGTCCACATTCTTCCTTTATTTCCTTCTTTTTATAACCCAGGATTTTATTTACTTCCCTTTCTTTCTTTTCTTCCTTTTATTTCCACCACGTGCTGCTGCATACACAAAATAATATCTGAAGTGAGGATTTTTTAAATAAAATAAATTAAATTAGTTTAAAATTAATTAAACAAACTTTATATCATATTAGCATACAAAAATCCTTTTAAAATTATTTGTCGCAATTTTAACTCAACAAAACAATAAAAATTTATAAATCAATTATTTTACTTTGTTTGTTGATTTTTTCCACAATTCTTTACTTTTTGCATCAAAAATATTATTTCTTCAAAAATAATTAATTAAATGAAATCATATAGAAATAAGATGACTTATAGACAATATCAGCGAAAACAAGTCATTTTAATAGGTAAATGAGTACAAATATTTGTATATAAATCCGACACATCAAATACCCCCAAACTTAAGATTTTGCTTGTCCTCGAGCAAAAAGTAGAATCATGAACAAGGAAATAATAATAGTAAACTCAACCCATCACACCAAGAGATCTTATCATGCAAGCATCAAAATTTCAATTAAAAATATAAACAATTGCAAATAAAGTAAAACTAAGCATACCCACTTTCTCCAGTGCAATTATTTATTCATAACTCCCAACCCAATCGCATTTGTCATGCAATTAATGTAATTATATTATGCAACAACTCAATCTGTGATTATCCCTTCTCTCTACTACAAACCGAGTAGCAAACTAAAGTTTTTTTTTTTTTTTTTTTTAAAGTTGTCACTTGCCTTTTTACGCGAATGCAAAATATTTGTGATGAATTCACCCGGTTACTCAACAAGTCACAAACTTAAAGTGCTTTGCATACTCATATTTCAAGTTGCCGTTTTACGTAAAAGTAAACATTTGTGATGAATACCCCTAGTTACTAAGCAACTCAAAACATTGGAGTAGATTGACTTTATTCATAATAATTTTTTTTTTTTTTCATTATTACTCTATTTACTTAAACTCTGTTTAGGACTAGATCAAAGGGGATAATCACAAGAAAAATCATCACATTTGTCTTTAATGTATAATAGCATGACCCATACAATTTTGTAAGGAATTTTGAAATTCAATAATCCTAAAGTAAATAAGTATGCTCAATAATGCTTTATAAAAAAAATTGTTCATACCAAAAAAAATTGTCTTTTATGCTTATCACAATAAAGAACTCAAAAGTGTAAAGGTAAGCCTAATTATAATCCTTTTGTTTTGTTTTTCTTTTCAAAAATAAAAAAAATAAAAATGAATTTGTAAACCTTCTCCCCAAACTTAAATATCACATTGTCCTCAATGGGAAAGAAAAAGAAAAACAAAAAGAATGCAAAAAGTTTAGAATATCTCCCCTGATTCGTCTTTAAATTTCTGCACGCGTAGCGTTCAGTATTTTGGCGATATCTGGAGCTGTAGATGTCGAAATGGGCTGAATTATTTTTTGCTGGAAAGCTAAGACAATTGTCTACAACTTCTATTTGAATCACTTTTCTAGATTCTGACTCCATGATGCTCAAAAACAGCCATCAATGCAGGTGTTCAAAACAGCTCCGCCTGGCGACTTTCAAAATTTATGCAATCCTACAAGATAAAATCAGAAATTAAAATAAAATAAAATAAAAGATAAATCAAAACTAAATGCAATAAAATAAAACATGGGTTGCCTCCCAAGAAGCGCTAAGTTTTAAGTCTTCAGCCAGACATGGGGGGTGAAATAGTTAAGTAACGCCAAGATCCAATAACATTAACACATCCTTTCTAATTTTTCTCTTTTTGTGTGGATCGGGTTCAAGTTCCAATTTTGAGGCGTTTCCTTTTAGATGATGATGTCTTTGATTCCCCCACCTCTTTGAATTTATGCTGAAAAAAAATGAATAAATAGAACGTTCAGCATCCAAGTACATAACATGTTCAAAAATATTTTCTTTTTGAGTTTCAAGACATGTTGAACTTGTTGGACATACTTCAATTGGTGATTTTTCAATTTCAGCCTTATGTTTCTTGCCCACAATTAAATCAGTTTCACTTACTTGAATAGATGACTGTTCTTCAGGAGGAAAATTTGTGGAATTAAAAACATTATACATTACTTGCTCACGCTGAATTTGTTCCTCCCGCTTCCTAGTGCTATTGCTTTGCATGCTCCTTTGGGTTTACAACTGTGTTGCTTGGTAAAGTTCCTGCAGCTCTTTCATTAAGAATATTAGAAATTTGACTAATTTGTACCTCGAGATTGTGGATGGAAGCCGAAGTTGAATTTGCAACATTTTGAATTGCTTGATCCGTCTTTTGCATGTATTGCTTGAACATTTCTTCTAATGTCGGCTTCATTTCTTGTTGTTGAAAATGTTGTTGTGGTCTAGCTCCTTCTTGATTATTGTTCCAAGAAAAATTGGGGTGATTTCTCCATCCTGGATTGTATGTGTTTGCATAAGGGTTGTTTTGCCTTTGAAAATTTGACACATAATTTGCTTGTTCTGCATTTGATGGCGCAAAAGGGTTCCCCACTTGGCAATCTGCACTAGAATGAGCTCCTGCACAATAATCACAAATGATATGAGATTGAATAGCATTAACATTCATATTCCCTATTTGCTTAGATAAAAAATCAATTTTTGCATTTAAATTAGAAATAGGGTCAAGTTCAAAAACTCCCGCCACATTTCTTTGCACTGTTCTTTCTGAGGACCACTGATAATTATTAGATGCCATTTCTTCTAAAAGGTCATAAGCTGCTTCATGAGTCTTGCTCATTAAGGCACCTCCAGTTGCTGCATCTACCATGGATCGATTTGTAGCCCCCAAACCGTTATAGAATGTTTGCACTTGTAGCCATTTTAGAAGTTCATGATGAGGACACTTCCTTAGTAAATCTTTGTACCTCTCCCATGCATCATATAATGACTCTGTCTCATGTTGAGTGAATGTTGTGATGTCATTTCTTAACTTTGCTGTTTTTGCTGGGGGAAAAATACTTTGTCAAAAATTTCTGTGCTAAACCTTCCCAAGTAGTAATAGCTCCATGTGGTAAAGAATTCAACCAATACTTTGCCCTATCTCTAAGTGAGAAAGGAAAAAGTCTAAGTCGAATGGCATCATTAGAAACTCCATTGAATTTGAAGGTATCGCATATCTCAAGAAAGTTTGTGATGTGAGTATTTGGGTCATCATGTGGTAGTCCTCCAAATTGAAGGTTCTGCTGAACCATCTGAATGATTGATGGTTTTATTTCAAAATTATTTGCTTCAACTGCAGGCCTTGTTATGCTTGGTAAGGTTCCATTAACTGAGGGCATTGCATAATCCCTCAAAGCTTTGTTTTCTTCGTTTGCCATGGATAAAGAGAATTTTTTCTTCTTTCTAATTTGTCGTAATGTCCTTTCGATTTCTGGATCAAAGAGTATAGGCTCCAATGGATTAGATCTGGGCATACACACCTAAACCCTGAAAAACAAATAAATAAAAGAAAAAATAAATAAGCCAAACGGATAAGGAGGTGCTGTTATAGAATAATATGAAAGCCTCTTAATAATGGGTAAGAGGTCTGATGATGAAAATTTTCATTCATACTTGCATCAGGTACGGCATAATACAAAAAAAATTTCACCCGAAACCTGACATGACAGAGGTGTGCTAAAAGTTTCATTCATCCAGTATAATGCTCTGATTTGATAAAAATCAATCAATCAAAATTTTCATGCCTACATGCCAACCAGAATATCCTATTTAAATTAATGGTCTGATTTGATAGAAACTCCATTTTTTTATGTTATGCATTTAATGATCTCAAAATTTTCATGCATATTGTCCAAAATCTGCCAATTATTCGACTATGTCCAGGGAATGATTGTGCTTATTCTAACAGCAATTGTTCCACAATTTCAACCACCAAGCTGCATCACGATTTAAACTGATTTGATAAAAGAAAGGCCAGGTACATGGTACTCATTTAATTCTTTTAGGACGCAGTATGAAAGACTAAAAAAATAAAATAAAAAATAAATAACAAAAATAAATTAAAAAGATAAAGAAGTAAATAAAATAAAATAAAATAAAATAAAATAAAATAAAAATAAAAAAAAATAAATAAAACAATAAAACAAAGAATAAAAACAGAAAACTAAATACAAATAAAAAATAAACGAAAGTAAAAGTTAGTAAAAAGAAAATAAAGTTGTAAAATGATAATAAAATAAAAATAATTACAAAAAATCCAAATTAGCAATAATCTAGCAATTTTCAATATCAATAAAAGAATAACTAATCCCCGGCAGCGGCGCCAAAAACTTGATGTTAATTTTTCAAGTGTACAAAATCGCACAAGTAATATAGATAGGTGAGTAGAGTGTCGAACCCACAGGGACTAGATATTTTACTGAGTACCGATATCGCTAGATGAATCACTATTTGAAAGGTCGAATTTTATAAATGATAAAATAACTAAATTACTTTACTCTAATTAAATCTAGCTAAATTGGTGAAGAGGGAGAGGGCTGTTAAACTATGAAGCTCTTGTACTTTGTTTAATGATAAAATTTGTTCTAGGGCTCTTGGTTCACCTCGTTTATCACACACACAAATTATTATTCCTTATAAATTAAAGATATTATTTTTCCAAATTGTCGACCAAAATCCTAAAGATATTAATCACTCTATCTACGTAGTCTAAAAATTATTCTCAACTAATTCTTCGCCTATCCATCAAATTATTAATTGAGAAATTGGATTTCTTAACGGTCACGTCCTCCAATATACGGTCTTAATTTTTATTAATCACAAATCACCTGTTCGGTCTCTTTATGATTTGAAGAATCATACAAATGTCTATCCACCATGTTGTACGCATAAATAATAAAAATTAAAACACAATCAGGAAAAATAGAGTAATAATAAGGAATTAAAATTTGTGTTCTACAAAACTCGGCTACATCTTAGCCTCTAGAACAAGAAATTCAGTTCATGATCAAATTTGCAATTAATAGAATTGTTTGGAGTGCATCTAAAAATATTTAGACAATAAGAAGTAAAAAAAAGTTTTAATAAAAACAATATATATGCACCTCTGTCTCCAAAGTCTAAAAATACCGAACCCAGCAAGTCAGCAGCGTCAGTGGTCTCGTCAGCCTGTCCCTGCCGAAGTCAGCCCCGGTCAGTTCTCTTGGTCTGCGCGTGCTTGGTCTTTGTGCTGGTTCTGTAGCGCCAGGTCAGCGTATGGTGGGTCCCGCGCAGTGGAGGCGTCACGTGCTGCTGCTCCTTGGACGTCGCGTGCTGCTTCTCTCTCCTTCTTTGTTTCGATCACACGTCAGGAAGAAGAAAGAGAAGCCAGCACGCCAGAGAGAGAGAACGAAAAGTTGTCAAGTCAAATCGCTTCGTTGGGTGCACTTCGAATACTGCGCCAAAAGAACACAGCCCTACTGCCCACACGTTGCTTTTCGCCTTGGAATTCGCACCCGCCTTCTCTCTCTCTTTTTTTTTTCTTTTTCTTCTTTCGAGTTATTGTACAGCTGTCACCTCCTGATCATCTCTCTCTTCTTTGCTTCTTCTTATAGAGAACGGGAAGGAGAATTAGGGTTGCGCTTTTTGCATAAAAGTCCACATTCTTCCTTTATTTCCTTCTTTTTATAACCCAGGATTTTATTTACTTCCCTTTCTTTCTTTTCTTCCTTTTATTTCCACCACGTGCTGCTGCATACACAAAATAATATCTGAAGTGAGGATTTTTTAAATAAAATAAATTAAATTAGTTTAAAATTAATTAAACAAACTTTATATCATATTAGCATACAAAAATCCTTTTAAAATTATTTGTTGCAATTTTAACTCAACAAAACAATAAAAATTTATAAATCAATTATTTTACTTTGTTTGTTGATTTTTTCCACAATTCTTTACTTTTTGCATCAAAAATATTATTTCTTCAAAAATAATTAATTAAATGAAATCATATAGAAATAAGATGACTTATAGACAATATCAGCGAAAACAAGTCATTTTAATAGGTAAATGAGTACAAATATTTGTATATAAATCCGACACATCACTCTCATAATCTCTAACATTCTTGAGATATTTTTAAATCAATCAATTTTGTGAGATTTAAGAGAGAGAGAGAGAGAGAGATCACCGTCGCTCGTCTTTCGCTCGCCTCCCGTCGTCGACCAGTCGAATTTTTCAACCTGCCGTCATCGATCGGGTGCGCCATCAGACCTGATCTCTCCATCGTCGATCGAGCGAAGTAGTTGACTCGTCGTCGCCGTCCTTCCACTTCGATATGATCCAGTCTTCGGGCCGCCATCGCTCGTCGATCAACGCCTGCGACATCAGATTGGAAGTCGATCGGCCTGCGCGATCTGAGCCCGTCCTCGCACCGTCAACCTAGGCGAGGAAGTCGTCGACGCCCCTGCTCCGTTGTCATTCGCCGTGCGCAGTTGAGTTCCTCCCTGACTTCGATTTATTGTGTGTTGGGTTTAGCCTCTTGCTGTGTATTGGGTGTAGACCCGAACCCGAAGCTTGAACTCGATCCGCTTGGCTTGATTTGCTGTTGATAGTTGCTGCTCTTGGCCAATAGGTTTTGGCTTGATTTACTGTTACCTGTGCTTGGATTTGGTGTGGGGATTAGTTTCGATGCTTGGTATTTGGACATATCTTTGAATCCTTTGGTGCTGTTGTTGTTGACTCATCCCATTCTCTCATGTGCACATGGAATGGTTTGTTGTTTGGATTTATTCCCAAACAGACTTGAGTCTAATCAATTGAAGGGAAAGATTTGGTGAAAGATAAGTTTTTTACTTTTCTCGTATTAAATTTTTGGTAAATATTTTGCTATGTGGTGGAAGTTCAAAACATTCGTTTTAAATTTATGTTTTGAATTATAGAATTACTATGATGCTAAGTGGTTAAGTTCAAGACTGTATTAATCATTTGTTTAATTAAATACAAGTTGAACAGTTATTTTGGCTATGTGCTAAAATCAAATATCTATTTTTGATAAGTTAAATTATAAGTTTGACTACAACATTGTATCTCCAATTAAATTGTTCTTAGAATTAAATAGAGCTAATAATTCGTTTAATTAGCTAATCTTTAACAATTTGATGAATGTAGAAACTTCAAAGTTACTTACAAATCGTGTGTGTTGGAAACGATGGATATGCATCACGGTTGAATAAGTCTGCACTACGCATGCTTCTCCATCGAATTTGGAAAATATTTCTAACTTGAAGCGTCAGTATGATCTACTCTAATCTTTCTTAGTATTTTCATGTGATGAATGTGTTAATGTTTTGTACATTTTGGTCACATGATTGAGAGTTTTAGATCATAATTATTCTCATTTTCAAACTAGCATGTTTAGGTTTGTCAAATGTGCATTTTCATACTATGTGTATAGACATATTGGCTAAAACCATCGTTTGCAGTTTGTGTGAGATTGTATGTTTACTTCTTTAATAAAAGTTAATATATAAGGTATATAAAAAATGTCTGTAACTGAGGAGAGAGCATCTTTTAGTGCATATATGAATTCATTAGTTACGCTTTGTTCTTTCTCATTCATTGTACTGTGTGTACAAAGTTGAATTATAACATGTTAGTTATTATCTCGTTTAGCATTTCGAAGATGATGAAGAACAAATAAAGAAATGAGCTCTTCGCTTAATGTATTTGAGCATATGGAAATTGTTAGAACTATAAGAGAAAGCAAATAATTTTGTAAAATGTAGTAGAGTAATTTTGTATTAACTCATATTGTCATTATTTTATAATGTGCTTGTATAGTTAATGACATGTGAATGTTGAGTTTAACAAACGAAACAATTGACAATAGTAGTTCTAATTTGTGTAGTCCTTGGAAATGGCATAATAGGCTAGGACATATGAATTATATGTTAAATTGTTTATTCTTGTTAAAACTCATAACTCTACTACACGACACCTCATTAAATATGACAATTGTGAAAATTGTGCTTAGATTATGATCACTAGAAAATCATTTAGTATGGTTTCTAGGAGTACACAACTTCTTAAGTCATTACATTCTGATATTTATGATCTCAGTAGCTTTGTGACTAGATGAGACGATGATTGATCAGAAATATTTAATCACCTATGTAGATGATTATTGAATGTTTGTCATACATATATGGAGATTGAAGCACTCGTTATTTTAATGAATAGAAATCTAGTTAAATGCTAAGATCAAAAGGTTTCAGATTTGATAGAGGTGGTGAATATATTTTGACAATTTTAAGAGAAGTTTGCATTTGACATAATCTCTAGTGCATTCTATTTACAATAGTCAAAACAGTATTGATAAAAGTTAGAATCAAACACTTAGTGAAATGTTGAATTCTATATTGTTGACTGTTGTTTGACTTTGTGTAATTGTGGGTGATATTGTATTGTTAATCATATTTCAGTATGTTACTACACTCCAAATTATTTATAGTTATTAGACTATGGGATAGAAACACAAATAATTTTATTAAAGTGAAAAGATGTGGTGTGATGCATTTGTAGAGGACATGACTCTAGAAGGCCTAAAGAAGGGCCAATAACAAATATTTGTGTGTGATTAGAAAGTGCAGAATATAGTTCTGCGGACAGATGTTGGATCTATCTAATTTGTGTTATAAGAATCTAGACTTGCTAAGCTCTTTGAGGATGTGTTCATTAAAGATAAATGTATGAAATTATCTAGTCCTACAGACACAGTCAATGATTCACAGTTGGAATCAAGAATCAGCCTTACTGACACTTAAAATTTCAATGGCAAATTAGCCAAGAAGAGTCTTTAGTAGATAATGAAATGAATTTGTGGTTATACAATAATATTTTGAATTAGTTGATTTGCCGAAAGGGGCTAAAACTATATTAAGTGAGGTTTGTAGAAGAAACTTAATTTTGCAATGTGGGGAATATTTGTTTGAAGTCTACTCACATATTTTTCATATTGCTACAATAAGTATTCTTCTTAACCTTTCATTTATTGAAAATTTTGTTATTCATCAGAGATGTTTAAACAGTTTTGTACTTGATATTTTGTATTAAAAAGTTTTGTACTGAAAAGTTTGCACTAATATGTTTAGTGAACAAGATTTACAAATTGGTAAAATCATTGTATGTTTTAAAACATGTGTTAAAATTGAGGCACAAATAATTTGATAGACTTTTAAAGAGCTTAGATTTGAATCAAGTAGTTCAGATAAATGTCTGTGGTGAGTCAAATATAATTGGAAGTGATCTCTCTATTACAAATAAAGTTAAAACTGTGCTATCCAAAGATTTCAGCATGAAACACCTAGGTGTTGTGGACACCATATTACGTATAAGAGTGAGTTTCGGTTGGCAAGGGATAACCCTTCGTCTAACTCATTAAATCATTAATGTGTTCCAAAAGTGGGGATATAGTGACTGAAAATGTGTTTTGAAACACCTAATGATGGTGCAAATATGTAACACCCCACAAAATAAAATGAATTATTTTGCATTATTAAAAATATTAAATTGGTAAAATTGACTATGTTGACTATTTTCTTGAAATTGCAATTTTGCACGTGCAACACATGTGCAAAGTTAGAAAATTTTGAATTCTTAAAATTTTATGGTTAATAATTGATTTTCCTCATTTATTTATGATATTTTAATTTTCAGATTTATTTAAATTAATTTGACTATTTTATGAATTTGTCGATTTTACACGTGCATATATTTTTTTGGTGCAAATCTCAAATTTTAAATTTATGAATAAATTCTCGTATTTATAATTGATTATATCCTAAATTTTTGGATTTTCTAAATAAAGAAACCATTTTTATAAATATTTCGAAAGAGATGGGCTTTAATGTAAAAAACCGATTGGATCTCAAATAAATAATGAAAATTTGTTTTTGCTGCTTTTTGGGCTGGCCATGTTCATTATCAAAGATAAAATTTATTT
This sequence comes from Hemerocallis citrina, assembly GCA_017893485.1. NCBI lineage: Eukaryota > Viridiplantae > Streptophyta > Magnoliopsida > Asparagales > Asphodelaceae > Hemerocallis > Hemerocallis citrina. The sequence goes on from CM030362.1 coordinate 132,442,053, forward strand.
AAAATTTATTTAGAGTTTATTTGGTAAAGATTTAAACATATACGGTATTTTTGCAAATATGAATTTAAGTTGGACCTTGTGCAAATATTTTTCTTGGAAACTAAAAGTTGAAAATTTTATTTGGAAAACCTAATATTTATTAGTATGTATTATTTATGAATTTTCTAGATTTTTTTGATATTTGACATATTTGCAAATATTACAAAGAGAGTGACTTTTGTGCAAAATTACCTCTTTGAGTACAAATCCGAATTTTTTAATTTATGGGCCATGCTTGATGGTTGGATAACTTAGTAGTAAAGGGATTTGGTTTTATTTTAATTTATTTAACTTACTTAACTACTTTATTAAAGAAATGTCTATATATGTAAAGTAATAATTTGTTAAGGGATGTTTCCATATAACTTGTAAAACTCTAAAAACCCAGATTTCGACCTATTAAAGATCCACTAATGCAGTCCCCCTCCTCTTTATTATTTCAGTTGATTTTTCAATTAGGTGAGTGACATATGTTTGATTCCTTACTGTTCTAAGCATGTTGTATGTGATGATTTGCCTACTAGAAAGCATGTTAGGAATTGTATGATGATATAATGAATTATTGATTGATGGATGAATAAAAATTGAATCTTTGCATGAAAACTATGCTATTGGTGATAAAAACCCTAAATAGATGACTTCAGATTGTTGAGAACCTAATAGAAATCATGAGTAGGTTGCTTTCTTTCATATTATTACTGATTTGATTACACATATTGGGTTTGTATGATGTTATTGCAAAAGTGAACAAAAATTGATTTTAACTGTGTATATATAGACATACACTCTGTTTTGATGTTTGGATGAAAAGAACTTGATTAATACATGTTGTATTCACCTATATTCATGGAAAAACTATTGTAAGTGAATGTATGTGTGTTTAATCAATTGCAAGAGGGGTTTTGGATAAAAAATATCGAGTTTTGAAGGGGATGGAGTTGTTCTTTATTTCGGGTCTGCTGGGTATGGCCGAAAGTTGCATTTTTGGGTTTTATGAAGTTTTTCGATTGAGATTTGAATTATTTTAGTACTGGGATTGATTTGAAACATTATACTACTCCTATTTGATGAATCTTGATGTTTTACTGATGCTTAAACACACCTATATACACTTATATACTCGTATTTACTGTTTTGAGAAGTTTACTTGCTATTTTGTGAATTCTAAGTGGTTTTAATTAGTTTTATAAACTCCAGTATGTTAGACAAGTTATATTTAATCATCTCAGGATTTTTGTTTTTCAAATTTATGATTTTACAAAGGATAAACGAAGTATCAGTAAAACGGTGCACAAATATTAAAGCTGTCGATTTTTTGAATTATCGGTCAACTGTCTAGAATTTACACATGAACTAACAGTCGAATGTCAGTTAACAGATTTTGGGATTTTTGCATGTCGGTCGATCGTCGCTTTTTGAATTGATTTTGACGGTCGACTGTCAGCTGCTTTACTGATGGTTTTCTTGAGTTTTTTCGTGTTTCTTGTGTTGGACCCTGTAGGCAAGGCAAGAAACACTAGAGGGGGGGGATGAATAGTGTTTTATAAAAATTTAAAAAGCGAAATTGAGAATTTCTTCTGTTCAGTCGACTTGAAGGGATAAACCAGTCGAATGAGGCGACAAAAGAAAAGTATTTTAAAGAAGTCTGAGAAGTCGACTTGGAGATGAGACAGTCGACTTGTCACACAAATAACTCAGAGTAGTACGAGTGTGATCAGTTGACTTATAGGAGTACACAGTCGACTGTCCAGACACGTTTCACAGTAAAAAATATAAACTGAGAAAATAGAAATGCAAGTAGAGAGATACAACCACAGAGTGCACACGATGTATCCTGGTTTGGTCCTCCCGACCTACATCCAGTCCCCAAGCAACCCACTTGAGATTTTCCACTATTCTTGAAAAAGATTACAAGAATACCCTACGGCGTTCAGACAACAACCTTGTCCAACCCGTAGTCCTTTCTCTCAACCAGAGAAAGCAACCCACTCTTTGACCAAGAGTGACAAAACCCGACTCTACACCCTAGAGTCCTACTCTCCAACCGAGAGGAAAAAGAAAACAATAAAATTGTTTACAATCAACCTATAACCTTGTTGTGATTGTGATATAGTACGTGGCTAATTGGTTGACTTCCAAATCCAGTCCAAAACGAAATCAATGTTATGCTGGACTGAAGACAGAGAACCAAGACTTAGTGAGTTTTGAAAGTTTTTTCTCTCTTGAATGCACAAATCTTAAAAATTCTTCTAAAAAATTGCTTGGGGCCTTTTGAAGGTGATTCTTAGGCTATATTTATAGACTAGAATCCCTGGCAGTTAAAGACAGTTACTCATAACCGTTTGATCAACGGATAAATAACGGATAAAGCTTTTAAATTCGAAAAATAGCTTTTGAAATAAAAAAACAGTCAAAAGCACTTGAACAGTCGACTGGGTTGCCTCTATGAATCGACTGGTCAGAGTTTGAATAAGATCAGGCAGTTTTGTACAGACCCAGTCGACTGGAAAAAAGTGGCAGTCGACTGGTACTCAACAGCTGATCTAGTTCAAACTGTTTCGACCTTTGATTTTTGTAAACACACAGTTATAAAAAGTATATGTGAGTGTATGTGTGTGTGACAAGGCTGTACATCATTCTAAGACTCAATAAAGCGAAAAAATACTACATTTGTTTACAAGACACATAAATAAATGACATTGAATCTTTGGTCTTGACTTGAGTCTTGAGTCTTGAGTCTTGAGCGGAGCTTTTAGCCTTTGTCTTTATCTGGAGCTGTGTTTGATCATTTGTTCAGCTTTAGAGTAATGAGGCCTTTGTGTATCTTCTTGATACAACCTGCAATTATATATAGAGCAGAGCACAAATATATTTTGCATTGTGTTGTAATCATCAAAATCAAGAATCAACATCTTGAACGATTATTTCTTCGATATTATGGATTTATTGATCTACTGTTTTAGATAATATTTTTACTATAGATTACAGTATTTTACAGAGAGTTACATTTTGATTTAATAGATTTTAAATTGTGTTCTATGACTTTAATAAATGAAAGATATGTGGTTTTCGAAGGAGTTGATGTTTTGTGATATCCTACGACTTCAAAATATGATTTTTAGATATTTACTAGATTTAATACTTTATTTCAATTTTGGAATTTGTGAGTATATTAAAGGAATTTGGATTTGTTGATTTTTAAGGAGTTTTCTTAATGTGAGAGTATTGATAACGGAATTAGGAGTTTTAATGAAATATTTTTTGTTGATGGTTGAGTTGTGAGTCTCTAGAGGGTGAGTGGGACCCTAGTCACCGACAGATGAGATTTTGTGGTTTGGCCAGTTGCGGTCTTGGTTGTTGATCAGTTGAGTTAAGTCCGGTAGGTACACCAACTCTAGAAGATTTGTAATTAATTAAATAAACTTAATAAGTATAAGGACATGCATTAGATGATGATATGATGAAATGAGAGCAAACGTGAGTTTTGGACTCCAGGATGATCCGAGGAGTGAGATAATCTCCAGTATTCTGGGACGATGGACGTAAGGGCCACAGAATGATCTGCGGAGTGGGATTGGTCTCCAGTATTTCAAGGAAAAGAACGACGCTCATGGGATGTTTGTGCAATGAGGGTTCCAGGATGCCCTGTGGAGTGAGGCAATCCCCAGTATTCCGAGACGATGGATGAATAGGGCACAGAATGATCCACGAAGTAGGATTTGCCTCCAGTATTTCATGGGCGAGAACCGATACTTGCAGAATGTTTAAATCTCCTAGTAGTCATTGTAGCAGGATAATTGCATAACGAGGGATCTAACCCTACAAAGTGGAGAACAATAAGGGCTTGCACCGGACCTATGTGTTGTGGGATGCACAGAAACCGACAAGTATGCATTAAAGAGTCATCATATAGCATTTTGTGTTTTCTTGACTTGGCTTTATGCATGTTTGTCTTCTATTTCTTACACTTGACACTTAGTCTAGTTTCACTTGATGTTTTTCATGATTTATTTATCGTTATTTCATTATCATTTGTTACTACTGTTGGTATGTGTTGATTATGACTTTATTTCTTTATATTTCATTTATATTGTATTTTTTTGATGTCACTCACACCGTTATGGCTGATCCCTATAGTTTTGGGGGGTACAGTTATCTCTAGCCTCATATTTTATAGGTAGGTAATGTTATCTTGGGATTGGATGCTTGTGGTAGAATGATAATAAGGCTTATGCAAATTATAAAAGAATGTGTTGTAAAAGAAAGATATTGTAATTCAAGGTGTTTAACTTTTCGCTGTGCTTTGTAAATAATTGATGTAATAAAAAGTTTTAAATTTTCCTATATTTGGTTGCTATATTTATGGTTACATTGAAGTTGATTCTGGAAATTGTGCCACGTATTTCTAATTTTATTTATTGAAAATTTGGGACGCTACAAACTATGAGATAGTTAGATCATTCTAAACTTATTGGAGTCTGAAATATACAAAGATCTGCAGTAACAGACATAGCCTTTGAGGTAGGTATGATCTGCAGATTCAGTACTAGTCCTATCAATACACATTGGAGAACCCTAAGAGGCTAATGAGATACATGAGATGTACTCAAGAGTTTGCTTTGTGCTACTCTGGTCATCCTTCATGAGTGAATGGATGATCTGATGCATTATAATGCTCAGAATTTAGTGAAAGTCGATAACTAGTGGATATGTGTTTACACTAGGAGGAATAGAAATGTTATGAAAATTAAAAGGTAAACATGCACTATGCTATCATCTATGAAATCAGACCTCTAAGTATTATCCTATGCAGGAGAAGAGACTGGGTGGATTAAAGAACTTGTTGCTAGTCATCTATTAAGAAGTTTAAGTAACTCTCTAATTCTATTCGTCGACTATCAAGCTACAATACATTGTAACTCATAACTCACTCTATAATAGTCAGAGGAGTATATTAAGGCTGAAAAAAGCCTAGTTGAACTTTCTCATAAATAAAGTGCAATTGAAATAAAATATGGCTAACACTCTTGCTAAGAGACTTGAAAGTGATCTAATTATCAAAACTGTGGGAGAAATGGAGTTAAAAGCTATTGAGTCAAAACTTTAACATCCTAATTGTTTTGAAATTTAGAATTCAATTGAAGCCATAGAGAAGTTCAAACTTAAGCATCAATTTTATGCAGTTGGCATGCTTTAGATAATTTGAAAAGTTCAATGTAAATTTTGTTAATATATAATTTCATTCCAATTTTGATGATACTATATATTTTCATAATTTACTTAGAATCATCTTATTATTTCAAAAGAAAGTGTGAAAACTTGTCGATGTGTTTCCGATATTTAGAATGTTGTTATATCATTCCAATTTTGATGATATATCTCTTCTATGGATTTGTGTTTCATTCAAATTTTGATGATTCGGAATTAACCATAATTGATTTGACAGTTCTATCATTCCAATATGAAACATAGTATAGTTCTTGTGTAGAAACTATAATAGTTCTTGTTCTTTATTTTGTTAAAGAAACTTAATTGTGATGCTTGTGTTACATTCTGCTAAGCTATCGTTGAATTGTACTAAGTTTTTTAGTGGAACTAGATATTTTATGAAATTCGCTAGAATTCTTAGAGATGTGTCTCTTGATATTTTTGGTTTTAATAAGCTAGTAAAGATGGAGGAGTTGAATCTGTCAACATACATATCAGAATAATGATTTGCTCAAAATGGAGGAGTAAACATAAAGCAGTTTGCAAGAATATAGTTTTGGTTTATTTCTCTCGAGAATAAATTTGTCACTTGCTTGGTAAAACTTCTGTTGAGTTTAAGACTCTTGTGTTCATGAGCTTAAAACTCATATCTTGTTCTTGAAGTTTATTTGTTTTGGTTGATTTTGAAACTATGACAGATTTCTCTAGTTGGTTTAGTCATTGTGAACTGGTTTGGGAACTATTTAATTATTTTGGTTTAGTCTTTTTTGAACTATTCAGATTTATAATTGATTTAGTTCTTATGAACTGTACATTGAGTGATGGATTTCTTCTATTTAAAAACTGCTATTAGGCAGTCTGCTTCATGTTGAACTATTGAGATAATCTAGTACGTTTATATATTGAGAATATAGGAGGAGATTGTTGGATATTTAGGTATATTCTCACTATATGAATAATATTATGTGTAATATTATTTTATGGGTAACACGTGTGTTACACATACTAATTGTAAGGATATCGGAATGCGGGTTGAGTGGGTTGAGAACCCAGTACCCAAACCAGTATTTATCATTTAAATACTGGCTTGTGATAGTAGTCTAGGTATTCCAATCTTGATAATTAGCGTAAATATCTTAAACACCTTAGTCTAAGATATTAACCCTAATTTTTATTGTTATTATATCTAACAGTTTCTAGAGTCCCTGGAGTTGTAGCTATCCTTGTGGATGATGAAAATAAGATGATGTCTGATGCTGCCTTATTGTTTTAACTTCTTTGATATGTTTGTTTTCTGTCTTATGATGATATATTGTGGTGATATTTTTTGAGCGTCCTCTTGATGTTAAGGCTCTGTGACTCTATGTTATTTAGTAATCATGTATATTATGAGGTTGGGGTTCCTTTAGAACCCTATCCATAATTTCAAACCAATTTAAATTCTCTCTTCTCATGTATAAATGAAAAAATTGTAGTATCATTAATCCAATGTACGATATTGCTCTAGCTATTGACAACACCACATTGAACTAGAGGCTAGGGGTTGTAACTGGTCTGGGCCGCAGCCCACAGGGCCCGACCATGTGATGAGAAAGTCCAGCCAGCCTGTGTATCCCGTTCCTGGGCTGAGCCAATCCTGGCCACAATTTATTATTATTATTATTTTTAATTACTTGTTTATTTTTTTTTCCTTCCCTCTATCAGTTTATCTTAACGGTAGTAATTTACATGTGCGATCGTCTTTATAAAAAATATATATATTTTAAAAATTCTGACGTTTTCTCGGATCGAACTTAAAATCTGCTTTATATTAGTGCATTGCACGTGTTTGTTGGGTTACAATTGACGTGTTTGTTTGGTTACAAATAGAGTTTGTTTGGTGACAAACTCTCCCACTAAAACAGTACTAGTAATTTACACGTGCGAAGCACGTTTTAATAATTTCAAAAAATAAAAATAAAAACTCTGACATAGGGAGGATTTGAACCGGAAACCTCCTTTATATTAGTTATGTACGTGCGTTGCACATGTTGGTAGAATGACAAAATGATAAATGACACTAAGGTCTTCTCTCATTATAATATATATATATATATATATATATATATATATATATATATATATATATATATATATATATATATATATATATTTCGACAATGTCTGTGATCGAACCTAAGACCTTCTTTTATTAGTTATGCATGTGCATTGCACGTGTTTGTTGAGTTGCAATGCACGTGTTTGTTTGGTGACAAACTCTCCCTTTAAAATAGTAGAGATATAAAATAGATTTTAAAAATATTTAATATTATGGAAAATTCCGATGTACAAGAATCATATTTTTTAAAAATGTATTATTTTTCTCAATTGTTGAAGGTCTGGAATGATTTACAACGGTAAAAAAAATTAACTAAATTTAAAACATGTAACAATACTTACAAAGTTAAGAAATTACATGGTAAGGGCCTAAGGGGTTGATCTAGAGTTTGAGATTGTTTTAGGTTAGATTGAAGAGAGGACAAGGACTACTGTTGTTGTCACGCACTGCTTCCCAAAATACGGAATACGAGTACGTGTCATAGGCCTAGCAAATGATGTGAACACCATCCATAAGCTGTACCAAACTAACTCAGCAATATGAACAACAAAGTAAAACCACGCAAGAAATATAACCACATGAATCAAAGATAAATTCCAATAATAAATGAAATAATCCAACAATATAAATATCCAACATCTGGGATCAAAACAAACTCCGGGTCATAAAGCACAAAACAAAGTACATAAATAAATCTAGCAGCAAATAAATTTAAGCAGCGAGATCTGGTTCCATCTTTAGAAACGTTGCTCACCAATTCCTTCGGGGATCGATCCTTCAACACCTGTAAAATCTTGATCTAAAAAGAGAGAAAAGAGTGCCCATAGAGCAAGTCGTGGGAAGTAAGTAGAGAAAACAAAGAATAAGGAAGCATGTATATCAAAGGAAAAAGGGACAGGATCAAAGACAAAGAGCAAAGCAAAGACATGTAATAATATCAAAGGTCTAAAATTAATCACGCATTTAATGAGTGATGTCAAGTCAAGATCAAACATGAGATGCATGTTATTAAGTATTTTATTAATCTATCTAGTGCACGTACTACTGCGTCCCATTCTACAGGTTCGGCGCAAGCACAGTAGTCGTTTTAGACTGATGGTAAATTCACGGACCGTGTACTCGGTATTGATAACAATAATTTACAATCATGAATCATCAATCAATCATTGCAATCAATACTCCTCCTTCCATGTCAAGTGTTCAAGTGAGCGAGAAGGCCTTTACCGAGTACATTTTTCGATCGTTCACTACCAAGTCTACCCATAATACCCCGGCTTGTTATTAGTTTATTTTTCCATCCTATGTGAGCATGCAAGAGGGTGTCATTGTCGTATAATGCTAAGTGTGTCTAGTTCTATGCGTTACAGGCAAAGAAAAAGGCAAACAAATCAAATAAGCACAATTCACATAACCAGGATAACATGACGTTGCTGTACTAAAACATGGATTACAACCACTATAAAATAGAAAACCTGAATCTGTCAGAAGTCCTAGAAAGTAGACTTCCATACGGTTCCAGCGAATATAATTAAGGCATATAAAAGATACCGAAACTAGGGTGAAAACTATATTCTTTTCAGGTTTTATGTTCTAGCAGCATGCAGTAATTTGTGTTCAACTATTTATTTCAGGTCAGAGAACTTATTAATAAAATCTATAAAAATTCTGGAAAGTACCTATACATGTCTACGTCTAGCCTAATTTATTTCAGATTTTTATCTTATTAATAACAGGGTCAAATAAATTGTAGAACAGCAGGATACGCATGCATTTGAGAGTCTGAAATTTCTAACATGGCTGTACCAAAATGTTGATATCTAGCAAATGACACATCGGAACTTAGATCCGTCAAAAGGGTGTTAAACTAGAAAAATGGGGCTAAATTTCATGCTTAGAAAGTGAATTCAAATTATGACAGTAACAGAGTCGAAAGTCTGATTCAAAAAAAGACAGCTAGCAGTCCAAAAATGGTTTTGACATGAATAGGCAAATAAATAAATCATACGATCACATGTAGCATGCAAATTGGTAATCAAAGTGATCCTAGGTGTCAAAATGCATATTTCTATGTTTAAGATATAATTTCACAGGCATGGTATATATTCATCAATCAAACCAATCTAACATGCATACAATTCATCAACAAGTCTATAGCATGGATCTAGTTAATTACATGTAAGTGCATATGCATGAAACAATAGGGACTAGGTTTTAGATCAAAGAGATGGAACAATGTTAAGAGTATGTCGGGTTAGCTCGTGTAAACCCTCGATAAACTTAACGGAATTGTCAAAGCAGTATGATAACAAATGGGACTGGATATACTTGTAGAGATCAAATAAACTTGAACAAAAATAAAATAGTAGTTCAAGAAGAGACTTGCATGTTAATTTGCTAATTCAAATAATATAGAATAACGGAATCGAAATCCCGGCAAAAATCCAAAAGAGCACGTGCAAATTACGTGCAAAGAATCAACCAGCAAGCAAACAACAACACTAACTCGGGTGAAACTCCATACCGGATCGGCCCAAAACAGCAAACAGTGGTCTGGATCTGCCGTGTGCCGAACACCGAACTGCAAAATCACCGAATGGGTGATCATCTTCAACCTTCGGCAGAGAGAGAGAGAGAGAGAACGGCAAGAACGACGCGGTTCTGGACGATGGCGAAGCGGTGCGACGACTGACGACGACGATGGAGACAATGCTATGGTCAGGAAGCGACGCAGCGGTAAGACTCCGATGCGCACTCTCCGTTTTTGCTCGAAAACAGAGGAAGACGATGCCGATGACTCCGGGGCTTGGACGACGACGCTAGGGATCTGCGGTGGATGCGAGGGAGAGCGGTGAGGGACGGCGAAAGCACTGGGGTGCACAGAGTGGAGGAATGACAGCGACGAAACTCGGGTGATGGGTTACGGCGAGATGGGTTTGAGCGGGGGATGGCGATGACAGGGGGGACAACGGAGGGCGATGAGGTTGCGGTGGCGAGGGGATGGTGAAGACGATGATGGTGACTGTGGAAGGTGATCATGATGGCAACGGGGGTGGGGTTCGGTTGGGTTTGGGTGCAACGAAACAGAGAGAGGGAAAAAGAGAAATTGGGATCGGGGGGAGAGAAAACGGAGGAGAGATAGTGAGTGATTAAATTAGGGTTTATTTAATAGGGTATATATATAAGGGATCAAGAAATAGGGTTTGGGGTTGAGATTTTGTGGCTTTTGGGTATCGGTTTTGCCTCAAAAAAGAGAAAAATGAATGCAATGAGATGAGACGAACATAAAGGAGAACAAATCAGACTTAAAATAGAAAGAGTGAAATTTGCAAAGAGAACAGAATCCAACTAAAGAATACAAATCGATCAAGAGAGAATAAAAGAACCTAAGAAAAGTCAAAATATATTATAATAAAGGAATCCAAATACAATAATCAAAAGAAAACAAAATACAGTAAAATCCGAAAATAGGACTTACAAATCCTACCCACTTTACAAAGAGAATTTCGTCCTCAAAATTCATACAAGAGGTACATAGGGCAAACCCCGAAACAAACAAAACAAAACAAAGCAAAACAAGCACTACTCAAACAAATGAGAGAACCTTTCCCTAATCTCTTCCTCTAACTCCCAAGTAGACTCCCCTGGCGAACGAGGATCCCAAGAAACTCGAACCAACTTGATGACTCTATTCTTTAGCACCTTCTCTTGACGGTCTAAGATAGAGACTGGTCGAATTTCACAGGACAAATCCGGCCTCACAGACAAGTCTGAGTAGTCAACCACATGACTGTCATTTTTGATGTATTTCCTGAGCTGTGAAACATGGAATATATCATGGACATCCGCTAAAGCTAGCGGTAGCACGAGCCTGTAAGCTACCTTGCCCATACGTTCCACAATATCGAATGGACTGATGAATCGAGGACTCAACTTGCCTCTACCTCCAAAACGGATAACACCTTACCAAGGCGATACCTTGAAGAACACATGCTCGCCTGCCTTAAACTCTAGAGGTCCCCAACGACAATCAGCCACCTCTTTTGTCGATCCTGAGCGGCTTGCAAATGCTTGCGGATCTGAGCCACGGCATCAACTGTCTTCGTGATCAACTCAGGAACTAAAATCTTCCTCTCGCTGATATCATCCTAACAGAGCGGCGATCTACACTTGTGCCCATACAAAGCTTCGAATGGAACAGCCTTGAGACTTGCCTGGTAACTGTTATTATAAGAGAACTCGACTAAGTGAAGATGATCCTCCTACGAACCACCAAACTGAAGAACGCAGGATCCCAACATATCTTCGAGGGTCTGAATTGTCCTTTCTGACTGCCCATCCGGCTGAGGATGGAATGCTGTACTGTAGCTCAACTTAGTACCCAAGCTCTTCTGCAAGCTCTCCCAGAACTGAGATCTAAATCTCGTATCTCTATCCGATACAATGCTGACAGGAACTCCATGCAGATGAACAACCTCCTGAATGTACTGCTCGGCCAAACTCTCCGTGGACTGACCCACACGGAAAGGAATGAAGTGAGCACACTTCGTCAGCCGATCCACTATCACCCAGATAGCATTATGACCTTTAGGATTCCTCGGCAAAGCTGTCACAAAGTCCATCGTGATATTCTCCCACTTCCATTCAGGGATAGGAAGGGGTTGCAAAAATCCTGTGGTCATCTGATGCTCCGCCTTCACCTGCTGACAGATTAGGCACTGGGCGAAGAATCTAGCCACATCCTGCTTCACACCATGCCACCATAAATGCTGCTTTAAGCCCCTGTAAATCTTGATACCACCAGGATGAATAGAATACGGGGATCGATGAGCTTCCTCGAGTAGCTTCTTCCTGACTTCTCCTCTAGGTACACACAACCTAGAGCCAAACCGAAGCGACCCATCAGCATGAACGACCAAATCAGATCGCAAACCAGCGTCTACCTCACTTCGAAACTCTTGCAATTGCTGATCACTCCCTTAGGCTGCCTTGATCTGCTCTACCAAGAAAGACTGCAACTACAACAACATGAGCTGCCGATCTGATTTGGGAAGCAACACATCCAACTCTAGCCTCCTCATGTCCTCCACTAGTTCCTTCTATTAAGTGAGTAACATAGCGGCATGCCTCCAACTCAAAGCATCCGGCACCAAATTTACTCTACCCGGGTGATACTGCAAATTGATGTCAAAGTCTGCCATTAATTCCAGCCATCTCCTCTGCCTCATGTTCAGCTCCTTCTACATGAACACATACTTGAGGCTTTTATAATCTGTGAAAATCTCAACTCTATCCCCAAGCAACTAGTGCCTCCACAACTTCAAGGCAAAAATCACAGCTGCAAGCTCCAGATCATGCGTAGGATAGTTCTTCTCATGAGGTCTCAACTGCCTCGATCCATAAGTGACAACCCTGCCTCGCTGCATCAGCACTGTTCCCAGACCTTTTCCTGAAGCATCACAATGGATCACAAAATCACCCAAACTGTCGGGTATAGTCAGCACAGGCACTAACATCAACCGACGCTTCAACTCGGCGAAAGCTTCATCACAAGCTTCATTCCAGACAAACTTCTACTCCTTCCTGATCAAACTAGTCAAGGGTCCATCAATCTTGGAGAAATCCTGAACGAACTTTCGATAGTAACCAACCAAACCAAGGAAACTCCGTACCTCAGGAACAGACTTCGGAATAGGCTAATCCTTGATCGCAGAAATCTTCGACGGATCCACAGAAACACCAGCACCCGAAATAATGTGGCCCAGAAAAGCAACCTGATCCAGCCAGAACTCACACTTATTGAGCTTCCCATATAACTAGTTCTCTCTCAAGGTCTACAGAACCACCTTCAGATGCTCAGCATGATCTGTCTTATTCCGCGAGAACACCAATATGTCGTCGATGAAGACAAAAAAAAATTGATTCAAGAACGGCACAAACACACTATTCATCAAACTCATGAACACAGCCGGTGCATTAGTCACTCCAAAAGGCATTACCAAGAACTCGTAATGCCCGTACCTCGTTCGGAAAGCTATTTTCGGAACATCCTCTGACTTCACTCTGACTTGATGATACTCGGAATGAAGATCCAACTTTGAGAACACTGAAGCACCTCCCAGTTGGTCGAACAAAGCGTCAGTCCTCAGTAATGGATACTGATTCTTGACAGTAACATTGTTCAACTCCCTGTAGTCAATGCAAAGCCTGCGGCTTTCATCCTTCTTGTTGACAAACAAAACTGGGGCTCCCTAAGGTGAAACACTAGGTCTAACAAAACCCTTATCAAGTAGCTCCTGAACTTGCACCTTCAGTTCTGCCAATTCAACCGGTTCCATACGATACAGACACTTGGAAATAGGGGTCGTACCTGGCTGAACATCAATGCTGAGCTCCACATCTCGAACTAGAGGTAGACCGAGCAATTCCTCGGGAAACACATCAAGGAAGTCCTGCACAACTAAGGGTGCAATAACCCCATCAGAACCCAATGACACGAGAGAAACAGCCTTGGGGTCCATCGAGTTCTTGACACGCTCTGACGGTGTCTCACGCGCATGGAAAACAAACTCTGGTTGACTAGAAAGCCTGAAAGTTACCTTCTTCTCCCGATAATCAATCACGGCACAGGAAACACCCAACCAGTCCATGCCCAGAATGACATCGAAACCGGAATTGGGAATCATAATCAAATCAGCCGAGAAAACCACACCACCGATCATCAACGGGCTCTGCTTGCAAACCCTAGAACAGGTAATGACACCTCCACCTGTGGTGATGTCCCAAGCTGCGGGCATAGCATCGCTAGCCAAACCATGCTGATTGACAAAGCAAGAAGAAATAAGAGTGGGTAGCACCCGAATCAAACAACACATGAGCTGGAAGAGAGGAGACTAAAATCACACCTAGAAGAAGATCAAACAAAGAATAAGGTGCTAGCAGGATATATACACGAATAATTGTACAAATAAGGGAAAATAACCTGCAGAAAACTGAAAGAAAGAAAAGAAAGTACAACTACTGTGATATACCTACAACCACGCCAACAGCAACTTCTGCTTCCTCAGCTATCAGGTTATAAACCAGACCACGACCTCCAACTTGACCTCCTCTAGGAGCCACACGCCTCTAACCAAAGATTTGCCTCTGTGGGGGAAGAGGTAGCCTACCCTGACCATAAGTCGGTGCTCCTAGCTGAGCAGCACCAGCAACCGGCGCAGGAGCTCTGTTCCTCGGACAGCCACGCATATGCTCACTGCTCCCACACACTAAACATAGTCGGTTGGCCATCTTGCAATCTCGCTGTGAATGCCCAGTCTTGTAATACCCTGATTTTCATTTATGAGAATTACTATTTTATTAATTTGTACGTATTATGCATGTGCAATCTTGCAGTATAAATTTTTATATATTTATTTTTATTTCATAAACAAATTAGTATATATATATATATATATATATATATATATATATATGTTTTTCTGTTGTTTTTATTAAATCCTATTTTTAAACAAACATAAGTATTCTTTTATTTTGAGCCCAAATCTAATTTATTTTTTTTAAAAGCAAGCTAATTTGGCACATTAAGTAAAGGCCCATGAATTTATTTTCTCTTTTTATTACAACTTGTAGTGTAGACAATTTTTATAGAGTTTTTTTTATAAAAAAATAAATGTACAACTTTTTAAAATGGGAGACTATACAAACATGTGCATTGCACTAGCACATGTTTGTGCACTTTCTCTTGGAGGCCGAGTAGGATTAGGAGGGAAAGGAAAAGAGAAGTGGAGTTTTGGGAGGTGGTTTTTGTAGTCATGGTTGGTTACTACAACTTCCCCTTGAATCCTAGCCTCTATTTCTTAACTCCTAGATCAATCCTAGCCTTCTATTTATCCCAAAATTTTGTATAAATACCCCCCGCCTCCCCCTAGCCTAGTTATCCTTACACTTTTTCATTATCCAAACCTATAGTGAAAGAATACAATTGTTAGTAGTAGATTGTTAGTAGGAAGTTAGAATAAAAGGTTGAGAGATTGAGAGTGTGTGTGCTTGCAAGCTAGGAGGCCGGCTACATCAACTTGGAGCTCTCGGGTTGCACTAGGAGCAAGGAGGAGGAGCACTCATTTGGGCAAGCTCAATCTAGGAGGAGAAAGGCTCTTTCGTTTAGGAGCCATTGTGTAATTTCTCTCCAAATTAGGTGGGTGGTTTTCTATACTTCTAATTTAGATGCCATGCTAGGAGTGTTGAAATAATGATGCATGAAAGAAACTAATAAGAGTACATTTAATTTGAAAAAGGACTTGCTAGTTGATTAAATTAATGCTTGATAGATTGTATGTTAACTGGTCATAAATTTTAATATTGTGTGGAAATTGCTGGTAGTTATGGAAATATTGAATTGAGATTGTTGATAGCGTCAAACTTGAGTACGAAATGCCAGTAGATGAAATTATTGTTTTATGTGCTAAATGGACTATCGTGATATTGGTTCAAATGAATAAAATTGTCCTATGCATTTGGATGTATGAAAGAGGGAAAAACAGAGAATTATATTTATAATGTGAATTTTTAATACTAAGTTGTGTTGAGAAATGTCAAATCGAATTATGGAAAGAGTAGTATGGAATTTAAATTATTATATGAGAAATGTGTATTAAATTACTGAAAAAATTATTTTAAAAATACTGGGGTGTTAATTTAAGTTAGAATATACATTCTGGAGTTTTACATGGCTTTTGGTGCAAGCAAAATAAAGATAAGGATTTTTGAACATCGAAATGTTTTAATAAAACAGAGAACCGAGTTAAATAGAATTCGAGTCGTGTATGTGACAACTTGAGCTCATAGCTCAAGTGGTCGGTGAGCCTTCTGGCGCTACTATAGCACGACATGTGGCTCTGTGGTCGCTGGTTCGATACCTGTGTCCACCCTTCTTTTTGTGTGCGGTAAAAATATATATATATATATATACCAATCACCGAACAGAAAGTATATAACTCTCTGTCTCCCTATTCATATCGTTGAGCGCCTTCGGCCAGTCGGCTAGCTCGTGCGGCTGTCTTCTTAAGGGTTGCAGGTTCGATTCTGGGTGTAGCCAATATATATTTTTTTGACAATTTGATTTTTGGGGATTTTCTAGATGTATAAAAATTCTGAAAAAAATACCGTCATTATTCAAAAATCATATACAACCTATGAAAATTAATTGGGAGTTATTGGACTAACATAAAGTGTATTTTTTAGGTAAAATTGTATTCGAAACTATGGTTTCTTACTCGTATAATTTCTTTAAAATGTGTGATTTCACGAGGTGATTAAGATGAGTATTAAAAAGAAAAATTGATGGAAAGAAAATATAAATGTGAATTTTGTGTGGGTTATTATGTTAAAAGAATAGCATGACAATGGTGATTTTGTGAATATTCACTTTGACTAGATGTTTTCGTAGTATGATTTTAATGTGGAAATAAATATTGGTTATGAAAGGCATGATTTATAATTGAACTCCACGTATGATAATTGACTCATGAAAAGATTGGAAATCATGTAATTGGAAAAGAGAAATTTCTTGAGTATGACAACTCAAATATGTGAATTGTAAATTGAAATTGAAAATTAGGGTCTAGCCAAGACTCACACCGGCAATTGAAAGTAATGAGATATGATAATTGAAATTGAAAAGACCAAGTCTGGGTCATTGAGAAATGAAAGAAATAAGACCGGTATTAGTGAGAGCGCTGACTCTAAGAGATTCATTTTTTCATGATTTCATTAAATTAAGAATTAGTACATAGTGAAGAGGTGATGAAAGTGAGAGAAAAACACAAGTATGAGGGCCTCGAGTCTACGATGTGGGTGTGATTCACAGTTTGTCTTCACGATGCGTCGTGACATGAGGTGGGAACTACTCCGAAATTATCGGGATCTTGGCGATGCTTGTGGGGTGTTTGGTGACTGCGAGAGGATCGTGTGCCATGAAGGAGGCTGAATTTTCCATAGGTTGTCTTCACGATGCATCATGAAATGACATGGGATTCTCCTCCAGTTTTTCTGTACATGAGCTTGTTACTCATAGAACATCTAGGATACTTACCGTAGTTACAGTAGTAGAGTAAGTGATGATGAGGGATTGAACCCTACAAGATGAAGAACGATTAAGAGGCTTGCCCTCGGACCTATGTAGTATGAGATGCATAGAATTCGAACAAGTGCGCATTAGTGTCATGTAATATAAATAACTGCATTAAGGACTAAGTGCACAATTACAACACGACATCAATAGGATATTCCCCTTAGTTGATTTGTGAACAAGTTTGTGTTTGTTAAGTATGGAAAATCATTATACTGTTTCCGGCATAGAGAGGATGGCCGTGTATAATATTCGTCGGTTGAATAAATTGACGTACCCACAGTTTTGTATGTAGGATAAATGGCATGATAAAGATTAAAGAAGAACTGATGCTTAGAGATTATTCAAATGTTTTTGTACTTTCATTTATATAAATGTTGTAATTTTGCTTCCGCTGTAAAATGTAAAGATTCATTGTAACTCTGATGTAAAGTGAAAAATTTTAAACTCCTTGTAAAATTGTACGAAAGAAGTGTAAAGATCCTGTTGAATCGCGAATTTAGTTATGTTTGGTATTCGGGGTGTTACAGAGTGGTATCAGAGCCATGCTTCACAAATAATACAAATTTATAAGGAACGACACCCTAGAAGTGGACATTAGAGTGTGTATTGAGTCTAAAGATTTAAATGTAAGTCACTTACATTTGTGTTGCTCTATGATTTATGCTTCTCCCCCTTTTTCTATGATGGCTGATCACTTCGACCCTACTGGAGACGACAATTGGCATATCATAGAGGAAGAATACTATCCTGGACAAGCAAATTCGGAGGAAGAATACTACTCAGGGCAAGCAAACTCTGATGGAGAGGAATGGCCTGAGTCCTGAGAGATCACTCCACCTCCGGACTCATCTGATGATTTTTCTGACGAAGAGGAAGAACCAGTTCCAAGTAGTCTTGTGATGTCTCTTCAGAGGCAGGTAGAGACTTTGCGGGAGAGAGTCGGACTATTGGAGGCTCAGTTGGCAAAGTACAAGGATGATTTTGCAGTTCTCAGTCATCGTGTATGGGAACTCGAGAAGAGAAAAAACATGACCGATGTACTGAAGGAAGAAGTGGAAGAACTACGGGGAGACCTTTGTGAAGCCAAGAGGAACCGTAGGAGTTAGACCGTTGTATCATCTACTGCTTTCATTTTCATGTCAGAAATGTTTTAAATTCGAATGTATAAAATTTGAAATTCAATGAAATGAAAATGATGACTTAAAAGTTCATGTTCTATACTTCGAATTTAATGGATCTTTTGCATCAGAATATGGCTGGAAGACGAGCTCGAAATGGTGAAGGTCTGGACTTGGAAACGGAGCTAGTGAGCGTCTATCAGACACTCATTGCAGTTGCCATGAATCAGAATCAGGGAAGGGTGCCTGCGAATCCAGTACCCAAAGTAATCAAACTTGTGGAATCATTTAAACGGATGAAACCACCGGTGTTTGAAGGGAAGTCAGACCCTGACACGGCTGACAACTAGATTCGTCAAGTAGAGACTATCTTCGAAGTCTTGGAGACCCCGGAGGGTAGCAAGGTGAAGTTGGCGACTCTGCAATTCGAAAAGGATGCGGCTGTGTGGTGGCAGTCGATGAAGCGGACGATGGGGGGGCTCGATTCTTGGCTGGGAGGAATTTTTGGAAGAATTTCGCAGTCATTATTTTCCTTCAGACGTCCAGGAGAAGAAGGCCATGGAGTTTCTGTCGCTGCAACAAGGTGGCATGTCAGTTAGGGAGTATGAGACCAAATTTACTCAGCTTTCAAGGTATGCTCCCGAATTGGTGATGGATGAGGCGAAGAAGGCTCGTAAGTTCGAGCATGGGTTGAGGCCGAGCTTGAGATTCAGGATGATACCCCTCGGTATCAGGAGGTTTGACAAGCTGGTCAAGCGAGCGGCAGCCACGGAAGCAGACATGGAGCAGTTTCATATTGTTCAGAATCGGAGAAACAACTGGCAGTCTGGGAAGAGGCCCGCAAATTCCGAAAATTTCAAGGGACAACCATCGGCACAAAGGTTCAAACCGACAAGGGTGAACGCTATCAGTGTGGTTGGAAGACCCGGGAATAATTTTGTGAGACCTCCTGCACTGAATTGCTACAACTGCGGTGAGACGGGACATTACCAATCTCAATGCCCCAAACTGCAGAATGTTAATCGCAATGTACCAATGCAGCAGACTGGAAAGGAGCCATACCAGCAAGGGTGAGTATTTGTCTTGACTGAAGCTGATGCCGATGAGGTGGATCATGTCATCACTGGTACGAGGGCAGATGTTTAAAGTTTTTTTTGTTGTTTCTTTTTCCCCTTATTTAGTGAACTGTTACGTAATGAGTGTGTATTATGTAACAGGAGAACTTTATTTGAATGGAATGAAAGCTGTTGTTTTGTTCGATACTGGATCCTCTCATACTTTTGTGTCTCCTAAATTTGCTAAAGTGTTAGGAGTTGAACTGAAGATTTTTCCAGGCAAGATCTTAGCAGTAGCTACTCCATCAGGGGAGACTTTAACTACTGATCGGTACTATGTGGATTACGAGATTGTGATTGGAGACAGAATCTTCGGGATTGATCTAATCGAGCTGACAATCTTGAGGGTCGATGTTATCATTGGCATTGAATGGATGTCGGTGTACAGTACAAGCATCGAGTGCAAGACCAAGGAAGTAACAGTGAAGGCTCCAGGTGGACCTGAAGTCACTTTCCAATGGAAGAAGAAGTGTTCCAGGCTGGTGGCAACTATCCGCAAGGAAGAGATTCCTGTGGAAGTGCAAGGGAAACCTGTGGTTCGGGACTATCCGACTGTGTTCTTGGATGATTTGCCCGGGTTACCCCCGCAACGTGATGTAGAGTTCAGCATCACTATTCAACCGGGAAGTGCACCCATTTCTACGGCACCATATAGGATGGCTCCTGTGGAGCAGGATTAGGTGAAACGGTAGATTGAGGAACTATTGGAAAAATGCTTTATTCAACCTAGTGCGTCACCTTGGTGAGCACCATTGCTTTTGGTAAAGAAGAAGGATGGATCGATGAGGATGTGTATCAATTACCGAGAGCTCAATAAGGTCACTTGTAACTCCCTGTCCCAGTTGTACGTATTTTACTACGTAAATTTTTTTGTACTTCAATTTTCAGATCAGTTTTATTTTTCTCTTTGGACTCTTTATCTAAAGCCAGAATATTTTTCTGATCAATTCTATAATTTTGTGATTTTTCGATTAGAGTTTAAATACAAATTTTAAACCGTGATTAATACTAATCCTAATCCTAATCCTAATTCTAATCCTACCTAATTCTACGCCTAACTCCTCATTTTTCTTAAACCTATGATGATTTTTCTACACCTCCACCACCCTACACTCTCATTTTTCTAACCTATCCCTTGATTTTTCTACAGCCAACTACCCCCCCTTTGATTTTTCTACACCCCCTTTGATTTTTCTACACCCCCTTCTATCACTTCCTTCCTATATAAACACACACACACACATCAGAACATCCCACATCCTTCTCTTCTCTTATCTTCATATTCCCTTCTTCTCTTCCTCTGCCTCCACATCTGAGAGCAAGCAACGCCCAAGCTCCACTTCACATTCCACCTTCGAGCCAACGACTCCGCTTCTACGATCCCGTGAACCCCGAAAAATAACCCGACGCCGCGCCACCTTGTTGTTGTCGTCGCTCACCGTTGCTACCGTTAGCTACCATCTCGCCACCATTCTTACCGCCGTTGTGCCGCCGTCCGTTGCCGTCGTTGCTTCTTTCCGTGGTTAACACTACCACCGTAATCGTCACATTATAAGGCAAGTATCTTGTACACTATTTTTGTTCTCGTACAAGCATTTTCCTTTGACTCGTGGCAAGTAGTCTAGTCATCATCATATTTTATTGTCAAACTCTGTTCTAGTCACTTGTTCCGTGTTATATCAACTCAAGAGTGAACCGTTAACACATTTCGAATCGTGTTATCGAATATCGAATATTCAACCTTACTATCTCTAAAATTTCTTGACCTTGCACTAAGAATTTGACAATGTTCCCAATACTGGATTGAAGATTTTCGATGTGGAAATCATAGCCCATCGAGTCCCGAATCCAGAATATCTGACGGTTTCTCAATCGGATGTATAGATTGTGAGATATCGCGATTTTAGTACTGTCATATTGTGAATTTCTGAACCTGCACGGGATTACTAACCGGCATCTCGTACTGAGAATTCGACCATGTTCCCGACACGGGATCGAAAAACTTTCTACATGAAAATCGTAGCCCTTCGAGTCTAGATATCCGAAACATCCTACAGTTTCTCAATCGGATGTATAGATTGTGAGATATCGCAGTTTTAGTATTGTGACTCCGAATTTCCAGAATGCGCGCGAGACATCGAAACCAGCGAAGAATGAATTTGTACGCATCGCTACTGTCCTTAGAATGTATCGTGTGAATATGCGTTGGAACCGGGAGAGAGTCTAATTTCTAGAATCTCTGACGGAATTGGATTTGGTTTTCTGTAACAACGAGAAAGTGAATTTGAATGCAGATATGTCAAGTTATCTAAAAATTCATCTATACGTTTTTGCATATAAACCCGTTATTTTTCATATTTAATGAACTGAGTGTATTATTGTTCTTGTAATAATAACTTGCATAGATATAATAGGTTGATATAATGTATTTTATACCACTTGATAATTCTATAATAACTACTCTCGATACATGTACCCGATATATCTCATGTCCATAATTACTGCCCTTAATATTTTCCTTGACTAAACTATTTGATTACACCGTTTCACTAGTCGTACCAACTGCATGTTCATAATTAATTATAAAAGAATAACAAGCCGGGGTTATAAGGGTACGGCTTAGTAATGGACAATATAGGGGAGTATACTCGGAAGGGGGCCCGTGTTTCCCGAAATAGTGATTCTTGATTCTTGATTCTTGGTTATACAATTCTTGACTATATAATTCTCGATTACATGATTCATGATTACATGTCTTGATACTATCACTGGAAGACCCGAGTACATGATCCTATAGAATTCACTGCCTAAGTCTAAACGTCACATGATTGATATGCACCGAACTTGTGGTATGGGACACAGGATTGCGTGCATTAGATAAGTTAATAACACAGATAAACTTGAGATTTCCACTAAGCATGACTCTTGATTACATGATTCTTGATAACATGACTCTTGATTACATGACTCTTGATTACAAGACTCTCGTTACATGACTCTTGATTACATGACTCTCGATCCTTGATTACATGATTATCGATTAACTGAGCCTAGGTTATCAATTACTTTTATCTTGAAGTCTAGAATACACTAGTTATAGTTATTACTTACATGATCATATTGTCCCAATTCCTTGCTTACTTCCATATTGTATTTGTACTTCTACTTCTTGTTTCTTCCATGTTATATCTTGTTATATTACCCCTTTTTCTGCTTGTTGCTACTTGCTGCCCGAAACTTGCTCTAACGGGAACTTTTCTATTTTTCTTTGAGTTAATGATTATACAGGTACTGATGGACCAGATGAGCAGACTCTCTAGATGAACGTTGCTGCTTTGTTACTACATGTTGTTTTTCTTTCATTCGCTATTTTATCTAGTTGTTATAGCGAACTGCTTATCATATTATTTTAATTATGGCACCTTGTATTCCCGAGCATTTTGACCCGATGTTGATGTATTATCTGGATGATGGTTATTTTATTTTCAGCTCATGTGATCATTATATTTGTCTGCGTAAATGTGTTATAAATATCTTGTTGAGCTTATAATTGCACAGCTTATGGATGATGTATATCATTCGCTGGACCTCAGTTGCGTGCCTGTATTCCATATAGTGGGAAGCGGGGCGTGACATCACTGCTCAGAATAAGTATCATATTTCCCGAATTGATGACTTGTTTGATCGTCTATAAGGAGCTGCTGTTTTCTCCAAAATAGATCTTCGATCAGGATATCATCAAGTTCGAGTGAAAGCTGAAGATGTGCACAAAAATGCATTTAGAACTCGACATGGGCATTACAAATTCTTAGTTATGCCATTTGGAGTGATGAATGCGCTAGCAATCTTCATGGACATGATGAAAAGAGTTCTGAGGCTATTCATTGATTCTTTCGTCGTGGTGTTTATTGACGATATTCTCGTGTACTCCAAGTCAGAAGAGGAACACACCGAGCATCTGGCAGCAGTTTTAAGGAACTTGGAAGAGCAGGAGTTGTATGCCAAGCTGTCCAAGTGCGATTTCTGGAAATCTGAGGTGGCATTCCTAGGTCACATCCTTTCTAAGGAGAGAGTGGCAACTGATCCTCAGAAGATAGAGGCAGTGAGAGATTGAGCAAGGCCTACTACAGTGAAGGAAGTCAGGAGTTTTCTTGGATTGACTGGATACTACAGGAGATTCATTCAAGGTTATGCTCAGTTAGCCGTGCCGCTCACTGGTTTGACCAAGAAGAATGTGGACTTCAAGTGGACTGAGCAATGTGAGGCAAGCTTTCAGGAGCTGAAAGAGAAGCTGACTACTGCACCTATTTTGACTTTTCCTAGAGCAGGTGTTGAGTATGATGTTTACAGCAATGCTTCATATCGTGGACTTGGTTGTGTCTTAATGCAAGAAGGAAAAGTGATCACTTATGGGTCTAGGCAACTGCTACCACATGAGAAGAATTATCCGACTCATGATCTGGAGTTGGTTGCGATTATCTTCACCTTGAAGCAATGGAGACACTACGTGTACGGTGAGAAATTGAACATGTATACGGACCACAAGAGTTTGAAGTACATATACCAGCAGAAGGATCTGAATTTGAGGCAACGGAGATGGTTGGAAGTGCTTGAGGACATGCGACCTGAGATCAAGTATCATCTGGGAAAGCTAATGTTGTTGCTGATGCACTTAGTCGCAAGAGCAGTTTATCTAGTTTGATTACAACTCAAAGGCAGCTGGCAGAGGAATTGGATCGAGCCGGTATTGAAGTTGTCTTGCAAGGATTGGGAGCATCCTTAGCTCAATTGAGGCTTCAACCTACATTGAATGGAAGGATTATTGCAAGTCAGGAGGTTGATGCTGATATCTTGAAGATGAAGGAGTAGGTTGGTGCTGGCAGGTTGCCCGGATTTCATATCAGGGATGGAGTGCTATGGTTCGGAGATAGACTGTGTGTTCCGGATCAGGCGGACCTGAAAGGGAGTATTCTTCAGGAGGCGCATGCTACTCTTTTGTCGGTACATCCTGGGAGTATTAAAATGTACAAAGACATCAAACAACATTTTTGGTGGTCAGGTTTGAAACGGGATGTGGCTGAATTTGTGGCGAAGTGTGAGATTTGTCAGCAAGTCAAAGCCGAGAATCAAAGACCGGAAGGTCTATTACAA
Source organism: Hemerocallis citrina (assembly GCA_017893485.1). NCBI lineage: Eukaryota > Viridiplantae > Streptophyta > Magnoliopsida > Asparagales > Asphodelaceae > Hemerocallis > Hemerocallis citrina. The sequence goes on from CM030362.1 coordinate 132,466,911, forward strand.
CCGTTACCTATTTCGGAATGGAAGTGGGATAGCATCAGTATGGATTTCATCACAGATTTGCCTAAGAGTCCTAAGGCAATGATGTGATTTGGGTTATAGTCGATCGACTAACCAAGTCCGCTCACTTCTTGGCGATGAAACTCACTGCTTCGATGGACAAGTTAGCTGAATTGTATGTTGGCGAGATCGTCAGGCTCCATGGTGTTCTGTCAACTATTGTGTCTGGTTGAGATGCGCGGTTTACTTCCCATTTCTGGAGGAGTCTTCAGACAGCTTTGGGCACCAAGACGGATTTCAGCACTGCTTTTTATCTGCAAACCAATGGGCAGACCGAGAGAGTCAACCGTATTCTTGAGAATATGCTTCGGTGTTGTATACTTGACTTTGGAGGCAGTTGGAAAAGGCATCTTGCTTTGGTAGAGTTTGCCTACAACAATAGTTTTCAGGCCAATATTGGGATGGCGCCGTACGAAGCTTTGTATGGCAGGAAGTGCAGAACACCTGTTTGTTGGTTTGAAGTTGGGGAGCATCAGTTGTTTGGGCCTGAGCTTGTACAGCAAACCACTGAAAAGATTGATCTGATGAGGAAGAGGTTGGTAGAGGCTCAGAGCAGGCAGAAGAGCTAAGCAGAAAACCGGAGAAGGGACCTTGAGTTTGAGGAAGGTGACTTCGTCTTTCTGAAAGTATCGCCCAGCAAAGGTGTGATTTAATTTGGCAAAGGCGGGAAGTTAGCCCCGAGGTTTATAGGCCCGTATAAGATATTGAAAAGGATCGGAAAAACTGCTTACCGGCTTAAGTTACCGAAAGAGTTATCTCAGGTGCACAATGTCTTTTATGTGTCTATGTTAAGAGGTTATATTTCAGATCCGAGGCATCATTTACATGAAGTGCTGGAAGGTTTGCATTTGGATCTCAATTACATCGAGTCTCCTATCGAGATTTTTGATCGTCGAGAGAAAGTCTTGAGGAATAAGACGATACCGATGGTCAAGGTAGTCTGGAGAAACCATTTGGTTGAAGAGGCTACTTGGGAGTCTGAGGAGAGGATGTTGAGGGATTATCCTGAGCTTTTGCTTGATACGTATTTGTCTCTTTTTCTTTTGGCTTGCTGTGTGTGTTTTGTTTCTCACTCTTGATTGTAGTTCCGGGGACGGAACTATTCTAAGGAGGGAGTGTTGTAATACCCTGATTTTCATTTATGAGAATTACTATTTTATTAATTTGTACGTATTATGCACGTGCAATCTTGCAGTATAAATTTTTATATAATTATTTTCATTTCATAAACAAATGAGTATATATATATATGTCATTTCTATTGTTTTTATTAAAGCATATTTTTAAACAAACATAAGTATTCTTTTATTTTGAGCCCAAATCTAATTTTTTTTATTTTTAAAGCAAGCTAATTTGGCCCATTAAGTAAAGGCCCATGAATTTATTTTCTCTTTTTATTACAACTTGTAGTGTAGACAATTTTTATAGAGTTTTTTTTATAAAAAGAAATGTACAACTTTTTAAAATGGGAGACTATACAAACACGTACATTGCACTAGCACGTGTTTGTGCACTTTCTCTTGGAGGCTGAGTAGGATTAGGAGGGAAAGGAAAAGAGAAATGGAGTTGAGGGAGGTGGTTTTTGTAGTCATGGTTGGTTACTACAACTTCTCCTTGAATCGTAGCCTTTATTTCTTAACTCCTAGATCAATCCTAGCGTTCTATTTGTCCCAAAATTTTGTATAAATACCCCCCCACCCCCCTAGCCTAGTTATCCTTACACTTTTTCATTATCCAAACCTATAGTAAAAGAATACAATTGTTAGTAGGAAGTGAGAATAAAAGATTGAGAGATTGAGAGTGTGTGTGCTTGCAAGCTAGGAGGCCGGCTACATCAACTTGGAGCTCTCGGGTTGCACTAGGAGCAAGGAGGAGGAGCACTCGTTTGGGCAAGCTCAATCTAGGAGGAGAAGAGCTCTTTCATTTAGGAGTCGTTGTGTGATTTCTCTCCAAATTAGGTGGGTGGTTTTCTATACTTCTAATTTAGATGCCATGCTAGGAGTGTTGAAATAGTGATGCATGAAAGAAACTAATAAGAGTACACTTAATTTGAAAAAGGACTTGCTAGTTGATTAAATTAATGCTTGATAGATTGTATGTTAACTGGTCATGAATTTTAATATTGTGTGGAAATTGCTGGTAGTTATGGAAATATTGAATTGGGATTGTTGATAGCGTCAAAATTGAGTACGAAATGCTAGTAGATGAAATTATTGTTTTATGTGCTAAATGGACTATCGTGATATTGGTTCAAATGAATAAAATTGTCCTATGCATTTGGGTGTATGAAAGAGGGAAAAACAGGGAATTATATTTATAATGTGAATTTTTAATACCAAGTTGTGTTGAGAAATGTCAAATTGAATTATGGAAAGAGTAGTATGGAATTTAAATTATTGTATGAGAAATGTGTATTAAATTACTGAAAAAATTATTTTAAAAATACTGGGGTGTTTATTTAAGTTAGAATATACATTCTGGAGTTTTACATGGCTTTCGGTGCAAGCAAAATAAAGATAAGGATTTTTTAACATCGAAATATTTTAATAAAACAGAGAACCGAGTTAAATAGAATTCGAGTCGTGTATGTGGCAACTTGAGCTCATAGCTCAAGGGGTTGGTGAGCCTTCTGCGCTACTATAGCGCGGCGTGTGGCTCTGTGGTCGCTGGTTCGATACCTGTGTCTACCCTTCTTTTTGAGTGCGGTTAAAATATATATATATTTATATATATATATATATATATATATATATATATATATATATATATATATACCAATCACCGAACAGAAAGTATATAACTCTCTGTCTCCCTATTCATTTCGCTGAGCGCCTTCGGCCAGTCGGCTAGCTCATGCGGCTGTCTTCTTAAGGGTTGCGGGTTCGATTGTGGGTGTAGCCAATATATATTTTTTTGATAATTTGATTTTTGGGGATTTTCTAGATGTATAAAAATTCTAAAAAAAAATACCGTCATTATTCAAAAATCATATACAACATATGAAAATTAATTGGGAGTTATTGGACTAAAATAAAGTGTATTTTTGAGGTAAAATTGTATTCGAAACTATGGTTTCTTACTCGTATAATTTCATAAAAATGTGTGATTTCACGAGGTGAGTAGGATGAGTATTAAAACGGAAAATTGATGGAAAGAAAATATAAATGTGAATTTTGTGTGGGTTATTATGTTAAAAGAATAGCATGACAATGGTGATTTTGTGAATATTCACTTTGACTAGATGTTTTCGTAGTATGATTTTAATGTGGAAATAAATATTGGTTACGGAAGGCATGATTTATAATTGAACTCCACGTATGATAATTGACTCATGAAAAGATTGGAAATCATGTAATTGGAAAAGAGAAATTTCTTGAGTATGACAACTCAAATATGTGAATTGTGAATTGAAATTGAAAATTAGGGTCTAGCCAAGACCCACACCGGCAATTGAAAGTAATGAGATATGATAATTGAAATTGAAAAGACCAAGTCTGGGTCATTGAGAAATGAAAGAAATAGGACCGGTATTAGTGAGAGTGCTGACTCTAAGAGATTCATTTGTTTTATGATTTCATTAAATTAAGAATTAGTACATAGTGAAGAGGTGATGAAAGTGAGAGAAAAACACAAGTATGAGGGCCTCGAGTCTACGATGTGGGTGTGATTCACAGTTTGTCTTCACGATGCGTCGTGACATGAAGTGGGCACTACTCCGGAATTATCGGGATCTTGGCGACGCTTGTGGGGTGTTTGGTGACTGCGAGAGGATCGTGTGCCATGGAGGCTGAATTGTCCATAGGTTGTCTTCACAATGCGTCATGACATGACGTGGGATTCTCCTCCAGTTTTTCTGTACATGAGCTCGTTACTCATAGAACATCTAGGATACTTACCGTAGTTACAGTAGTAGAGTAAGTCTTGACGAGGGATTAAACCCTACAAGATGAAGAACGATTAAGAGGCTTGCCCTCGGACCTATGTAGTATGGGATGCATAGAATCCAACAAGTGCGCATTAGTATCATGTAATATAAATAACTGCATTAAGGACTAAGTGCACAATCACAACACGACATCAATAGGATATTCCCCTGATTTGTGAACAAGTTTGTGTTTGTTAAGTATGGAAAATCATTATACTGTTTCCGGCATAGAGAGGATGGCCGTGTATAATATTCGTCGGTTGAATAAACTGACGTACCCACAGTTTTGTATGCAGGATAAATGGCATGATAAAAATTAAAGAAGAACTGATGCTTAGAGATTATTCAAATGTTATTGTACTTTCATTTATATAAATGTTGTAATTTTGCTTTTGCTGTGAAATGTAAAGATTCGTTGTAACTCTGATGTAAAGTGAAAAAATTTAAATTCCTTGTAAAATTGTACGAAAGAAATGTAAAGATCCTGTGGAATCTCAAATTCAGTTATATTTGGAATTCAATTCGGGGTGTTACAAGTCTTATGGCAGTAGCCACAAGTCTCAACATTCTGCGGGACAACATGTGCGTACGGCTGTACTCTCGCGGAAGGGGGCAAAATTGGCCTCCAAATAGGTCCTCCAGATGGCCGAGCCGCAACAGGGTGTGAAACAGTCCGCTGAGGAACACTAGACCTGCTGAGAGTCTGCTCTTGGATCTGTTCTGCTTCCAGAACACTAGAATAATTACGAAGCCGAAGAGCAGCCAAACGGTCCTGGAGTGGAAAACTCAAGCCCGACTGAAATCTGCTAGCCCGAGCCTCATCAGTGGCAATGAGGGTAGGGGCGAAGCGACTGAGCCGAGTAAACTCTGCAGCATACTCGTCCACAGAATGGTTCCCTTGATGAAGACAATGCTCAAATTAATACCGTCACAAGTGAAGTAGGCAACAACAAATGACATTTAAGAACACTGTCTAGCTGACCTGAGTTAGGAAAACAAATTGTCGCTCTATCTCTGCCTTGGTGACACTGGGAAAGAACTTCGCCATGAAGATCTCAGAGAAAGTGGCCCACTCAATGGGTCACGGCGTCCTTTAGTATTCAACCCGCCACCAGATGTGAGTGAGATCCACCAATTGGATGTGGACCACATCCACATGATCCGCCACAGCAACACGAGCGGTGACCAGCAGTTGCTCCGTCCGGATAAGCCATTGCTCGGCCTCCAACGGCGACTCAGTACTCGAAAACTTATCCGGGTGCAGCCTCATGAAATTCGCTACCGTTCAGGTCTAGGTGGCAGTGGCCCAGGTGCAGGTCCAGCGACATTCCCATTTGCTGCCAAAGTGGCTCTTATCAATTCATTGTACTCTTGCTGAAGAGCCATCATCTGCTGAATCGTCTGGAGAATGGCAGCGTTGTTATGCTACCCATCTCCCAGACGGGAAGAAGAATTCTCACCAGCTATAGCCTGAAACATGATCAAAGATAGTCAGTACACAGATTATATATTGGTTATTATACAAGTATTCATGTGATTATCATGGTGTGCAAATCACTGAGTTAACCCGGCTAGAGCCAAACTCAACTAATATATCAATCAAAGCCAAACCTTCACAAAATCGGTCATGTTTGACTGATATATTACCCAACATCTGGGCTCTGATACCACTAAAAACCCTGTCACGCCCTGCTTCCTAAAATACGGAATACGAGTACGTGCCATAGGCCCAGCGAATGATGTAAACATCATCCATAAGCTGTACCAGACTAACTCAGCAATATGAACAACAAAGTACAACCACACAAGAAATATAACCACATGAATCAAAGATAAATTCCAATAATAAATGAAATAATCCAACAATATAAATATCTAACATCTGGGATCAAAACAAACTCCGGGTCATAAATCCCAAAACAAAGTACAAGTCATAACAAATATTCGAAAAATAAATCTAGCAGCAAATAAATTTAAGCAGCGCGATCTGGTTCCATCTTTAGAAATGTTGCTCACCAATTCCTTCGGGGATCGATCCTTCAACACCTGTAAAATCTTGATTTAAAAAGAGAGAAAAGAGTATCCTTAGAGCAAGTCGTGGTCAGCAAGTAGAAAATACAAAGAATAAGGAAGCATGTATATCAAAGGAAAAAGGGACACGATCAAAGACAAAGAGCAAAGCAATGACTAGCAATAATATCAAAGGTCTACAATTAATCACGCATGTAATGAGTGATTTCAATTCAAGATCAAGAATGAGATGCATGTTATTAAGTATTTTATTAATCTATCTAGTGCACATACTGCTGCGTCCCATTCCACAGGTTCGGCGCAAGCTCAGTCATCGTTTTAGACTGATGGTAAATTCACGGATCGTGTAGTTGGTATTGATAACAATAATTTACAATCTTGAATAGTCGATCAATCATTGTAATCAATACTCCTCCTTCCATGTCAAGTATTCAAGTGAGCGAGAAGGCCTTTACCGAGTACATTTTCCGATCGTTCACTACTAAGTCTACCCATAATACCCTGGCTTGTTATTAGTTTATTTTTCCATCCTATGTGAGCATGCAAGAGGGTGTCATTGTTGTATAATGCTAAGTGTGTCTAGTTCTACGCGTTACAGGCAAAGCAAAAGGCAAACAAATCAAATAAGCACAATTCACATAACCAGCCTAACATGATGTTGCTGTACTAAAACATGGATTACAGCCACTACAAAATAGAAAACTTAAATTTGTCGGAAGGCCTAGAAAGTAGACTTCCATAGGGTTCCAGCGAATATAATTAAGGCATATAAAAGATACCGAAACTAGGGTGAAAACTCTATTCTTTTCAGGTTTTATGTTCTGGCAGCATGCAGTAATTTGTGTTCAACTATTTATTTCAGGTCAGAGAACTCATTAATAAAATCTATAAAAATTGTGAAAAGTACCTATACATGTCTAGGTCTAGCCTAATTTATTTCAGATTTTTATCTTATTACTAACATGGTCAAATAAATTGTAGAACAGCACGATACACATGCATTTGAGAGTGTAAAATTTCTAACTTAGATCCATCAAAAGGGTGTTAAACTAGACAAATGGGGATAAATTTCATGCTTAGAAAGTGAATTCAAATTATGACAGTAACAGGTCGAAAGTCTAATTCAAAAAGAGACAACTAGCAATCCAAAAATTATTTTAACATGAATAGGCAAATAAATAAATCATACGATCACATGTAGCATGCAAATTGGTAATCAAAGTGATCCTAGGTGTCAACATGCATATTTCTATATTTAAGATACAATTACACAGGTATGGTATATATTCATCAATCAAACCAATCTAACATGCATACAATTCATAAACAAGTCTATAGCATGGATCTAGTTAATTACATGTAAGTGCATATGCATGAAACAATAGGGACTAGGTTTTAGATCAAAGAGATGACACGATGTTAAGAGTATGTCGGGTTAGCTCGGGTAAACCCTTGATAAACTTAACGGAATTGTCAAAGCAGTATGATATCAAATGGGACTGGATATACTATAATAAAGGAATCCAAATACAATAATCAAAAGAAAACAAAATACAGTAAAATCAGAAAATAGGGGTTACAGTCGTGCACCTCAACTTAGCGAAAAAGTATGACCTCATCGTCCTAAATTTCCTAGTATGCTTTGCCTTCGTCTTCTAGAGTGTTGCTTCCACTTGTCGAAGCGTCTTGTAATTCTTAAGTCATGTCTGCCGCTTTCATTCATTCTTCACTGAACACGAGCATCTCCAAAGTCTCTGGCGTCAAGCAACTGTTTGTATCGCTCAACATTCTCCCACCTTGAGAAAAAAGCACTTTCTAACTGGGTGTGTGTGTGTGGTATATCTTTTTTGTTATGTGAGAAAGAATATGATATAAACCTTCATTGTGTTTCCACCATGATAAAAACATTATTCTTCTATTCACACGGCAGTGAACCTTGTGCATTAGTCCTAGGTTATTTAGATTGAATAAGACTCAGTACATCAACAGTTGTATCATCAAAGCAATGCCCTAACCTCTGAAAGAAAATGATGATGATATACTTGTTGTTTGTTGTGTTTGAGAAGTAGATGCAAAATTTCTATCATAACTATCATATAATTATTTAATACGGACTCAAACTTAACTATAAATGCATTATGATCATAAGAATCGTCTCCAACAATACTATAAAATTAATTAATCAAATTCTTCGTATCATCTGATGTAATGATCCATTACACTAGCAACACAATACTATATTGAAAGATGATGAATATATTTAATAAATTTATTGTAAGTGGAAAGAACAATTGATTCAATGTAAGGGTCATACATCATTTGTTGAAAAGTTTTCATCATACTAATTATTGAAAGAAATGTACCACTAGTAGTTGAATTATAAGATTTTGAAAATTTAAGGGTTCGTTTTTAAAAGGTTGCAAAAAGTTTAACAAACTTTCGGCAAAAAAAAAAAAAACAAGAGTAATCATTCATTTTCATGTTTTTCATGTTTTTGCAATACAAAAATTATTTATCACCGCTTTGTATTCACTAATAACAAGAAGTAGGTTGTAAATAGAATTCCAATGGTGTTCAACATCTTTGCGGAATTTTTTGAAATGTACTCCTCTAAGCTTACACCATTGTTTGAATGATTGAAGATTAGACCACTCCGATATATGAAATGCACACAATCTCTTATTACAATCGTATATGGTTCGGTTATCTTCAATGTATCTTGCACACACAAGTTAAGGATATAACATGCAGAACTGACATGAACTATTCCAGGCTCTAGCGGCTTTAACTCTTGAATTAATGAAAAAATTATCTTTTTTATTATTGGAGGCATTATCAAAACTAACATAACTTTTTTCTATCATGAATAGCATAAATAGTGCATGCTTGTATGATATGCGATAGCCGCACCACTATGGGGTTATGTCAAATATCCAAATAATATGATCATCTTTTGAATGATCCAATCAGTATCAATCCAGTGACAAGTTACGTATATCATTGGAACATCGTTACAACATTTCCAACTATCAGCAGTTAATGAAACCTTACAAGTTAAAGAATAAAAAGTAATGATTAAAAAGTATTTTAAGATCTTGATAGAGTTTTTTACAATCGGATTTAACGGTGTTTTAAGAAATTCGTTTGTAATGGGGGTTTAGGGTGATTTATTTAGTTTCTAGGTTCCTACTCTTAGAATAAGAAAATGGTAACACGGATTTAATAACGAGTCTAGTCATTTCCCCACAAGCGAGATCATGATCATAATTATAACTATCTACATGAGCAGTTTTAGTGATGGTCTTTTGTTGGGGTAAGATGATCTTATAATAGGTCTGGGTGTGATATATCAAAGTGTTGCTTAAGTGAACCTGTCCTTGCACCCACTTTCCATTTGTAAGCGGTTTTACACTTCTTGCATACCTTACTTTCCTCTTTCGGATTGGACTGAGATAGGATAAATGGAAATGTTGGTGGACTTCGGAGGTTACTCCTCTATATTTTTGGGAAGAATATGGGTGATCGGTGTCTTGTGTTTGGGTATCTTCAACAATAATTTTATCATTGTGTGTGTGTGGGAACTCGGGAATACGAAACTCTCTAATACTAACGGTATCTAAGTGTGGACATAAGCAGTGCAAGTTGTACTGGTGGATTCTTGTCTACTTTGGCTACATGAACTTGATTATGTCATTAGTGTATGAAAATTATAAATTTGATATGAAAAAAGTATATAAAAAATTAACAAGCTACCAATTAAAAACTAACGAATATTAAACTATAAAAATGATACAGCACTAAAAGAATAGCAAGAGAAATTTGAGAATGCTTCTTAAATATTTCTTCACTTCTTCCATAAATTGCAATAGTAGATTGAGACTTGAGAGAGTTGAGGCTTGATTTGGAATGAATTCTTGGAAACTTGAGAGAATTGTTTGGAATGAATTGAGAGAGTTGAGAGAATTGTTGGACGTTTTGGTGTACGAAAATGATATGGAAGGGGGGCCTATTTATAGAATTTCATATTTTGATGTTTCCTATTTTACCCTAAAAACCTAATCATTTTTTGTCATTTATAATCGTTGAGGGGGTATAAAGGCAATTTAGTATTTAATAAGAAGAAAAAACAAAGAAAAACCAAAAAAATAAAAAATTCCAACGGTTGGCCCAGGCGGATCGACTATTCAGCCTGTGGGCTTAACCGGACTAGACCGGTGGTCAGGATCAGAATCTAGCGGGTCCAGTTCCTAAGCTGCCCGGTTCAAGCTGGGCCGCTTATGGTTATTTTACGACTCAGATTGGCCCGCAAATTTTAAGTAAGCCAGCCTGAGGTGGACTATCTAATGGTTGTCCAGTTCAGTTTGAAACCCAGCCTGGGACGGTCCAGGCTGACCGAGGGACTAGGGGTGGCACTAGGTTCGGGCCAGCCTGGGCCCGGCCCGGCCCGGCCAAAACCGGGGCCAACCTATCAAAATTGAAGGGTCGGTCTGGTCCGTTGAAAATCCAAAAAAGCTCGAAATTGCTTGGCTCGAAACTACCCCGGGACCGGGTTGAACCGGCCCACGGGCCGACCATTGATTTTCTATTTTTTTTAAAAAAAATTAGATTTTTTTAAATATTGTGTTTGTGTAATTACTAAAATACCCCCCAACAGATCTATACTAGCTAGTTATGGGGGTATTTTGAAATTTTCAAAAAAATGCATATTCTATATATACAACCTCATTTAGGAGGATGAGATTCTATATTTAGGTTAAATAGAAGTGCACGACAATAGTCCACTGCATTCTCTTCTATCTAAATAGAGGTCATCTCGATCTCTAAATACAAATGTTCCCCTCATATTGTAATTTGATAAAATTTGTATGAAATATTCCTAATCTATTTGATTATATATTAAACTTTGGAATTCATAAAAACAATTTAATTTATGAATATGTCTTTTATCTATATGTTATTGAAAGTTCTGAACAATTTTCCGTCTCTTTTGTCTTTATAAAAATTTATAATAAAAAAAATCTACCCCGGCCCCGGCCCGGCCCGACCCCCGAGCCAAGGGTCAGGGGCAAGGTCCAGGCCGACATTTCTCGCCGAGGCCCGGCCTAGCCCGACCCGTCACTCCTCCCAGCTCGGCACGGGTCAAAATTTGTGGGATTTCGACCTGGCCCGATCTGCTAGACCTGAATGTCACCCCTACGAGGACCAACTGACCTGGTTGCTATCTCTACATGAGGCTATTAATAGAGAGGAGATTATTAGAATTTTTTACTAAACTATCCCACTTTTTGAAAGTATGTACCAAACTATTCCTGTTTGAAAGTTAAATACCAAAAGTCCTTGTCGCTAACTGAGATAGCGCGCTTGGTAAAAATCCGTGCGCTAACCCCGTTAGTGTGGTATGGAACACTAGGGGACACTACTCTCCAGTAGGGGTGTGGAAAAAAATCACCAAATGTAGACACGCTAACCCCGTTAGCGCGCCTATTTAAACCAGACGGGCTAACGGGATTAGCGTGCTAGGGGGACACTAGGGGACATTACTCCTTAAGTAGGAGGGTGTGGAAAAAAATTCCAAGTATAGACACGCTAACGGTGTTAGTGCGCCTAGTTAAACCAGGCGCGCTAACGGGGTTAGCGTGCTAGGGGAACACTACCCCTTAAGTAGGGGGTGTGGGAAAAAATGCCAAGTATAGACATGCTAACGGAGTTAGCACGCCCATTTAAACCTGGCGTGCTAATGGGGTTAGCGTGTCTATACTTGGTGATTTTTTTCCCACACCCCTACTTGAGAGTAGTGTCCCCTAGTGTCCCATAGCATGCTAACGGAGTTAGCACGTGGATTTTTATCAGGCGCACTATCTCAGTTAGTGATATGGACTTTTTGATATTTAACTTTCAAACAGGGATAGTTTGGAATTTTTTACCAAACTATCCCACTTTTTCGAAGTATGTACGAAACTGTCCCTGTTTGAAATTTTAATACCAAAATATCCTTATCGTTAACGGGGTTAACGAGTCTAGTAGTATTCCTAGCGTTAACCCCGTTAACGTGATGATGTGAATACAACTTTTCCCCTCGAGTGGGGATTTGGAGAAAAACTAATCCAATATACTAACGTTATCCCCATTAACGGTAGTGTTTAAACCACATGCGTTAACGGGGTTAACGTTTGTAGTTGGGACAGTGGGGGGGGGGAGTTTTTTAAAGAGGGGTATAGTTAAAAATTCTTTAAGTATAGACTCATTAACCCCGTTAACATGCCTCATTATACCAGTCACGTTAACGGGGTTAACGAGTGTCGACTGAGTTCAGCTTTAAGTAAGAAATGCTATCTCACTCTCTTCTCACATCTCCTCTAATTGAAACCCTACTCAGGCGATTTGAAACCCCAAACCCCCAAACCCTAGTCTTCGATTTCGCTATTTACCCATCTCAATCTATTGTAATTTTTCGTGGAATTTTTCCTCACTCGATTTTAACCTATCTCAATCCCCTTAAACTCGTTATTTGAACCCATTTGAAGGTGTTTCCCCAAATTTTCGAAAGGAGCGGATCGTGATCATTGACGTCGAATTGTTACTTTCATCCTACCACAGTTTGTAAGTGTTCCTTATTTATGCTAAAAAAAAAATTCTTCTAATTTTGGGTCTAGGGCTTTTGTTTTAGTTAGAGTATTAAGTTGAAAAAGTTTCAAATTGGATGTGATTTAGAGTTTTTCAACTTCTAAATGCATTAGATTTATTTAGGATATACGTTAGAAGTACATGTAATTTTGTTAACATATATTATCTAACCATACAATGGATTTAGGATTAGTATATTTAGGATATAGTTTGCATTAGTAGATGAAGGAGTAGTTTGCATATTGAGATTTTGGATTTTCATTTAGGGTTTTTTTTTGCATGAGCGCTCTTGATTGTGAGGTTATATATGATTAGATTTAATATCAAACTTGTAGGATTTTAGTTGTTATAACAAATGGCACGGACAGTGGGTAATCATGAAGAAGGGAGTGTTAGCAGACCCAAAAAAACAAAGCGACAGAGATGTACCAATGTAAGTTGATTTGACTTTAATTTCATAAGTTTAATTTTCAAATCAATAAAAATATAAATATTTATGTTGAATTTCCATTATTTTTGGTGTAGGATGAGGCCGGTACGTCTTCTACTCCGGCCAATCAAACGGCCCCACCTCCTCCTCAAAATGAACAGCAACCTACTTCCCCATCTACAGATCCGGGCCCATCTACTTCCTCATATGTTCCTCCGGTGGTTCCCAATCCGATCGACCCTAGGTTGTTGACTTACAAATTCAACATTGTTTTACAGATGTTTGGGAAGGAACTTCTTCGGAGTGCAACTTTAGGGGGCATGGCACGTTAGAAATGCATATCCATATACATGGGTTGTTACAAACATGTGGATTATACGGCATAGGGATGATGAGCTCCATTAAGGCAGATCGACCGTTATTAACAGCTCTTCTTGAGAGATGGCGTCCCGAGACGCATAGTTTCCATCTGCCAGTTGGGGAGACTACGGTAACACTGCAAGATGTTTTTGTGATAACGGGTCTGCCAGTTGATGGACAGGCCGTAACTGGCTCAATGGACTTCGAACCGGGGTTCATTATTCAAGAGTATCTCGGTGTCGAGGTGGATCGGTCGACCCTCGTAGGTAAATCTTTGAGGTTGAAATGGTTGAAGGAGAAGTTCTTCGGTACCTTGACAAATAACTCCACGGACAACCAAGTACACTGTTATTGCCAGACATACATATTAACATTGTTCGGAGGTATCATCTTCCCAAATTCATCCAAAGATTCCGTTCCATTGATGTACCTTTCTCTAATAGCTGATCATGGGGGAGTTAGGGGGTATAGTTGGGGGAGTCACTACAAGAAAGGAGGTCTACACCGGCATTTCTACTCTGGCATTTTGGTATAAACACCGGAGTAGGAATCAACAGTTTAGGGAACAAAAAAATCCAATTATCCACCGGCGTTCTATACAAACGCCGGTGTATGTAGGGATACACCGGCGTTTGTGCATGAAAACGCTGGGGAATCCAATCGATAAGTTATCCCCCGTCCCCCCCCCCCCTCATTTTAATTTCCTCCAAAATTCTCACCTTTCCCCATCGATGTCCCCCCCCACTGGCGCCCCTTCCGCCATCGCCGTCGCCCCTCCCCCATCACCGTCACCCCTTCCCCCATCACCGTCACCTTCCCCCCTCGACCAACCCGTATCCAACCCACAACCCATTCCTCTCTCTGTCTTCAAACCCGTTAAGAAACTTCTTCTTCTTCTTCTTCTGCATCTTATTCAAATATAGGGTTTCGATCCATCAATCAAATGATGGAAGACGTCGAAATTGAAGTGAAAGAGGCTGCCGTCCGCGAAGTCACGAAGTTGCTGCCATTGCCGGAGCTCCTCGCCTCCATCGCCTCCATCAAATCCAACTACCTCTCTCGTCAACAGGTGCGCCATCTACAACTCCCCCCAGCTTTTCCCGATTCCGAAAGGCTTATTTTGTCGAAATTTGTAAGATTTTTTGTTAAAAATCGAAATTTGGAGCGAATTGTTGAAATTTGAAAGAAAATCTGTTTGGATTGGGAATTTTGCAATAAGATTTGATCGGATCATGATCTGGTGCTGATCGATCTCGAACTCTTCTGAAAGTTCGCCGATTGGTAAACGGTTAAGCTAGTTGAGATTTGGAGTAGTACGTTAAAATTCGCAAGAAAATTTGGCGAAAAAATGAAATTTGGAGCGAATTGTTAAAGTTTTACGAGATAATTTGTTCCAATTGTGAACTTCAGCTCGAATATGTTCAATTTTGGAAGAGAAAATGACAGGATGGATTTAGAATGTCTGATCCATTATGAAATCATACTAAATTATTAACTTAATAATGATCTTGAGGGACTACCAATGCTTGGGTCTCACCATTATTAGGAATGAATATGTGACTGGATTTGTGGGGGATGGATATGTTTTGTTTAATTCAGCATTTTGTTATCGTTTTGTTAGGGAATAATATGCCCATCTAATTAGGGATGTTATATGTCTTCTTAATATGTGAATTTTAAGTATAATTTAGCTAAGATCAGAGCTAGTGCTTGCATTTAAGCCAAGAAAACTAGCTCTGATTAAGCTCCTTCTAAGCCATCTCTTGCAGCACAAGTCAAGAATATTGGCATCCCTCTTATCCCTGAGGATCACAGGCAAGGTACTCCCTTAGGCTCTATTTGCAAAATTCATTTTAATTCATTATCTAATGATGATTTTAGATCTATTGCTAGTGATATAGGGTTTGATGCTAAATTGATTTCAACAACCATACTGACTCTATTAGAGCCAATGAAGTTACTAGAGCTATGGAGAATGGTGATTTTTATGATTAGTGTTTTCTGGAATATTCAAGGTGTTGGTAGCTTACACCAAAAAAGAAGCTATATATGATCTTATCAATTCTCATAAATGTGATATTATTTCCATTCAAGAATCTAATAAGTCCTCATTTTCCTCTTCTATATAAAGAGCTCTAGGTGGTAATTTCATGACTGAAGGGGTAGCACTTGATGCTATTAACTCTTGTGGTGGTATCTAATTTTGTTTCAAAGCTTCTCTTTTCCACTTAGTGTCCACCCAGAAATTGAAAAGCTTTCTAGTTGTGGTTTTGAAGTTGCTTGAATTTAATTGTCTTAAGAGTTACTGAGTACTGTATCAGTGTAAGGGTGATCGACCCTCCACTATCTCCTTTCTTAAATGAAGTGTTCATCAAATCTGAAGTTGCACACTATGATTTTTTTATATAGGAGTGACTAGTGATGGAAATTTTTTTATCTAGACTTTGTATACAATTATATCATGATGTCTAGATGAGTATCAGTTTCTAAGATATTGTTCATGCTTGTTGCTTGGGTTTGAAAATGAGATTGTTCTTTCTCATTGGTTTTAAGTGATGATGAGATGTATTATGTAACTGAAGTTGCATACTATAATTTACAGAAGAGTGACTAATGATGAAATAATCCTGTTTGAAATTATGTTGTGGTTTCAATTGACAGTTTGTGATGAAATAATCCTGTTTGAACTTATGATTTACAAGAATTGCTGTTTGTGTTATCTATATCATAGTATTTACATGTCAGATTATTTCTATAGCTACATGCTATGCAAGCTTAGTTTTTGGAGTATGCTATGGACGACAGAGCTTTTATCCTTTGAATGAATTTCCAAATGGTCGGTTGAATATGTTTTTCTCGTTTGTCTTTATATTTTATAGTTTATGAATTTGTTGTTGAGCATTTGGTGTTGTAATGCATGATGCATCTAATGTTAATTGTGCTACCGAGGAACTCCATTTTCCCCATATTATATTGCATTTCTATTTTATACATGTATGAGTTTTTTATTAACCAAATTGAAACTAGACAGCTTTGCATCTATTAAAAATTACCCCTCCCTCTGCCCTCCTTATATCTTTTTTTTTCCTTTTCTTACGTTTAATTATATTTTTATGGGAGTTTAATGAGTTTTTATGGTTTTCCCCTAATGTAGTTACAGAAATCTTTTTGACTGATTTAGATGGTTGTCCATGCCACTGTATATTTACTTATCAGGGATGTGTATTTTGGCTATTAAAAAACCTTACTCCATCGAAGACTAAAATTGGTTCTGTTGGTCTGTTTAGTTATATAGCAGGCTACTTTGTGAAAATTGTTTAGATTTTATCTTTATGGTTACTTGAGATTACAGTCTTAACATTAAATACACATCATTTGTAATTGAGTAGAGTCGAGATGTGCAGTGTGAAGTATGAGATCTGGTATGTTTTTCTATGCTGTAAAGGTGTCTCGCTTTCTAAGTAATATATTGTTGAAGGCTACTCAAGGCGATGCAATACGCAACTATTACCATGACCATCATGTCTGCCAAGATGTGCAGGTTCCTCTTTACAAAGTTGGGGATGCACTCGAGTTTCTTGATCGAGCGATGGAGGTACTACTCTTTCTTGTGCATTTACTTGAAACATATTTGTAGATTAACCTGTCTTCTGGCTTTGTTCTAGTCTTAACTGAAACCATTTGATCCTTACTTGTTTGGGGCTGTTTTGTCTAGAACTGAGCAATGGTTTGTCTAGAAGTGTAGCTTCACGAGTTGTTTTTTTGTCTGAATTTGGAGATGAGATGGATAATGTATCTGAAGTTGCACACTATGATTTTTGTAGGAGTGACTAGTGATGGAAATTTTTTTATCTAAACTTTATATAAAATTATATCATAATGTCTAGATGAGTATCAGTTTCTAAGATAATGTTCATGCTTATTGCTTGGGTTTGAAAATGAGATTGTTCTTTCTCATTGATTTTAAGTGATGATGAGATGGATTATGTAACTGAAGTTGCATACTATGATTTACAGAGGAGTGATTAGTGATGAAATAATCATGTTTGAACTTATGTTGTGGTTTCAATTAACAGTTATCTCATGAGTATTATAAAAGTATAAGTTTCATCTCAGTTACTATCTTGTTTGCCTGAATTTGACAGTGAAAATAATATTTTTCACTCTTTGTAATTCAATATTGTGAACTCCATATTTTGACACATGAATGTGGTGAGATCACATTATTATGTTTTTGAGATTACAATTTGATGATATTATACTATTATGCTTCATTCATATGTTATTGGGGCTCTTTTAGTTTTGCAATTGGTTTTGATTGCAAGAGTGCTCAAGGTTTTTTTTTTTTTATAAATATATCTACACCGGCGTTTTACAAGCGCCAGTGTAGCTTTCAGCAAAAACTGGCAGTCTATATCGGCGTTTTAAAAACGTCGGTTTAGGTGATGGCCGAAAACAGTAATTCCAAACGAAACCACCCTTTCGGTGGCATTTTTTTAACCGCCGGTGTAGTTTTTACCTATACTGGCGGCGTTCGTAAAAAACGCCGGGAAATGTCCCTAAGCTATAGCGACACACGATTCAGCGACACTTGTATCGGCGATTTATAAAATGCCGGTGGTATCTACAGCAGGATTTTAAAATGCCGGTGAATGTGGAAAAAAAATGTCAGGTAAAGACTGTTAGTCTTGTAGTGAGTGTTGCGTTGGCCACCTTGTATCGCGCCTTGTGCAATTGCTCTCTTGGTGCCAAGCAAATGAATGGACCTATGTTGATGCTCCAGGTTTGGAGTTGGGAACGACTACACATTGGCCGTCCCATTGTGGCAAAGCAGTCACCAAAGTGGTCGAACCTTCCCGAGGACGTGAACATGAGGCCACCTCAAGGTGTTTATTGGACGGGTGGGTTGACGTGGAAGGCCAGCCCAAATAGTTGCCTATCTTATTACTAGGATGAGCTTGACCACTTGCAAGATGATTGTGTTAAGTGGCAACCGTATACCGAGGAACGTTTAGCTCGTTTGCCTCCAGTCTGTACCTCGGCTCGTCAGTTGTGGTTGACTAAAGCGCCGCTGATCCATTTCGGTACAGTTGAGTTATATTTCCCAGACAGGGTACTTCGTCAATTTGGGTTGCTTGAGAACATTCCAGTTCACCAACCATACAACGCCGATCTTCATAGCGTCACTAGTATGGGTAGAAAAGCGGCACATGACTGGGCAGCTTCACTGAGTGTTCATGTGGAAAAATGGAACCATCGTCTCGATCACTTAATCCAAAATATTCCACCATTCGATGCAGCTCATCATGTCTAATATATGACTTGGTTTAGGAGAATGACTCGTCTTTACATTTCTCAACAAGCCAACGTCTAGCCGGGGTGCAAGTACAGACACGTAGACATGCCACCGATCCAGCTGACACCTACTCTGTTAACCTACCAATGTATCAACCGAAGACACTGTTGCTTCGGAGTGTCGTAAGTGTTATTTCATTATTTACAATGAACTTATTGTTACGTCTAACTTATTCAAGTTATTATTTACTGAATTTATTATTCCGTTTCTTTCGTTTTTGTGTAGATGGATCAAACTTGAATTCAAGTTAAAGAATACGCAAAGATTTTGAAAAGCAATGTAGCCGAGCCATTGAAGGTTTTCGTATGAAAAATTGTCGAATCGTGTCGTGTACAAGCTGATCTTGTCGGTGAAGGTAACAGACTTGATGCAATCTTGTCCAGGCCCGTGCACCAAAATGGTCGTAGGAAAACGATGGCAAGAAAATCTCGTCCACATCCCATACTACACGAAATAAGACAGAGGGGAAGAAGGGAGCCGTCACCTCCAATTGATGAAATCCAACACGAGGAAGAAGAAGAACTTGACGAAGATAATATTCCTCTATTCGGATTAACTCAGGCCACCCAACAACGTCCCAAACGAGCAAGAAAACCTCCGAGTCTATTCACCCCATCGTAAGTAAAACTTACTTTATGTTGTGTTTTGTTTGAGCTTGTTTGGGACTTGTGGTTATAATGTAAGATGGATTGAGAGGTGTGTATGTTTTTGAGAAACTTGAATGATGGATTGAGTGGTGAATTTAGTATGAACTGAAATATTTGTGTTTTGATGGTGGGTTTCTGGAGGTATTATTAGATGTTGTGGAGATGTTGTGGAGATGTATCTGACATTTACAGAAATTGATATATGTTGTGGAGATGTAGATTTTATTAATATGTTGTGGAGATGTAGGTTTTATTAACTAATTCTATTTGGAGCTGAAATGTGTGAATTGAATTCAGCTGAATTGAGTTTTGAGTTGAGATATGAGATGTTTTCAGCTAAATTGATTTGAAATGTTTATTTGTTGTGTTAATGTTATCTGAGGTGATCTGAAATGCTGCTTTGAGGGGATTTGAGCTTCACTTTTGAGCTGATATGAGATATGAACTGAATTGAGTTGAAAACATCTAATTTGTGAAATTTTTTGCTGATCTTGTTTGAAATGAGCTGATATAAGCTGTGATATGAGCTGTTTTGAGCTGATCTTGTGTGAAATTTCGATGTTTTGAGCTGTTATGAGCTGTGATATACGATGTTTGGAGCTGAGATGTGATGGTTTAAAATGTAATCAGGTAGCAGATCCAATGGATTTTTGAGTTTGTTAGTGAAGTTGCTCAAACTCGTTAACTCTGTTAACGACCTTGATTTTACCAAGACCGTTATCGGAGTTAACGAGTGTGAGAAACTTCACTCTCCAGAAAGTTTCAACTTTCTGGAAAATGAAGAATATCCACAGTCGTTACCTCCGTTAACGGCCTTAGTTTTACCAAGGCCGTTAACCAAGTTAACGAGTGTGAGCATCTTCATTTTCAAGAAAGTTTCAACTTTCTGGAAAATGAAGAATATCCACAGTCGTTAACTTCGTTAACGGCCTTGGTTTTACCAAGGCCGTTAACCAAGTTAATGAGTGTGAGCATCTTCATTTTCCAGGAAGTTTCAACCTTCAGCGTTTCTTACTAAAAGTTGAACCCAATCGACACTCGTTAACCTCGTTAACGCGCCTGGTATAATGAAGCGCGTTAACGGGGTTAACGAGTCTATACTTAAAGAATTTTTAACTATACCCCTCTTTGAAAAACTCCCCCCCCCCCCCCCCCCCACTGTCCCAACTACAAACGTTAACCCCGTTAACACGTGTGGTTTAAACACTACCGTTAACGGGGTTAACGTTAGTATATTGAATTTGTTTTTCTCCAAATCCCAACTCCAGAGAAAAAGTTGTATCCACATCATCACGTTAACAGGGTTAACGCTAAGAAAACTACTAGACTCGTTAACCCCGTTAACGATAGGAATATTTTGCTATTAAAATTTCAAATAGGGACAGTTTTGTACATAGTTCGAAAAAGTGGGATAGTTTGGTACATACTTTTAAAAAGTGGGATAGTTTGGTAAAAAATTCCTATTATTAGTGATGCCAACGTACCACCAATCGACTTAAAAATCACATGGCAAAATAAGGCCCATATAAATGATACATGCATCCAGAAATCTGTTTTTTTGATGTAAGCGGATAGAGTCTAAAGACTCCAGCCAGATCAAAAAATATATTAATAAAAAAAACAACTGTACAGTAACAATGAGGAGGGTTTTACAAGATGTAAAAAACCAGCGTTTGAAAGCGCAATAGCGAAACAAAACTAACGAATAAATACACAGCAAAACAGAGAGCAAGCACGCTAGCAAAGAGGGCCGAAACTGGAGCTGCATCGGCGGAGAAAGATGCGACCGACAGCGATCCAGACTGCAGATCGCAATAGGCAGTGCGAAGAAACAACAGTATCATCCATCGAGAACGCGACTCGTTGCTGGGCACAACTATCTGCGCTGCGCGGGGATGAAGAAAAGACGCGTGCCAGGCACTGATAAAGCATTCCACTGAGACACACCCATCATCACTCCGGCCAAACACATGGCGCAGGATCCTGAAACCGGGGGACGCCCCCCCCCCCCCCCCCCCCAACAACCTTGCTAACAACACCCAGGCGCTCAAAGAAAACAAATGAAACGCAAACACTAAGTGAACACTAGGAGCGCTCGGTGCTGGGCCTCCATAAAAGGGCCAACAACCAAACAGCCAAGCACAGCAAAGCAGCCAAACAAAGCAACACCCAAAACTCACAAAACTCACCCAAGCAGCCAAACAAAGCTAAGCAGCCAAGCAGCCAAGCAAAGCAACAACCATAGCAACCAAGCAACCAAGTAAAACAGCTAAGCAAAGCCACACCCAAAACTCACAAAAACTGACGGCCGCAGCAATCAGTGCCAAACAAGACAGCATAACAGAGGGGAGAAGAGAGTCCCCCAAATAAACAGGTACGATACATACGAAACAGATTTATAACATAAAACAGGCTAATGCCTGATATAAACAAGAGTAAGAACTTAACATGCACTCGGCAGAGAAAAGCCAAACAAACAGCATTTCCAGCTTGATCCAGCCCCAAGCAAAAGAAAACAGACCATCTACAAACCAGTGGGGTTCCAAAAGACAAAACCCAAGAAACAAAGCCTTACCACCTGTGCAAAAGAGCTCTGAAGAGCAAGAGAAACATGAAAGAGACAGTAATAATAGAGACCAGGGATCAGCACAGAGGATGCTAGGTCGTCCGCGAAGTTAACCCTGCGAGAGAAACCAATATAAGCCATTAATAAAAAGACATCATAACGCATCGAGTCTGGAAAGACACAGCAAAGCTTCATCTAAACGATGACAATTAAAAGAAACTCTGTCTTCGACCTTCACTTTCGAAGACCAAAATTTAAACAGAAAAATGAATTCTTCTATCATAGAAAAAATAGAGGAAGCTTTATGCTGAAAGAGCCTACGGTTTCTTTCCAACCAAACAATCCAAAAGATGACGTGAACCGATAGGTTCCATCATTTGCGAAACCTCGGGTGCGAGGATGGAGTCATCCAACAAGAGATCAAGTTGGAGGGTAAGGTAGGGTTTTCCCAGGCTAGGGCTACCATCTTCCAAAGGGGAACGATGAAGGAGCAGCACACAAATAGGTGATTACCATTCTCCGAGGCATCCGAGCACAAAGGACATAATTGTCCCCATGCTAGATTTCTTTTATTAAGAACCTCAACAGTGAGAAGTTTGTTATTTAGAGTCAGCCAAGAGTTGATCTTAACCTTGAGAGGAGCGTAGGAATCCCAGATGAAGCACGCCGAGGGAGATTTGATCCCACGAAAATTGAGGAACTTATAAAATGATTTAACCGTGAAAGACCCGGAGGCGCTCCATCGCCAAGCAATATCTTCCAAAGGTTGCCACTTGAAACGATTAAGGGAGTCGATAAGATCTTGAAGATCAGAGGCTAATGGGGAAGGCAACTTAGCAGAGAAAGGAATGATCCATATCCTAGTGGAATCAACCCAATAGAAAGATTCAGCTACAGTTGCCTCGGGGAGGGATGCCAAACTGAAAAGATGTGGATAGGCCGAGGAAAGTTTGGTATTACCTGTCCAAAGATCAGTCCAGAATTTGGTCCTGGACCCATCAGCACATAAACGATAAATACCACTTTGAAAAGCGGCAGCAACCTTCCAGACTCCTTTCTAGAAAGGGGAAGCTAAGCGGTGGGTAGATGAGTGGAAGTCCCACCAGGGAATGGAGGAGAAGTAATACCCTTTGATACACCGCACCCACGACAGTTGATAATCTTTATGAAATCTCCAAAGCCATTTGCCTAATAGGGCGATGTTATGGTCCCGAAGGTTTAAGACACCCAAACCCCCGTTATCCTTGAAGGAGCAGATGATGTTCCACTGGCAAAGGTGAGACCCTTGCTTAAAAGGGGCCGCACCAGTCCAAAAGAAATTACTTCTAATTTGGTATATCCTCTTGAGGACCCAAGAGGGAACATAAAAGAAAGACATCATATAGAGCGGGATGGCAGAGAGGACAGAGTTAAGAATGACTAATCTCCCTCCTTGGGAGAGCATCTTACCGGACCAGACATTAAGCCTGGATTCAATTTTATCAATGATGGGGAACCAATCCGCTCTGTGAAGCTTGCCCCATCTCACGGGAATACCCAAATAGGTGATAGGGAAGGAAGCCGTGTGACAGTTAAAAAATTGAGAGACCTCGGTTTGACGACTGGAGGTTCCGCCCAACCAAAGCACCAAGGATTTATTAAAGTTGATGGAGAGGCCCGATGCCAACTCAAAACAATAAAGCAGAAGTTTAAGGTTGCGCAAAGAGACGCGATTCGGTTTGGTGAAAATAATAGTATCATCTGCGTACTGCAGATTGAGGATACCGTCAAAATGTTGAGAGCTCCCCAGACCATCGATGGCCTGAGCTTCGCGAGCGTTGCGGAGCAACTTGCTGAAAACGTCTGCGACCAGGGAAAATAGCAGGGATGAAAGCGGGTCTCCTTGGCGGAGTCCACACTTGATTTTAAATTTATGGCCCTCAGAGCCGTTGATAAGGATTGAAGAAGTACCGGCAAATAAGCTGGATTTAATCCATTCAATCCACTTCGGCCCGAAACCCCGATGCATTAGGATATCGAGGAGAAAATCCCAACTGACGTTATCGTACGCTTTTTGAAAATCTAGTTTAAGGAGGATACCTTCCAATTTGGAGTGGTGGCAAAGGAAAATAATCTCTTGAGCGGACGCCACGCTATCAAGAATAAAGCGGTCCTTGATAAAACCGGATTGAGCCGGATTAATAAGAGGTGGAATGACCGCGCTGAGCCTAGCGGCAAGAACTTCATAATGATTTTGAACGTGGTGTTAATAAGGCTAATGGGTCTAAAATCCGCCACCACATTAGCTCCCGCCAATTTCGGAATGAGAACAATGTGAGCATAGTTGATGCGGTCAAAAGAAAAAGAGCCGCGATGCAGGTCCTGAAAAAGGTTGAACAGATCAACCTTAAGCCAGGACTAGAACTTTTGAAAGAAAAAAGCCGGGAAACCATCTGGTCCAGGCGCTGAGTCACTTTTTAAAGCGAAAACTGCCAATTTGATCTCTTCCATGGAGAAGGGAGCCTCAAGAGAGGATAGGTCATAGGATTGGGATCCATAGAGTTGCTGCCAATCCAGAGAGATCAGACGCGATTTAGGAGAACCAATAAGGTTTTTATAGAACGAGAGAAAAGTTTGATGGATTTCAGGTTCTGAAAGCAGAACTGCTCCATTGTCATGAATCTCCGAGATGCGATTGCACCGCTGTCTGTGAGACGCATAATGATGGAAAAAAGCGGTGTTGCCATCACCTTCCTTCAGCCAATTGACTCTGGCTCTTTGAGCCCATTTCGTACGATCCTGAAGAAGGATATCGGCATACACGCGCTTGCAAGCGAGGCACTCATCGCGAGCGTTATCCGACAAGGGCACTCGCTCCTCCATTAAGTCAAAGGCTTCAATGGAAGCAAGAAGAACATTTTAAAGGAAATTAGTGTTGGATTGCCTTTCACGACGCCATATCTTACAACCGTATTTGAAGGCATGGAGCTTAAGAAGCAGATTCCCAAGACCGACCAGCCCCGATATAGAGGCAAGACATTCCTCGACCAGTTTTACAAAGAGCTGGTCTTGGAGCCAAAAATTTTCGAAGCGGAATTGGTGGTGGTGAGGGAAATGAAAGTTTGAGTAAAGAGCGATTGGAACGTGATCAGAAGATGGATTGGGTAAGGCCTTCGCAAACGAATTATGAAATGTGGAGAACCAAGATGGAGATACAAGGAAGCGATCGAGTTTGGCCAAGGAAGGGAGAAGACGTTGATTCGACCATGTGAACGATCTCCCGTTAATAGGAATGTCTATTAACTGAAGATCCCGGATGCAATCATTGAAGATGCAGGATTGGGAGAAAGAGGTTACCGGGTTCAACCTTTCAGATGCGAACCTCGTAACATTGAAATCCCCGCAAAGAAAACAGAGACCTAGAACGAAATTGTGTAAGGATTGGAATTCAGTCCAAAAGAGAGGCCGTCTCTCCGCGGTCGATGGCCCGTAAACCGAAATAACAGTCAAAACACTATTGAGGAGTTTCCAGTGAAGTTGGACGATTAAGAAGAAGTTAAGACGGTGAATCGCAATCAATGAAAAAACCGATTCTTTAAAACCTAGGAGAATACCGCCCTTGGAGCCTATAGCATCTAGCGAAATCCACCTAGCAATGGAGGATCCTCCTAAACATCGAAAGAGCTGAGGGGAGGGAGACTCGACCTTCGATTCTTGGATAGAAATGAGATCGCAATGGGATGAAAAAATAAGGTCAAAGATAGCTCGTTTTTTAACGGGGCAATTGAGACCCCGGATATTCCATGAGATACTAATCATAAGAGTCACGGTGCTCCTGGACTCTGATACGCTCGTTCTGTCTAAGAATTTTAATAGGGAGGGTCGCGTCGGGGGCGAGTTTGAAGCCCAAGGACTGGGCGAGGGACCTCATCTCGATATCCGAGATAGAAGCAAATTGAGGATGATAAATAGAACCTAAAGGATCAGGGGGGAGAAAATAACGGATGAGGAGAGATCGGTGAGTCGAGAGACTTGGAAGACGCTAGCGACGATCGTTTCGCCCAGAGACGAGCGCTGGATCGGATCAAATGATTGGAGCTATGACCAGGCGAAGGAGACAGTCGAGGAGATACAAGCACATACTCAGAAGGGGGAGAGGAGGGAGACAAAGCCTTGTCCTTGACGGGACTCATTGACGGCACATCAAAAGAGGAAACAGCATCCCGAGAACAAGTCTCAGGGAGTCGCTGCAATTTAGAGACGGGGATGGTACCGGGAAGCTGGGCCTTCCGATACCCTCGCCAATAGGCGATCAAGTCTGGCGAGAGGCTCAGAAGAGAAAAAGAGGAAGATGAGAGATGGCGAATGGCCTGACTGAGCCCTAAGGGCATAATCCGAAAAACCGGAGTCGCAAACTCCGAAGAGAAAGAGACCACCCGAAACTCAATCGCAATACTGAAGTAAGAATAATATGAAAACGAAAACGAATAAAAAGATACCTGTTTGGATGCCTGCACTAGCTCAAGATCAGAAACTTCGTCTTGCAGTAAATCGTCCTGCTCAACCCATCCTTGGGCTTTTGAGGGAGAGGGAATCTTAACTGAGAGAGAGAGCGGCGAGGCCGAAGTCACGCTGGTGGTGGGAAAGTGCGCTAACTGTTGAAATCTCTCCCAATCAGAGGCAAAGGATGGGTTAACCTCCCAAGCAGGCCACTTATCAGACTTAGGGGGGGCAGATGGAGCAGCCTGAGAGCTATGGCAGTCTCCGACGCCTGAGAAAGAACCAGTGGGTTGGAGGGAAGAGAAACCACCGGAGAAGACTGAGGCAATCTCCTAGACTGCTGCGGAGCTGAGCGATCTGCGTTGATCCAAACCAGGTTCGGAGCCTTAGATGGCGAGATCTTCGAAACAGTAGGCGTCGTGGCAGGCTTACGGGGCGGCGGAAAGAACTTCCTTGCAGGGGGTATAGGAGCCTGCTTCTCGAGGGGATGCCACGATTTAGGCACAGCGGAAGAGCCAGGGTGAAACACACTTGAGGGATCGGGGCAGAAACACAGCATCCAGAAATCTGTTAAACAACTTAAATTCATAGTACAACAAAGAAGAAAACCCCCTACAAACCCACCTTGACAAGTTATTCTATACTCCCATCTATCCATTGAGATACGTGCTCTCTTCCATCCAACGGGATCATAAATACCTACCGACCTACACGCAGCTCCCCAGAATCCCATCTCCAAAATACCCAAAAAGACAAAAACAACTTTATCACTTTCCGTTTCTTTGGCGCCACTTATTAAAACCCCGACCACTGATTCAACTCAGTTCCCCCAAAAATCCCACCTTCTTTCACTCACTCGCTGGAAAACCATGGTCGGAGCTCTCACCGCCTTCTCACTCCCGGTTTTCCGGCCCCCTAAAACAACTAAGCGGTTTCGAATTTCCGCGGATCTTCAAGATTCCCCTTCTTCATCCGTTCCCGTTCAATCGGATCCGAAACCCGCCGGCTCTCCTCCTAACGGGTTTAAGGCGTCCGACCCGAAACCGTTCGCCGTCGCACCCGGTAAATCCGGCGATGTGTTTGGAGCTTCGCTTGCGTTGTTCTTTCGCTTCGGCTCCGGCACTTTCTGCCAGGGGTTCGTCATTTTCGTAGTTATTAGGAGTTAAGGGTTGAATTTGCTGATTTTGTAGCTGATAAATTTTTAAAAAAATTGATGCGTGATCTCGAGAATATTTACTGAAACAGTTTGTTTTAGATAGCGAGATCCTTATTTTTTTCATTGGTAATAAAATGATGTTTGCAGATATTCTGTAACTTACATACCGGAGGACGAATTTCCACCGGGCGAGTACGGTATGAGTGTGTCAGGTATGTCGTGCTCCTGCTATGTCCACTTTTCGCTAATCAGTATTCTAGAAGCTCTGATTTCCATTGTTATCTAACAATGCTATATATATATATATATATATATATATATCATAAATTATCATATTAGTGATGAATATATGTTAATATTAATTTCATCAAGAAATTTGCTAATTTAACTCATATAATTTTCGATACCCTGCTAGGTAACAAGTGGAGAGAAACTGCAAAATTAGGACCTAGGCCGGAGAAGCCTATTGAGATTTATGAATTTGAAGGGTATGTAGTTCAGTTTGTTGTTTATTATTTTCTTTTCTAGTAATGTATAAGGAATTGTATAGCGATGCTTATATATTTTGTCATGATAGATAGTGATTTATCATTAGTTTTACTAACTATGCTTCTCGCCCTGTATGTTGTTCGATGGATCTCACTCGGATATTTCAGATGTCCTTTTTGTCGAAAGGTAGGCTAATTTCCCTTGTCTCCCCCTTTCTGGGGATGATATACTTGCTGTAGTTCAATTATGTAGTAACACACTAAATTTTACCCTTCTGCTAGGATTAACAAGTTTGGTTTAGAAAAAAAAGTGAACCGTCGATTTTCTATTAGTACTCTGATTTATTGTTGTTTTAATTATTTAACTCTGATTTATTGTTGGAATTGCATAGGTCAGGGAAATTGTGTCTATATTGGACATTGATGTATTGTACTATCCTTGCCCAAGAAACGGTCCAAACTTCCGCCCCAAAGTCTTACAGATGGGTGGAAAGCAGCAGTTCCCATACATGGTTTGCTAATTCCTCTGTTTTTAATTACCCTCTACAAGAAATTCAAAATATTCAAAATATTACATATTCTTCAACGTGTTTTATTTTAAATCTATATTATCACATTTTAAAATTTCACTAGATGCCTAGTGGAACTTTTAGGCAATCTATATATTTAAAACAGTTTAGTGTATTGATCTTTAAAGTGTGCATGTTAAGATATTTTTCGGTAATTATTGTTGATTATCCAACAATCATCTATGTTGCGTCTAGGTCAGTCTGTAATTTGATCAATGTCTTAGTGTCAATGACAATATGCTTCTATCTTTTTTTTTTTTTTGTGATATAATAGTGACCCGAGTCACCAGTTCTATTGATGAAAAGTTAACCAAACAAGAGAATCCAATATTACAACCAATGATTAATGTAGACTACAAATTCGAAATAACATAACAACAATAACTTCTGCCATATTAGATACCACATAAATCTGACGCAACAAAACCAGTCTCCTCCATCATAAATCACACAAAACTCATCGAGGATAGGAGGTGACTGCCCCTATCAACATCTGACCTACTCCGCATTCTCCATACGAAGCCTCTTCCTTACCTCTACTATACCTGCCCATGTATGTATTAGAACCAGTACTTTATGCAGCATTGTATGAAATTTATAGTTAATGTAACAGAAGTAAGTATCATTTCTATCAAGCCACAGACTTCACAAAATAGCCGCTATCGTCATATCTCATACTATTCTATATTCATTCCTAATGTGCCTCAATCTCCACTTACCCCATATATCATCAATATTATTTAGTGTCTCTATTATACTAAAACTTAGTCCCAAAATTTTCTAGGTAAGTCTCACCTTAGGGCAAACTATAAAAATATGGTTTACATCCTCTTTCCCTGAGTTGCATCGTGGACACGTTACATCTAATCGGAATATTACATTTCCTAATATTTTCTTTGGACAGAATAGGGTTGTTCATCACCAGCCATAGGAATACTTAACTTTATTAGGACATTTAGATTTTCATATAATATATGCGCCAGGGCCGGCCCCACCCTTAAGGCCGGTGAGGCGGCTTCCTCAGGCCCCAGATAATTTGTAATTTTAAGGGCTCCCAAATTTGTACTCCCCTTATAAATATAAGCACATATTTTGCGCGTAAAAAAAAATTATTAGGGGCCCCAAAAAATAAATATTTGGGCCTTAGAATTTTGATTAAATTATTTGGGTTTGGACTAGGATTGAATTTGAGGCTTTAAATTAGGGTGATTTAAAAACAAATCCACATTTAAATCAATAGAAACTCAAACCCAAAACCCACATTCAAATTCAAACCCGAAACCCTTACCCTCAACCCGAAATCCGAAACCCCCATTTAAAACAAACCTTCTTTGGCTCTTTCTTCTCAATTTTCGATGATATATATTTTGCATCTTTTGCTTTGAACAATGTGCAAATTTTTGTATACATTTATTTTTTAATTTTTTATTTATTATTATTATTTTTAATGAATGGGGGGCCCATTTCGCCTCGAACCCCTGGGAATTCAGGGCCGGCCCTGATATGTGCTTGCTCTTCTCATCCTCCCATCATTTAAGAAGCCATACATGGATCTAATAGTGAATGTACCAATAGAGTCCAGTTTCCAATCTCGTGTCCTCCTCACCCATGTTTGGATTCCTCTTTTCTTTCACCCTGCTATTTATAGTTGTATCCTGTCATTTGATTGTTAGTTTGGTTCAGGTGGATCCAAACACAGGTGTTGCTTGCTATGAATCAGATGACATAATAAAGTATCTTGTCAACAAATACGGTAAGTTTGCTCATAATTTTCCTTCTTATTTGTTTTTTTTTAAAATCAAATTCATTTAGTGTTTATATCGTGATCTTCGTCTGCGTCAACAACCGAGCCTTTAGTCCTTATTTCTGGGATTGGCAATTATCTGCATCTCAACACGAAAATACCATCTCAAAATGTTATGCTGCAAGACCATTGTTATTACACCACATTTACTTTAGGTATATGGCAGCTTAGTTGTTTCAGAGACTGTTTTACTTGATTGACCTTTACACACACACACAAAGATTCATGTTTGATTCTTCTGGAAACTGTTGAGTTCCACTGTAACTCAGTGGTAAGTTTAGTGAAGTTCAACCTTGCTCTCTAATTAGTGAAGGAGGTTAAAATTTTCTTCTTGAAGATCTTCCTTAATGAGTAGTTGAATTTTATTATATCTTTCCTCTGGATTCTACTTGAACATTAACACCGTAATTCATCTGTTTAGGTGATGGAACGGTTCCTCTCATGTTATCACTTGGATTGATCACAGTAAGCCCTTCATAAAATAATTAATGTGCAGTTCTTTTAATCAACTTCATTCAATATTTTGCAAGATAACTATTTGCTTCTTGTCTGCTATCGCTACTTGATAACCTGTTCTTTTTGCAGACTCTGACTGCAGGGTTTGCATTGATTGGTCGTATGGGGAGGGTAAGAAATGTTGATGATTGCTTCTAATTCCAGTTTTTTGGATTACATAATTTTATTAGTGCTTATATGAAGCGCCTTAGTGTTATTCTTCTCACTCGCTTTGAAGTTTGTTCGACGCCTCTTCCTGCAGGGCTCTATTTATACTCCCTCCAAACTCCCAGCGGAACCTCTTGAAGTTTGGGCATACGAGGTTCTGTTTCTAACAAACATCATTATAATTATGTTAATCAATATTATCAGTCACACAAGAGTAGTTACATCCGATTTAGAGGGTTGATGTTGTTGGAAATCGATTCCATCATATTGTACTCATCAAGACGTACAAAATGATGTACTCATATGTCCAAAACCGATTTCAAATGAATGAAATATTCGCCTCCAAAGTTAGCTTGTTAAAATGAAGAATTGAACTTTTGCTTGATATGTGACATCTAAACTTAGTCCCATATCGGTAAGGAGCAAAAAGCAAATGAAGTTATAAGTTAAAAACTGAGCCAAAGGGTTGTGCCCTTAGGGGTACGAATATTTTCTCTGGAGGGAGAACACACCCAACTTGGGCGTTGGTATGGAACACACGCGCGCGCCCGGCCCGGGCTCGAGCTAAACTTATTTTTTTTGCAGAATTCAGCTCTGTTTTTTATACAAGCTGGATACGGGCAGTTGCAATTGTCATGACAGTTTCTGTCTGAACAGTTGTAACAACTGCCGTCAATTCTGATTTGATACGGGCAGTTGCAACTGTCAGGACAGTTTTGTCTGAACAGTTGCAACAACTACCACGGGATTAGGGCTATAAATAGGACAGGATTCTGATCAAATCCTGAATCCCATTCATATCTTTCCTATCATTCTGTATCAACATAGCAGTATCACAAACGCTGTCATCATATCCTTTCTCGCCCGAGCCTCCATTATTCGAGTGTAAGTTAATGGAGTTCTGACTGTTGTATCTTGGGAGACGACTGCTGTTAAACCTGTGTACACCGTTGCAGTGGCAGAATTAAACGTCTTAAGGACATTGCTTCGACAAGCCTCAGTCTATATTTTTTGTTTCTTCACTATACTCAAGGTCGGAATTGAAGATAACATATCTTCTTTCTGTGCTTTGTGTACAGTGATATACATTGTTTGCGAAACAGTTCTTTTAATTCACAATTATCAAGATTCGAATTGAAGATTCAATATCTTCCTTTTGTTCTTTGTTGACAGTGAGTTATACTGTTTGCGTAACAGTATAAGTATAATTAAATTTGAGTAGAAATTTAATTTGTTGTATTTTACATTAAAAATTAAATTTGTCTACATAAGTTATAACAACTTAAGACGTTTAAGTAATTTTTCTTTTTCTTTTGTAGACAACAATATGACTACTAAACCAGAACCCCCGAAAATGGTTAATAGTATGCACAACAAGCCCGAAAATTTCAAAGGGGCCGACTTCAAGACTTGGCAGAGCAAAATTCTCTTCTATCTCACAACTCTCGAGTTGGATAGGTTCCTTGAGGAGGAAGAACCTAAGCCCGCTGAGGGGCAAACTCCAGAAACTCACAAGGAGACATTTGCAGCAGTGGATGCATGGAGGCATTCGGACTTTCTTTGCCGGAACTACATCCTTAACTGTTTGGATGAAGTTCTGTACAAGATATATTGTCCAATCACTACTGCAAAAACCTTGTGGACCGCTCTGGCCTACAAATACAAGACTGAGAATGCCAGCTTGAAGAAATTTATTGTGGATAAATTTATGGATGACAAAATGGTGGACTCTAAGTCCGTCACTGTCCAGATGCAGGAGCTTCAAATCATTATTCACGAGATGGAAGCCGAAGGCCATAAGGTTGGCGAATCCTTTCTAGTGGAAGCAATCATTGGAAAGTTGCCACCATCATGGAAAGACTTCAGGTATTACCTCAAGCACAAAAAGAAGGAAATATCCTTAGAAGATCTTGTTGTCAGTTGAAGATTGAAGCAGACAACCGAGGTACAATAAGGTTCAGAAGCGATGAGGCTAAAGTACATGTTATGGAAAGTTCCAACAAGCGGAAAGGCAACTCCAACAACAAGAAACATTCCCAGAAGAGGAAAGCTTCAGATCAAGGATTCAAAGACAAGAAGCCCAATAAGAAGTTCAATGGAAATTGTTGGATTTGTGGGAAGCCTGGTCACTCTGCTAGAGACTGCCACTTCAAGAAATCTGGTGGCACTTCAGAAGTAAATGTCACTGAGAACATCATTTCGAGCATCGATGACCTGAACTTGTCTGCTGTTGTTTCTGAATGTAACCTTGTCCAACATCCCGGACAATGGTGGGTAGACACAGGTACTACTCGGCACATATATTTTGATAAGTCACTGTTCTCGACTTATCAGAAACTGGACCACGAAGAAAAACTCTATATGGGCAACTCCGTTGTGTCGATGGTCGAAGGCTATGGACAAGTCATTCTGAAGTTCACGTCTGGAAAGAACGTCACACTGAACGACGTGCTTCACGTGCCAGACATCCGCAAGAACCATATCTCTGGATCCGTGCTCTCCAAGAAAGGCTTTAAGATTGTAATTGAGTCAGACAAGTTGGTGCTGACCAAGGCTGGGGTTTATGTTGGGAGGGGATATCTGTGTGATGGATTATTCAAAGCTAATGTAGCCGTAATTGGCAATAACCCAATGTACTCAAAATCTATGATTAATAAAAATTCAGTTTCTTATTTGCTTGAGTCTGAAATAATTTTATGGCATGATAGATTAGGGCACATAAATTTTCGAAAGATGAAAAAGCTTGCAAATTTAGGTTTGATTCCAAACTTCAAATTTGACAAAAATCGCAAGTGTGAGACTTGTGTAGAAGGAAAAATGGTCAAGAAACCATTCAACACAGTGGACAGGAATACTGAGCCGTTATGCTTAATCCATACTGATTTATGTGATTTCAAATCCTTACCCACGAGAGGTGGGAAAAAGTATTTTATCACATTTATCGATGATTGCACTCGGTATTGCTATGTATATTTACTAAATAGTAAAGACGAAACAATTGCAGCATTCACAAAATACAAGGCTGAAGTAGAGAATCAGCTTAACAAAAAGATCAAAATACTGAGGTCTGATCGTGGTGGAGAATATGAGTCTCCATTTGCACAATTGTGTGAAGAGTATGGAATTATCCACCAAACAACTGCCCCATACTCACCTCAGCAAAATGGAATTGCTGAAAGAAAGAACAGAACGTTAAAAGATATGATTAATGTCTTGCTTATAACTTCTAGACTACCTACAAACTTGTGGGGGGAAGCTTTATATATGTCAAATCACATATTAAATAGAGTTCTACATAAGAAAACTGATTCCATTTCATATGAATTATGGAAAGGACATATGCCTAATTACAAATACCTCAAAGTGTGGGGGTGTTTGGCTAAGGTCTCGGTTCCTCTTTCTAAGAGAACCAAACTTGGACCAAAAACTGTAGATTGCTATTTTTTTAGGCCATGCCGAAAATAGTAGTGCATACAAATTCTTAGTTTTCAAGTCTGAAGTACGTGACATCAGTGTAAACACTATCATTCAGTCAAGAGATGCCATATTCTTTGAAGATGTGTTTCCACACAAAAGAAATAATGGAAACCCTGATCTCAAAAGAACAAGTGAAGTGTTAACTGAGAAACAGGATGAAACTCATCGTGAAAATGGTGAATCCAAACCAAGAAGAAGTGTAAGACCTAAAACCTCTAAGTCTTTCGGTCCAGATTTTCTAACATACATGTTAGAGGCTGAACCTCAGACTTACAAAGAAGCAGTCTCATCATCGGAGTCTCCCTATTGGAAAGAAGCTATCAATAGTGAGATTGAATCAATTCTAAGTAATCACATCTGGAAATTGGTTGACCTTCCACCAGGTCATAAACCAATTGGATGTAAATGGATCTTCAAACGGAAGATGAAACCAGATTGTTCCATTGACAAATACAAAGCTAGATTAGTAGCTAAAGGGTATTGCCAGAAGGAGGGCTTAGACTTCTTTGATACCTATTCACCGGTTACGCGGATAACCTCTATAAGAATGCTGATAGCAATAGCATCTATCTATAATCTTGAAATTCATCAAATGGATGTCAAAACGACATTTTTAAATGGGGATCTCAAAGAAGAGATCTACATGGAGCAATCGGAAGGGTTTGTTTCAAAGGGAGATGAAAATAAAGTATGCAGACTTGTTAAATCCCTATATGGACTTAAATAAGCTCCGAAACAATGACATGAAAAATTCGACAATGTCATGATGAAAAATGGTTTTCGAATTAATGAATGTGATAAATGTGTTTATTACAAACAAATGGGACAATCTTGTATGATTGTTTGCCTATATGTGGATGATATGCTAATTTTTGGTCCTAACCTGGAGGTCATCAAGACTGTAAAGAAAATGCTAATCAACCACTTTGACATGAAAGACTTAGGTGTGGCAGATGTTATTTTGGGTATCAAAATAATAAGAACACCTAGTGGCATTGAATTATCTCAATCACATTATGTGGAAAAAGTGCTTAACAGATTCAAGGAACATGGGATTAAAGGAGTATCAAACCCTTATTCACCATCTATAGTTTTGCACAAAAATACTAGTGAAAGTATAATGCAACTGGAGTATTCTCGTGTAATAGGCAGTTTAATATATCTCATGAACTGCACGAGACCAGACATTGCTTATGCAGTGAGTAAACTAAGCAGATATACCAGTAACCCAGGAAAAGGTCATTGGACATCATTACTAAGAGTACTTGGGTATTTAAAGAATACTACAAACTTTTCACTGCATTATGGTAGATACCCTGCCGTTCTTGAAGGATACAGTGATGCAAACTGGATATCGGATTCGGAAGAATCAAAATCCACAAGTGGTTATATTTTTATCCTAGCAGGAGCTGCTGTGTCATGGAAATCTTCCAAACAAACGTGTATTGCACGATCCACAATGGAATCCGAGTTCATTGCTTTAGATAAAGCAGGTGAAGAAGCTGAATGGCTTCGCCACTTTTTAGAAGATATTCCTTTTTGGCCTAAACCAATGACGGCCATTTGTATCCATTGCGATAATCAAGCAGCGCTAAGTAGAGCGCACAATTCTGTATATAATGGCAAATCACGACATATTCGTAGACGCCATAATACTGTTCAACAGTTACTCTCCAATAGAATTATTTTCATTGACTTTGTGAGGTCACAGGATAACTTAGCGGATCCATTTACTAAGGGATTATCCAGAGAGAAAATTAACTGTGCATCGAGGGGAATGGGGTTAAAAGCCTAAAACAATACGAATTACCTTATACGGAAACCTAACCTGGCGACTAGAGATCCCACGGACCAGGTTCAATAGGACAACCAGTTATGAGTAACTCAAACAATAATGCATTTGGACTCAGGTCCATCTCATTCCTAGGATTCGAAATAAATGCATGCCTACAGAAGTATTAAAAGGATAAGCTATGCTTTTAATGATGTCCATATCTTGTAAATCACAAGTGGAGTATTGTAGGGTACTCTTTATGGATGCGGTCACCTATGTAAGTGTGAGTTGGGTCGGCTCTATGAGAACTTTGAAAGGCTAGAGTTCTCTAAAAACACTCGCAGAACTGAGATTTGTTCAGGACCAAAATGAACACAACCGAGAGATTGGATGTGAAGAACACAATGTTGTGTAGAGTTTATTGCTTGGGCATACACAAACGGCTGACGGTTCAAGATAAAATATTTCACCGATTAGCCAAGTATGTCCGATAAACTTTAACTAGGAAGGTTCAAAGTGAAATATCTACCTATCCACGATGCAACATTGTTTCAAATTGCACATTGTGATATGCACCTGTTGTAAGGAGAGAGATGAAAATTTTCATTCATGTGGGGGATTGTTGGAAATCGATTCCATCATATTGTACTCATCAAGACGTACAAAATGATGTACTCATATGTCCAAAACCGATTTCAAATGAATGAAATATTCGCCTCCAAAGTTAGCTTGTTAAAATGAAGAATTGAACTTTTGCTTGATATGTGACATCTAAACTTAGTCCCATATCGGTATGGAGCAAAAAGCAAATGAAGTTATAAGTTAAAAACTGAGCCAAAGGGTTGTGCCCTTAGGGGTACGAATATTTTCTCCAGAGGGAGAATACACCCAACTTGGGCGTTGGTATGGAACACACGCGCGCGCTCGGGCTCGGGCTCGGACTTTCAGTAAACTTATTATTTTTTTTGCAGAATTCGGCTCTGTTTTTTATACAAGCTGGATACGGGCAGTTGCAATTGTCATGACAGTTTCTGTCTGAACAGTTGCAACAACTGCCGTCAGTTCTGATTTGATACGGGCAGTTGCAACTGTCAAGACAGTTTTGTCTGAACAGTTGCAACAACTGCCACGGGATTAGGGCTATAAATAGGACAGGATTCTGATCAAATCCTGAATCTCATTCATATCTTCTCTATCATCCTGTATCAACATAGCAGTATCATAAACGCTGTCATCATATCCTTTCTCGCCCGAGCCTCCATTATTCGAGTGTAAGTTCCTTGGAGTTCTGACTGTTGTATCTTGGGAGATGACTGCCGTTAAACCTGTGTACACCGTTGCAGTGGCAGAATTAAACGTCTTAAGGACATTGCTTCGACAAGCCTCAGTCTGTATTTTTCTTTCTTCTCAAGGTCGGAATTGAAGATAACATATCTTCTTTCTGTGCTTTGTGTACAGTGATATACACTGTTTGCGAAACAGTCCCTTTAATTCACAATTATCAAGGTTCGAATTGAAGATTCAGTATCTTCCTTTCGTTCTTTGTTGATAGTGAGTTATACTGTTTGCGTAACAGTATAAGTATAATTAAATTTGAGTAGAAATTTAATTTGTTGTATTTTACATTAAAAATTAAATTTGTCTACATAAGTTATAACATATGTCACAAAGACTAACAATCTGACATATCCCGTTAAATTCTTTTTTGGGATGGTGTTCCATACTGACTCCAATCTATCGGACAAGCCTTGTATGATTATTGGTTAGGATAATGATAAATCATACACGTTGCTCTTTGAATTTATTGACAACAACGATAATTATCAGTTTTAAGGATTCTTTGTGGAAAGCAAGAAAGGCAAGTTATCCATGGTTAACTCTTGCAGGGTTCTCCTTTCTGCAAACTTGTCCGTGAAGTTCTTGTTGAATTAGAATTACCCTACATACAGCACAGGTGAAATTTTCATTACTTCGTAGTGTTTTCTCGAGGCAGTTCATTTCTGTTTTATTCATCTTTTGCCCTTAAATAAATTTGACACTGCAGTGTGGCTCGAGGCAGCCCAAAACGGCAGATTTTGTATGATAGAGTCGGACACTTTCAGGTTTCCATCTCCGAAAAAATATTCTTACAGTAGCATTTTTTTCTCATTATGTGTGATATGAGCTTCAATAGAGCTGTGTAAACGAGTCATTTCACAAGCTATATGTAATTGGCAGGCACCTTACTTAGAAGACCCTAACACTGGAGTGACGATGTTTGAAAGTGCAGACATTATAGAATATCTGAGAGCCACATATGCTCTTCAACAAGCATAATCTTCGGTATGTTACAGGATTTGATATATATGATATCGATTCTTAGTTTTATACATCAAAATGTTTGTTCCATCGTTCTCCCATACTTAATTTCCTAGCATTAGTAGAAATTTGTATTTATTTTACATACTAAGTTGTATCATATAGCTTCTCTATAGTTCATAGATATCTGGATTTACTTTGTTAGACTATTGGAATTGTTCTTCAACTATTGATGTACCAACAAACTGCTTTTAAGATCATATTCTCTTCACAGTTCAGATTACTTGTTAAATATTCATAAGAATCTCGCGAGTCATGTAATATTTCTAATTTCATATTTTTCATTAGAGAGCAACTAAAAATTTAACAACACTACAGTCTCTAATACTTCAATTTCATGCAGTTTGTTTTCTTCAAAAAAGAAATAAAATCATGCAGTTTGTTTATTTGAGATGCTGCTTCCATAGCAGTTAGTTTTGAATATACACATATTCACACAGAACTAAGTTCTTTAGAATTTAGCTAGGAAGCACTGATTCGGGTGCGGGGATGCGGGTGCGGGGCTGCGGCAATTTCTAAAACCAGTGGAATACAGGTGCAGTGGGATGTGGGTGCGGCTGGGATTCGGCTAATATTTAAATAATTATTTTATATACTTATATTAATATTGATAATTTTGTATAGAAAACCAAAATCATCGTCAATAATCATTCATTAACTCCATTGTTTTAAATTTTCTCCGATATGGCCGCAATTTTGGCCGAAATTTTGTTTCGACTAGCTTGCCGATACGAAATCACATATTTTATACTCTATATTGTTTTGGACCGAAATGTGTAGATTCAGCCGAAATTACCGAAATATCGACCGAAATATTGCCGAAATTGGCAAAATATCAGCCGAAATAGACGCAAATGTTATTGTGAATATATTAAAATAAATTGTTTTACTTTTTTGCATATATGTCTTTCAATATAGGATCTTAAGCTAAAATAATGTGAGGATTTCGTATCGCTATTGTTTGTATATATGCAAAGTCAAGTAAGTTTATTAACTAATACATTTTTTCTAGTCAATGCAAATTCAATTTAGTTATATACTTATATTACATTCTCTTCTATATTATTGTTAAATTATGCGAAGATTTACCGTAATTGATTCATATCATTAATTACATTATACAGTATTTTATATAATAAATGACATGTAGGACATATAATATCTTATTTAGTAACAAAAAAATTTATTTATTGAGTATAGGAAATGAACATCCGATATGATCACATTTTCCCGAGATCTCCGATATCTCCGATCCGAAATGAAACACTCCTTGCCGAGACGAGTCCGAAATCCGAGATTTAAAGCCATGATTAACCCAGAGATAATCATTCAATAATAGTGGATAATCATTCGTTAAAAATAGTGGATAATCATTCAATAATCATCAATAATCATTCGTCAAAAAACCAAAATCATCGTCAATAAAAATGGCAAGCATCAAGATAGTGGATAATTTCTCATGTTTAGATGCTCAAGTTCATAGAAGAGTATATGATACTAAAAGGACTTACCAATTGAGATATGAGATGATGCAATGTCCAAATTTTTTTGAATGCATTTCATTACAACTTATTGTTATCACTATATTACATTTTTGACATGTTTCAAATATCTTCTATTGATGTTACATATAATGAACCTTTTTATGCTATAACCATTTAATTGTTGCTTAATTCATGTAATCGTAGCATCTGCTTCAAAAAATTATCTATACGAAGCATCGAGCATGAAAAAAAACATACATTCACAACAAGCATCAAGCATGGATTCACAACAAGTATCTTCAAACTTTGAAAAAAAGTTGCATCTTGTAACAGTAAAAACAATTTGTGAAAAAAGGAATTCAAACCTAGAGTTTGTTTTGATTGGCGGAGAAAACGAACGGCAGAGGAAGTAGACGACGGTGGAGAGATGACGACGACGGCGGAGAGAGACGACGGCAAAGGAAACAAACGACGGAGAGAAGATGACGACGGCGGAAGGAAACGAACGGCGAAGGAAATGAATGGTGGTGAGAAAACGACGACGGAGGAAGGAAACAAACGGCCGAGGAAGAAGACGATGGGTTTTAGGGATTTTAGAATTAGGCGATTTGGGTTTTAAGGATTTTAGAGAGGCGGCGATTTGGGTTTTAGGGATTTTAGAATTATGTTTGAGAGAGAGAGAGAGAGAAAAAAGTGAAAGAGAGTGGGAGATCTGGTATCTTTTACTTTTTTTTAAAAAAAAATTAATGGCCCTACCCGCACCTTACCCGCACCCTACCCGCACCCGTTTTGATTTTTTTATTATATAATATAGGGTGCAATTCCTCCCACACCCTGTACGAATCCCGCTGCACCCCAGCCGCACCCGAGTCTGATTTGAGTCCGATTCGGGTGCGAGCCCCTCCGTAAAGAGTCCGTGCTTCCTAGGAATTTAGTAATCCAATCAGGAACAATAATTAAGAACCTTGTAGACTGAGCAAACTCCTTATTGACTTCTTTCTGTACACATGCGATGTGTGTATCATGTAAGGCCCATTGTAGTTAGTTTGGTCATCTCTCTTCTCTCGATTTCTTGATAACCTAAGATGTTGGGCATGTGCACCATGTGTGACAAGCCACACAATTACACACGGTTATCAGTCATTAAATTTAACAGTAACTCCGTATTGAAATCAGATTTGAGAAAAATATATTTTCTTATTGTTCATTCTTTTACTATCTATCTCTTTATATATACATGACTTTCTTGGTGAAGAGGTACAATTCATTGAGAAGATTAAGGAGAGGAGAGATTTGAGGGGATTTGTTCCCTATAAAGTAGGAAACAGAATATACAGCTCATACCATACCAAACTATATTTTAACACTCCCCCTCAAGTTGGCGCATAGTTATTGAACACGCCCAACTTGTCCACAAATTTCAATAAGAGCTTATTCGAAACTGTGTTGGTAAGAATATCTGTGAGTTGGTCTTCTGACTTCACCTTAGACACCCCAATAATTTTCTCATCTAATTTTTCCTTGATGAAGAATCTATCCACCTCTACATGCTTCGTCCTATCATGTTGGACTGGATTGGCTGCAATATCACATGTTGCTTGACTGTCACAATACACCTTAATAGGCTTATTTGGACCAAAACATAAATCCTGTAACAAAAGTTTAAGCCATAAAACTTCAATTATACTTAGTGCTACTCCGCAATACTCAGCCTCTGCACAAGAGCGTGTAACAATATTTTGCTTTTTATTTCTCCATGTAACCGGATTTCCTCTAACAAAGGTAAAATATCCTAAAGTAGAGCGCCTATTATCAACAGATCCTGCCCAACCGGCATCAATATATATCTCAACCTTCAAGTGACCATATTTTGCAAACAATACCCTTTTTCCTGGAGCAAACTTTATATATCTCAGGATTCTCATCACCATATTCATATGTTGTTTACGAGGTGCATGCATAAACTGACTCACCACACTTAAGGCATATGATAAATCTGGCCGCGTATGTGCAAAATACATTCGTCATCCTACTAATCTCTGATATCTCTCATTATCGCACAACACTTGATTAAGATCATTTCACAGTTTTAGTCCTTCTTCTAACGGTATATCAATAGGATGACAAGCAAACATTCATGTTGCCTTCAACAAATCAAGAACATACTTTTTTTGAGACAGAAAATATACACTTTCTAGAACGAGAAACTTTGATACCAAGAAATATCTCAAAGGACCAAGATCCTTCATTTCGAGCTCTTGTGACAAGTAGCTCTTTAATGCATTTCTCTCCACAAGATCATGTCCAGTTACTATCATATCATTCACATATATAATGAGAGCAGTAATCTTATCTTCTTTCCTTTTCAGGAACAAAGTATGATCTGAATTATCTTGACAATATCCGAATGTCCTCATTGATTTTATAAATCTCCCAAACCAAGCTCTTAGTGACTGCTTGAGACCATACAGTGCTTTCCTCAACCGACACACTTTATTACTGTGTTGGACTGATCTATTTGATCCTTGTGGCAGATCCATATAAACCTCTTCTATCAATTTCCATACAAAAAAATATTTTTCACATCAAATTGCTCCAACGACCAGCCAAGATTTGCAGCAAGAGACAGTAGAACTCGAACAGTATTAAACTTTGCCACAGGTTGAAATGTTTCATCATAATCAATTCCATAAGTTTGAATGTACCCTTTGGCAACCAACCTTGCCTTGTATTGCTCTATTGAACCATCAGACTTATATTTCACGATACAAATCCATCTACATCCTACTGGCTTCTTTCCTGCTTGCAGTTCGACTATCTCCCAAGTCTCATTCTTTTTCAAGGACTTCATCTTCTCATCCATAGTTGCTTTTTA
Organism: Hemerocallis citrina; assembly: GCA_017893485.1. NCBI lineage: Eukaryota > Viridiplantae > Streptophyta > Magnoliopsida > Asparagales > Asphodelaceae > Hemerocallis > Hemerocallis citrina. The sequence continues at coordinate 132,510,034 of CM030362.1, forward strand.
CCTTGGATCAGCTAAAGCTTCTTGCACACTGTTAGGAATGGATACAACAGATAATTTATTCACAAATAACTTATTTGATTCAGACAATCGGTGAGTGGACCCATAATGACTCATGGAAAACTTGACATTACTAATGGGATCAGGCTCATAAGTAGGTCTTGGGATACCTCTAGTGGTTCGATTTAGGAGTTCTCTTCTTGGAGCTTCGGACAACGATGACGACTGGTTTTGAGGTTCTAATGGTGCTGGTGATGTAGAGGACACTAGCGATGGCATGGATCCCGACGGCTCATCTTCGAGGAGGTTCGACACCGATTGCAGTTTCTCGTGACGATTTTCTTCCTCAACCAAATCTTTATTCGAGTGATCGTGGTGATCTTCTCCCTCAACCAAATCTTCATTTGAGTGATCATCACTACTTACACCCAGATTTTTACCTCTTGTATCCAATTGTTCAGTCTGAATGGTAACCACTTCGTCATAGGCAAGAGTCTGAACTTCACTTCGGTAGTCCCCCTGAAGTTCAACCTCAAAGGAAAAATATATCTCATTTTCATGGAACACAACATCCATAGTCACAAACATCCTTTGAGTTGGTGGGTGATAGCACCGATACCCTTTCTTATCTTTTGCATATCCCACGAAAACACATCACAGAGCTCGAGGAGTTAACTTATTTCGCTCGTGTTGATGAAGGTGAACAAATGCGACACACCCAACCACATGAGGTGGCAAATTGACGTCTGCTGGGGCATTCACAGCTTCAGTTAATGCCTAAAATGGCGTGATGAAATTTAGGATACTAGAGGGAAATCGGTTGATTAAGTATGTAGCAGAAGCAAGGTCTTCCCCCCCAATACACGAGGGGCATATTTTCATGAATAAGGGAAGCACGGACCACCTCGAGCAAGTGTCTATTTTTTTCTTCTTTCTGCAGCCCCATTCTGTTGAGATGTATACGAGCATGTAGTCTAGTGAATAATCCCATGTTCCCCCAAATATTGTTGCATATTCGAACTCAGGTACTCGCCATCATTATCGCTCCTAAAAACTTGAATCAGTGTTTTATACTGAGTCATAACCTGTTTGTGAAATTTCCAAAATAAGCTACTAACTTAACTTTTAGACTTTATCAAACAAATCCAAGTCATACGAGTACAGTCATCAATAAATGTCATAAACTATTTTGCTCCTCCAAAAGTAGTGTTTTTGAATGGACCACAAACATCAAAATCAATAATCATAAATGCAAGAGAACTTTTATTTAAATTTGGAGGAAAAGTGTAGCGCCCCGAATTTCTAATATGATATCTTAGAAAATACGTGGCACAATCCCAATATCAACTTTAATGTAACATTAAACACAACCAACACCAATAAAATTTACAACTTTTATTACAACAAACTTTTTCATAGCACAGCGGAATACTAAACATCTCAATCAAATTTTTTTCTTTATTTACAACACAAAACTATTTCAAATTTGCTTTTACAAATTTACACAAAACTCTTTCAAATTAATTTATCTCAAAACCAACTCTAGCATCCAACCTCCAAACTCTAAGCAACAACGTGCAACATATGAGGCTAGAGATGATCCCTAACCCCCAAAACTAAAGGGATCAGCCATAAATGGTGTGAGTGACATAAAACACAAACAACATAATTTAATCGTAAAACATAAGGTCATCAACAACATGTATTAACCACAATGATAAATGAATAGGAAATAACAAAGATGTAAAGCATGAAAACATCATAGAATGAAAACAACAAGTGCATCTAGTCTAAGTGTCAAGTGTAGGAAAACTGGAAAACACATGCATAAAACCAAGTCAAGACAACACAAAGTCTATATGCGGACTCTCTAATGCATACTTGTCGAAGTCTATGCATCCCATTCTACATAGGTTCGGTGCAAGCCCTTAACGTCTCCACTTCATAGGGTTCAATCCCCCGCTATGCAACTAATCCTATCACGATGACTACTACGAGATAAAGATAAACTGTGAGAATTAGCCCATGCCCGATAATTCCGGAGATAGATCCCACATCTCAGGTAATTTACCTGGATAATTTCGGAGATCATCCCACACCGAAACATTGACACATCATCATATGAATACCACATGTGCGTCACCCGACTCCGATAATTCCGGAGATCAATCCCACACCGCAAGTAATTACCTGGATAATTCCGGAGATATATCTCACATCGCAGGTAATTTACCTGGATAATTCCGGAGATAGATCCCACACCGCAAGTAAGTTACTTGGATAATTCCGGAGATTAAATCCCACACCGAAAGCCATACTGAGGTACTTGACCCATGTTCCCGTTCATCATATCACCACTAGTGCCTGTCCTTATTATTTTTGGGTTATTTAATTACTCAACGAATCTCCTAGAGTGGTGTACCCTACCGGCCTAAATTCAAAACTGAATAACTGAAATGCCTCTACGGGCCTCAACAAAATAACTCAACACCGGTATACTAGGGTCACACACCTCTAGAGACTCAACTCAAATGTCTAAACCAAAGTTCCACTAAACAAAGTGGCTCAACTGAATATCTTAAATCAAATACTTAACTGAATATCTTAGAATCAAATGCTTAACTGAATATCTAGTATAGACTGAATTATCTGAGAACCATCATTCAAAGGAACACTCAAGTTACAAAAACTCATCAGTACCAGTCGACTTATACTGTAGTAAGTCGACTGTCCAGAGGACAATATCCAAGGTTTTTAAGAAAATAAACTAAGTCATATAAGTCGACTTAAAAGGCTACCAGTCGACTTACCCGAGACAAATTCCAATAATCTCCACTATAATATTCTAAGTAACATAAGTCGACTTAAAGGGGTCATAGGTCGACTGTCCAGAAAGGACTGAAATAATTTTACAAAATAAGGTCTCAGGACACCAGTCGACTGCATAAGAGTCTAGTCGACTGTCCAGAGGGGATTTCAAAAGATCTGAAGAAACAACAGCAGGGTCGTACCAGTCGAATGAACAGTAGGCCAGTCGACTGACGGCCTGCAGTTTTCATAAATTAGGTCTGAATACAAAATCAAAACTGAAGTTTTCTAAAGATTCATTGTTGGTGAAAAATAGTTCGTATTCAGGTAAAATGATAAATCTCAACAAATCCTCATTATGGATATATTACTCAAAACATCAAATATGTCAAAACTCAAGTTCTCATGTTCTAGATTACTAATTCTTTCATTAGGGTTTCTCAATACTAAATTTCTTTCACGATTCTTAATCAAAATCTGATTTATAAACTCAATGTCCAGATGTTCAACCATCCGTTCATAACCATACTCAAATCTTAACATGCTTTTTAGCAACACAATTTTATAAACCAAGATCTACTAGTCATTCGTAGATTTTACATACATGGTCCAAACAACAATAATTGTTCACATGAATCATACCACAATATAAGATCCATATCATTCACAACATCAAATCAAAACAACATTGTCACTCGCATACATAGATCAAAACAACAAAACAATTTTATATCACTCACAAAACAAAACAAAACAAAACAAAACAATGTCACTTACCTTGGAATTGAAAAGATCCAACGAAAAAGCCTTCCCTTTTTTTTTGCGAGATCCAAATCCTCCTCTTGCTCCTCCAAACAAATCACCAAAATTCTGTATATTCTCAACAAATGACGGCTGGAAAAATTCCTTTAAATATCCGTGATTAGGTTTTGGGTTTTACCCATTTTGCAAAATAATCCCTTCCAAAATACAACTTACATATATAGGTCTAGTCTTGGAAATTCAATAAAATGCATCTAATTTAGGATTTAAAAGTAAAATATGATCCTAAACCTCAACCGGTACTGTTCAAAACGTCCAGAAAGTACATTTTACATTTTAACCTTAAAAATGTCAAATTTGCAAAAAGGTCCTTCTTTTCTCAAAATTTGCAAATAGTTCCAATTATTTTCAGAAAAATCTGGAAAAATACTAAATAAATCCCAAATATTAAATAATGATTTTTCATGAAGAAAACTTAACTTTTCAAGCTTCTCAAAAAGTATTTGCACGTGTTTTGCACGTGTAAAAAGATAAATCTTTTATAAAATATTTATTAAATCCTCAGAAATTCATTTAAATTCATTTTCGAATATTTAAAATAATATTTGAAAATACGGGGTTCTACATCACTCCCTCCTTAGAAGAGTTATGTCCTCAGAACTACTACTAATGAGTCCAAACCACATACCAACAAAAAGAACAATATCTCATAAATAGAATATAGCCCAAACAATTGCATACGACAACACAATTAAAATAGAAGGAATACAACTTAACTCGATCAATGGTACAAACATTCAAAAGAATCACAATCACATAAAAGAAATACACTCATACAAAAAGCTCAGGGAAATCCTTCTGCATGCGATCCTCTGGCTCCCAAGTAGCCTCCTCGAACTACTGATTCCTCCACAACACCTTGACCATAGGTATCACCTTGTTCCTAAGAACTTTCTCCCTACGATCAATGATCTCAACAAGCTGTTCCTTGTAACTCAAGTTCACCTGTAGATCTTCAGGAATCTCTACCAACTGATGATTCTGATCTGGCACATACTTCCTCAATAACGACACATGAAATACATCATGCACTTGTGCCAACTCCTCTGGGAGCTTCAATCTATATGCTGTCTTGCCAATTCGCTCCACGATCCTGTATGGCCCAATATACCTTGGCGCCAACTTGCCTCCCTTACCAAACCTGATCACTCCTTTGGTCGGAGAAACCTTGAAAAAAACTGCATCCCCAACCTCAAACTCCAAGTCTCTTCGTCGAGTATCAGCATAACTCTTCTGCCGACTCTGAGCCTCAACCAATCTGTTGCGAATCAGCTCAATCTGCTCCGACGTCTGCTGCACGATCTCAGGACCATACATCTGCCTCTCGCCAATCTCATACCAACAAACAGGTGTCCTGCACCTCCGCCCGTACAAAGCCTCATACGGTGCCATCCCAATACTCGCATGGTAACTGTTGTTATATGCAAACTCAATCAATGCCAAGTATCTCTCCCAACTACCACCGAAATTCATAACACAAGCCCTCAACATGTCTTCCAGCACTCGATTCACCCTCTCAGTCTGATCATCGGTCTGTGGATGAAAAGCAGTACTGAAATCAGTTCTGGTGCCTAAAGCTGCTTGTAGGCTCTTCCAAAACCTTGAAGTGAACCTTGCATCTCTGTCGGATACAATCGACACAGGAACTTCATGAAGTCTCACAATTTCACCAATGTACAACTCAGCCAATTTCTCCATCGACCAAGTAATCTTCATGGCTAGAAAGTGAGCCGACTTAGTCAAACGGTCCACAACAACCCAAATCGAGTCATTGCCCTCCGAACTCCTCGGCAAACCCGTGATGAAATCTATACTGATATTCTCCCATTTCCACTCCGGAATAGGCAACGGCTGTAAAAAACCTCCAGGTCTCTGATTTTCTACTTTGATCTGCTGACAAGTCAGACACCTTGCCACGAAATCTGCCACATCCCGCTTCATACCGGACCACCAAAAATGCTGTTTGATGTTCCTGTACATCTTCGTGCCTTCTGGATGAACTGACAACAAGGTACTGTGTGCTTCCTGCAAGATACTCTCTCTCAAATCTGCATTATCTGGAACACACAACCTCTCACCCATCCAAAGAATTCCATCTTGGACACGAAACTCTGATAGCTTGCCCTCTGAAACCTGTTGTAACATCTTCTGGATCTCCGAGTCTGATCTCTGACCTTCCACAATCCTCTCTCTCAAGGACAGCTGCAGCCTCAACTGAGCCAAAGATGCTCCTAAACCTTGCAGCACCACCTCGATACCTGCCTGATCAATCTCTGCTGCCAACTCTCTTCGAGTAGTGATCAAACTTGATAAACTACTCTTCCTGCTAAGTCCATCAGCCACCACATTCGCCTTGCCTGGATGATACTTGATCTCAGGACGAATGTCTTCCAATACTTCCAACCACCTTCTCTGCCGAAGATTTAGATCCTTCTGTTGATAAATGTACTTCAGGCTCTTGTGGTCTCACCATAAACATAATGCCTCCACTGCTTCAAGGCGTAAATGATAGCTGCTAACTCCAAATCGTGGGTTGGATAATTCTTCTCATGCGGACACAATTGCCTCGAACCATAAGCAATAACCTTGCCTTCTTGCATCAAGACACAACCCAAACCTCTGAGAGACGCATCACTGTAGATATCATAATCCTTCCCAGCTTGTGGCAAAGCTAAGATAGGTGCAGTAGTCAACCTCTCCTTTAACTCAAGGAAACTCTCCTCACACTTATCAGTCCAAGAAAATGTCACATTCTTCCGGGTCAAACCTGTCAAAGGAACTGCAATCTGAGAATAACCCTAGATGAATCTCCTGTAGTAACCAGCTAAACCCAAGAAACTCCTGACTTCCTTCACAGACGTTGGCCTGGGCCAATCCTTTACTGCTTCAACTTTCTGAGGATCAGTGGCTACTCCCTCCTTAGAAAGAATATGACCAAGGAAAGCTACCTCAGACTTCCAAAACTCACACTTCGACAACTTGGCATACAAGCTATGCTCCTGCAATTTCTGTAATACCGCTGTCAAGTGCGTAGAATGATCCTCCTCCGACTTCGAATACACCAAGATATCGTTGATGAAAACCACCACGAAGGAGTCAATAAATGGCCTCAAAACCCGATTCATCATATCCATAAAAACTGCTGGCGCATTCGTCAACCCGAATGACATTACCAAAAACTCATAGAGCCCATGACGAGTCCTGAAAGCTATCTTACTCACATTTTCCTCCTTGACTCGAACCTGATGATACCCTGATCTCAATTCAATCTTCGAAAACACAGCTGCTCCTCGAAGCCTGTCGAACAAATCATCAATCCGCGGCAGTGGGTACTTGTTCTGAATAGTCACCCTATTCAACTCCCGATAGTCAATGCACATCCTCATTGACCCGTCCTTCTTCTTGACCAACAACACTGGCGCTCCCCACGGAGAAGAACTCGGCCTAATAAGCCCCTTGCTCAACAACTCCTCAATCTGCTTCTTCACTTCATCTTGCTCTACAGGTGCCATCCTGTACGGAGCCTTGGAAATCGGCGCACTCCCCGGCTGAACATTAATACAAAACTCCACATCTCTCTGCGGCGGTAATCCTGGAAAATCATCCAAGAACACCTGACGAAAATTTCGAACAACCAGAATGCTCTTGACTTCATCTAAAATAACTATCTTGGATACCATTGCAGCCACCTTCGGAATCTTCTTCTTCCCTTGGAAAGTCACTGCGGGTCCACCTGGTGCTTTCACCAACACCTCCTTCTGCTTGCATTCAATTGTGGCATCATATATTGCCATCCAATCAATGCCCACGATGACGTCCACACCCAAGACTTGCAGCTCGATCAAATCAATGCCGAACAACCTCCCACCAATCTCGATATCACAGCCCTCGTAATATCGATCCGCAACCAACTCTTCACCTGACGGCGTTGCCACCGACAAAACCCTGCCTGGAAACAACTTAGGCTCCACACCTAAGATCTTTGCAAAATTTGGCGATACAAAAGTATGCGATGAACCAGTATCAAATAAAACATTTGCCTTTATTCCATTAATTAAAACAACCCCTGTTACAATAAGAATGATACTCAATCTTAAATTGTTCTCAAATAAAGGTTTTACTTATTACATTAATTTAAAATAAAAATCAAAATTCTTGCATACCCTGTATTACATCTTCCGAGTTACCCGCGTCCTCCTCGGTTAATGCAAATACTCGCCCTTGCCTCTGGAATTTGCTTCCACTCGAACCATCCTTCCTCAATTGTGGACAATGGGGCTTAGAATGTCCTGTCTGCCCACACTGGGAACAAATATGCTTCGCCAACTTCGGACACGCTGACCTGTAATGTCCTTCCTCCTTGCAGTAATAACAAGTCACTCCCTGAGTTGCAGGTGCCTTCTGCACCGGTCCACTGAACTTGGCCTGCTTCGCGGGAAATCCCTTCCCACTCTGACCTGATGCTGGCCTCTTGTTCCGGTTCCATGTATCTTGCCTCTTCTGGAACTGGTCCATGTTCTCCAAAGTCATAGCTGCTCTCCTGACCAGCTTGTCGAACCTTCTGATGCCCAACGGGATCATCCTCGACCTCAAGTTTGGCCTCAAGCCCTGCTCAAACTTTTTGGCCTTCTTCGCCTCATCAACGACCAACTCTGGTGCATACCTCGAAAGCTGAGCAGACTTGGTCTCATACTCCCGCACGGTCATGCTGTCCTGCTGAAGGTTCAAGAACTCGGTCGCCTTCTTCTCCTGAACATCTAGGGGAAAGAAGCGATCCCTGATTTCCTCCAGAAAAGCTTCCCAAGTCAACTGCTGATCTCCCAAAGTCCTCTTCAGCGACTCCCACCAGACACCAGCGTCCTTTTCTAGCTACATCGTAGCCAACTTCACCTTGCTGGCTGCCGGAGTCTCCGATACCTCGAAGATCGTCTGCATCTTCCTAATCCAATCATCAGCTGCGGTTGGATCAGATTGCCCCTCAAAGACTGGCGGCCTCATCCTCTTAAAGGACTCAATCTGCTTGATAGGGTCGGCGTTAACCAATCCCTGTTCAGCTCCATGATTTTGCTGCTGATTCTGCTGTTGATTCTGAGTTTGCGCCAAATTAAATGCCATTAGCGCATTCAGAGTCTGATACACCTTGGCGAATTCAGCCTCAAGGTCAATTCCCGTTCCTCGAGAACTACCAGATCCATTCTCATTGTTGCCACCATTCCTGGGCCTGGGTGCAACCATTCTGAATACTGCAAAACGAGGGAAAAGTTAGAGCGCCACACACAATTCAAACTCACATCAATATCCTTTGGCAAAACTTCAATTGTATCCCAAAGATAAAACATCATATTTCAGTTCTATGTGATACTCACTCTTTAATGTCCACACCTAGGTACTCACATTCTAGTGTCCACACCTAGGTTATTTTTATGTCATGTTTATTATTACTATTGAAGCATGCTCTGATACCAACCTCTGTAGCGCCCCGAATTTCTAATATGATATCTTAGAAAATACGTGGCACAATCCCAGCATCAACTTCAATGTAACATTAAACACAACCACCACTAAAATTTTCAACTTTTATTACAACAAACTTTTTCATAGCACAGCGGAATACTAAACATCTCAATCAAATTTTTTCCTTTATTTACAACACAAAACTATCTCAAATTTGCTTTTACAAATTTACACAAAACTCTTTCAAATTAATTTATCTCAAAACCAACTCTAGTATCCAACCTCCAAACTCTAAGCAACAACCTGCAACATATGAGGCTAGCGATGATCCCTAACCCCCAAAACTAAAGGGGTCAGCTATAAATGGTGTGAGTGACATAAAACACAAACAACATAATTTAATCGTAAAACATAAGGTCATCAACAACATGTATTAACCACAATGATAAATGAATGGGAAATAACAAAGATGTAAAGCATGAAAACATCATAGAATGAAAACAACAAGTGCATCTAGTCTAAGTGTCAAGTGTAGGAAAACTGGAAAACACATGCATAAAACCAAGTCAAGACAACACAAAGTCTATATGCGGACTCTCTAATGCATACTTGTCGAAGTCTATGCATCCCATTCTACATAGGTTCGGTGCAAGCCCTTAACGTCTCCACTTCATAGGGTTCAATCCCCCGCTATGCAACTAATCCTATCACGATGACTACTACGAGATAAAGATAAACTGTGAGAATTAGCCCATGCCCAATAATTCCGGAGATAGATCCCACATCTCAGGTAATTTACCTGGATAATTCCGGAGATCATCCCACACCAAAACATTGACACATCATCATATGAATACCACATGTGCATCGCCCGACTCCGATAATTCCGGAGATCAATCCCACACCGCAAGTAATTACCTGGATAATTCCGGAGATATATCTCACATCGCAGGTAATTTACCTGGATAATTCCGGAGATAGATCCCACACCGCAAGTAAGTTACTTGGATAATTCCGGAGATTAAATCCCACACCGAAAGCCATACTGAGGTACTTGACCCATGTTCCCGTTCATCATATCACCACTAGTGCCTGTCTTTATTATTTTTGGGTTATTTAATTACTCAACGAATCTCCTAGAGTGGTGTACCCTACCGGCCTAAATTCAAAACTGAATAACTGAAATGCCTCTACGGGCCTCAACAAAATAACTCAACACCGGTATACTAGGGTCACACACCTCTAGAGACTCAACTCAAATGTCTAAACCAAAGTTCCACTAAACAAAGTGGCTCAACTGAATATCTTAAATCAAATACTTAACTGAATATCTTAGAATCAAATGCTTAACTGAATATCTAGTATAGACTGAATTATCTGAGAACCATCATTCAAAGGAACACTCAAGTTACAAAAACTCATCAGTACCAGTCGACTTATACTGTAGTAAGTCGACTGTCCAGAGGACAATATCCAAGGTTTTTAAGAAAATAAACTAAGTCATATAAGTCGACTTAAAAGGCTACCAGTCGACTTACCCGGAACAAATTCCAATAATCTCCACTAAAATATTCTAAGTAACATAAGTCGACTTAAAGGGGTCATAGGTCGACTGTCCAGAAAGGACTGAAATAATTTTACAAAATAAGGTCTCAGGACACCAGTCGACTGCATAAGAGTCTAGTCGACTGTCCAGAGGGGATTTCAAAAGATCTGAAGAAACAACAGCAGGGTCGTACCAGTCGACTGAACAGTAGACCAGTCGACTGACGGCCTGCAGTTTTCATAAATTAGGTCTGAATACAAAATCAAAACTGAAGTTTTCTAAAGATTCATTGTTGGTGAAAAATAGTTCGTATTCAGGTAAAATGACAAATCTCAACAAATCCTCATTATGGATATATTACTCAAAACATCAAATATGTCAAAACTCAAGTTCTCATGTTCTAGATTACTAATTCTTTCATTAGGGTTTCTCAATACTAAATTTCTTTCACGATTCTTAATCAAAATCTGATTTATAAACTCAATGTCCAGATGTTCAACCATCCGTTCATAACCATACTCAAATCTTAACATGCTTTTTAGCAACACAATTTTATAAACCAAGATCTACTAGTCATTCGTAGATTTTACATACATGGTCCAAACAACAATAATTGTTCACATGAATCATACCACAATATAAGATCCATATCATTCACAACATCAAATCAAAACAACATTGTCACTCGCATACATAGATCAAAAGAACAAAACAATTTTATATCACTCACAAAATAAAACAAAACAAAACAATGTCACTCACCTTGGAATTGAAAAGATCCAACGAAAAAGCCTTCCTTTTTTTTTGCGAGATCCAAATCCTCCTCTTGCTCCTCCAAACAAATCACCAAAATTCTGTATATTCTCAACAAATGACGGCTGGAAAAATTCCTTTAAATATCCGTGATTAGGTTTAGGGTTTTATCCATTTTGCAAAATAATCCCTTCCAAAATACAACTTACATATATAGGTCTAGTCTTGGAAATTCAATAAAATGCATCTAAATTAGGATTTAAAAGTAAAATATGATCCTAAACCTCAACCGGTACTGTTCAAAACGTCCAGAAAGTACATTTTACATTTTAACCCTTAAAAATGTCAAATTTGCAAAAAGGTCCTTCTTTTCTCAAAAATTGTAAATAGTTCCAATTATTTTCAGAAAAATCTGGAAAAATACTAAATAAATCCCAAATATTAAATAATGATTTTTCATGAAGAAAACATAACTTTTCAAACTTCTCAAAAAGTATTTGCACGTGTTTTGCACGTGTAAAAAGATAAATCTTTTAGAAAATATTTATTAAATCCTCAGAAATTCATTTAAATTCATTTTTGAATATTTAAAATAATATTTGACAATACGGGGTTCTACAAAAAGAGATGGTGACTTTTTGCTTGTTCACATACATCACATCGAAAATTAGAAACATCCAACTTCGAAAATATACTTGGAACTAATTTATTCAAATAAGCAAAAAAAGCATGCCCTAGACGTCGATGTCATAGCCAAATATCTGATTTCTTCTTCTCCCCCTCTGATATTTCCACAAATAGAGTTTGAGTCAACTTGCTTGAACTTTCAGATACCAAGTCCAGGTAGTATAGCTTCCCATGTATAACCCCATAACCAATCGTCTTGTGAGTCCAAATATCCTTAAACACACAATAAGAGGGCCAAAAAATTACTATACAATGTAAGGAAGTTGTTATTTGAGCAACAAATAAGAGATTAAATTTTAAGGAAGGTACAACTAGTGTAGTATCTAAGTTTAGGTTGTTTGTGAGAGATATGAAACCCTCGCCAGTAACGATGGCAAGATCTCCATTGGCAGTGGACACACTTGATTTGGTGGATGGTTGTAAGGTTTGGATTTTTCTAAAATCAAAAGTCATATGTTCGGTAGCACCTGAATCAATTATCCTTGCCTTATTCATAATAGAGGTATAAATATTAAATACCTTACCATCATTACCTGCAACTGTAACTAATACAGAGACTTATCCAACACCTTTTTCAGCTCCATCGGCAACTCCAACGGCGACAGTGGGCTGGTTGTAATTCTTCTTCCAGGTATCCCTGCTATGATCCCAGTTTTCGGGATAGCCGATAATCTCATAATAACAAGCTTTCGTGTAACCGAGTTTTCCTCAATGAGTACACTTCCTCGACTCATATGGTGATTTTGGTCCAAATTGACTCGGTGGCCTTTTGAAGAACAGTTCTGAGCCACCATTGCAGCTGCATCAGAGGGTTCTGAAGAATTGTTCATGGTGTTTTGTTAGCGAGCCTCATGGCGGACATATGCATAAAATTCCTTAAGATCAAGAGCGGGTTCCTTTCGTAAGATTTCTCCTCAAAACTGTTCAAACTCAGCATCTAATCCTGCCAAGAAGATATGAACCCGTAAGCGCTCAATCGATTTCTGATATATTTCAACATCATCAGAAATCACCTTGTTACGGTGGTCAAGCTCTTGAAAAATCTCAGTTAATTCTCCATAATAAACAGAGAGTAACCTGCCATTTTGCATTGTCGAGAAGGTTGGCTGGTTTAGAGCAAAAACTTGAACTTCATCGGTCTATCATAGAATGTCTTTGCTAAGGCATCCTAAACATCATGAGCCGTACGCAATCGAATGTATGTCTTCATGATCTCCGGTTTCCTGGACATTAATTACCAGCCTTTAACTTTCTGATTATCATCATACCATTTATCATAGGTGGCATCACCTTCATCATGAATTTTATTCTTTCCTCGAATATATTGGATCTTTTTACGTCCAGCAATATGCATCTCCATCAGCTGAGTCCAAACATCATAGTTGGTTTCACCAAGAGTTATCCCAGTATTAAAATCAGAATTGTCGGATTGTAAAATAATCTGTGTACTATCCTTACTGTTCGAAGATCCATCAGTTTGTCCCATGGTGGTGTTACAAACAGAGAACTGATAGGATACTAGAGCTGAACAGACAACAGAAAATCCACCCACACAAAAAAAGGGAAAAATCCAAAAAAGATGATCTGATTTTTTTCCCCACACACGAAACACAAAAACAGTCGAATAAAAAAAATTGAATCTAACTTGAATCCTTCTCTTTGTGGAATCGAAGGAGAAGAACCAAAGGAGAAGAATGATGCGCTTTCTTGTTCGGCCTAGCGGCGGGGTACGCTAGTGGCCTTCGGTGGCGGCGGAGCGAAAGTGGTGCTACGGGAGCGAGATCAAGAGGATGACTAGAGATCGGTGCTCTTCGACGGAACCGGGAGGTCGACAGCCGCGAGAGCGGCGCGACGATAGTGGCGGCGGAAGCGGTGATAGCGGTAGAGCGGATCGGGAGTGGCTTCAGGGTTTCGGGGTTCGCGTGGTGGCGACTTCGGGGATCGGTGAGGCTGATGAGTGGTGCCTTTTCTTCTTCACATAACCTAAGATAATTTAGGCTCTGATACCATATTGAAATCAGATTTGGGAAATACATATTTTCTTATTGTTCATTCTTCTATTGTCTATCTCTTTATATATACATGACTTTCTTGGAGAAGGGGTACAATTCATTGAGAAGATCAAGGAAAGGAGATATTTGAGGGGATATGTTCCCTATAAATTAGGAAATATAGTATACAACTCATACCTTATCAAACTATATTTTAACACTTAGTTCATAAAGGTGGTCTTGCAGAAACTATCATATACTTTTTTTCTTTTCCCACATAACTAATTTAAACTTATCTCTAATATTATAATGGGAGAAGGCCTTAGTGTCATTTGTAAATATTTTGTCAATCTACCAACCCGTGCAATACACGTGCATAACTATTATAAAGAAGGTTCTAAGTTTAAATCCAGATTATGTCTAAATTTTTATTTAAAAAAACTATATTTATTAAGAGGTGCGTCGCACGTGTAATTACTAGTTTTAATAACTTTATTATGTGTATTCTCCTAAAACTTTTAATTTTCTGTATAACTACCTTAATATAAGGCAGTTTTTTTTTGTTTTTTGTATTTTGATTTTTTTAACTGCTATAGTTTAAAGTAGTTTCTCGAAGAAAAAGATTAGATAACTGTTACAATTTTAAAGTAAAATGAACATTTGAGAGAATTACGCATATTCAAGTATACGATAGTTTTCTATAAAATGCGGAAAAAACAGGGTAATTTTCGGATTTAAACCCTCTCCAATGATTTATCACTGCACAGGGTCCAGTAACTTCATCCCACCACACATCCACTTCAAAAATCTCCCCCTCCCATTTTGATCCTTCAATGTGTGATAGGATGAGGCACAGGAAGTCACTGGAAAAGATTTGAATTCGTAGTTTTATGTAAACTTACATACATAGCACAGCCTGAATAAAATTGTTTTTGGTTGATTTTGAGGGTAAAATTTGGGTAGCCAAATTAATAGCAAACTCATTAATTGAGCTTTGATAAATTATGTATAAGACAACTGTTTCAAATAAGACTTTTGAAAAAGTGAACTTAGTTTGCCTGAGTGAACAGGAAATTGATTTTTCCCAAAATGACCCACTTTTTAAAACTATTTACCAAACTAACCCACTTTCGACACTATTTACCTAACTGACCTACTTGTTGTTTCAAACAACAAATTATTTGAAAATAAGCTCATTGTTTGAAAGAGCGAGTGTAGTTCTTGGGATTTCTCATATACTTGGAGAAATCTCGCGAAGTCGCAAAAGTCCAAAATTAGACTCGTTGTTTCCAACTACGAGCTTGGTTGAACCAGACTCGCTGTTGGAAATCAGCGAGTCTGGTTTGGGATTTTTTTTTTCTAAAACCAACTCTCTTTTTCTCACCTCTTCACTTCATCTCTCCACTCCTACTCCTAACTCCAAAACCCAAAATCCAAAACCCTAGCTCCCAAATTTGACCTCTCACCCACAAAATCCCTCCAAAATTTCTTAAACTTTACTTCATACCTCCCAACTCTCTCTCCTCCACTCTCAAAACCCGAAACCCATCTTTCAAAACCCCCAAATTTCTTAATTTTAGAATATGTAAAGAAGAATCTCCAATATCACCTCCATTCATCTCATACGTTCTCTATGCCGTCTTCCCTACGATCATAATTGTTCAATCTTTCCGATCATTGTTTTGAAGGCATTGTTTGTATAACCCTTTCTCGTAACTGTACACGTGAGTTTTGTTTGTGATTAGATAATAATTCGTATATTCGTATAAATATGTATAGGTATGGATTACGATATCCCTCTCTTCTCTTTACATTTTTCGAAATCAAGAATTTGGGGGTTTTGTAAGATGTGTTTTGGGTTTTGAGAGTGGGAGGAGAGAGGGTTGGGAGGGATGAAGTGAAGTGGGAGAGACTTTGGAGTGTGGGTGAGAGGTTAAATTTAGGAGCTAAGGTTCTGGGTTTGAGTTAGGATTAGGAGTGGAGAGATGATTGAGAGAAATGAAGTGAAGAAGTGATAGAAAAAGAGTTGGTTTTAGAAAAAAAAAAAAAAAAAAAAACTAAACCAAACTCGTTTCCAATAGTGAATCTGGTTCAACCAAGCTTGCTATTGGAAACAGTGAGTCAAGCTTTTGCGATTTCGCGAGATTTTTTCAAAGTGCTGGAGAATTTTCTATAACTACAATCGCTATTTCAAACAACGAGCTTATTTTCAAATAAATCGTTATTTGAAACAGCGAGTAGGCCAGTTTTGTAAATAGTTTCGAAAGTGGGTCGGTTTGGTAAATATTTTCAAAAAGGGGGTCATTTTTTAAACAAATTCCAGGAAATTTGTGTTTGTGGGTCCCCATGTTCACCTCCTACCTAACTCGATTTTTTATAAAAATTTATGCCATTTTTCGAAACTATTTGTAAAAATATGACAGTTACCAAAGTACTAGCGCTCGGGGATTCAACAACTAAACTCGTCGTTCCTAACTACGAGCTTAATTATTTTGTACTTGCCATTGGGAACGGTGAGTCCAGTTCTAAATTTTTTGAGAAACTTGATGTTCTCAATGACGAGTTTAGTTCAAAACTTTCAAATAAGACTCACATTCCCAACGGCGATGTTCTTTATACTAGACTCGCTGTTGGGAATGGAGAGGTTATATGAAATTTCACAGAGGGTGCAACAGAGTTTTTTAAAAATTTACCAAGTCCAACAGAGTGTTTCACTCTCTGTAAAATTTCATATAACCTTGCCGTTCCCTACAACGAGTTTGCTGGGTTTATGTCTTGCATACTATGTTGGATACGAAGACGATGAGACGATAGAGGGATCAAGACGATTGGAGACGGAGTGGAAGCGAGACGGAAACATTCAACACTAGCAGGTTGCGGTCGACCGACCTTGGGGTGCGGTCGACCGTCGCCTGTACAGAATCTTCCCAATAGAATGAAGGTCAACCGGACTTGTTGGACGACCGACCGTTCGCGACGCTGATGGGTTTTTGGGCTAAGGTCTGGCTGATTCATGATAAGCTCAATTTTCTCTTCAAGTCAGATCATATAACTCTTATTGTAGAGTTATCTCTTCTGTAATATCCAATGGCTATTGTATCAAGATATCAAGCTAGGATTTCTCTAGATCTCTATATATTGTTGTTATTGGCCTCCACTGAGAGCAAAGAGAGAGAGTACTTGATTGAAGGCGGAGTTTGATAGGTTCTCCAATTGTAAACAACTAGTACTTGCTGGTGAGGCTTGAGAGAGGATCGTGGTGGGAATTGTAATATTCTTGTATCTTCTCTAGTTGAATAACATCTCGGGTTTCTTCTCCCCTAGTTTAAGGCGAAAGTCCCAACCGAGACAAACTTGTATGTGCTTTGGTGTGTTTGGTATGATCTCATGTATGCTTGGTAGATTGTGTTGATTGCATCGAATAACTCAATAAGATCATCAGTTTTTCTAACAATTGGTATCAAAGCTTCAGGTTCAAGGGTTTGTTCGAGTTCCATGGAGAAGATTGCAGATCAGATCACGAAGATCAAGTTGTTCAATGGCAAGATTAACTTTGATCTCTTGAAGGAGGACATGCATGAAGCATCGGTTCAACATGACTTGGATCTAGTCCTAGAATGAGATAAATGGAGACCAATCGGCACAAAGCAGGAGAGTTCGGAGGAGATTTATTCAGAAGCCTCGGGTTTAATCCGTATGTCTTCGACGAGCCATGTCAGGTGTAGGAGAAGCGCGGCGAGTCTTTGAGCAAGATTCAAAATTGACTACTCAATATCTTTATTACAAGTTCGGATGTACTAGAAAGAAAAGTTGTGGGGTTACTCAATGAAGAGAAGTACCGCTCTTCTAGATCATGTAGTGGAGATCAATATGGAGTTATCTAAACTAAGGGTGTTCAATGCAGATGATCTAAAAGTTTCTAACTTGATATATTCACCACCAAATCCATTCAACATGATAATCGTGCTAGACGAGAAATCTACCAAGGAGAAGTTTTTCATAGGAGGTATGATCAAGGGGTTGGATAAGGATGCACTTAGGAAGGAGAGTCAGAAATTAGCGTCAACTTCTGTGGGTTGTTTGGAGGAGGATTGTACTTCGAATGGAAGGAAAAGTGTATATAGAGATAAGGTTTGTGGTCACTAGTGTAAAGGTATTGGACATTACATGAGAGACTGTTATAAGCAGTTGAGTCAGAGGGGCGCCAAATTCAGTGATGCTGAATCAGGTGATGGCTTAAACAGTGCTTTTGTCTCAAGTCCTTTATATATAAATTCTAGTTGTTCTTTTGATTTGGTTAATTCTTCTCAAGTTTGCTCCGAGATGGAGATGGTTTCTACTTACAAGTTTGAATCATGTCGTTGTGTGAGAATGAAGGTTGATAAGATTTAATGGTTTCTACTTACAAGTTTGCCTCAAATCGTTGTGTGAGAACGAAGATTAACAAGACTTGTGAAGTAAGGGGTGAGAAAACAAATGAGTCGATGATGGCAGACGGAATGAGACACACACTAGAGGAGGGCATGTATATTCCTTTGGGGAAGCGGAGTCTTATATCCATGAGAACTCTTGAAGTAATGGACTGCACGTACACAGATCAAGGTGGAGTTTGTTCAGTTTGGAAAAGTTATCATAAGGAGATGAAGGGTGAGAGGGGGATTGAGCAGGGCCAGCACAGCTCTACCAGCTTTTGAGGAATAGAAAACTCGCACAAGTGTTTCGAAGCCCAATGTTCCTAAAACATTATATAGTTTGCTGTCACTAGAATCATCCGAGTGATACTGCGATGTTCGAATATCGTTGAAAGGTGGAGAGAGCCTTGATGTAGGTGGAGTTCGTATGGAGTGTGGCACCTCCATGATTACATCTACTGAGGTGTATCATTGAGGGGAGCATACAACAGGAGAAAAACAAGTGGAGATCGATTCAACTAACAGAGGAAGCCATCGAAACGAGTTATTTGCAAGAAGAGAAGAAAAGGAGTCTAAAAGGTTTAAATCACACAGTGTAGATTCAGAGCATGCAATCCAAGGTGGAGATTGTTAGGTTTATATCTTGCATACTATGTTGGATACGAAGACGATGAGACGATGGAGGGATCGAGACGATTGAAGACAGAGTGGAAGCGAGAAGGAAACAGTCAGCAACAGCAGCACTAGCAGGTTGCGGTTGACCAACCTTGGGGTTCAGTCGACCGTCCCCTGTACAGAGTCTTCCCGAGAGGAGGAAGGTCGACCGGTCTTGCCTGATGGGTTTTTTGGACTCGGGTCTGGCTAATTCGTGAGAAGTCCAACTTACTCTTCAAGTTAGATCGTGTAGCTCTTATCGTATGGTTATCTTTTCTGTAATATCAAATAGCTATTGTATCAAGATATCAAGCTATAGTTTCTCTAGATCTCTATATATTGTTATTATTGGCCTCCATTGAGAACCAAGAGAGAGAGAGAGAGTACTTCATTGAAGACAGAGTTTGAATATAGGTTCTCCAATTGTAAACAACTAGTACTTACTGGTGAGGCTTGAGAGAGGGTCGTGGTGAGAATAGTAATATTCCTGTATCTTTCCTAGTTGAATAACATCTTGAGTTTCTTCTCCCCCGGATTTAGGCAAAAGCCCCAACTGGGACAAACTTGTGTGTGCTTTGGTGTGTTTGGTATGATCTCATATGTGCTTGGTAATTTGTGTTGATTACATCGAATAACTCAATAAGATCCTCAGTTTTCCTAACAAAATCTAGTATAAAGAACCTCGCCGTTGGGAACGACGAGTCTTATTTGATAATTTTTTAACTAAACTCGTCTTTGGGAATTGCGAGTTTCTCCAAAAATATATAACTAGACCCGCCATTCCCAACGGCGAGCACAAAATAACTAAGCGCACCGTTGGGAACGACAAGTTTAGTTGTTGAGTCCCCGACCACAAATACTTTGGTAACTGTCCTTTTATTGCAAATAGTTTCAAAAATGTCATATATTAAAAAAAATCACCTAACTCAATCAGGCTTAGCTATTTTTTTTCTTTTTTTAATACCTTTTTTTAAAGGGTATTAGCCAATAATATTATTGAATCAGATATCTACGACTATATAAATTACAAAGCAAGAGCATAAAAGGGGTCGGAGAAAACCTGAACTCCCAACAACCAAAAACATTTAGATTAAGAACCTTTGCAGTAAGTGAGGGAGCTGCTTGATTGGCAACTCGAGTATGTGGAAAATCTTCAAGTTGGTGTTTGCTTTCAGCATTGACTGCCCTTCGAGCGCTAGGTGTTCTCAATTCCATGAAATGTTGATGTTACCTCTCGTAGTGAACCATTTCACGATATTTGAAGCATCACAAAACATACGAATTGGTCTATCAGGCTTCGCCGCCAACCACTTAGAACTTCAACCATGCTCAGCTATTACTAAGAAGTAGATGGATGTTGATAACTTGATATGGGTTGTTGGAACCATGAATGGTCACCAATAAACTTGTCAAAGATGAGTAGATGACACCATTTGAATCAGCAAGTCACGGTTAAGAGAGTAAGGTCATATATTTACTACATATTCTTTATACCATTTGCTAGGGTTGGCAATCGGGTCTAGCAGGCCGGATTGGGTTGGGACCGATTGAGTTGGCCCACTTGTAGGGCAGGCTCGAGTCGGTCGAGCAATTAACCGGGCCGGTCCGAGCTAGGTTGAAATGCTAAAAAGCTGCCCGAACGGGTTGAACCTGTTTCGAGTTTGGCCAGGTGGCAAGTTGGGTTGTAAATTTTTTTATTAATAAATTTAATAGTTCCAAAAAAAGTACAACAAAATATGAGTTAGAGAAAATTGTATATATTATTCATTTCAACTTTTATGATTTTTTTACAACTTTGTAACATACAAATACATGTAATAAAAACAGAAAGAAATACAAATGTTTTGAATTATATGTTTAAGAATGAAGAGGATAATCTAGACTTCGAGATGGCCTAGGGTTAGATTGAAGAGATGGCATTGGACTACTGTCGTACATTTCTACTAAACATAAACCTAGAATCTCATCGTCCTAAATTCCTTACTATTGTTGTTGACCTTCAGGCGAGGTGCTTCCACTTGTGGAGGTGGCGACCGCAGTTTCTTGAGTTCTTTCTTCAGCCTTCATCCGATCTTCCGTGCGCACAAGTATCTCCAATGATTCGGGCTTCAAGCGATTCCTGAATATGTTAAAACCCTGCCACTTATAGAAAATGCACTTTCTGACGCAATTGAAGAGACATGAGGAGTTAGTTGATCTCTAGCCATATGTGAAAGAATAAAAAAAAGATTTTCATGTTCTTTTCACCATTGTAGCACATCAATCTTAGTACTAGAACTTACTCTATCTTGTTGATTATTCCAATTTAATTTATTAGGTGTATTAGTCCTAGATTTTTTTTATATTGAATACGAGAAAGTAAATTAACAGTGACATCTTCTAATATACTCTTATCCTTACCTCTAGAAGTAGAAGAAGAAGAACTAACTATACTAGTTGTACTACTAGATACAAAAGTTCTATCATAATAATTATATAAATCATTCAATGTCGATTCAAATCTAGCTAAAAATATGTTGTAGTAAATTTCAGATTCATCCCCAGGTAAAGTAAAAAATATTTCAATCAAATTCTTCATACCCGCTAATTTGATATGAGGATCCATAACTGTAGCAATACAGTATAACATAGGTGGATGACTAAAATACTTCAAAAATTTAGTGTATGCGGGTTTAACAATATGGCTAATGTAAGTGTCATCAATCATTTTTTGAAAAATTTGCATCATAGTAATTAGTGAAATAAAATTACTATAAGAAGTAGAATCATAAGATTTTGAAAATGATCTAGTTGCGGTTTTAAAAGGTTCTAAAAATGTTAACAAAGATTCGGCATAAACCATGATATGGGAGTCATTTGAAAATTTTTCATATTTTTTGCAAGACAAAAATCATTTATACATGCTTTATATTGAGTAAGAACATTTAATAAATCAAAAGTAGAGTGTCATCTGTGTTTAACATCCTTATGAAATTTTCTAAAATGTACGTCTTTAAGATTACACAATGCTTTAAACTGTTGAAGCCTAGGGCTACTTAAAGCGATGAAATGTACACAATTTCTATTGTTATGCACAAATGGTTCGACTATTTTTAAAGTATCTTGTACACATAAATTTAAGTAATTTTGTTAGATGCATTATCAAAACTAATACTAAAAATTTTATCACGAATATAAAATAAATCACAAATTTCTAAAATACGAGTTGCAATAATCAAATCACTATGGGGATACAGCAAAATGGTAAGTGATATGATTCTCTTTTGAATAATCCAATCACTATCGATCCAATGACAAGTTATGTCTATCATTGGAATATCGTTACAACTTTTTCAACAATCAGAAGTTAATGATACTCTACAAGTTAAGGAAAAAGTACAATTAAAGCGTCTCTTATTTCAATGTAAAGTTTAAAACAATCGGTCTTAAGTATGTTTCTATGGATTCTTTTAAAAAGATGATTTAGTGCATTTTGGTTAAAATACTCTACATTTCTACTCTCATAATAGAAAAAAATTTAACCCATCCTTAATAACTAGTATGGCCATTTCTCGACAAACAATTTTGGTATCATATGAGTGGCTATCTATTTGTCCAGTCCTAAGGTTGAATTTTTTGTTGGCTTTGTTGGTCTTGTACTAGTTCAGGGTGTACATTTTGAATGTGTCGTTTAATAGTACCTGCTCTCTCACTCTTCTTCCTTTTGTAACTCTTGTTACAAGTTATACAAATCTTATGTCCTACACTGATATTCCCCTCGTCGGGGATAAATGTATAAAATTTATGACAATCACTAGTTTTCCCTCTAGTTTTTCTACTACTAGTGGGTTGTGTGGATTCGGGTTGTTGTGTTTGTGTCTCATAATTATGCATTTCTTGTTCTATGTCATGTGAATGAATATCGTGAGAACCTAAATTTAGCGTGAGGTTATATTCGGGTTCTAATTGTGAGATTGATGGAATCCGACGTGAAAAGCTAGTGGAATCTTGTCCACTTTGGCTCTGGCCGCTACCTCTTGATCTAGACATGATAAATGATTTATATTAGTAGTGTATGTAAAAAAAAATCTAGTATTTTAATAGTGTATGTGAAAAATACAAAACAATCTAAGAAGTATATGTTAAAAAAGAAAATCTAAAAAACAATAGGAGAGGTGAGAAAGAGAGAGAAGCGAAAAACCAACAAACAAATATGATTAAAAAAATTAGAATTACAACAAAATTCACTAGTTAAGAGGGTTGTGAAATTTTGATACTATACTTCGTGGATAATTGTATATAGAAATGAGAGAGAAAATAATAGTAGAAGTAGACGTAGTTGATTGAGAAGTGTAATGGACGTAGTCACGTGGTCTGGTAGTCATAGAAAGAGAGAGAGAGAGAGAGAGAGAGAGAGAGATTCTTTGTTGAGGGAGTTGTAGTAGACATAGTTGAGAGCTGAATCGATATAATTCGATGCGATCGAAGTTGTAGTAGACGTAGTTAAGAGTAGTAGTAGACGTAGTTAGAGTTGAGAGAGCTTCTTTGATTGAATTAAGTAGTAGTGGTAGAGAGAGTAAGAGAGTACGGTGTGAAAAGTTTTAGATTGAATTTAGGGTGTGTTTATAGGGGAAAACCCCCCAAAAGGAAACAAAAAAAAAAAAAAAAAAACAGCCAGTTTGGCTGTTGCTGCTGCAACGTTGGACCCGCACGGTCGACCCGTTCGGATCCAACTGTCCGACAACCTGTAGGTTGGTGGGAGGGTCGCGAGTGGGTTTGACTCGGTCAATGAGTTCACTGGTTGGGTCGATCGGGTCGAATTCACATTTTTAAAACCCGGTTCAACCCGGTCAGGTTCGAACCGAACCCGAACCGGGTCAAGACGGGTCAGGTCGAGCTAGGCGAGTTGTGAGCGGACCCGTCCCGGATGCCATCCAGATAAATATGAAACGAAAGCGCCTCTGAATTCCCAATACTAGGAACTCGAGACACAAGCCAGTGACTTTCCTTCAAATGAGTCCAAATACAATAAAATCACAGGTAATTAAAAACTTTAGATTGCCACAATTGTTAATATAAGTACAAATTTGTTTATTATAGAATTACATCATGAATTCACATCGGTGATTTACATCAATAAAATTTGCTATACAAAATATACCCAGTTGTCCCTTTATGCTCCAGAGATGGTGCGGGACGAGGTAAAGAAGGCGAAGTGGGGATAGATCCTGCGGGACCCTGCGGATTCGCCTTATAATGATGATAACTTTTGGTAAGGGCAGGAGTGGTTCTCTCCGCGGATTCCGACAGAGCTGCGGTAAAGCCAAATGATCACGGGAGTGGAGAGAGACCACCGATTCTGACGGGGTGGAAATATTTTTTCATGAATCTGAGCGAACAAAGTGATCATTGTCACTCATAGTGGAGAGACCACCGGACCGACTGTAATGACGGAAGTAGACCGTACCAATTGCAGACTCTACCAATCACTAGATGAATGTCAGAAACGGAAAAGAGTACAAGAGTTAGATGTATGGCAAGTGATCGAACCTATTATCTGGAGATCACGTGCTTGATTTGAATATGTAGTATGAGATACATATGTTTCCAAATCAAATTTACCTTGATTTCTATGTAATGGGATCAAAACATATTTTGAGGAGGTCATACAAAGGCTCACATCTCTATATGATCTCTATATGATGTACTCCTAGTTCAGAATCTATGTGAAACTTACTAATTGCTTGTGGATTCTAATCTGTCTTGGACATGATCAGTAGAAAATGTGTAGTACACTAGTATAGATAATTACGTATGTATTTTGTAGTAGATGAATAATGCAACAATCATTTGAACAAAAGACTAGATGTGATTCGAGTACTACCTGCACCATTCTCCAAGGGCAATATACCATACTATTTTATAATATTAAATCTTAGAGAAAATATTCTTATATAATCCCCAAAAGTAAATAAATACAAATTTATAATGCCATCACACTTTCCCTTTGACCATTCCGATTCATAATAACTAGTTAGAGCATCCAAGGTCTTTCGAGGTAAAAAATAACAAAGTTTATATTTTATCTTTTCATTTCGACGAAATATTGCAGTCGTCAAAAGATAAAAAATATAAATTTCGTTAAAAATAAAACAGACAAAACATTCTGTGATTAAAAAATTATTTATATAGTCAGAAACTGAGAAAATATTAATAAAATATACGGGACGAAACATGAAAAGTAAAAAATTGTTTCGTCCGGGATTTAAGGAGTTTTTTTGCAAAAACATTTACAAAATTGCAAAAACAATTTATAAATTTGCAAAAAAATTTAAATAATTGTACTCAGTAACCAATGATGGTAATTTGCAGAAAAAGTTAAAGGAAATGGGACCAATGGCCTGGACGAAACATGATTCTGGGTTTTTTCTTTGTTTTTTTATATATTTTTTTAATTCAGATGAAGCATCAAGTTTCGTCCGATTATTTAAAAATACATTTAAATAATCCAGACGAACACACATAATATGTATTTTGCTATATTCATTGCTATTTATACCTTTCTACTGTAGCGGAATTAGTAAAAAAAATGACAAAATAGCTGACGAGTATGTTGGCTACAGTGTCTAAAAATGCATAAAATGGCAAAATGGAAAACGACTGTGGGTGCTCTTACAAACAGACAAACAAAACGACTTTATCTCTAATATTACTAGTAATTTTCACGTACGATGCACGTTTTGATAAAAAGTTGGAGTTGAGCATGCGATACATGTAAATCGGTAGTAATCAGCACTTGTGATGAATGTCTTAAACTTTTAAAAAAATGGAGTTGAACGGGCACTGCACGCATTTTTTTAAATTTTTTGAAGGAAAAACATTGAATTGTACATACGGTGATGTGTTACGAAATAGATTTAGAGTTTGTATGTGCAATGCATGTATTTGCTTTGTGACAAAAAATCTAAAAATTATATGTTTGGTAAAGGAAAAAAACTTTGATTTACACACGTGATACACATGTTAATAGATAGAGTTAGAGTTACACGTGCAAGTATGTATTTCATTTGTGACAAAAAAATATTAAAGAATTGTTTGTTTGGTTACAAACTCAAAGTGACAAAGTGACAAACTCTCCCATTAATAGTAGTAGAAGTAGATAATGGAAAAATATCTTATTGTCATTTTTCAATCTATCAATAAGTGCAATGCACGTGTATATATATAATTATTATTAATAAGGTTTTTTGATGAGACGGATAGAGTCCTTAGACTCCAGCCAAACAATCAAATATATAATGAACAGATTACAAGGATGGTTTTACGAGACGTAAAACGGAGTACAACAGAGAAAAGCCTATATACAGCGGAAGATAACTAAAATGAAGCAGCATATACAAGGCGCAAAACCGAAGCAGGCGTGGCGGAGCAAAACGGGGGGGCTCCCAGAAAGGCTCCGCAGCATCAGTTACAGGAGTGAAAGAGCCGATCGGCGGGAGACGAGAGTGCGAAGGTCCGGCTCAACTGCTACGTCCTCGGGGCAATCTGAAGAAAGAGGTACCATCCAAGACCAGGCTGAAGTCCACTGCCCAAGCTGTCCGGGCACTCTCAAGATAGATCAGAGAAGGATCAGAGATTAAAGCATAAAGCAGAACACAACCATGCTGATCCCCTACAGAGACAGCTCTCCATACGAAGAAGGCCATCAAAATGACCATAAAGAACAACATACAAGAAAATAGCAGCATCCCAGTCTAGCAAAAAGGGCATACTGTTAAGCAAGCAAACTTCATGGTCAAGGTGGCACCCAATGGCATAACGAGACTTCAGAGCCGAGTAAAGAAAACCCAACAAGACCATAGCAGTCCAGGCCAGAAAAAGGGACACATAATTGCCCATAAAATAACATCACCATAAATAGCTTAAGAAAATAAAGATAAGTAAAGTCAGACAGAGGACACCACAATCGCAGAAAAGAGCAAAGATCAACCATAAGGATCAGAACAACAATAAGTAAAGCCTAGTATCCATGGCAATAAAACTCCATCATAGAACTAAGTGCAGCATCACCATACTAAGAAAATATCAGAGAGACATAACCAGAGAAAGATACTTCCCAATAGAGCTATACAACAGTAGAACTGAAAGAAGTAATCAGAGAGTGCTAGAAATATGAAATCTAAGCCCGGAAGCTATAAAAACAAAAGAACTCCCAGGGCTGATGAGACTAACAGGAGCAAAAGAGAGAAGCTGGGCTGCAACTAGGCTTACCGAAACAACCAAAAGAGATCCCAAAAACTAAAGCCCTCCAGATATTAGCCCTGCACATAGTAAAGAGAGCAAACATAGATAGAAAAGTGAGAAAAGCATGGGAGAGAGAGAGAAAAAAAACTGAAAAGATACTATAAAGCTTGAAGAACATTGAGGCAGTTAATCGACTGAAATAGTTTTTGGGACGCCATAGTGGCGTCCTCTTTAAAGTTCGAGCTCGAAGCCCAAAGATTGAAAAGGAATATTAGTTCATCTATCATGGCCGCAATCGGTTTGCGACGATGCCGAAATAGTCTACTGTTTCGTTCTTGCCAAATAATCCATATAATGGTGTGAGTAGCTAAGATCCAGGCCTTACGGCACGATCTGTTGGGAGGGGGCGAAGACCAGACAGTGGTCAAAAGGATAGGGATCATGCCCGTGTTCCAAGCAAGAGCGTTGATCTTCCAAAGGGGAATAATGACTGGGCATGTAACGAAAAGGTGATTAACATCTTCCGGAGAGAGATTGCAAAAAGGGCATAGTTGACCCCAAGCTAAATTTCTTTTGTTGAGAACCTCGACAGTGAGAAGTTTGTTATTTGAAGCTAACCATGAATTAATTCTGACTTTAAGGGGAACTGAGGACTCTCAGATAAGATCTGACGACGCTGATCGCAAACCTCTTGAGTTGAGGAAATGGTAAAAAGAGTGAACCGTAAAGGTTCCTGACGCGTTCCAGCGCCAAGAGATGCCCTCTAAGGGGGACCAGGAATATTCATTGAGAAGACAAGAGTAGGTTAATAAGGTTTGAAGTTCAAATTTAGATTACATCTGATTTTTTTACTTTGAAAAAATTATATTTATTAAAACGTGCATGCCCGTGTAAATTACTGGTATTCATAAACTACAATCAAACTCATCAATCACATAAACTGTTTCTATCCGTACACACTACTAACAGCTGTAACAATAATAATCATCAAAACCAAAATTAACCACACAATAAAACCCAAAAAAACCAAACAAAAAATTAAAAATAAATAAGTAGTATTAAATTTCCCACCACCGCATCCGCACCACACTTCTCTCCGAACAAACTTTCAACCTCATCAAATCACGTGGACCCCACTCCCACTCTTCTCGTTCACCGACGACTGCCTGCTCAAATCCACCACCGCCACGTGTCCCTTAAACTCCACATCACTCCCCCACGACTCCCCTCTCCTCCCCGACGAGAACCGCTTCATCCCTCCCAACCCGGGAATATTCTCCTCAGTCGCCACGTCATCACCACCCCCTACTAACGGAATATTCATCTGCCTTGACGACTTCTCCTTCTCCTTCTCCACGTCAGCTGTAAAAATATCTTCCCCTTTCTGTACTTCCAACGACTTCCCACTCCCGCACGAAAACAACAGCTTTGAGATCCTCGCCCAGCAACCGGAACCCCCCGATCGACGGCGGCAAGCTCGCCGGCAATTTTCGCGCCTTTCCCGATCGGAGAGGACCTTGCCGACGCAGGAGACTTTGGGAGACGACGGCTCGAACTCAACGGCGGCGGCGGGGGGTTGCTTCCTCTTGTTTTGGGGGAAGATGGGAGCGTTGGGTTTGACGTTGCGGCGGGTGACGTGGCAGGTGACGTGCTTGATCTTGTTGGGGAGGCCGAGGATGGGGCCGTTGGCTTTGAGATTGGTGCCGGTGGATGATGATTGCGAGGACGAGAGGCGTTGGGAGTTGGAGCGGGACTGGGTGGGGTTCTGGTGGGATTGGGATTTGGGGTTGGTGGATTCTTTGGTGGAGTCGTCGCGGTCGTAGACAGCGGCGGAGAGGTCGAGGTAGTCGTGGATGGGGATGGAGATGGATTCGGGCGGGAAATTCGGATCCGGATCCGAATTGGCGGCAGTGATGAAGGTTTCGAGGTCGACGACTTGGGTCATGAGATAGAGAGAATGAAGAAAAAACAAGTTTTTTTTAAAAATTAATGTGGGAGTTAGGGATGTGGTTTATTAGATGAATTTTTTAAAGTTTTATTATTTTTTCATTTTGAAAATTATCTTCAATACTGGACAGGTTATGCTAGTACCAGTTATAATGAACGTACGATGCACCAATACAAAAAATATATAGTTATTAAATTAAATTAAATGCTCATAAGAAAAGTATAGTAAATCATTCTTCTTAATTATGTGACTATGCTCAAATGAAGTTTGAGCATCAGTTTAATAAAATAATCAGCTCAAATGCTTTACTAAAGCTGAGCATGATACTTCTTCACACCTAAGAACATAGTGAACCAAAGGAAGATGCATTACTTCTTCAATGATCCTGTATTTCATGAAAGAGTGGATGATGTTTTTTTGAAGACAGAATTCAAATAGTCTCGCAGCAAAATTAAAACCCAAAAAATATCTAAACAGAACCAAAAAAAAAACAAAAAAACAAAAAAACTTGTAATAAATGCTGGTCATAATCATTGGTTTAAAAAAATATATGCATAGAAGATTAGAAGGGAAATGTAACAGTTAGACAACAATTTCAGGACTCCAACATGAATGGTAACAAAAGTGACACATTCACATATATAAACATTTCATTTTCAGATAATTCTCATCTAGTGCAGACACACAAAATGAAGCTTTTTGGCTTTCTAGCTGCTGTATTGACTGATTGTTTGATTAAAATCCTCATGAGAACTCATAGCTGTTGTATTGATTGTGATCTTAGATGAAAAATAACCCAGTTTTTTGTCGATGAATCTGTATTGAAAGGAAATAAGCTTAGAATTAAAATCATAGAATAATTAAATTCACTTGATTTTTGATATGTAAACGCGTATAAACCAAGAATAAGTAAATGTCGAAAGGGTAAGAAATAAAGGATGAACTCTCTCAGAAAAAGAAATAAAGGATGAATATACACATGCACAGAGTGATGCATTATACTTTGTCTTTTTAGCTGAATATGCATGATATCTTTAGACATATTGATATAAACATGAAAATAAGAGTGATGCATTATACTTCTTATTGCTTCATAAGAAGTATGAATTGCAATAACCAAGACTCTGCGTATAAAGCTTTTTTTCCATCATTAGGGAGAATTAAACATAAAAATAAACCCTAACCCGATGGCCATCTCAGAAACCAATGTAAGCATTTTAGACTTGCAGAGATTAGAGAAATAGAAATAATTAATGCACAAACTGAATTGCAAAACAAAGAAAATTATAAAACTCCGAATGAGAGGTTTAATAAACAGCATATGATACTTTCTGAATGAGAGGTTTAAAAAAACTCCTTTTTCGGTCTTTTTAGACCTTTAGCTGAAAACTTCTCCGCTCCTTGAAAGCATAGAAGGTATTAGGCATGGAAAAGAAACATATACCAATTTGATTTTTCTCTGTATCAATACATGATTTAGAAATTAGTATATGATTGGTATTTGTTCTCTTACATTAGAATTTATCTTTCCAGTTATATATCGTCTATATCAAACACCCACACATCCTTATTTTTGTTAGAAGAATATAATCCATACTTTCCAATAATTACTAAATCTCTAATCTCTATCTCTAATATTTAATTTCTAATCTCTGATCTCTGATCAGAGATTATAGATTAGAAGATATACCATTCCATTTGGCATTATTAGGAAAGGTTTTCGCCATGCCATCAAGAAAAGTGCACTTTATCGTATATAAAAATTAACAGAGACAAACCTGAAATCAGAATTATCCCAGATCTTCTGAACCCTCCATCGCTTGATTGGCCACTTGGACAAAATTGCATTCCCAAATCCGACAACGGTTTCATCCCCTTCTCCTCCTTTGCCTTCACATTCTTCAATCCAATTATCTCAGCACCAACCTCCCTCAATACATCCATCACACTCCTCTCACAGAACCTCCAACTCTCCGACCGATAACAACTACTATAAAGAAGAAATAAAATGTAACTCTAGCTTTGGCGACACTATGCTATTATGTAAGATTTTGTATGCTTTGTGTAAGCTTCCCGACGACCTACAATGTCATACAAAACATACAAAACATAAATGAAATAAAGGAGAATAATTAGCAATTAACGAAGTACATTCAAGTTTTATGCTATCAGGTCACTTAATTCTTTAAGTTTTATGATACAAAGTGAAAATACTACATCCATTAATGAGACTTGACTGTCTAATTCATGTGCATAGTATAATGCACGTGCGATGCACGCCTATAAAAAAGTTTAGTCATTAAATTAAATAATTTTGTATATTGAATAAGAAAAGAAATAGTAAAACATTTAACAGAATTATAATCTGTAAAGAGTACCTCATTCAAGCATGAATACACTTTCAACTATCATTATATTAGGGAGATTCTCTACCACATAAGAGAAACAATCACCTACCTCTGCTTTAAAGTCCTTTGAGAACTGGTCCTTGGCATTCCATACAACATCAATTTCATCACGATTCATCACCAACATGTCATATTGAACAAATGCAGTATTGAACACGACCCTGAACATAACAATATTATAAAGGAAATTATAGTTTTAAGATGGGACAGAATTGGATGTTCATCACTTTGAAATCCTATACATTGTTAGTCTCATCTTGTAACTTGTTCTTCTAAAGTATTAGAGGTTCCTCGGTCTCTGTTTCAAAGCTCTTTGTACTGGTATCATTACAATCCTTAGCTTTGCCCCACAAAACTACATACAGTCCCAATACTACAGTACCACCACCAAGCAAGCTGGAAGTAATTTAAAAAATAGATTATCAAAATAGGATAATCAAATTAATCAATTTTTCGTGCTGATAGTACATTAAGCTTCATAAAATAAGAAGAAAAATACCTTCCAGTATAATGATGTAAATGTCAGATCTTTATTGTTTTCATTAAAAGAATTCACAATATCTGTGCAGCAACATGATACAAAATATTTGGGAGGAATGATTATAAGGTCCTTGAAGTTAGTGCATCCTTTCTATCTTCTGATATGTTGTATAGTTCTCTTGCTCTCAATGTAGTCAATCTAGGGGAAAAAAAGTTCACGTCTGCAAAATTTTCTCAAATCGAAATTAATGAGATCTCATATCATTTATAAATAGCCAAAAGGTTTTTATGCACAGAACTAACAGAATATTGCAGGCATGGCAAATTCCAGAAAAGACATAAATAAAAGGGCTCCCAAAAGACATTCAAATTTATTAATACACATATGGCATGAATACAGTCTTAGGAAAAAATTTGGACATACTCCACTACAAAGTACGGGAGGAATGTAGTATCTGCATATGAAAGAGCAAAAAACATACCTTTTACAGAGAACTCCAGCAATTTTGATGAAGCCTGACACCAGTTTTTTACATTTTCTGATGCTGGCGTTCTCAACTTATAAGAGAAGTATGTAAAAGAAGAGCAACTTGCTACCCTGCAAAGGCCAGGTTGCATGGTCATTCTCCCTGAGGTTGCCATGTATCCATTGAGATTCATGTCATAAGCACCTAAAACAGAACAAACAGAGGGAAAATTTTCAGCCTAGTAAAAAAAAATAAATTACAAATCGAATAATATTTAAATGATGCATCACTGGTTAGCTGCTAGCACGTGCAAATAAATGGCAAATGTCAACCATATTTCATATATGTGGCAAATATAAGTTAGTAAGCATGAATGAAATGTTTTAACATCAGTTTAGTTCACATTTTACTAAGGAAAATTTTGAGCTCATCACAACAGGACTCAACATGATGCCAACAAATCAAATATAGTATAATCATCAAGAGATCTACAATTTCTGATTGGTGTCTCGTCACTCATGTATCATCAAAAAAGGTATTTCAACATATATTTTTTTCCAATAGTAAAGATAAATGTAGTATATATACCATATAAAATGTAGTTAATAAAGAGATATAATGCAAATTGTATGTTGATAATCTAATTATATTTTTTTCTCATAGTTGTGCACAATAGTATGTATAAATTGAGAAAACCATATACATGTACCAACTTACCGTTTAATTTGAAGTTCCATGACATTTCACCAATACATTCTTGTAAACAATATTTTTTGTATATATGCCTTGTCGACGTGCTAGATGTCCATTCTTGATTAAGAGTTTTGTAGTAGATCTCGAAACTCCCCTGGATAGAGCGACATATAATTGTCCATGACTAAATACGTGATTCGGAAAGTACACACCAACATATGGAATGGTTTGTCCTTGCGACTTGTTAATTGTCAAGGCGAAACTAAGCCTTACTGGAAATTGCTTCCTTATGAGTGTAAAAGGCATCCTTACATTTTCTGAGGCTGAAGAGGGATCTGATGAATAAAAACTCTTGTACCATAGCAATGACCAGTCACTATTTCTGCATCGATTAAGTTTGGAGATAAGTTTTTACAAATTAATCTTGTTCCATTGCAAAGACCAATTCTTGGATCAATATTTCTTAAAAGCATGATCAGAGCACCTATTTTCAATATCAACTTGTGTGGTGGAAGTCCTCCAGGCGTAATAGAATTTAGATATTCTTGCTGATATAAATTTTGTCTATCATTCTCAACTGCATCAAATGAAAAGTATACTTGTTCATCTCCAGGAAATAAACTAATTATATTATTATTAATTTGGTCAACAGATTGATT
The DNA here is from genome assembly GCA_017893485.1 of Hemerocallis citrina. Taxonomy (NCBI): domain Eukaryota; kingdom Viridiplantae; phylum Streptophyta; class Magnoliopsida; order Asparagales; family Asphodelaceae; genus Hemerocallis; species Hemerocallis citrina. The sequence goes on from CM030362.1 coordinate 132,544,036, forward strand.
AGTTAGTGTAAGCAAAGCCCTCTCAGTAATATATTTCTTATCATGTGCATTAGAGCTCAATGAAGGAAAAATCATGTCAATAAAATTGAACAATGAGTTTTTACCTTCCCATGGAACAACCATATCCTCTGGCATTCTAATCATTTCACTTTCAACATATGCTTCATTTCCATCGCCAATGCGTAGGAGAAAGTTGGAAAAATCAGAATCCTCTTTGGCTCGCATATTTTCTGTCAACCGAATGACAATTAGGTCATTCCAAATTGCAGAGTTGACTATACATGCGTCAATAGTTTGTGCTTTTGTACCATACTGTACGACTGGAAGAATTTGTCGAAAATCTCCACCTAAAACCACAACTTTCCTCCAAATGGAAATTCATTTCCAATGACATCTTTCATTGTCTTGTTCAAGGCCTCAAAAGCATAACGATGGGTCATTGTTGCTTCATCCCAAATGATGGCACTCACGAGACGTAAAAGTTTAGCCTCATCAGATTGGATAGAGATCATACATGACGAAGTTGAACATAACTTTATGGGAATCTTGAATCTTGAGTGTGCTGTACGACCCCCAGACATCATTATAGAAGCTATTCCTGAAGATGCTATTGCTAATACAATATGGCCTCTATGTCGCAAAAAAGACAAAATACAGTGATAAGGAAATGTCTTTCCAGTACCTCCAGGACCATCAACAAAAAAGACTTTACTCTTCTTATTAATGACTACTTCTGTGATAAGATTGAATGCACAATTCTGATTCACATTAAGTTTTTCATTTAAAGACAAATCTTCATCAGAAATGGGTATCGATTTCTCATCTTGTATTAGTTGTGGGATATCGACATCTTCATTAATATTGATTACAGGTAAGTCATAGTCATCAATGCTCTTGCCATACTGGTTTAAGAGACTGTTGAGCTCTTTCAGCAATCGTACTTCACATAGTCCATTCAGGTTGCTTGCAGATGAATAGTCCTCAGACATATATGATTTAAATTGGTTCCAGAGTTGTCTTACTCCAACTGGCTCGCAATATATCAATAGTGTTATAAAAAGTCTTCATAGAGCTGATGGCATATGAGTATTGGATGCTTCTAGAAGACAACTGTTGATGCTATTATCGCTCTCCAACAAACCCAACACCTCTGTTACTTGCTTAAATGTTGGATATCTAATCCCATTTACAGTAAGTAAGTAGTCAAACAATAATGGACCTCTAACATGATTTAGCAACATCCTTAAATAGTAGCGATCACCTTCTCGAGGAGAAATGACATACATCCTGCCGATTTGATGAATATTAATTTGTCTCTTGCTCTATTTCTGTTCAGTGCTCTTCCACCTATGAAGACATGTTCAAAAAGCATAAATATTATCATCAATAATTAAAAGTATATATAACTTTCATCATTTATTCACTTCACAATTAAAAGTTATTATCAATAACCTTATATTCGAAGAAGATTAAGTGAAATATCCAAAATATCTCCATAATTAATACCTGTAATGGCCTGGAAACTCCCTGTACAAATATTGTCTTGCTTCAGGTTCTTCATTATTTTTTTTAAAGAACTCTGTCAACATCGTTTTTTGCATTCGATCATCAACAAGTACATTCTCAATTGACTGATGAGCATAATATAGAACTTGTTGTTTATTCGGCAAGTGGATTTGCAATGAGAGAACTGACGGATACATTCGAGTCATAGGAAAATCGAATATTTTCCAGGTGGCTTCTTGAGGGCATATCCAATGGGCATCAACGTGTTGTGATATTTCATCTGTAGCATCACCTGGCTGGATTTGAAAGGACACACGATCAAGCCCTTTGTAAACATACTTATAGATATATTTAACAGAAATTATACTCGAACAAATTTCAACATTGATATGGCAATTATATTTTTTCAACAACCATGGGTTATAAGGAACCACCCATCTATTATCGATCAGTTGATTAGAGTTCTCCCTTAAAGAAATATATCGACCAGTATCTCTTCAGTGATACACGGGATATGAGTTCTCTCCTTGCAAAGTTGTAGGAGCAAATTGTTTGGGATACTCTTTCTTGCATTTCCCATCTTTCATGCAAGTTGATTTGGGATTCAAATGCCCGCAAGGTCCATGAATCATATATTTCAACACAATCTCATATAGTTCAGGCTCCACATCCCGATCTGGAATTTCTGCTCTTACTATCCCATCGTAATCATCCGTAGAAATAATTTTATCTCTATCATCAAGAATAATTAATATGTGAGCATGAGGCAATCCACGCTTCTGAAATTCAATGACATGTACGTGTACAATGACTCTCCCAAGTACTCCTCTGTCAAATATATCTTTCTTAAACTCCTCCAGTTTAGAATGAAAAATTCTTGTAATTAAATTTGGCCCGTCTTGTGGAAGCTGCCCAGGTAGTAATTCATTGAAAATTTCAATCCAAGACGGATTGCAAGTCATAGTAATGAATAAGTCAGGCTTGCCATATTTTTGCACCAAAGCCATTGCATTTTGATCTTTGATACATATCTCGAGGACTTCCGACATAAGATGCAGGTAGCACAGTTCTCCGACCCACATTTCCTACAAAATAACAAACAGTGCAACAAATTAGATAGTTAACATGCTTGATAGAAAATATTATTCATATCATTTTGTGATTTATATACAAATGACAGAATTTACCAGCAAATGTCTCGCCTGCATTTTGTGCATCTTGTAAACCTTGGTACATTTCAGCACATATTTCATGTTGATGATCGTGAATCCAACGCAACCTCTATGTTGCAATTTTAACATAGTTGTCTACTAAGTATTGTTGGAGTAATCACCCACCGAGAAGGAAAACGGATGTGTCTTCTTCACGAATCTAGGAACTCGATAAATTAGAACATTAATGATAGATAAATAGATTGGTTATTGATTAGGAACAAATATCAAATACAAATAGCCAACTATAATCAATACCTGAAGTCAAAATGCATAATATTCTTTACATGATACTTTTCGTCCGTCATTATGAATGTGGATATCCCAACCATGACTTCCATAAGGTAATAGAAGAGGATATTGGAAAGGATCATAATACCCAGTAGTATCTGGAACATTGTGAAGTTGATTAGAATAAGTTTCCACAACAATTTATCTTTCATGGAAATCATAAGGATTATCCTCGGGAACCCACACTGCAGCAACTTGTGAAGAAGTAGGCAAATGATATTGTTCTCCATGATTCGGTCTTTCCTTAAGTATTAGCTTGCAATTGTCAAGATTAGATCGTCTTGAAAGACACCGCAAATTATGAATATATGGATTGTGCGCATGGAGAATTTGTTGAAGCTTTTCCACAACTGGCCTACTCACCAAATCACTTTTCATTAATCTATTATTGAGTTCATGCTTGGTATCATATATATACAGTTGCATATATCGAGGTCTAGAATTATTATGTGAAATAAGACTACCAATCTTATCGTATATGGCACCCTGAGCACGAAAAGTGTAAATACCCATTCTACTATTAGAAAACATGTCATCAAGATGCACCCCAATGGAAGTAAATGCAAAAACATGGTTATAAGTACGTATGTGTTGCCTAAAATTTTTTCCTTCTCCAGACTGATCAATATAAAGGCTCATCAATTCAGGAGGAACTAATATTCTTGGCAATTGTACTCTACCTGTTTGACAACACAAATCATTGGATTCTTGAAAAAATAGTTTCCCCCCTCAATGTGTGAACCTTCTTGTAGGTGGTAGATGAAATCATTGACAGGGAGATGTGTCCACATGGTTTCTTGCAGAATTATGATGTCTCACAATAGTTTGAACTCTTCTTGCCACTTGATTATCTCCAGTTGTTCCTACGTTAAATATAAGAAAGATCACAGAAATAAGTAGAAGAAAAATGAGGAATGATAAGGATATGATTGACATTATAAAATCATACCTTCAATCATATTAGAGTGACGATTTCTTTGATACTGCCTACGCCTCTCTCTTTCTTCATCGAGTTGATCTTCAGACATTGACAATTGTCGATTTCTCGCATATTGACGTTGTCTCTGTCTAAGCTCATCCAATTGTGATGCAGTCATATTAGCTCTTCTATTTACGTGATATTGTCTAAGGTACTCTCTACGTTCAGCAAGCTGTTGAGATTCTGAGAGTTGAGGTATTTTAGTTGGTGCTGCAATTTCTTGTTGATACTGTAATTCTCCTTCGTTTACTATTTCTCTGTCATTACTTGGTTGATTATTTGCATTCATATTAGAGCGTCGATTTCTTTGATACTGCCTATGTCTCTCTCTTTCTTCAGCTCGTTGATCTTCAGACATCAACGATCGTCGATTTCTCATATACTGACGTTGTCTTTTCCTTTGTTCTTCCAACTTTGACGCAGTCATATTAGCTCTTCTATTTCTGTGATACTGCCTAAGCCCCTCCCTACGTTCAAGCGTTTCTTGTTGACATTGTATTTCCCTTTCGTCTATTATATCTACATCATTGCCCTGTTGATTGTTCGTTGGATATATGCTATCCATTTACCTTGAAGGAAGTAGTGTGTACTTAAAGGTTACTTGAAAAAGTAATATTACTTGAAAAAATAAAATGATATAAAAAATGCAGTAACATAACCATAATCCTTTGATCGAACAAAATTTATATCAATAACATATCACACTAATTCTGAATCTAAATATTGTTTTGACAATAACCAACATGAAAGCGACATTTACCTGCCAATTATGTTCTTCTTATTCGAAAACCACCTCCTTTTCAATACCCTTTCCTGTAATACACCTAAAAAATACACACAAATAAAAAATTAATCTCCCATTTAATTTTTAATAGTTTGGCCGTATATTGCACGGGTTTGCTCAGTTACAAAATTAGGGTCTGTTTTTTTACAACCCCAACTCTCCCATTAAAATAGTAGAGATATATATGTTTCCCAATTATGTGCAACGCACGTCCAACTCCAAAACTATTTCTTAACACGTATATCGCACGTGAAAATCTTCCAACTCTTATCAAAACATGCATCACACGAAATAATACGAAGGTCCGAGAAAAAGTTCAAACTACTTTCTTTCTATCCGTAACATGAAGATATTTTCAACATGATCAATAATGCAAAGGTTAGAAAATTCAAATTAACTTTCTTTTGAATATTAGTGAACCTCCAAGATGGTAAGCAAAGTGCAACTAACTGCAATAAAAAATAAGCTAGTGTCACTATTGCCCAATGGTAAGCTCTTCATTTAATGGTAAAAAAGGATTCGGGAGTTCGAATTGCAGCTGCGTCATAAAATTCTCAATTGAAAAATGTAAGGAGTAATAGTAGATGTGTATATATGGCTATGGCTAAGATCTTATTCCAAAAACAAAAACAAAAACAAAATGCGATGCAAAATAATGTTTTCCTAAACCAATTGGTAACTGAAATTAAGATGAACTATAATCAGGGAAAATCAAGAAGGAATAAAATGAGCTAGTATCCGTTGATTTATGAAATGTAAAACACGCGCTCGTAATTAAGAAGCTGAATGCAGCTTACTTAACGATTCACACCATTTAGCATCAATATAGAGACGATGAGGAGATTATAGCTTTGAGATGAAACATCAGGTTGCTACTTAGGGAGGTATCTTCAGCCACGTAGTTCCAATGGGACGATTAATAATTGACCATCTAACAGTGCACATATTTCTTTTTAATCTCCGTCATAGAAGACATCTAAATGAGATAATTTTGAAAATGAAATGATAGTATCTATTACAGAGAGTTTTTTAGGCAGAGCATCCGGATCCAATAAAAAGATATTATGCGTCACTCTAGAAGAAAAAAAAAAGATGAATAGAAAGAAAATAAATTTCCCCTTTCCTCAACCCACAACAGTATGAAATCTATGCTATTAAGGATAACTTTTGATTATGAATTATAAGAAAATCTAAATATTTAATAGAGATTGGAATCACGTAGACTACACCAAATAGAATAACCATATCAAAATCAAAAAAATGTACCTAACCACCGGAAACGCCTCTTTCGACACCGATTTCTTTAGTCCCCGATTATTCTGCCAAATCCCTGGGAAATTAACTAAAATTTATCACATCAACCGCAATCAACAAATATGTTTTGCTAACAAAAGCATTGAAAACTCAATTTCCAATACCAAAAAAGATCCCACCTTTTTATAGCTTAAAACAATATTACTGATAAATTCCGTGGCTTTTGTGCGGGCAGAGAAGAGGTCGGTCGTTAGCGGAGAAGGTGGGGTGAGGTTGGTGGAGCAAAAGACGGCGCTTCTTGGAGTTGGCTTCAACGACGTCAGTGGGAGGGCGGCTGAGCAGGAGGAGGGCGCGACGTTGGGTGGAAGGGAGGAGGCGAGATGTTGGCTTTAGGGTCTGTGTTTTCCAAGAGAGAAGATGAAGGAGAGAAGAGGTCGGTCGTTAGCGGAGAAGGTGGGGTGAGGTTGGCGGAGCAAGAGGCGGCGCTTCCTGGAGTTGGCTTCAACGACGTCGGTGGGAGGGCGGCTGAGCAGGAGGAGGGCGCGATGCTGCGTGGAAGGGAGGAGGAGAGATGTTGCATTTAGGGTCTGTGTTTTCCAAGAGAGAAGATGAAGGGGGTTTTTTTTTTGGTAGGGATTGCACGTGCATTAGGTTGGCCGTATATTGCACGGGTTTGCTCAGTTACAAAATTAGGGTTTGTTTGTTTACAACCCCTGACTCTCTCATTAAAATAGTAGAGATATATTTCTAGTATTTTACACGTGCGATGCACGTCTTAATAAATATAATTTTTTAAAATAAAAATTTAGACATAGTCTGGATTTGAACTTAGAATCTCTTTTATAATAGTTATGCACGTGTATTACACGGGTTGGTAGATTGACAAAACATTTACAAATGACACTAAGGCCTTCTCCCATTATAATATTAGAGATACTAATAGGAGAGAGAATGTAACCCCTATCTTCTTTATCCATTTTGAAATAGAGAAAAAGAGCAAAAGTAGGAATTCACACATACCTTAATACGTGCACACGGAGCCACAACCTCCGCACAATTTTCGACCATCCGATCGTCCAGATGCGAGAAGACGTGCGTAATCGAGGCTCCCAATCGCGCCACGTCGCTACCCAATCACGCAAGTCCAATTTACTCAGCGAGCGAGCCCATCACGTGATCAACGTCCTAGGTTGCGTCACGTCACCACATCATCCTCGCACCTTATTCCACTTAGCGGGCGAGCCCAGACTCGATGGACGATACAGATCGCTCCAAAAATTGCACAAGCTCGATAAATCAATAAAAAATTACAGAAAATGATTTAAAATCATGAAAAAATATAAAATTCCAAAAAATATTATTAAATACAGAAATTTAATTAGAAATTCAGAAAAATAATTAAAATTTTGGAATCTATATTATGTTAAACCACTTTGTCTAGGATTTTACTCATTTTTTTGAAATGAAAAAAAGAAGGGCAAATGTAGGAGATAACTCCTCACTTTTACTCTATTCTTCATTATTATATAAATGTTATTAGATGAATTTTTCAAATAAAAGTTTTATTACTTTCTTATTTTAAAAAAATATGTGCAGTATTGCATGAATTATACTACATATTATATTATATTATATTATATTATATTATATATATAAGTTTATGCAATATTGCATAAGGGTACACTAGTTTTGTATTATGCTAAGACTGATGTTGGTCCGATAACTTTTTTTCCCTTCTTTTTAAAACACAATACGAAGAGCAAATATAGAAGGCAACTCCCCCTCTTTTTTATCCAAATTTTAAACTGGAATTATCTCTCTTAATTAAATTATAAAAATCATGTAATATTATATTGATGTTATTAGATAAATTTTTCTAAAATAATTTAGTTATTTTCTCAATTTAAATTTTTTTTGTGCAATATTGTACATAGAAGTTTTACTAGTTAAAACATCTAATATTTGAATGGGAGAGTTGGAGTTTTCGTTTGTAAATCTACCAACGTGTGTATTGCACGTACATATTAACGCCTAATTCAAATCCCCAAAAAACCTTGGTAATTCGATTATTTATATATATATATATATATATATATATATAGAGAGAGAGAGAGAGAGAGAGAGAGAGAGAGAGAGAGAGAGAGAGAGAGTAATGTGAACGGTTCGGATCGTCGATACGAAGGCGAGAATGCCAAGTGCACACGAGTGCACACGGAGGCCTAGTGCACAACGGAATCTCTCTCTCTCTCTCTCTCTCTCTCTCTCTCTCTCTCTCTCTATATATATATATATATATATATATATATATATATATATTCCACGTGCGATGCACGTTTTGATAAGAGTTGAAAGATTTTTATGTGCAATATATGTGTTAAGAAATAGTTTTGGAGTTAGACGTGCGTTGTATGTAATTAGGAAAAATATTTTGAAGAAAAAGCTACGATTTGTACGTGCAATGCACGTGTTTATAATAGAATTTGAGTTGTACGTTCAACATATGTGTATGTTTGGTGTTAAACAATATTGAAAATTTATTTTGCACGTGCATTGCATGTTTTAAATATGTGAAATTTGATTTGTTTGTTAGTTTTTGTTGTAATTAATGGGAGAGTTTGAGTTGCACGTACAATGAACGGGTTTATATGTTGACAAATTAAAACTCCAACTCTCCCATTATATATATATATATATATATATATATATATATATATATATATATATATATATATATATATATATATATATATATATATATAATGGGAAAGTTGGGGTTTTCATTTGTAGATAACCTATAATTTGTATTCATTCAACCATCTAATCTCAACCATTCATTTTTAAGTGTGAGTTATATTAACCATTCTTTTACTTAACTGTTGTTAGTTATCATAATACCCTCAAAATTTAAATTTATTTACGACATAATTATTTACAAAAGTGTCACTCATATAAAATAAAAGTTTGTGTCATTAAGGGTAATTTTTAAAGAGTATGTGATGAGTAAAGGGATCTCTCAGGTTCGACCCAGATTACGGCTTATTATTCCCTATATATATAAAAAAATTAATTAGGACATGCATCGCACGTGCAGATTACTAATATATATAATAGGAGAGTTGGGCTTGTCATTTGTAGACAACCTGTAATTTGTAGAGATTCAACCGGCTAATCTCAATCATTTATTTTTTAGTGGAATTTATATTTACCATTCATTTACTCAACTGTTGTTAGTTACCATAATTCCCTCAATGTTCAAACTTATTTACGACGTAATTATTTACAAAGGTTTCACTCATATAAAATAAAAGTTTGTGCCGCTAGGGTAATTTGTAAAGAGTATGTGATGAGTCAAGGGAGGTCTCAGGTTTGAGGCCAGATTACGTCTTATTATTTACTATATAATTATTTTTTAATTAGAACGTGCATCGCACGTACAGATTACTAGTAATCTCTAATATTATAAGGGGAGAGTTGAAGTTATCGTTTGTAAATCTACCAACGCGTGTATTGCACGTACATATTAACCCCTAATACAACCCCCCCCCCCCCCAAAAAAAGTATCGGTAAAACCCTCTCTATTCCTCTCCATCTCTTGTGATGCTTCACTTGCCCATCCCGCAGCATGTGCTACCCATCGTTTGCCCTCATGCCACACCTCCATCGTGCCCCGTCGCATCTCCGTGGCGCCGCAACTCCCTAGCACCGCCACTTATCGGATGCTCATGTTTTGAGCTCATCTTTCTTCTCCGACGCACAAACACCCAAAAAATGCCTAAATCAAAAACCCAAATTGCAACCCTAATCCCCAAATAGAAACCCAAATTTCCCCAAACTGCAACCCTAATTCCCAATTCGAAACCCAAGTCTCAACCCTTATCCTCAGTCGAAACCCTAATTTTAGCAGTGGTGAATGTAGGGCCCCGAATTCCCATACTGGTGATTTGTGACACAACCAGAATCTTTCCTTCAATGAGTCACAATACAGAAAAATAAAAAAAATTAAACAAATTTTATTCCATGATGTAAAAGTTCAAGTGTTACAATTATACATTGTCTCAGAAATTAAAAATCAGAGTTTTACAAAAATAACAAAAATATAAAGGATGAACACTTGATACTGTCACTTGGGCACACCCTCTGGCTTGGGCTTCCTAGGTCGGCAATCTAGCACCTAAAAGAGTGGGCATGTTAGTAATCCTATTGACGTGAGGCTGATAAAAGCACTGATCTCTGAACTAGATAAATCAAGATTGAATGCAAATAGAAAAGTGACTAAAAGGAAAGAAAGTGGAGTCGAGTCAAGGGTGTCCGTGTACGATAAGCCCTAGTAATCTAATGTATAGGTCAGGATGTACTTAAACTAAATACAAGCGAGACTTTGGAAATGTATGCATCCCATACTACATACTTTCCAAATCAAGCCGTTGCCTCCAAGTCCTAAATTTTGGGATTTTTCAAGAAACTATTTTTATAAATACTTCGAAAGAGAGGGGCTTTATGTAAAAAGCCGTTTGGACCTCAAACAAATAATGAAAATTTGTTTTTTCTACTTTTTGGTATGGGAAAGCTTATTATTAAAGATAAAATTTATTTAAAATATATTTAGAGTTTATTTTGTAAAGATTTAAACAAATATGGTATTTTTGCAAATATGGAATTTAAGTGGATCTTGTGCAAATGCTTTCTTGGAAAGCAAAAATCAGAAATTTTTGTTTGGAAAATCTATTATTTATTATTAGGTATTATTTGTGAATTTTCTGTATTTTTCTGATATATATTTGCCCTATTTGCAAATATTACAAAGAGAGGGGCTTTTGTGCAAAATTACCACTTTGAGTACAAATCCGAATTTTTTAATTTCTAGGACTATGCTTGATGGTTGATTAACTCATTAGTAAAAGGATTTGGTTTTATTTTAATTTATTTAACTTATTTAACTACTTTATTAAAGAAATGTTTATATATGTGAAGTAATAATTTGTTAAGGGATGTTTCCATAAACTTGTAAAACCCTAAAAACTCCAGATTTTCGCCTATATTATGACCACTACAGCCATCTCTCTCCTCTACAAAAATAAGATATATTTTTACTATTAATTTCTTGGAGTTTCAAAGCGATGATCTTGGATTTTGCAAAAGAAAAGTTTTTTTCTCATTCTTTATTAATTCGATTGATTTCTTCATTAAGGTTTAGTAACATATGTTTGATTTCTTATTGTTAAATATATGATGAATGTGATGATTTGTCTACTAGAAAGCATGTTAAGGATTGGTATGAAGATATAATAATTTTGATGAGTAGATGAACTAAAAATTGAATCTTTTCATGAAACTATGCTATGGATGATTAAAATTATATAAAGGGGACTTGAGATTTGTTAAGAACCTAATAGAGATCGTGGGTATGTTGTTTTCTATCATATGCTTGCTGATTTGGTTGAATATAATGATGATATGATGTGGATTGCACAATTAGAATGAAGATGAGAGATCTTTACTGATGAACTTATATATATATACACTGTTTGAGATTTTGATGAATGATAACTTGATTTAATACTCGTTGTATGGCTTATTAATCATGGGTAACTATTATAACCAATGGGGTATGTGTTTAATGAATTGCAAGATGAGTTTGAGTCAAAAAGATTAAATTTTTGGAGGTTGAAGTTGAGGGTTTTCTTCAGATCTGACACTATATGGCCGAAATTGTGGTTTTGTCTGTTTTGTGAAGTTTTCAATTTGGATATGACTTGTTTTAGTACTGGGCTCGAATCTAAACCTTACACTACTTTTAACTGATGGATTTCGATGTTTAACTGATGCTTAAACATGCACATATACACACCTACACATAGTATCTTGTTGTTCTTGAAGAAAAATGAGTTTTGTGAGTTTTGCGGAGTTTCGAGTTGGATTTGAGTTATTGGTACTGAAATAATCTTGAACATCATAACATTTCTAATTGATGAGATTTTGATGTTTTTAAACTGATGCAAACACACACATATACACACTTACACACACACACACACACATATATATATATGCACATATTGCTGTTTTAAAGAAATTTTGTGCAAACTTACTCTTTGATGTATTTGAAGTGGTTTTGATTTATTTTATATACTCCCATATGCTATACAAGTCATACTAAACCATCTCAGGATTTTAGTTTTGCAAATTTAAGATTTTACAAAGAACTATGCATGTATCAGTAAAACATGCACGAAATTTCAAAACCTCAGTCTGTTGGAATTTACAGTCGACCGCTTTGCTTTTGAACTGAAGATGGCAGTCGACTTTCAGTTCTTGAGTTTCAGATTTTTGCAGGATAGTCAACCGGCTATTTTCGACAGTCGACTGTCATTGTTCTGACTGATGGGTTTTCTTGAGTTTCGAATTTTCGTAGGACAGTCGATCGGCTATTTTCGACAGTCGACTGTCATTGTTCTGACTGATGGGTTTTCTTGAGTTTCGGATTTTCGCAGGACAGTCGACCAGCCATTTTCGACAGTCGGCTGTCATTGTTCTGGCTTATGGGTTTTTTGAGTTTTTCTGATGTTTTCTTTAAACGATTGGTTCTTCAATATTGTGGATTATTAATCTACTGTTTAAAATGACGTTTTGCTATAGATTATAGTATTTTACAGAAATTTATATTGTGTTTATAATAGAATTTAAATTACATTCCAGAGATATATGTGGTCTTCAAAAGAATTGATGTTTTGTGATATTCTACGACTTAAAAATATGATTTTTAGTTATTTAATGGATTTAGTATTTTATTCAAATTCTGGAATTTTATGAATACATTATATAAATTGAATTTGATAATTTTTTAAGAAGTTTTCTTAAATGTAAAAATATTGATAATGAGATTATGAGTTTTTTTTGAAAAGTTTTGGTATTGATGGTTGAGTTATGAGTCGTTAGAGATTGAGTAGGGCCCTAACTATCGGCAGTTGAGATTTTTGTTGTTGTTCAGTTAAGTTAAGCCCGTTATGGTACACCAACTCTAAGAGATTCGCAATCTATTAAATAATTAATTAACTTAACAAGATAAGGGCAGGGACTAGATGGTGATATGATCAAATGAGAGCAAACGTGAGTTATGGACTCCAGGATGATCCAAGGAGTGAGATATTCCCCAGTATTCCGAGACGATGGAGTAAGAGCCACAGAGTGATCCGCGGAGTGGGATTGATCTCCAGTATTCCAAGGACGAGAGCGATGCTCATGGGATATTGTGCAATGAGGGTTCCAGGATGACCTGTGGAGTGAGGTGTTCCCCAGTATTCCGGGACGATGGTTGAAATAGGCCACAGAATGATCCAACGTGAGTGGAATTGGCCTCCAGTATTCCAAGGGCGAGAACTGATACTTGCAAAATGTCTAAATCTCATAGTAGTCATTGTAGTAGGAATAGTTGCATAATGAGGGATTAAACCCTATCAAGTGGAGAACGATAAGGGCTTGCACCGAGCCTATGTAGAGTGGGATGCATAGAATCCGACAAGTATGCATTAGAGAGTCATCATATAGCATTCATGTTTTCTTGACTTGGTTTTATGCATGTTTATTTTCTGTTTTCCTACACTTGACACTTACTCTAGTTTCACTCGATATTTTCATGTTTTATTTACCTCTATTTCATATTCTTTTCGTTACTAATGTTAATATATGTTGTTCATGACTTTATGTTTTATTCATGTTGCATTTCTTTTGATGTCACTCACACCATTATGGCTGACCCATGTAGTTTTGAGGGTTAGGGTTATCTCTAGCCTCATGTTTTACAGGTACGTACTTATAGCTTGGGATTTGGATGCATGGGTTAGAATGATATATGGCTTATGTAAATTGTAAAAGAATGTGTTGTACAAGAAAGATATTGTAAATCAAGGTGTTTAATTTTCCACTGCGCTTTGTAAACAATTGATGTAATAAAAAGTTTTAATTTTTCCTGTATTTGGTTGCTATGTTTATGATTACATTGAAGTTGATCCAAGAATCGTGCCACGTATTTCTGAGATATTACATTGGAAATTCGGGGCGCTACATCTCAAGCAGGTTTCCTTACTAGAAACCCTCGTTCCTGCATATCAACCTGCGGCTCCGGCGACGCGATCACTTGCTCGCCACTTCCCCCATTTAGTCTCGTCCTCAAACTCGGCCCGCGATCATCTCCCACGATTTCTTCAGCGTCCGAGTTAGTCACTTTCAATCGTTAAGACGGAAGTCTCCAAGTTGGCCCTAATGGTTGATAAGTGTAGGCAACTAACGTAGACAAAGTCGATGACTCAAATATAGTTCAAGTCACTACCCGTATCTTAAACAACCTACGACACAAAAACAACAAGTATTGGGGTATAGAAATACCCCATAACTCTCAATTCAACACTTGAGAGTTGATAACAAGTCATACACATGCAAAGGGACCACTCCTAAAGGTGGCTGGATCTATCCAGCACTTCCAAAAATCATATCAATTACCTACACGACTTGGAATTACAAGTTTATGGGTTTTTTTGGAAAGCTTAGATTCTCTAATCCAAGTCCCTAGTTCATCACTTTAGCAAATTCCAAACACATATTTTCAGAAAATCACAAATGTACAGACTATGCAATCAGCACCAGGTATTGGACACAGCCTAGTCTAAATTCCATATAAAATCAACCCTTTGTCCAAAGCTCATGAAATTGAAGAATATATAACTAGATATACACCACTCCATTTGGTCCAAAAATTGCATCTAAAATCCTACTACGCTAAGAGTTATGACTCTTTGAACATGGCACAAAAATCTTACTGCATTTCAGGCAGAGCCCTTACTCATACATGCAATTCATTTTTGAGACTTCATCAAATGTCATCAAAAAAATATAAAATTTTAGAATTAGGATGTACACTCGTACTAAAAGCTACTAAAACATTTTCAGTACAATCCCATATATAAACAAGCAGCTATGCATTGTGGAACTTCAGTTCCCAAACAGATAGACACAACCTCTGTCTATTGACCAGTTGTAGTTTAACAATTTTTTTGAGGCATCAAAAAATTTCAGAAAAATTTAAAATTTGGGATTATGGTTATAGACACATACAATAACATCCATGAAAATGTTTAGCTAAAACTACCCAACCAAAATTGAGTTATGATTCTTGAAAGTCATGACAAATTCTCTCAAGCAACAACTTTTTCACCTAGTTACTGTCTGAAATTTGGACTAATGTTTGGGCTATTAAATGGTCTCCAAATATTATGAAAAATTTCATGTAAGCTCTAGTTTCATAGGAGAACAAGCCCTAAAAATTTGAGTTCAAAATTCCACACCATTTAAGAGCTAGAAATTCTTTAAGCTACTTATCACAACATGTTTCTTACCGAAAAGAGATCATGAAAGAGTTGTTCTTTCTTACTTAACTTATCATTTTCTTAGTAAGTTAATTCCTTCACAAATGACCACCAAATTCTTAACTGCTACCTCATGCTAAAAAATAACATACACACAAAAAGAAACTAAAGTTTAGAGTTTTTTAAAGAAATCACCCACTTTTGTAGTTGCAAGAAACTCCTTGTATGTTTTTGCTCCTTGCTCCTTGAGATTGCACCTTGCTCCTACTTCACTTCTACTACTCTTCTACACTACTAAAATCTCTTTTGATTTCTTACTTAAAAACTCAAGCTTTTTTTTTTTTTTTTGAACACAAGAATAAGAACAAGTGAAAAAAGGATGAGAGAGTGAGTGAAGTGAGCATTTATAGAGTGAGTGGGAGTTAGGGTTTCCCCTCTTGAAGCTAGGGCCGTCCAACTTGGGTGTAGGGTGAGGATGAGAGTAGAGTGAGTTAGTGGAGGTGAAGGGGTGAGATTAATGCCAACACACCAAGACTAGAAGCTTCAAGAGTCAACTTGGAGTCTTCATGAAGAGCCTCACATGGCACAATGTCCCCCATTTGGATCTCATCAAGATTGGTGCTAAGGTTTGATTAGGATAATGGTTAGCTTTAACCCTCGGTTACTAACCCTAAGTCACCATACCCTAACCCTACCCTAGTGCACAAATGTGCATGGTTATTCAATTCAATAATCATGCACCAATCCATTCAAGTCTCAACTTAGTAAAAATATAATTAATATACATAATAAAATATTTTATCTTATTCTGGGATATTACATTACTCCCTCCTTAGAGTAGTTTAGTCCTCATAACTATACTTAGTCGTGAGGAAGAAAAAAAATACATTATACTTCAAATAATTCAGGAAAAGAAGCCTTAATGCGGCTCTCCGGTTCCCAAGTGGCTCCCTCCACGAATTGATTTCTCCAGAGAACTTTCATCATTGGAATGGTCTTGTTCCTTAGTATCTTTTCCCGACGATCGAGGATTTTGACTGGTTGTTCTTTGTATGAGAGGTTCACTTGCAAGGCTTCAGGAATCTCTGATAGTTGATGGCTCGGATATGGTATGTACTTCCTTAACATTGAGACGTGGAATACGTCATGTATTCGGGACAATTCTACCGGTAGTTCCAATTTGTAGGCCATCTTCCCGATTTTCTTCAGAATCCTATATGGCCCGATGTATCTTGGTGCCAATTTCCACTTTTCCCGAATCTGAGCACACCCTTTGTTGGTGAGACCTTGAGAAACACAAAATCACCTTCTTCGAAATCTAATTATCTTCGGCAACTGTCAGCATAGCTTTTCTGGCTTCTCTGTGTTGTCTACAACATTTTCTGAATAAGTTCGATCTTCTCAGTGGTTTGCTGTACGATCTCTGGTCCAAATAGCTGTCGTTCTCCTACTTCGTTCCAGCACACGGGTGTCCTACACCTCCTTCCATATAAAGCTTCATACGGAGTCATGCCAATGCTTGCCTGATAACTATTATTATAAGCGAATTCTACTAAAGGTAGATACTTCTCCCAGATTCCTTCGAAATCCATAATGCAGGCTCCCAGCATATCTTCAAGAATCCGGTTGACTCTTTCGGTCTGTCCATCAGTCTGCGGGTGGAAAGCTGTGCTAAAATCTTGTTGGATCCTATAGGCAAGGCAAGAAACAGTAGAGGGGGGTGAATAGTGTTGTATAAAAATTAAAAACGAAATTGAACTTTTTCTTCTGTTCAGTCGACTTAAAAAGAGAAATAAGTCGACTGAGGCATCAGATTAGAAGAGTATTTTAGACAAGTCTGATCAGTCAACTTATAGCGGAAAACAGTCGACTTACTAGACAAGTTTTCGAAGAGTATATTATACCAGTCTGACCAGTCGACTTAAAGAGGAGACACAGTCGACTGTCCAGGCAAGTTTTCGAAGAGAATTAAAATCAAGTAAAGAAAAATGCAAGTTCAGAGAAATACAACCACAGAGTACACACGATGTATCCTGGTTCGGTCCTCCCGACATACATCTAGTCCCCAAGCAACCCAGTTGAGATTTTCCACTATTATTGAAAAGAAATACAAAAATACTCTACGGCGTTAGACAACAACCTTGTCCAACCCGTAGACCTCTCTCACCACTAGAGAGAGCAAACCCACTCTTCCACCAAGAGTGAAAAACTGACTCTACAACCTAGAGCCCTACTTTCCAACCGCGAGGACCACTCTCACAACCCGAGAGTGAAGAACAACAAAAGAGTTACAATCAACCTATAGCCTTGTTTTGTGATTGTGATTTTGTAAGTGGCTATTCGGTCAACTTTCGAATTCAGTCCAAAACGAATTCAATGTTATATTGGACTGAAAATCAGAGAACAAAGACTTAGAAGATTAGAGTGCTAGTTTGAATATTTGTTATTTTGAAAGCAATAAACTTAAACTTTTTATAAAATGCTTGGATGCTTTCAATGGTGAATCCTAGGGTCTATTTATAGAGAGGAATCCCTTGAACGCTGTATATCAGTTTATAAAACTGATTTAAAACGGATACAATCTTTTGAAATTTGAAAAACAAGTTTTGAATTCTGAAATTTGTCGAAACGACTTGAACAGTCGACTGGGTTGCCATGATGAGTCGACTGGTCAGAGTTTGAAAGAGTTCAGTCAGTTTCGTACTGGTGCAGTCGACTGGTGCCATAAGGCAGTCAACTGGTACTTAACAGCTGATCTAATTCAAACTATTTTGACATTTAATCCTTTGAAAAACACTCAATTATAAAGATGTGTGAGTGTGTGTGAGTGACAAGGCTGTTACATCATTCTAAGACTCAAAAAAGGAAAATTACAATTATTTTTCAAGACATGTAATATAACACATTGAAGCATAAGTCTTGTCTTGAGTCTTGAGTCTTGAGATGGAGCTGTAGCCTTTGTCTTTGTCTTAGAAGCTTGCTTGATCAATCTTGAGCTTTAGAACCTTGTAGCTTTCTTGATCAATTTGCTTTGAGAGCTTCGTTTGAACACTTTGCCGTTGTGTATACATGGTATTGATACAACCTGCAATATATAAGAGGTAGCACAACAACTTTGCATTGTGTTGTAATCATCAAAACCAAGAATCAACATTCTCCCCCTTTTTGATGATGACAACACAATAGCTTACAATAATAGAAATATTACACATGCTCAATGCTCCCCCTAACTAATGTACAATATGCATATGTTGAAAAACATGCACCAAATACACAAACATGCACCAAATACACAAACATACACATATAGCTATTTTTCTCCCCTTTTGTCATCACCAAAAAATAGGAGAAAAAAATAGTAAACAAAAAGGAGCAATTGCAACATAATAAACACATAGCAAAAGCAAATTCATACATAGAAATTTGAAATACATTGTTCAAACTACTACATAAAAACAGAAAATACAAAATAAGTAGAAAAATAAATAAAATGGAGCTAATTAGTCTTCTTCATCTTCATCTTGGGCACCTTGAGAGGGAGGAGGAAACTGAGAGGTGAACAAGTGAGTGAGATGGGAAAGACTGGCTTCAAGAGCGTCTTGATGATACATGATATAATTAACAGAAGTGTAAAGACTCCTAGGATCATCAAAATTAGCATGAGGACGAGATGAACTAGAAGCAGAAGACCGTTGAGCTGAAGTGGCTAAGGGGTTATGAGGTGTATTCCTACGAGGTGGAGAGGTGAGAAGTTAGAGTTTTTACTCAAGGGTAAATGGCTAGGATCAGATCTGGAGAACATCGAGGGACGAGATTGGTCAAAGGTGAAAATAGGGTAAAAGAGTAGCCTCAAAAGAAGTACCAAATTTTGAATATGAAGAAAACTAATTCGCGACAGTCGACTGTATGGTTAGGGCAGTCGACTTAGTCGAGAGCAAAAATAGATAAACAAAAATAGCAAAAATACAACTGGCAGTTGACTGGATTACTGTTCATAGTCGACTTTCCAGTGCATAAAAACTTAGGAAAATAGATATAATGAAAAATACTTGATTAGTCGACTGAAATAAAGTTTTAAGTCGACTTACCAAAGTTAAAACTTTCAAGAAACATCATGAAAACTACAAATTCCTAGTTCTCTTCTTAATGTGATAAAAATGTCTTCCTTAAGTGGTTTAGTAAAGATATATGCTACTTGTTTATCAGTAAAAATAAAGTCTAAAGAAATATTTCCCTTTAAAACATGATCACGTAGAAAATGATGTCTATTATCAATGTGTTTCGTACGTGAATGTTGAACTGGATTTTTAGATAAGTCAATGGCACTTGTATTATCACACATTATAACAGGTTTTGAAAATGAAATACCATAGTTTAATAGGGTTTGTTTCATCCACAAAATTTGGGCACAAGCCAAACTTACAGCGATATATTCAGCTTTTGTAGTAGATAGAGATACCGAATTTTGCTTCTTACTGCACCAAGATACTAGGGAATGTCCCAAAAAGTGACATGTTCCACTAGTGCTCTTGCGGTCAGTTTTACTACCGGCAAAATCCGCATCGCTATATGACAAAAGTTGAAAATTATCGGTCCGTGGATAAAATAAACCATACTCAGACGTGCCTTTAATATATTTTAAAATATGTTTCACAGCTTTTAAGTGAGATTCTTTAGGACATGACTGATATCTAGCACACAAACATACACTAAACATAATGTCTGGTCTACTAGCAGTTATATGTAAGAGTGAGCCAATCATACCTCAATAGATTTTTTGATTGACACTCTTACCTAATTCATCTTTGTCAAGGGTAGTGGTAGTAGCCATAGGTGTGGTCTTACTACTCGTGCTATCCATGCCAAATTGTTTGAGTAATTCCTTAGCATATTTTTCTTGATTAATAAATATGCCTATTGGTGACTGTTTAATTTGCAGTCCAAGGAAATAATTGAGTTCACCCATGTGACTCATCTCAAACTCAATTTTCATGGTCTTAGCAAATTCTTGACATAGATTACTATTAGTGGAACAAAAAATTATATTATCTATATAAATTTGTATGATCAAAATATCGGTCTCAATTCTCCTAATAAACAAATTAGTATCTAGTTTACCTATTTCAAAACCTGTTTCTAAAAGAAAAGTCTTCAATCGATCATACCAAATACGAGGTGCTTGTTTAAGACCATATAAAGCCTTTTTCAGTTTAAAAACATGGTTCGGAAATTGTTCATGTTCGAAACCAGGTGGTTGCTTAACATAAACATCTTCCTTTATAAACCCATTAAGGAAAACACTTTTCACGTCCATTTGGAAAGGTGTAAAATTCATCAAACAAGCAAAAGATAATAAAATATGAATTGATTCTAGTCTAGCAATAGGAGCATATGTTTCATCAAAATCTATGCCTTCTTCTTGATTATACCCTTGAGCAACTAGTCTAGCTTTGTTCCTAACAACTTGTCCTGATTCATCTAACTTATTCTTGAATATCCATTTGGTACCAATTATAGTATGATCAGGAGGTCATGGAACTAAATTCCATACATCATTCCTTATAAATTAGTTTAACTCATCTTGCATGACATTCATCCAAAACTCATTCTCACAAGCTTCTTGAATATTCTTCAGTTCAGAATCCGACAAGAAAGCCGTGTGAAAAATCATGTTAACATGAGATCTTGTCTGAATACCATGTGAAATATCACCAATTATTAAGTCATGAGGATGATCTCTAACTTCAACAAAAGATTTTGGTAAAGCTGAAGACATCACAACAGGATCAGTCGACTTGACTAGTCCATCAGTCGACTGATTCACATCAGTCGACCTATCCGCAAGGGTAGTTTGCTCTAAAGATGTAATAACCTTATTTAAAGGTGATGAATCAGTTTCATCATCTTCAATTAAAGTTGATGAAGGCAGAGATTCATCAAATGCAACATGCATGGATTCTTCAATAGTCAATGTTGACTTGTTGAAGATCCTATATGCCTTACTCCTATTTGAGTATCCAATAAAGATACCCTCATTAGATCTAGGATCAAACTTATCTAAATTATCTTTAGTGTTCAGAATAAAATACTTAAATCCAAATATTTTGAAGTAAGATACTTTAGGAATTCTATCAAAAAATAGCTCATAACATGTTTTCTTAAGCTTAGGCCTAATCAATATTCTATTTAAAACATAACAAGCTGTAGTAACGGCTTCGGCCCAAAAATACTTAGGTAAATTGCTTTCAACAAGTATGGTAAGTGCACATTCTTGTAAAGTCCTATTCTTTCTTTCGACCACTTCATTTTGTGGTGAAGCTCTAGGAAATGCAAATGAATGAGTTATACCATTCTTGTTGCAATATTCTGCAAACGTTTCATTCTCAAATTCTCCACCATGATCACTTCTAATAGTGACTATGGTTAGAGACTTTTGATTTTGAATTCGTTTACAAAAATTAGCAAATTCAACAAATTAAAGCATCATTCTTATGTTTAAAAAGAAAGTCCAAGTGAATCGTGAAAAATCATCTACTAAAACAAATACATACTTACTTTTATTTAAAGAAGCAACTCTAGTAGGGCCAAATAAATTCATGTGGATTAATTCGAGAGGCCTACTAGTAGAAATTACTTCTTTCGTTTTAAAAGTAGATTTAATTTGTTTACCTAGTTGACATGCATCACATAACTTATCCTTTTTATAGGATAGTCTTGGCAGCCCTTTAACTATGTTGTACTTAGACAATTTAGCAAGAGTTTTTATATTCACATGGCCAAATTGCTTATGCCATAGCCAAGAATCATTATTAGAAGCTACTAAGTAGAAATCATTCGAAAAATTATATGACTTTAAACACAATTCATAAATGTTATTCTTCCTAAATCCTTGAAAAATTATATTTTGCTTGGTAGAGTCGTAAATTAAACATGCATCTTTTTCAAACATGATTTTATATCCCTTATCACATAGTTGGCTAATACTTAAATAGTTATGCTTAAGTCCACTAACTAGAAAAACATCTTCTATTGAAGGGTTAGTGTGCTTACCGACCATGCCTATTCCAATCACCTTCTCTTTGTTGTTGTCACCAAATATGACTGTTCCTCCATCAATTTATTGTATGGAAGATAGGAGGTTGGCATGACCAGTCATGTGCTTTGAACATCCGCTGTCAAGTATCCACCGATCTCTTTTAGGTACCTATAAAATTTTCAATGTGAATATGGTACCCTTTTCATTGGGTCCAAAAGAGATTAGTTTATGGGAAACCAAACCCAAAGAGAGTTTGATTTTCCACCAAATGCAGAAATATAATTAACAGAATTACATACAGAAAGAATGTATGAATTAATGTAAGTAATTCTATCTTTTGGACTCAGATTGACTGGAACCCATATATTTTTGCTCTGTCCAGTCAAATTTATCGAACCTTTCAGTCGACTATTACTGAAATCCAGTCGACTGTGAGGTAGAATAGGTCAACTTATCTGAGGTTTTTATTTCTTTGAATGAGACTCAGAACCTATGGACAGACGACTAATACTTGGGTTCAGTCGACTGGTCTGAACTATAGATTTACCTTTATCATTAAAACTTATAGTTTTAGGCTTTTCAAAAAAATCATACAATTTATTCTTAACACTAGAAATAGATACAAATTTATTTACACTAGTATTCTTAGAGACGTGAGGTTTTTCAAGAGACTTTTGAAAACCAAGTCCAAACCTTTTATTAGTTTGTACTTGATTTTGGAGAACATCATTTAAATTCTCCTTTCCTTTATTAAATTTAGATATATTCTTGGATATCTCTTCATATTTTTTTTTAGAGACACAAGATCTATATCTAAACTAGAAAGACGAGAATTTAAAGATTTCACTTTTTTATCAAGGTCAAGATTCTCTTGGAAAAGTGTTTGAATTACTTTCTCCAATTTCTTAACTCTAATTTTTTCTTTCTTAAGCTCTAGAAAAATCTTGTTGAAAGCATCAAGTAAATCATTAGAATCATAATCATCACTTATTTGATTTTGAGACGCCATAAAGCAAACGTTAGCAACCTCGTTTGTCTCTTCATTTTCTTCTTCCGATGAAGATTCGCTATCATCCCAAGTTGCTTGGTATGCCTTTTTGTTCTTCATGAACTTGGTCTTTGTGTACTTGCCCTTCTTGAAGTTGGAAGCCTTTCCTTTAGATTTAGTGTTCTCTAGTGGGCAATCCTTCTTCATATGACCTGTTTTGCTATACCTGAAACAAGTTGGAAGTTCATTAGTATCCTTAGATTTTGAATTAAACTTACCTTTCCTTAGGAACTTTTTGAATTTTCTCGTCAACATGACTATCTCTTCCTCATCTTCTTCTTCATCCTCGGAGTCCGACATGGCTTTGAATGCTAGTGTCTTCTTCTTTGATTGTTGAGGTTCTAGATCCTTCTTACGTTATTCAATTTGTACCTCATACGCCATAAGATTTCCCACAAGATTCTCAAGAGAAAGTTGTGTTAAATTGTTGGCCTCTTCTATGGCGGTGGTCTTCTTCTCCCATTCGGGGGTTAGTGCACGAAAAACCTTCTCACCATTTCGACTTGAGTGTATGTCTTTCCAAGCACCACAAGTGAACTTGTAATGTCCGTGAACCTTGTAATCATCTCAGACACATTCTCATTCTCCTTCATGCGGAACATCTCGAACCTGTGAATAAGATTAGATATTTTAGATTCTTTTACTTTATTTGTTCCTTCATGAGTTACCTCGAGTGTGTGCCAAATTTGATGTGCGGTTATTGCATTGGACACACGGTTGAACTCTTCCTTTGTAAGGGCATAAAATAGCGCGTTCATCGCCTTTGTATTGTTCATTGTTTGGCTCTTCATGTCATCGTCCATTATGCATATGGAATCGTAGGAGCGATGTACTCGGTCTTCGTCATGTTCCATATCTCATAGTTGATGGACTGGAGGTAGATCTTCATTCTACACTTCCACTAGTTGTAATTGGTTCCATCGAAGAGGGGTGGCCTTTGTGTGGATTTGCCTTCATGGTATTGGTTTGCATTAGAAGTAGTTGCCATTGCGCTCAACCAGGCTCTGATACCAAGTATTGGATCCTGTAGGCAAGGCAAGAAACATTAGAGTGGGGTGAATAGTGTTGTATAAAAATTAAAAACGAAATTGAACTTTTTCTTCTGTTCAGTCGACTTGAAAAGAGAAATAAGTCGACTGAGGCGTCAGATTAAAAGAGTATTTTAGACAAGTCTGATCAGTCGACTTATAGCGGAAAATAGTCGACTTGCCAGACAAGTTTTCGAAGAATATTATACCAGTCTGACCATTCGACTTAAAGAGGAGTCGCAGTCGATTGCCCAGGCAAGTTTTCAAAGAGAATTAAAATCAAGTAAAGAAAAATGCAAGTTCAGAGAAATAGAACCACAGAGTACACACGATGTATTTTGGTTCGGTCCTCCCGACCTACATCCAGTCCTCAAGCAACCCACTTGAGATTTTCAACTATTCTTGAAAAGAAATACAAGAATACTCTACGACGTTAGACAACAACTTTGTCCAACCCGTAGACCTTTCTCACCACTAGAGAGAGCAAACCCACTCTTCTACCAAGAGTGAAAAACTGACTCTACAACCTAGAGCCCTACTCTCCAACTGAGAGAACCACTCTCACAACCCGAGAATGAAGAACAACAAAAGAGTTATAATCAACCTATAGCCTTATTTTGTGATTGTGATTTTTGTAAGTGGCTATTTGATCAACTTCTGAATTCAGTCCAAAACGAATTCAATGTTATATTGGACTGAAAATCAGAGAACCAAGACTTAGAAGATTAGAGTGCTAGTTTGAATACTTGTTTTTTTTTGAAAGCAATAAACTTAAACTTTTATCAAATGTTTGGAAGCTTTCAATGGTGATTCCTATGCTCTATTTATAGAGAGGAACCCCTTGAACATTGTAAATCAGTTTATAAAATTGATTTAAAACGGATATAATCTTTTGAAATTCGAAAAACAAGTTTTGAATTCTGAAATCTGTCGAAACAACTTGAACAATCGACTGGGTTGCCATGATGAGTCGACTGGTCAGAGTTTGAAAGAGTTCAGTCAGTTTTGTTCTGGTACAGTCGTCTGGTTCCATAAGGCAGTCGACTGGTACTTAACAGCTGATCTAATTCAAACTGTTTCGACCTTTAATCTTTTGAAAAATACTCAATTATAAAGATGTGTGAGTGTGTGTGTGTGTGACAAGCCTATTACATCATTCTAAGACTCAAAAAAGAAAAATTACAATTGTTTTACAAGACATGTAATATAACACATTGAAGCATAGGTCTTGTCTTGAGTCTTGAGTCTTGAGTCTTGAGATGGAGCTTTAGCCTTTGTCTTTGTCTTTGAAGCTTGCTTGATCAATCTTGAACTTTAGAACCTTGTAGCTTTCTTGATCTTTGAGATCTTTGTTTGAACACTTTGCCTTTGTGTATACATGGTATTGATACAACCTGCAATATATAAGAGGTAGCACAACAACTTTGCATTGTGTTGTAATCATCAAAACCAAGAATCAACAAATCTGTCCTGGTTCCTAATGTTAATTGCAGACTCTGCTAGAAACGAGATGTAAACCTCGCATCCCTGTCAAAAACTATGGATACTGGTACTCCATGTAGCTTCACTATGTTTTCAATGTAAACCTCTGCTAATTTCTCAAGTGACCAGGTTGTCTTTACTGATAGAAAATGTGCGGACTTTGTTAGCCGATCTACAATGACCCAAACTAAGTCGTTTCCCTTAGAGCTTCTGGGCAACCCGGTAATGAAGTCCATACTAATGTTCTCTTATTTCCACTCTGGAATGGGCAGAGGCTGTAATAATCCACCTGGCTTCTGGTTTTTGGCTTTGATCTGCTGGCATGTTAGGCACCTGGATACAAATTCTGCTATGTCCCGCTTCATCCCAGACCACCAATAGTACTGCTTTACGTCCTGATACATCTTGGTGCTTTCAGGGTGTACTACAAGTGGTGTGGATTGAGCCTCCTTCATGATATCTTCTCTCAATTCTTTATCCTTTGGAACACACCTGTTGCCATACTAGAGCGATCCTTCTCATATACCGAATACTGAAAGTTCTCCCTCATTCACTTGCTTCAATCTCTATGTCTCCTGTCTGAGCTTTTTTCACTTGCTCGTTCAAACTCGGTTGTAAAACTAACTGTGCCAAAATTGCACTCAAGTTTTGGGTAATTACCTCGATGCCTACTTGCCTGATCTCATCTTCTAACTCCTTTCTTGTTATAGTAAGTGTGGCAATACTCCTCTTCTGGCTGAGTGCATCAGTTACAACATTAGCCTTTTTGGCCTGATGTCTTCCAAGACTTCCAGCCATTGCCTCTGCCTTATATTTAGATCCTTTTACTGATATATATATTTCAAAATCTTGTGGTCGGTATACATCTCTACCTTTGCTCCGTAAATGTAATGTCGCCACAACTTCAAAGCAAAGATTATGGCTGCTAGTTCCAAGTCATGAGTAGGGTAATTCCTTTCATGAGGTCGGATTTGTCTCGATCCATAGGCTATGACATTCCCTTCCTGTATCAGTACACATCTGAACCCCAAATATGATGCATCGCTGTAGATGACATACCCCTGGTCAGCTTGAGGCAAAACCAAAATGGGTGCAGAGATTAATTTGTTCTTCAACTCTTGGAAGTTCTCTTCACATTTCAATGTTCAGTAGAAGCTCTGGTTCTTCCTGGTTAATGCTGTGAGTGGCACTGCTATCCTGGCACAATTTTGAATAAACTTCCGGTAGTATCCACTCGTACCCGGAAAGCTTCTTACTTCCTTTATTGTCCTCGGCTGTGCTCACTCCTTAACTGCTTCTATCTTCTGCGGGTCTGTGGACACTCCCTCCTTAGAAAGGATATGGCCAAGAAATGCAACTTCCGACTTCCACAACTCACATTTAGATAATTTGGCATACAATTGATGCTCCTGCAACTTGCTTAATACTGTGGTCAAATGTCCTGCATGTTCTTCTGTCCTTAAGTACACCAAAATATCGTCGATGAAGACCATGACAAATGAGTCGATAAACGGCCATAAGATTCGGTTCATCATGTCCATGAAGATTACTGGAGCATTGGTCACTCCGAATGGCATTACTAAAAACTCATAGTGCCCATGCCGAGTCCGAAAGGTTGTCTTAGGTACATGTTCTTCCTTAACTCGAACTTGATGATAACTGGACCGTAGGTCGACCTTGGAAAATATTGCTGCTCCTTGAAGCTGTTCAAACAAATCATCGATTCTGGGAATCAGGTACTTATTTCGAACAGTGAATTTATTCAATTTCCGATAATCGATACACATTCTTGCAGTCCCATTCTTCTTCTTAACCAGTAAGACTGGTGCTTCCCAGGGTGACACACTTGGTATGATAAGTCCCTTTTGCAATAGCTCTTCAACTTGTTTCTTTACTTCATTCTGCTCCACAGGTACCATCATGTAAGGTGTCTTCGATACTGGAGCACTGCCTGGTTGGATTAAAATGTTGAATTCTACATCTCTGTGTGGGGGTAGTCCCGGTAATTCTTCCAGGATTACGAGTGGAAAATCTGTAGTACCCCATATTTATAAATATTGTTTTTAAGATTTATAAATGAATTAAAATGATTTTTGGAGATTTAATAAATATTTTTCTGAAGATTTACCTTTTTACATGTGCAAAACACGTGCAAATATTTTCTTGGGATATTCAAAGTCAAAAATTATTTTGTGGAAAACCATTATTTATTATTACATATTATTTGTGAATTTTCTGGATTTTTCTAATATTTATTGGACCTATTTGCAAATATTATGAAAAGAATGACTTTTGTGCAAAATTATCAAATGGGGTTAAAACTCCAGATTTTTAAATTTTTGGGCTGGGTGTAATGCCTAGTCAACTCAGGGTTAAAATTTTTACTTTTTGTTTTGATGAATTTGACTTATTTTACAAGCTTCGATAAAAGATGATCTTTTTGCAAAATTGTCATTTTGAGGGGTAAAAGTGTAAATTATTTTTTGGGTTTTCCCTACAGTGCCGGCTGATGCTAGTGGGGGTCTTTTTGATTTTTGAACTCAATTAAATTGATTTTAACTAATTTCCTAGTATGGAAATCTATTTATGTAAAGATATATTTTAAAAGGAGTATTTTGCAAATGTGTTCAAAACCCTAATTCTCTTGATTTCCAGTCTATTTAAAAGGTGGAGTGCAGCCGTCTTTTTCTTCACAACACAAAGGATTTTATTACTATTATTTCTTGGAGATTTAAAGAGAAGATCTTGGATTTCTTATGAAGAATAGGCTTTTCTTACTTTCTATTTGTCTTCGTTCGATTTCTTCGACAAGGTGAGTGATATAATTATTTTGTTTTGTTCTTTGAATGTTGTATATGGTGTTTCATCTATTAGAAAGCATGCTAGGATTTGGGTATGAATTTATATAATGGATTAGATGAATTGGTGAATTAAAATTGGATCTTTTATTAAACCTAATTATTTATGAGTAGAATTGCATGTGGATGATTTGAGATTTGTTAAATAACCCATTATAAATCATGAGTAGGCTATTTCCTTTGGATTTATGCTGATTTGTTTGAGTATGGTGGATGTTATACATATTTTGATTTAAAGATGAGATTATTATTGAGTTTGGATGAACGCAATTTGATTATGGAAATGTTAAATTTGTTTAAGTTCATGAGCTAATCATGGTAATTGAGTTTGAGGAAGTTTGAGGAGGAATAATGAATTAAGAGATCATGTATTGAGAATTGGATTTGGGATAAATCGAATTGGATTTGATGTAATACAACTAAATTGGGAATTTTGTGATTTGTGAAAGGTTTTATTTGAATTTGGATTTCTCCAATACTAAGATTTAAATCTGAAAACTTATTAATTTTAATTGATGGATTTGTGATGTTCTTTTGGTGCACAAACATGCACCAACATTTTTCATGAAGATCGTATTTCATTGCTTTTGAAGAAATTGAGTCTTTATGTGTTTTCTAAGAATTTGACTATATCCCAACTTATTTTGGTATTGATATGGTTTGGAATATAAAAACGAAGTTATTTTGATGTATGATTGATTCTTAAAAACTCTACTTTTGATATATGCACAAATTCGTTTTCTATTTGAAGAAAATCAACAAATTGCTATTTTGATTTGTTCAAGTGGCTTTGATTGGTTCTCATGGATCTTTGTATATTCTATAAGTATTATTTGATCATATCAGAAATATGTTTTTCGCAGAATTCGTTTTTATAAAGTAAAACTTTGTATCAGTTGAAATGTGCACCACTAAAAACTGCAGTCTGCAGGTCGACAGTCGACCGGTTGAATTTTACAGTCGGCCATCGCTACCTAGCTGCTGTGTTTTCTCATTTTCTTGAAATTTCGTGCGGAACAGTCGACTGACCCATTTTTACAGTCGACTATCTCTGCTTTGTTTTGATGTTTTCTCGAAGTTTTGGATTTTCATCCTGGACAGTCGACCGATGACTTTTTGCAATCGACTGCTACTACTTAGAATTATTTTCTTGAAGTGTTGGGTTTTCTTTCTGGACAGTCGACCGACTGCTGTTTACAGTCGACTGTTATTGATATTTTCTTGAGTTATCCTGATGTTCTTTAAACAATTGATTCTTTAAAAGTTTTTGGATCTATAACTTACTATTCTAGATATTATCCTTTCTACAGAACATATGTTTTTAAGATGTTTTATTGTTGGGTTTGGATTCTGGAATCTTATAAAAGATTTGGGTTTTGTTGATTGGAGAAGTTTCTTCATATGATCGTTTTGACGACGGATTTGTGAGCTTTGGTCTTTATGATATCTCTAGGAGTTGAGTAGGAGTCCTGTGAACCGGCAGTTGAAATTTGTTGATTTAGACCTGTGGGGTCTTGGGGTTGTTGTTGAGAATTTAAGTCTGGCAGGATATACTAACTCTAGAGATGGGGATTTTTTGTGTTTTAATAATAACCACCTTACGGACAGGCACTAGTAGAGATGTGATGCTTGGGAAACGTAAGTATATGCTATGGTCTGTTTAGTCCAACAGATGCGTTCCATGAATGTTTGTGTTCTGTCTCGAGAGGACATTTGTATGTTCGCGCGTCGAGGGTCTGCAGGCCTATTCGCGGAGCATGCAGGGTACGTTCGTGTGTCGATGGTCGGCAGGCCTATTCACGGAATGTATTTGGTGTATCTGCACGTCGAGCGCCTTACAAGCCTATTCGTGGGGTACACGGTTGGGAGGTGATTCTCCAGTTTTTGAGCTATTTTTGCATGATGCTTGCACATCGAGGGTTGTGGTGCCTATTCGCGAAGTATTCTGAATCTTGTTTTCCATCACCGTAGTAGGATTAGCTGCATAACGAGGGATCTAACCCTATAAAGTGGAGAACGATAAGGGCTTACACCGGACCTAGTGCATAGAATCCGACAAGTATGCATTAGAGAGACAGCATATAGCATTGATGTTTTCTTGACTTGGTTTTATGCTTATGTTTTTCCTGTTTTTCCTACACTTGACACTTATTCTAGATTCACTTGATGTTTTCATGTTTTACTTATTGTTATTTCTCATTTCATTTATTCTTGCTGTTAATACATGTTGTTGATGACTCTATACTCTATATTTTATTTATGTTGTTTTCTCTTATGTCACTCATACCGTTATGGCTGACCCCTGTAGTTTTGGGGGTTAGGGTTATCTCTAACCTCATGTTTTACAGGTAGGTGCCTGTAGCTTGGGATTTGGATGCTTGTGCTAAATTGATGTTATGGATTGTGTAAATTTTTAAAAGAAAGTGTTGTAAAGAAAAAGTTTGTAATTCAAGGTGTTTTGTATTCCACTGTATTTTGTAAATAAGTGTTGTAATAAAAGTCGAAATAAAAATTATCTGTGTTTTTGACTATGTTTACTATTGCAATTGAAGTTGATGGTGGGAATTGTGCCACGTATTTCTGAGATATCATATTGGAAATTCGGGGCGCTACAAAATCCCTTACCACTGGTATCTTTTTTCCTTCTTCAGGTATCTTCATCTTTGCGGTGACTGCAATAATCACTTCTTTTGACCTCTTTCCTCCGTAAAATACGAGCTCCGCTTCCTTAGCTGTGATGGCTACTTTCTTCTCCTTGCAGTCAATATTTGCTTCATACTTTGACATCCAATCCATGCCAATAATTACATCTGTCCCGGCGAAATCCAATTCTAACAAATCGATATTCAAAGATTCTTCGTTGATCGGGAGCTTACAGTCCTTATAGCACCGATCTGTAGTGAGAGTTGCCCCTGATGGTGTAGCTACCATTAAGGCTAACTCTGGAGTTGCTTCTTGCGTGTATCTTAACTTTCTTGAGAATGATTTGGACACAAAAGAATGAGTTGATCCATTATCGAACAAAACAGTAGCCAAATTTTCATTTATATATATACTTCCTGTTACAAAAAGAGTTACAATCTTCATTTATACATCTTCAAACGAAACTTCAAAATATAACCAAAACTTATTACAATGATCCTTCACATACCAGTGATCACGCCCTCATTGTTCTCTGTGTCTTCTTCCTTCAAGGCAAATACCCGACCTTGGCGAACTGGTTGCTTTCCTTTGCTAGTGGTTCCTGATGCTGCTTTGCCGTTGTTCTTTAGGTACTGGGGACAATTTGTCCTGATATATCCTTCCTTCCCATAATGGTAGCACGTCTGAATGGTTCTCCTTTCATTCCTTGGGCACTGATCTCTAAAATGCCCCTGTTCCCTACAGAGGAAACAGCTTCCTGGCTTGCGTCCTTCCGTCTTGTCACCTGTCCTCTGAAATTTCTGATTCCTGCCGTGCTTCTTGAACTTCGATGCTGGGGTAGGCCACTTTCCCCGGTTCCAAGTCTTGGTTCTCCCCTATGGTGCTTGACATTGATTCATATCCATCTCCGTTGTAGTAGCTCGCCTGACCAATTTGTCAAACCTACGGATTCCTAGAGGTACCATCCTGGACCTCAATCCTGGCCCAAGTCCTTGTTCAAATCTCTTGGCTTTCTTCATTTCATCTTGAACCATTTCGGGTGCATAACGCGACAGCTGTGTGAACTTGGTTTTGTATTCTCTGACTGACATGTTCCCTTGTTTCAGAGTGTGGAACTCCATTGCTTTTTCCTCCTGTACATCCAAGGGAAAGTAGTGTTCCCTGAATTCTTCCAAGAATTCTTCCCAAGTTATTGGTTCTTCTCCTCAACTGCGCTTCACTGATTGCCACCACACCCCTGCATCTTTCTCTAGTAGAATCGTAGCCAACCGAACTTTACTATCTTCCGGTGTCATCAAGACTTCAAACACTGTTTCCACTTGGCATACCCAGTCATCTGCGGTGGTCGGGTCAGCCTGTCCCTCGAAGACTGGCGGCTTCATTCTCTTGAAAGATTCGACCATTCTGACTGGATTTGCAGCTGCGTGTCCTTGAGCGGCTCCCGGTGCTGCTGGTGGCGGTGCCTGGTTTCTGTTTGCCTCAACGAACACTCCTAGCATTTGATACAGTCGAGCAAATTCTGCTCCTATGTTGAGGCTAGTGTCGTTGGCCCCACTTCCTTCACCTCCTGTTTGCCCGCTTCGGCTATTTCTGGTTCTTCCAGACATCTGAATGCTAATTCTTATCACTAACTTGCTATTATAGTGTAAACTCATATCATACAGAAGTAGACAAAATACTAGTTCTTCATTTATACATAAGAAAGGTTACATTTAGTATTCCATTTGTACAACCAAAAGACTGCCACCATCGGTGTAGTCAAAACATTACACCAAAAAATATTACCCCATGCATCATGTGTTGGCAGAAAGCATTATCATTTATACATCAAAATATCAAAATAAGACATCCTAGGATCCTCCATAAGGCCAGGTCACATATGTCCCTGACATGGTGATCACCGGTAGCAGAGTACTCAGCGGTCGTCAGCTATTATAACTGTGTCTGTTGCTGGGCAACCTTGGCCTGCAAGTCTCCAAGCCTAAGCTCTAGCTGAGCCATTCTCTCCATATGCTGATGCCTTATCAACATTATCTTCCTCGAGAGCCTCCTCTTCGACCTCTTCAGTCTAGCCACCTTGCCTGTTAGTGGCCATCAGGGAATGGCCGCAATTCTCTAGGCGGTCCTCCAAGTGCCCATGGCTCCATCGGTAGGCAGGCCAAGTCCCTGAACAGTCTGCTGATGGCTTGCTCCACGGCAGTGGGCTGTGGAGGTGGAGGTGGAGGTGGAGTAGCTGGAGTACCTACTGGATTTGGTCCAGCCCGAGTCCCGTTTGCCAATCCATTCTGCGCGTCTGCCAACTGTTAGGAGAAAACACTATGAGAATTAGTCCAGATATAGAAAATTATAAAACATAAGTTGAAAAAGAACAACAATATGAATTATAACAATTCGCTACTGGCTAAACCCAACTCTCTTAGTGGCATCCAAGTCTATTTTCCTGTTATGTTGGACTATAGTCTGAAGGTTGCTTTGATACCAACTCTGTAGCACCCCAAATCCCCATACTGATGATTCGTGACACAACCAGAATATTTCCTTCAAACAGTCACAATACAGGAAAATGCAGGAAAAATTTAAACAAATTTTATTCCATGATGTACAAGTTCAAGTGTTACAATTATACACTGTCTCAGAAATTACAAATCAGAGTTTTACAAAAATAAAAAAAATGTAAATGATTAACACTTGATACTTTCACTTGGGCACACCATCTGGCTTGGGCTTCCTTGGTCGGCAATCTACCACCTAAAAGAGTGGGCACGTAAGTAATCCTACTGACGCGAGGCTGATAAAAGCAGTGATCTCCGAACTAGACAATCAAGATTGAATGCAAATAGAAAAGTGCCTAAAAGGAGGGAAAGTGGAGTCGGGTCAAGGGTGTCCCTGTACGATAAGCCCTAGTAATCTAATGTACTGGTCAGAATGTACTTAAACTAAATGCAAGTGAGACTTTGGAAATGTATGCATCCCATACTACATACTTTTCAAATCAATTCGTTGCCTCCAAGTTCAGGGTTTTGAACCCCCGCCATGCATTCTACTCTTGTATTCATCATGTTCCTGATAGATAGATCGTGGTTGGTAAGGTTGCAGATTAATCGGTCACATCCGTTTCTTCAGTCACTTAGTGGTGTCTCGGTTTGCTACTAGTGCCTGATGCACGGACCCCACTCAAAAGCTATGAAGAACTTAAAGATACACTGCATCATAGCTATGGTGCCGAAGATTCACAGGACCGCAGCCCATATGACCCGTTCGTGTCCACCAGCATAGAACTTGACGGCCTCGAAGATCTAATTCCCCCTATTCGCCAGGAAATCCCATCCTGTTCTTACCACGGTACTTCAAGAATAAACAGTGCAACATACGCACTGCAGCACGTATCCCTAATGACAGGAGAGTAGAACACCTGACTACTAGTCGCTAGAAAGTAATGCAGTTTATAGGTGACGGTAAAATCTAACTGACATTAAGTCTACCTAGACATTTTACAAGGGTATGGTCACCAACTGATTCCTAGTCTAAGTTATGCCTAGTCTCAAGCGGTTTCCCTACTAGAAACCCTCGTTCCTGTATATCAACCTGCAGTTCCGGCGACGCGATCACTTGCTCGCCACTTCCCCCATTTAGTGTCATCCTCAAACTCGGTCGATGATCATCTTCCATGATTTCTTCAGCGCCCGAGTTAGTCACTTTCAATCGTTAAGGCGGAAGTTCCCAAGTTGGCATAATGGTTGATAAGTGTAGGCAACTACTAACTTAGACAAGGTCGACGACTCAAATGTCGTTCAAGTCACTACCGGTGTCTTAAACAACCTGTGACACAAAAATAACAAGTATTAGGGTATAGAAATACCCCCTAACTCTCAATTCAACATTTGAGAGTTGAAAACAAGTCATACTCATGCAAAGGGACCATTTCTAAAGGTGGTTGGATCTGTCCAGCACTTCCAAAAATCATATCAATTATTACACAACTTGGAATTACAAGTTTCTAGGCTTTTTGGAAAGCTTAGAGTCTCTACTCCAAGTCCCTAGTTCATCACTTTAGCAAATTCCAAACACATATTTTCAGTAAATCAAAAATGTACAGATTATGCAATCAGCACCACGTATTGGACACAACCTAGTCTAAATTCCATATAAAATAAACCCTTTGCCAAAAACTCATGAAATTTAATAATCTATAACTAGACATACACTGCTCCATTGTATCCAAAAATTGCATCTAAAATCCTATTACGTAGAGAGTTATGACTCTTTGAACATGGCAAAAAAATCTTACTGCGTTTCAGGCAGAGCCCTTGCTCATACATATAGTTCATTTTTGAGACTTCATCAAATGTCATAAAAAAAGTCTAAAATTTTAGAATTAGGATTTAAACTCATACTACAAGCTACTGAAAAATTTTCAGTACAATATCATGTATACACAAGCAGCTATGCATAGTGGAACTTCAGTTCTAAACAGAGAGACACAGCCTCTGTCTACTGACCAGTTGTAGTTTAACAATTTTTTTGAGGCACCAAACAGTTTCAGAAAATTCTAAAATTCGGGATTATGGTTTTAGATACATAAAATAGCATCCATGAAAATTTTCAGTTGAAAATACCTAACCAAAATTGAGTTATGATTCTTGGAAATCATGACAAATTCTCTCAAGCAACATCTTTTTCACCTAGTTACTGTCCGAAATTTGGACTGATGTTTGGGCTATTAAATGGACTCCAAATATTAAAAAGTTTCATGTAAGCTCTAGTTTCATAGAAGAACAAGCCCTAAAAATTTGAGTTCAAAATTCCACACCATTTAAGAGCTAGAAATTCTTTAAGCTACTTATCACAACATGTTTCTCAGCAAAAAGAGATCATGAAAGAGTTGTTCTTTCTTACTTAACTTATCATTTTCTTAGTAAGTTAATTCCTTCGCAAATGACCACCAAATTCTTAACTACTAACTCATGCTAAAAAATAACTTACACACAAAAAGAAACTAAAGTTTAGAGTTTTTTTTAGAGAAATCACCCACTTTTGTAGTTGCAAGAAACTCCTTGCTCCTTGAGATTGCACCTTGTTCCTACTTCACTTCTACTACTCTTCTATAGTACTAAAATCTCTTTTAATTTCTTACTTAAAATCTCTAGCTTTTTTTTTTGAACACAAGAACAAGAACAAGTGAAAAGAGGATGAGAGAGTGAGTGAAGTGAGCATTTATAGGGTGAAGTGGGAGTTAGTGTTTCCCCTCTTGAAGCTAGGGCCGGCCAACTTGGGTTTAGGGTGAGGATGAGAGGAGAGTGAGTTTGTGCAGGTGAAGGGGTGAGATTAATGCCAATGCACCAAGACTAGAAGCAACAAGAGTCAACTTGGAGTCTTCATGAAGAGCCTCACATGGCACAATGTCCCCGCTTTGGATCTCATCAAGATTGGTGCTAAGGTTTGATTAGGATAAGGGTTAGCTTTAACCCTCGGTTGCTAACCCTAAGTCACCATAGCCTAACCCTAACCCTAGTGCACAAATGTGCATGGTTATTCAATTCAATAATCATGCACCAATTCATTCAAGTCTCAACTTAGTAAAAATATAATTAATATACAGAATAAAATACTTTATCTTATTCTGGGACATTACAGTGAATTCTCGACGTTGACGAAGTCTTCTCTCTCTCTTGATCTCTAATTTGAGGTAAATTCCTACATCCTAACTTTATCTCAATTTTTTCCACTTCAAACACTTCAATTTGGGTTTTTTTGCAAACGAGAGTTTTTTGGGGTTTGATTTTGTATCTCGAACTCAAGGGACTAGGAAGAGGCTGGAAAAGGTGGGAATTGAGAGCCGGTCCAACTTTCGAAGAGCGTTGGGCTTGGATTCGAGGTTCTAAGTGAGGCAATTGAAATTCGAAGGTATGCCAAGGTTTAAGCATACACAATAGCCACTGTGAACAATATATATAAATAATTTTTTTATGGTGTGATAATATTATACAGTTAGTTTGATAGGTATGTGAGGCCAAACCAAAGTCTTGATTAGGTTAGTTAGGCAGAACAAGTAACTTTCTAAATCATAATTTTATCTCAAAATTTTCCCATTTCATACACTTCGACTTAGGGGTTTTTGAAAATGAGAATTTTGGAGGTTTGATTTTGTAGCTCAAACTCGAGGGACTGGGGAAGAGGCTAGAAAAGGTGCGAAGTGTCAATCGGTCCAACCCTCGAAGAGCGTTGGGCTTGGAGTCAAGGTTCTAAGTAAGGCAATTGAAATTCGAAGGTATGTCAATGTTTAAGCAGATATAATAGTCACTGTGTATGTGTGTGTGTGTGTGTGTGTATATATATATATATATATATATATATATATATATATATAGAGAGAGAGAGAGAGAGAGAGAGAGAGAGAGAGAGAGAGAGAGAGAGAGAAATGCTCTATTGAAAATGGGTCTAGTTTTCACGGGTTGGAAAACAACGATCTGAGCCATTGGATCGCTCTTGATCGTGATCAGCGGCTCAGATCGAGCCCGCTCATCACCCGTTTCACTTGATCAGCGGAGGGTTAATTTGGGAATTTCGTCCCAAATAACTCTTTGCCTTATTCGCTCTAAAAAAATGAATGAACCTTGGCCGTTGTTGGGAACAACAACCTAGGTTATAAAAAATTGAATCATAGGCCGTTGTTTGGAACAACGACCTACATTCAAATTTTTTGAACCTAGGCCGTTATTCCCAACAAGCCTAGGCTATAAAATTTCGTTGTTTCAAATAACCTAGGCTATAAAATTTTATAGCCTAGGCTGTTGTTGGGAATAACGACCTAGGTTATAAAAAAATGAACCAAACAACAGCCTATGATTCATTTTTTTATAACCCAGGTTCATTCATTTTTTTAGAATGAAAGAGGCGAAGAGTTATTTGGGACGAAATTTCCAAATTAACCCTCCGTCACTTATGTGATATTGGGTGATGGGCGGCAGCGACCTGAGCCGCTGATCACGATCATGAGCGATCCAATGGCTCAGATCGTTGTTTTCCAACCTATGAAAACAAACCTGTTTTCAGTGGAGCATTTCTCATATATATATATATATATATATATATATATATATATATATATATATATATATGAAAACAAACCCGTTTTCAGTGGAGCATTTCTCATATATATATATATATATATATATATATATATATATATATATATATATATATAATGTTCTAAGATTGTACAATTAGTTTGAGGCCAAACCAAAGTCTTTATTAGGGAAGTTGGGAATAACAGACAAGAAAATGAAAGATTGAAATTTAAACAACTATCAGTCAACCATTTTTGAATTCGGAAGAAAATTAAAGAAGATGGTGCAATCAGATTAATTAGTTTACGTTAAAATGAATGATATTGAAGTCTTTGATTGAAGATACAAGTGTAAGTGACGATCTTATGAGTGAATTAACATACACAAATCTCATGTTTTCATATAACAGATTTAGAAGAAAATTAAAGAAGAGGGTTCAAGCAGGTTAATTAGTTTATGTAAAAGTAAATGATATTGAAGTCTTTGATTGGAAGATACAAGCGTAAGTGACGAGCTTATGACTGAAGTAACATACACAAATATCATGTTTCCACATAACAGATATAAAGTAACTATTGTATCATGCAAAAGTTACATTGAGATTATTATCTCTACTACTGTAACTCAATAGTTGGAGTTGTATAATTTGTAGACAAACGTACTTAATTAATCTAATTTTAACCACACATTTTAAAGAGGAGTTATATTAACCATCAAATTTTAATTAATTAGTCAGTTACCATTATATTCTCAAACTTCAAATTTAGTTACGCTATAATTATTTACAAAAGTGTCATTAATATAAAATAAGTGTTGATACTCTAAGAGGTCATGAAGAGTGTGAGCTTAAGAAAAGGGGTGCATAGCACGTGCAAATTACGGGTGAACAAGAATGCAAGAGTTTATTGTTTGTGACTTTGTGCGTACTATCTTTATGTGTGCAAGTTTAACTTTTGATCCACTATACATAGATTTAAGACTTTGACATCAATGGCCATAGCAATGCTTTTTGAGTTTTTGAATTTACAAGGCGTAGAATAGATGAAAGCTCAGGTTCTACACTTGTCTTTTTCAAACGACCTTTGCGTTGATGGTGTTAATTTGTAGTCATGCCAAAAATCACAATTATTGCGATATGCACTACTCTACATTGAATTTTGAGATGGAGGCTTTGTTGTTGCATGTCAGTTTTATGGAACTTCCATGTTTATTTTTATGCTATATTTTGTGTAGCACCCAAATAGATCCATGTTTAAGTCATTGGATAAAGCTCCTTAACCCCCTAAGACTATTACACAAATTTAATCAAAAAACACTATTACACAAATCTATGCGGGTAATATTTCTCTTCTTGGTAAATTTTACAAGTCACCCCCCCCCCCCCCCCCCCCCCCTCTCTTATTCAGGCACTAACACTGCATCAGTTTCTTCATTTTCTTCATTTTCTTCATTTTTATTAAAGTGAAATAATAATTTACCATTTCAAATCAGGGGATTTAATTGCCATTTTAAACTAGGGGATAAAAAAGTTAATTCAATCTAAAAATAACACTGTTTACTCAATAACAGACACAGAATAGTCGGTTGCCAACAACATAATCTCCATGCATGTCAAGAATTTTTTCCCAAAATGACTTTTTTTATGAAAGTTTTTCCACAAATGACCTGTTTTTTTTTATTCCATAAACGCCCCACTCGCTTTTTGAAAAAGCGAGTGTGGTATAATCCATCACGCTTTTTCCAAAAGCGAGTCTTAGGGTTCAGAAAATTTGAAACCTAAGACTCGCTTTTTGAAAAAGCGCGGATCATAATGCCACACTCGCTTTTTCAAAAAACGAGTCTTGGCCTTCTTTGCCCAGCAACACTCGCTTTTTAAAAAAGCAGGGGGAATTAACCCACACTCGCTTTTTCAAAAAACGAGTCTTGGCCTTCTTTGCCCAGCAACACTCGCTTTTTAAAAAAGCAGGGGGAATTAACCCACACTCGCTTTTTCAAAAAGCGAGTGTCGTTTGGGACTTAAACCCCCCACCCCCAAACAGATCTCACTATTCTCTCTATTTTCTCCTTCTTCGCTCGCGAAACCCTAACCCATCGTCGAAATTCTTCGATTTAAGGCCCTATTCCATCAAATTAGCTGTCGAATCACTCATAAATTCTTCATTATCTCATCCCAGTCCTATTGCCCACTTTGAAATTGCTGGTTCTTTCGATTTTTTGGGGATTGCGGTGGTGTTCTTCAAAAAGGGGGTTGAACGATTTGGGGGTGTTTCTCGTGGTTCAATTCTTGCGTGAAGATTGTGGTATATTTCTCAAACTCTATATTTTCTAATGTTGTATATATATTTAGAATTATTTACTTAGAAATTGGTTGATATTATTGGAGGTACAATTTGCATCGTCGTTGAAAATGTGTAAAATTCGGTATAAAATTTATGGGTATTTAGGGTGTAAAATTCGGATAGTTGGTTGAGGTGGAGGTCTATACATTTTGAAAAGGTGGTTAAATGTAGAATTTGTGAGTAAAATTAGGATATTGTTATTAGTAATCAAAACTAGTATAATGCACGTGCGATGCACGTGTAGGGGGAATGAAAAGGACAAAAAAGAAAAAATGTAGTATAATGCTCGTGCGTTGCACGTGAAGGGGGACTGAAAAGGACAAAAAAAACTACTAACACGTGCGCTGCACGTGTTGACACACATACACCAAAGAATAAAAAATTGTTTATTTGTTTGTGAACCTCAATTCTCCCATTATAATAGTTATAGATGTTCGTATGTGTTCTATATCCCTTGGTTTTATATTTTGGTATTGTTAATAATGATTGCTCACTCCACATTGTAGGATACTCTTATTTTTTGAAAAATGCCACGGACTAGGGGACATATGGAGATAGATTCTAGTAGTAGACCCAATCGTGGCAATGGACCACGTACATCTTTTGGCCCACCTCCACGCGGTGGACGTGGTGGTCGTCGTGGTCGCACGGAACGGACTAATGTAAGCTTATAATTTTCTGCATTCGATTTGTTTCATTATCATATAATTAAATGATATATTTCTTTGCTGATGTAAATGTTGTTTTGCAGGTCCCAAGTAACCCAAATGTGGCTGGTACTTCGTCCCCGGCTCCTTCTTCATCTACTATTCTCCTTGGAGGTCCAGATCTCCTCGACCCCGCTCTTCTTACTCTTCAGTCGCACCATCGTTCTAGAGATGTGTGGGAGGGCGATTCGAAGGAGTGTACATTCCGTGGGGGTCATCCACTCCCTATGCACCCACGGATTCACGAGATCTTACGGGATTGCGGACTCTACGGTATTGCACTGATGAGCGGCATCAAGTGCGATCGGCCACTGCTTACAGCACTCCTCGAGAGATGGCGTCCTGAGACCCATAGCTTCCACCTTTCAGTTGGGGAGATGACTGTTACGTTACAGGACATTTCAGTAATCACAGGCCTTCCGGTAGATGGGCAGGCGGTGACTGGATCAATGGACTTCGACCCTCCATATTTAGTAGAACAATATCTTGGTGTCGAAGTGGAGACTGGGGCAGTTATTGGGAAACAGATTCGGTGGAAGTGGTTAAAGGAAAAATTCAAGGACCGATTAACAGATGATTCGACTGAAGAGGAGGTCCACTACTACTGCAGGGCGTACATTCTGACTCTTTTTGGAGGTGTATTGTTCCCTAATTCCAGCGGCCATTCTGTCCCCCTCATGTACCTCCCGCTAATTGCAGATCTTGGATGAGTCGGCCAGTACAGTTGGGGTAGTGCTGCCTTAGCATCCCTCTACAGGAGTTTGTGCCTGTATAGTCTCGGGTCCGTGCAGATGAATGGCCCGATGATATTGCTTCAAGTGTGGAGCTGGGAGCGTATCCACATTGGACGTCCTGTAGTTAGGAAACAATCACCCAACTGGATCCATCTCCCCGAGGACCAGTACATGCTACCTCCTCTTGGTGTGTACTGGTCCGGTAACCTTACTTGGACTGCCAACCCCAACCGGTGCCTGTCCTACTACCGTGATGAGTTGGACAGGTTGGCAGATAACTACGTAGTATGGATGCCATACACGGAGGAGCGTCTAGCTCGACTACCGCCCATTTCTCTGTATAGGCGAGATCTTTGGCTAACAAAAGCACCACTGATCAACTTTAGCACTGTCGAATTCTATTATGTGAACAGAGTGCTACGACAATTTGGTCTGCAGCAGGCGATTCCGGTAGCCGAACCATTCAATGCGGACATTCATAAAATTACTGGAATGGGTCGTACGACAGGACATAATTGGGCGGCCAGCTTCTCGACATATGTGGAGAGATGGAATCTACAAAGGTTCGATAAAATCATCCAGAACATTCCTCCATTTGACTTAGCACTACACGAGAACTATATGGGTTGGTATGGGAGGATGACAAGGCAGTACATCTCTCCGATAGGGCAGACTCCAGCAGGCATGGTGATGCCTATACGTCGACCGACAGCAGAACCAGTGGATGTACATTCAATGCATCTGCCTATGTTTCAACCAAAGGCATCGGCTATTCGTACGATTGTAAGTTTTTTAGTACTGTTAAATTTTTTAATTTTTTTGAACTGGAACTACAAAGTCCAATTTATTATATTTTGTAGATGGCCCAGACTTGGAGTATGGGCAAGAAATGTGCAGCTGTGTTGAGTAGCAACGTAGCCGATGCGGTTAAGGACTTCGCACGCGAGATGCTGACGTCCTGTCGAGCACAAGCTGATGCTGTGGGAGAGGGGGCGACCCTGGATGCTATCTTACACACTCCCTCTCATCGGACCAATACACGTGGTAAGTGAGTGAAGAGAGTTGCCCGTAAACCACCGCGTCGTCCTATAATTGAGGAAGAACAAGAGGATGAAGTGCAAGTAGAGGGTGAGGACCAACAAGAGGAAGAGGAGCCGATAGAGGGTGTGACACAGAAAACTCCATCACCCTTAGGTAAGAGGCAACGACGACGTCCCAACATGTTCACCCCGGACCCGTGAAGACACTTCATATTTTGATTAAGTGATTTTTTGGTTGTAATTATAATGTGAGTCTTGTAATCAACTTTTGAATCTAAATCTTGTAATCAACTTTTGAAAAGTGGAATCAATGAAATTCAAAATTCATTATGGGGTGTGTGCGTGTGGTGTTCTATTGTTAAGGTTTTCTGTTTTTTTTTGGGATTGTGCTGATAAATTGGATTGATTTGTGGATTGTCATAAGAAGTTGGATATGTGTATTGTGGAGATGTGGAATGTAGATTGTGCTGAGAAGCTGGATTGTATTGTTGAATGGAGATGCTAGAGTAGTTTGTGGAATGAAGATGGAGATGCTGGAGTTGTTTGTGGTGTAGTTGTCCCATCAAGAGCTGAACAATTGGTCTCATCTACATACAGAGCAAGAATCGCTTTTTGAAAAAGCGAGTCTAGGTATAAATACCCCGCTTTTTCAAAAAGC
Source organism: Hemerocallis citrina (assembly GCA_017893485.1). NCBI lineage: Eukaryota > Viridiplantae > Streptophyta > Magnoliopsida > Asparagales > Asphodelaceae > Hemerocallis > Hemerocallis citrina. Next base: position 132,588,060 of record CM030362.1, read on the forward strand.
GAGTGTACATCTTTTGGAATTCCAGAGATTTTGAAGCCTCTGGGAATCAAGCAAACTCAACAGTCGCTTTTTGAAAAAGCGAGTCTGGGTATAAATACCCCGCTTTTTCAAAAAGCGAGTGTACATCTTTTGGAATTCTAGAGATCTTGAAGCCTCTGAGAATCAAGCAAACTCAACAGTCGCTTTTTGAAAAACCGCGGTGTTCAGACCTAAACTCGCTTTTTGAAAAAGCGAGTCTTGGTTCTGTATTCTTTTTGGTAGCAGATTGAAGACTCGCTTTCTGAGAAAGCGAGTCTAGTAATTAGTGCCACGATTTATGAAAAAGCGACTGTGAAACCAGTGAAGTATTGATCTCTGGTTATCAACAGATTCAAGACTCGCTTTCCCAAACACCGCGCTTCTTTATACCAAACTCGCTTTCTGAGAAAGCGAGTCTTTGGCTTGTTGAAATAAATCTACAGGCAAAAGACTTGCTTTCTGAGAAAGCGCGGTGTTCTGTATAAGACTCGGTTTTTGGAAAAGCGAGTCTTGCCTATGTTAATGAAATCTTTAAGTTAGATTACGATACTCATAACGCAACAAACACACCAGGACATCAACAAAAATTACAAACGAATTTTCAAAATAAAACTTTGTCGTCTCTATCAACATAATTTAGTACAATTACAAAGTCCAAATTAAAAAGTACAAGCATACAATAGTTAACTGTTCTGAGTTCCACTATTACTGCATTGCCCGCTTATTGTGTCCTTGTAAACCACACTTTGAACATTTCATCCCCGTACCACGACTTGACCTATCTCTCACATCCATGTCATTGCAGAATCTGGTAGTTCTAGGCCTGCCCTTCCTTTTACGTCGTAAACTAGCATCAGGTACTAGTTTTGGTCCATCAATAATAGGCCAATATGCTGGATCTAGAATAGGCTGAAACAGTGGGCCGTATGTCTGTGCTAATGAAGTAACGGTGTAAAATTTATCAACGAGATGCTTGTGATCGATTGCACGATATGCACAAGCTGCCAGTACATGAGAACATGGGATATGGTATAGATGAAATTTCATACATGTGCACGTTTTCGTTCCCAAATTCACAGTGTGCAAGTTCCCACCCTTCCTTTCTCCACCCACCATGCGTATACCCGTTCTCACGGAAAAAACTCCCGGTTGATGATGGAACATTGTAACCTCATGTCCGTTAGCTCTCTCACGGCGACTATCGAGCAGTTCATGTACTCTTCGAGCAAAAATCGTCCCTTCAGATAAAAGTTTACTGGCTTCCTGTCGACGAGTAGTAAAATAAGAGTTCAGACGTAAGAAGATCGTCTCAACAATCGTTGTTACTGGCAAACTACGGACTCCTTTCAAGACTGAATTGAACACTTCTGACAAGTTCGTAGTCATTATCCCGTATCTTCGACCTTCATCTACATAAAATGTCCATTTCTCAACCGGCTTCTCTTTCAACCAATTAGCCGCCTCCACATTTATGTTTTCAAGTTCAGCAAGTTTGGCCATGAACTTTTTGGGTTGGCGTTGACACGCTATAATTTTTGCCTTCTTACGCAATACCTTGCTACCAAATTTACTAAAGAAATTTGTAGCAAAATGACGCATACAATAACGGTGATATCCATTAGGTTCGTTCCAAGCTCCATTTTGTAACTCCATAGCAGACATTATACCGGCGTGACGATCAGAGATAACACACAACTCAGTGCGATCGGTGACATAATATCAGATGCAAGTCATGAACCATGTCCACATATTTATACTCTCTCCATCAACCAATGCAAATGTAAACGAAAATAAGCAATCATTCGCATCTGGGGAAACAGCAATTAGCAAGCAACCCTTGTACTTACCGTACAAGTGAGTTCCGTCAACACTGATAACAGGTCTGCAAGACTTGAAACCTTCAATTGAAGGACCAAATGCCCAGAATATACCCTTGAATGTTTCCTCGCTAGGACTAGACTCATACTTATCCCAGTGAACAACGGTTCCTGTATTTGCTGCTTGAATTGCTGTGAGTAGAAAAGGCAACTTTGTGTATGCTTCTTCGAAGGTACCATACAACCTCTCGATCGCCTTTTGTTTTGCTCGCCAAGCTTTCTTATACGAAATCTGATAATTATATTGTAATTTAACAATCTCAATAATTGACCTCGGTGATAAACCGGTATCCTTTTTTACCACATCAACAATCAGATTACAAACAAGATTGTAATCAATTTTAAGGTGATCCTGATTCAACGTTGGATTCGTACAAGTGTGTGGCCCAACTATCTTCTTCACCACAAAATTCGTTCCGCCTTTTGGAACCATTACTCGTAATCTCCAAGGGCAGCCACCATCACTTACTCCGGGGGACCTTGCACGATCTCCTCAATGGTACGTTTTCGAGGTGCCATTTTGCATTTAACAGTGTACAGTGACGGTGTAGATTTCAAAGTTATGAATTCACGATGTTTTTTGATAGAATACAACTTCACTGCCTGTTGAATCGACTGCTTACTTATAAACTCCTGTCAAACGTACAATTCGTCTACATTGGACGAACCAGACGACTCTTGTGGAACTAGGTGTACTCTAGCACCTTCAGCCATCTCCTCGGTAACATGAGCGTCAACATTGGAGTAGCTATAAGTAGCTCTGACTTCATTAGAACTGTTGTTCGTAGGATTTACATTTGCACCACTATCATCATCATCTTCGTCTCCGTCATCATTTTCACCACTATCATCATCTTCGTCTTCTGTTTCTTCCTCTTCTTCATCATCGTCTAATAAGCTGTTGTTTCAGACTGCATTTTGAAAGAGTTCAAATACACTGTCATTTGGAACAGAGTCAGGAACGGGACTAGGTTGGTGTGGCATCTCAACATTTAGAGAATTCGGGATTGTTGAATTTGTGAAGGTGTTCTCTTGTGAGGATACTGGATTTGGTTCTGAAGATTGAGCGGGGTTAGACCTTATCTGCTGTGTAGGTACTACCCTTATGAAGCTTGAACTAGGAATATCATCTGGCTGAGCATTCACAACTCGAATTTGCTAAATATATAACTCTAATGCAGACCAAGCACAATTGGGATCAAATGTCCTAGCAATCAATGACTTCAGTGCATTATTAGTAGGTACGGGCACTGTCATAAAATACTGACCATCTCCTCTTCCTGCTGCGTATCGAGCTAAAATTTTCACATTCCATTGATTCCTATCCCAATTAGTAACTTCATATATTTTCTCAACTACTTCTTCAAATGTAATGGTACGGGGTACCCAAACTATTTTCGGATCCAACACGCTATAACAACAACCAATCTTTGGATCACGAATTATTTCACCACCAAAGTATAACCAAATAGGAATCTCCAAATCCATACCTACGTTAATTTATACCAATAAGCGAGTTATTATCTACCCAAAAAGAAAACCTAATGAAATTAACAAAATAATGGGGCAATAAACATCATACCTTCACAATAAAGTTGCTTTCCTCTTCAAGTATACCCAAATTCCAACAAATTAAACCTCTATTGGAAGATGGGTTTAAGTTGTCCAAAGCAATTTTATGGATTATTCCACAAATTACGAGGGTACTTTGATGAATTTGAGATGAGAGATGGGTTAGGGTTTCGCTAGCGAAGAGGAAGAGAGAAAGAAGAGAGAATAGTGAGATCTGTTTGGGGGTGGGGGGTTTAAGTCCCAAACGACACTCGCTTTTTGAAAAAGCGAGTGTGGGTTAATTCCCCCCGCTTTTTCAAAAAGCGAGTGTTGCTGGGCAAAGAAGGCCAAGACTCGCTTTTTGAAAAAGCGAGTGTGGCATTATGATCCGCGCTTTTTCAAAAAGCGAGTCTTAGGTTTCAAATTTTCTGAACCCTAAGACTCGCTTTTTGAAAAAGCGCGATGGATTATACCGCACTCGTTTTTTCAAAAAGCGAGTGGGGCGTTTATGGAATAAAAAAAAACAGGTCGTTTGTGGAAAAACTTTCATAAAAAGGGTCATTTTGGGAAAAAAATCGCATGTCAGTTGGTCACTTTTAAAAGTCAAAGGGTCACGTATCTCTTGTTTTTGCTTAGTAACATTGACCTTTAGAGATTCGATCCATCCAATTGTATAGCTCGAGCAAAGACCCTCGGAGTTTCTCTCTTTAGAAGTTTTAGAGAGAGAAACTCGAAAACTTTCAGCAAAAAATCCTAGATCTGAGTTTGTGGGGGCGACGACGGCTAGGGTTTGTCGCCGCCGCCCCGTTCCTTCCCTCCCACCGTCCCTCCAGCCCATCGCTCCACCTTCAATCCCTCTTCTTCCCGCCGCTAGCCGCCACGAGGAGATGGTGGGTCGATCAGCGCCGACCATCTCTTCGGCGTCCTCTTCCACCTTGCCCTCCAAACCTTCCACTCCATGCCACACCTGCGATGCCCCTCGTCCACCTTCGACCCCGGGGGGCGAAGACCCAGATCTGAGAGATCAGATCTGGGCACCGTTCCTCCTCCTTCCCCATCTTCGTCAAGCCCGATCCTCTCAGATCTGGGCGATGCTCCTCCTTCGTCGTCAAGCCTCCGTCGTCTCCTTTTCCTTCCCCATCTTCGTCAAGCCCGATGCACTCGCGGTTCTAGCGCTGTGGATGTGGTTGTGGTATAGGAAGAGAGGAGGCCCATGGTGATGGTGGCGGGGAGCACTACCGTAAGGCTCGAAGATGGGGTGTCGAGGGGGATTAGGTTGGGTTTGGGAGATTTTTTGTTTTACAGTGTGTTGGTGGGGAGGGCGGCAATGTATTGTATTGCACGATTTTGAAGCTTGGGCCCGAAGATGGGATCCCTCCATGATGTGTGTTCTCTTGTCTCAACATTCAGGGGGTCCAACAATGTCGCCAGTGCAGTCTTCACAGCGTCTACTATCATGCTATTGAGTTTCCTCCATCTTAGGTCACTGTCTCTTATAGCGTGTGTGTCTGTATGGTGAGAAATCGCCTAAGAGAGCAAGAGTGTGAGAAAGGTGAAGGTATCCTCTCCATGACTCTCTCTTGGAGTGGGGGTTTTTGGGTGGGGGAGCGAGGTAGTTGTTTGGTGAGAAATCGCCTGAGAAAGCACAAACGTGAGAGAGGTGAAGGTATCCTCTGCACGACTCTCTCTTTGGTAGTGGCTGTGGGAGCTGTTAGCGCGTTTGTAGGTTGAGTGGAGGAGATTATGGGAAGGTGCATCCGGGCTGCTTCTCCTGATGGCCACAGTCGACGGGGCATCACCACAACTATGCCTTCATAATGGAAGCTGACGCCCAACGCCATCGCCCGTTGTGGCGAGAGGAGAAGGTGATACTTCAATTAGCTGGGTCCTGTATTGGTTTTCTGATCGAGAGAGAGAGTGAGAGAGTGGGTGAGTGAAGATGTTGCTCCTCACTACCCTATATTGGTGTTGGTCTGTATTTGTGAGAAATCACTGGAGATAGCAAGGGCGTGAGAGAGGTGAAGGTGTAATGCCCCTGATTTCCACGTAACTGGAAACCGTAACATAAGCTAGAATCTTTTCTTCAATTAGCCACAATACACAGAAAAACAGGGAAATTTAATACTTTTTATTCAACACAAATGTATTACAAATCCGAATATTGCAAAATTGCAATACATTACAACAGTGTTACAATAATACCTTTACAATCCCAAGTGTTACAACTTTCAACATATTACATCAGAGTACAATGAATAAAGAACAACACTTAGTATTTCACTTGGATGTTTTCCAACAAATAAATAGATTACAAAAAATTGTTACAATGGAACAATAGTAAACAACATATAATGCAGCAGAAATGAAAATGACTCTTGCCTCTCCCGCCTTGAGTCCTCCTGAATCCTGTACTTGTACTTCTGCAATTCGGTACCTATTGAAATGGGGATGTCAGTGCATATACTGACGTTTTTAAGGCTGATGACTAGCAGCGATTCTCCACTTAAACTAACAGATTGATGAAAAGAGAAACGTGTATATATAAATGATGTGTCAGTGTATGTTATGCCTTAGACTTTAATATCCTGATTAACTAATGCGATCATGTTCTTATTCTAATGCAAGCAAGTCTCCGGAACAGTATGCGGCCCATACTACATACGCCCTATCTCAAGCCGTTTCTTCATATATAGAGATTTGAACCCACGTTATGAATTCTACTTTGTACACAATCCTGTTCTTGATAATACAACGTGACTGTGAGGTTGCAGGTGGGTCAAGTCCCACCAATGCAGTACGATTATGGTGTCTCCGTTTGCCACTACTACCCAGTGTACCAGACCTCACTCAAAAACAAGGTTGCAGGTACGGTCTAGTTCCGTTACTGTAGTCACTATAGTGGTGATCGCGTTTGCCACTATTGCCCAGCGTACCGGAACTCATTCGAGAACTAAAAGAACATAGGGTCTCGCAAGCGCATGTTAGCATGTAGCATCCCCTGTGGCACCCCTGGGGTATCGCAAGCGCAGGACTGCACGTAGCATCTTGTGGCACCTCTAAGTCACGGTATTTCAAGAATTAACAGACGAGATACGCAACCCGTGCTCAGGTCGCTGCCGCCCATCACCCACATCAGTTAAGATCCGTCGGTACTCGAGGTGTGATTTATCAACAGTTTCTAAGGTGGTAAGATGCAATTCTTGATGGTCGATGGCCTCTACGGTAACTATGAGACCTTATCACTACCCCTAACTCGGATCTCGTCAACACTCTCGATCCGCGATCAACCCACATCAGTTAAGATCCGTCAGTGCTCGATGTGTGATTTATCCACAGTTTCCAAGGTGGTAAGATGTGATTCTTGATGTTCGATGACCCCAAGACTAGCTTTTATCTAGCTAACAATACTAGTGACTTTTCCAACCATTATTTATCATATATTGAAGATGAAGCATGTGCACATCATATGGTCCAATTTCAATTAGAAACATATACAACTAGAACTTATGGGTTCTCTTCCCAAATTTGAACTAGGACAATATGTGACTAGGTTCATGGGTTCTTTCTCAAAGTTGAGCTAGAATCACCTAGATACTAATTGCATGGGTTCCTCGCCAATTCGAGCTAGAACTATCATGGAGCTAGTTTCATGGGTTTCTTCTTAAAAATCGAACTAGAGCAAATGTGGAACATGGGTTCATTTCAATAGTTCCATTGGATTAGCATGCAAGCTAAACTCATGGGTTCCACTACAACATACAACTTAAACACGCATGGATTCTTTTGAATCTAAAACAACCATTCAAACTCACGCATATGTTCTTTTACTAAAACAACTACAAATCTCAAGCATGATGGGTTCTTTAGCACATACAACCTTAGCATGATACATGGATTCTTTTTTAAACTACACTACAAGAAAATAGTTTTACACCGGCGTTTCTACTCCGGCGTTTTGTTAAAAACGCCGCTGTAGAAACCAGTTAATGTAAAGGAACAAAAAATCCAAATCTACACTGGCGTATGTAAAAAACGCCGGCGTATGTAGGTATACATCGGCGTTTTTGCATTGAAACGCTGGTGTATCAGAAGGATGAGTGAAAATATCCAGTTGAAATCTCTCTCTCTCTGTCATTTTACTCTGCGTCAGCCCTTCCCCCAAATTTTCACTCTCTCTCTCTCCATCTCCCTCCCAAATTGAAGACTCCCATCCCTTCCCCTGCCCCCCTCCCCCGACGTCGCCGCCTCCTTCCCCGCTGTCGGTGGTTCCCCCATTGCCGCCCCTCCTCCGGCATCTCCCCTTCCCCAATCGCTGTCCCATCGCCGCCCCCTTACCCCACCGTCCGCCCTTCCCCCATCGCCGCCCCCTCCCCCGCCGTCGCCCCTTCCCCCCATCGCCGCACCCCTCCCCTATCGTCGCCCCTTCCTCTACACAAACCCTAGGTTTGTTCTTGAATTAATGTTGTGGTAATCTAGCGAGCTGTGGTAATCTTGTGATGCTACAATCTGTGGTAACTGACCTTGAAAGATGTCTTATTGATTTCATTATTGTGCTGCTACTGCTTTGCTTTGAAAGTATGTGATATATTCATGATAGCTTGTTCATTTCAATTGGTTTTTTTGAAAGTATGTGATATATTGTGCTGCTACTGCTACTGCTTTGCTTTGAAACTTCTAAGATTGGTGAGTAAGACACAAAATTGATCTTTGTTGTAAGTTGAAACCAGGTTTTGAACTTAGATGTGTGTGATGGAGTTGTTGGAGATTCTCTTCTCCTTTCATTTCACTGATGATTGCTTCTTTGCCTTCAATAGACATATTTCTATTGATTTACATAGGGGGTTAATATCATGTTGACATATGATTGTAAAATTTACCAAACTCTATACAACATTTTGTACCCTTGGTCAACTGTATACAATGAGATATGGTTGGTTGAGATGATGGACAAATGTTTAGGTCTTTTTTAAATGATGGACAAATGTCCATCTTTTTTTAAGTTTGTGGGCAAAACCAACATTATTTGAGAGTGATTTATTGAATCTTCTTGTGTTTCTTTCTTTGTTTGGTTTATACTTATATGCATTGCTTTTATATATAGTAGATTTTTGGAGATGAGATGGATCATGTATCTGAAGTTGCACACTATGATTTTTTTAGGAGTGACTAGTGATGGAAATTTTTTAATCTAAACTTCATATACAATTATATCATGATGTCTAGATGAGTATCAGTTTCTAAGATTTCGAGATTGTTCTTTCTCATTGGTTTTAAGTGATGATGAGATGGATTATGTAACTGAAGTTGCATATTATGATTTACAGAGGGGTGACTAGTGATGAAATAATCCTGTTTGAACTTATGTTGTGGTCTTAATTTGGGTCTCTTTTAGCTTTGCAATTGGTTTTGATTGTGAGAGTGTTGTAGCTTTGCAATCGGTCTCTTTTATCATCGGCATACATTCTATATTTTTAAAGAAAAAATGATCTAATACTTCTATATCCTTCATGAACAAGTACTGCCTTTGTATATAATTAATGAACAATACTGCATGAAAGGTGTTTTAACTTGTTTTATGAAGTTTTATGAAGTTTGTATTTGGTTACTCAGTTTTAACTATGTTTCTTATAGGTATGTACTTATTTTCACTAGTGTTAATAGTGTCCATATCTTTAACACCTTTTCTTAATAGAAAGGACTGATTGTTATAGACAGTGCTTGCCATTCCCTTAAGGCAATTTTCCTTGGTTGATAGTGTTCCTCAATCTCACAAAGGTTTGCACTAATCTTTAGTGTTCAGATACTTCAGATACTTTTACTATACAATGCTTGAAATTATATGCATTGGTTAATATTCTTTTGTAAGAATTTTAGGGAGGGAGATAGTGAGTGAGAGAGGTCATCTGGTGCATCAAATCACGGCTCTTTTTATGAGAAATGGTTAGTGATTAGTGGCTATTATGTAAAATGCTTTAGATCAAGGCTCACGGGGGAAGCAATTGCATTTATCGACTTATTTTATATATATTGTTGTTGGTTACAATAAATCGTTCTGTCATTGTATCCTCCTGTTCGGCTTTGTTCTCTTGTTATATATCAATTTATGTACTCTTATATCTATCATATTGTGTCATCATTCGTTGATGAAAATTTAATATTTTGTCTGTTATCATTGGGGCAATATTTTATAGGCATGTCATGTGTTACTCTGGTAAACCTCAATTTCATTTTAGTGTCTGATATGCCCTGTTCTTGGGAAACGATCAAGATAAATGCCAGTTTATTGATCAATGTTCATCAATGCAAGCTAGCCTTATTTTGACATAAAGTTCAAGAGCTAAGTGATTTATCCTTCAAAGCTTGATCAATATAGTTTTCGATTTTGCCCATACAAATGATCAAAACTTTTTGGGTATATTTATGTTCTTGGAGTTGGATCAGAGAGTTGTTCCAACTGTTGTTAGAGGAGCTAGTTGATATGGATAGTCAGACCTGAATTTGCTCACATTTTATATATCCAATACATGAGTGGTACTGAACTCTGAGATTCTGAAATATCTGATTGATATTTGAGTAACTGAATAAATATCTGGATATACGGCATTTAACTCATTTTTTCTTCCAAATAAGGAGTCATTAATTTTATATCTGATTAACATCTAGATTGGATCAGACCCCAAATGTTTCTTCCATCAAACATGGATATTGAGTTACTGTCCTATAACTTTTACATCCCTTATATATAGTACTTATATCCATTCCATGTCTGCTTTGCTTACCTGCTAATAACTGCAAAGATAGTGTGTAGGGCTTGTATTCATTTGCAATAATTTTTTAGATCCAGATAGTTCTTCGTGCAAAAATATGTTATAATTCTGTAATACATTGCTGTTATATAATCCCTCAATCATATAGTCCAAGGGACCTCACATTCAACATGTGTCTTTAATAAATTTGTTAGCTGAGGAAGATTCTGGAAAGGACCTAACAGTTTGTCTGTTGTACAGTTAGGTGTTTTTGGAATACCACTTATATTTATTATAAGTGAAGATGTACCAAAAGTTTACGTTAAATCTGAGAAAACATGTATATTTGATTAGCAGTGGTAAATAGGTACATACTTCATTGATGATACCTGTGGTAAAATAAGTGTTAAGCCGTGAGGTATCTATCTAATCAGAACATTCAGAGCTTTGTGATCAGCATGATTGAATTATTTTGACTCTATTTGACCTGCTTTATGGATAAGACAAGGATCCATTAGTATCTGTGATAGGGAAATATGCTTGGAAACTATACTGAGAAGAGAATAGTCTCAAGTTCGGCCAAGAAAGCTCTTAAGGTTTCAGTTTAGATATGTTCAGCATATGGTCGAAAGTACTTGAAGTGCAGCAATATACAATTAACTGAAGCTGCATACTATGATTGTTTTTTTTTTATATTTAAATTTTTTTTAAATATATACCTACCCCGGCATTTTTTACAAGTGCCGGGGTAGCTTTCGGCAGAACTGGTAACCTATATCAGCGTTTTAAAAACGCTGGTGTAGGTGATGGCCGAAATAGAAGTTCCAAACGAAACCACCCTTTCGGTGGCGTTTTTCAGCCGCCGGTGTAGTTTTAACCTATACCGGCGTTCATAAAAAATGCTGGGGAATGTCCCTAAGATACAGCGACACACGATTCAGCGACACTTGCACCGGCGATTTATAAAACGCCGGTGGTATCTACAGCGGCGTATAAAAATGCCGGTGAATGTGAAAAAAAACACCGATAAAGACTGTTAGTCTTGTAGTGCTAGAACAAGTACGAATGGGTTCATGGGTTTCACAAGCATGGTTCATGGATTCACAAGTATGGTTCATGGGTTCACAAGTATGAAATAGGTTCTCTTTTTGACATAGAACAAAAAACTCAAGCATGGTAGGTTTTTTACTAAGAACAACTAAATATCACAAGCATGAATGGGTATATGGTTCATAAGCATGAAAATGGGTTCATGGTTCACAAGCATGAATAGGTTCTTTTTAATTAGAACACTATAACACATATTCTCAACAACCTATAATAGGTTCTTTTTAATTAGAACAACACATGATTCTCTAACAACCTATAATAGTTTAGAACAAGCTATTACGACATTCATCTCAAGCATGAGTTTTCTAGCAACCTAGATTAGTTTAGAACATGCTACAAAAGACTAATATAAATTATTACAAGACTACTTCTTTAGGAGATTACAAGTCCTATATAATTATAAAGACTACATTTATTTAGTCTACAAATTTTCACATACTACAACCCACTTTTCTTCAATCCTACAAGTTTCTACATACAAAAAGAGAAACTTTTTATGAACTACGGTTAGCAAAGAATGATTTCTTAACAAGGTAGAGAAAAACATACAAGGTTAAAGATTCAATCTTTATGTGTTTTAATTAAGTTCCACCATCCATTTTTTTCATGAGATCCTTTTGATCCCTACAACCACCTTATGCTTAATACTTAGTCCAAGTCATTTTTAGAACACACATACAACAAAAAGTGGACAAGAATCCACACAAATAAAAAGAGATAAGTTCATCTTGATTTCCCACCATTCTTAAGCACAAATCTTAGTCCAAGTAGTTCAAAATAATTATCATAACAATAACCATTGCAAGGTTCAATACTCTATCTTTATGTGATTTTGTTGAGTTCTACCAATCCATCTTTTTCATGGGATCATTTTGATCCCTACAAATATGCTTATGCTTAGGAATTAGTCCAAGTTATTTAGGAACATATATACACAATAACACATCATAAAGATGGGTTCTTTTTTAACCTACAACCACTTATATGCTTAGAAAATAGTCCAAGTTGTTATAGAACATATACATACAACATCCACCATTATAAAGATGGGTTCTTTTTATCCTACAGCAAACAACCATCAAAGATGGGTTCTTTACTCACATAGAACCAATAATAACCCTAAAGATGGGTTCTTTTCTACATACAAAAATAAATAAGAACAAACAAGCTAAAATTAGAAGTAGAGAACCCCCACCTTAGACCTCTTTGTAGGAAGGACTAGCTAGTAACCTTCTCCTTCCTCCTTAGCTTCTACTACAAAAATCTTCAATGAAGAACACTCTTATGGAAAAACCCCCAAATGAAGAACACTTAGGGTTTCCTTCTCTTTTTTCTTGCAAATGAGGCAAAAGGTGAAGGGGAGGGGTATTTATAGGACAAAAGAGAAGGGGGAGAGTGCATATGTGCTAGGGATTCATGCAAAACCCCCCCTTGGAGCTTGTTGGCCAGCCATTTACCTCACGAGGTGGTGGGGTGAGGTGGAGGAGAGGGTTCTAGTAGAAGACACATATTAAACCCTTATGTATCCCTAATTAATCTTAAAGCTAGGTTTAAGCCTCCAAAATAAATCATAGCCATCCAAATTTGATTAATCATGACAAAAATAAGATATTTTTGTCCAAAACACATACTACATGATTTGTAGAAACGTATGAAATCGGTACAATACGCTTACGTATGTATATATCTATACACCGATAATTTCCATTTGTAAAACTGCATAATCTGTATAATTATAAATTAATTCCGAAAATAATAATAAAATAAATTTTATTATCAGCCCGGATGATTCCAGTACTAATTTGATACAATACAGATATATACAGACTAGTATATATATATATGGATAACGTTTATTAACAAAACCGGATGATATCCACAAAAAATATTTCAATTCGGGAAATAATAATAAAATAATAATTTTAAATACCTGCCCGGGATTTTCCACACATTTTCTCAAAAATGTGTTTTTCAGGGTTTTGTACGTGTACACAAAACCGATACAATACCTATATATACATACTAGTATATATGTCCAGATAACTTTTTATGAGTAAAACCAAGAAACTCCCATTTAAAAATATTTTAATTTAAAAATAATAATTTATACAATATAATATCCGTCCGGGATATTACAGAAGGTATCATCTTCACGGCTCTCTCCTTGACTACGGTTTTTGGTGAGGGAGTGATTATTGCAAGATTGTAGGAGGATAGGAGGAATAGACAGAGCTTGGCGGTTGTCAAAACTCTACATGCGAGGCTTGGGCCCAAAGATGGGGTCCCCCCAGTGAGGAGAAGGCAGGGAACGACGGGTGATAAAATCCTGCCAGACTTATTTCAGGTGGGTGTGCATGTGTCGTGGAGGCAGTGTACGAAGCTAAACTGACGTACATACAATTTTGCTGGACCGAGCTTGTTTATCAGGCCACCCTCCAGGGTTGTTGGAGGGATTTGTTGTTTGTACGGATCATGTTGCTTTGTGTACGTTTTATTTTCTGTCTGTACTTTGTAATCTGGCCCAGTACTCTGTGTATGTTTCGTTAAGCTCTTATTAATGAAACAGGGTTGCCATATTCCACCTTTTCCTTCAAAAAAAAAACATTGACTTTTAGAGAATTACTCTATAAGATGGTTCAGGGTCAATGAATCTCTTGCTTGCTTCTTGGCTTACTTCTCCGATGCGATGAGAAAAGCACATTAGCATACCTCTCTTTTCCCATAGGACCCAGTGTCTCGCTTTGAGAGATTCTGCGAACACTTTTTCGAGATCTTACCGTAGAAAGACGAGTTTCACCTCATTTATGGTCTTCCCAAAGCATGAAATTAATAAATTTTAATGAATTTCTATTTTTTTACTACATTGCTAATTCATCTTTCTTAATCATGCATACTATTTAGGCACCCCTTCTTTATCCATAAAATTTTGCAAAGTATTTTTTAAATTCCTCTTAAATACAAAAAATTGGAAACTCATCCATATTTCGTCATATCCAGAAGATTATAGGAAAATTTTGAATGTCATACTATCATAACTGCCAATATCTTGCATATCTTATGATATTTAATGAATTCAATACATAATTCTTGCAATTTATCTATAACTTAAATAATCTCATTTTATCGTATCATATATTGTGATACAACACATTTGCACTGATATACCTTACGATTTGAAAAACAATAGCTTACATGTGTTTCTAGGTTCGGGTTTATTTCAGAAATCACCTGAAATTCCATTTTAAAAACCCAAAACCTAGATCTTCAAGGTTTTGTGCAAACACAACAACATTTCTTATTTGTATTCCACTTTATCGATTTCTTCTTATTTCTTCTAGTTTGTTCATCTTGTTCTCTAGGTTTATTGTAACTAGCACGTTGGTTACTCTTATTCTTTAGAATTCCTCATTTTCAATACTGTTACCATATTTTTCTTGCTTTCATCTTTCTTTCTTCCATTCATTTTTTTTTTCTTCCATTAATTACATATTTTCTCTACCTATTTTCCCATGTTATTTTGAGTCTTTTTCTTTTTTTTCTTCTTTTTTTTTTCTTTTTTTTCTGGTGTATATTTAAGTTTTCTCTCTAAACAGAATAAGTTTTAGCACTAAATTTATATTGTTTGTTGGATTATACCAATCTTGATAAATAACTTTTAAAAAATTAATAAATGATACATTATTAATAATTTTAGTTCAGATCATAGAAAATCATATTCTCACATTTTATGCTAGTTTTCTTCTCCCATGATTGTAAGGTTTTTAGGTATAAGATAAATGACTGCATATAACATGTCTATATGAACAATAGTGTCATACACATATATGCAACTCTTATATACTACATAATACTAGTGCACGGTTGGTAATACATTAGTAAGGTTGTTTAATCTAGTTCACGTTGTCAGGAATTAAGAATCATGAATAAAATAAATGTGCTCAATTGTTTTTTAATTATTAAGAACTGTTTGTGACTTGATAATTAGCAAGCGTATCTTTATCTCCCTTTAAAGTCATAGATTTACATACATTTGATTACTTATGATCATATAAATTGATGCATCATTAATTGCTTTTGGACATTGAGTAACTTATCTTATGATACGACATTCTAGAAAAATGATACACGATAGGTTTCATAATTTGACTATGCTTACCGCTAGGGCTGGTATAAAAAACTGATACCCAGACCCGACCCGATCTATATGGGTTCGGGCCCGGGTCCTAAAATAAGACCCGATGCACTTCCGAGTCCGGGTCCGTTTCCGTGTCTGCTCAAAATAGAACGGACCTGGACCCGGACCTGTTAAATAATACCCCCAAAAATATGGAATGTGAATAATATGGTTATATGGATATACATTTAAATAGTAATTGTTGAAGATAGATGTGTAAATATAATATTTATTCATGTACTTAAGTGCAAAAGTTGTTGGAACCGTAGGGTATTGGATGAAAAAATACTTAAGTGCAAATATTTATTCCCTGCTACCGGACCCGATGGGCAGGTATTTTTAACTAGGACCCAGACCCGATTCTCACAAGTCCGGGTCTGGGTCTGGGTCCAATTTTTGGACCCATGAGGTACTGGGTCCGAGTAGTGGATGATCTGACCCGATACCAGTTCTACTCACCACTACATTCAACTCTCTTTCTCTCTCTCTCTCTCTCTCTCTCTCTCTCTCTCTCTCTCTCTCTCTATATATATATATATATATATATATATATATATATAGGTAAAAGGGATATGGGTAAAAGGGATATGAGCAACTTGCTCATTTAGTAAATGAGCAATTGATTATGTGGCATGCATATGATACATTGGACAGCTAACCCTTTTAATGATTTTTCAATCACATGTATGCCACATCATCATTTGCTTATTTACTAAATGAGCAAGTTGCTCATATCCCTTTTTTCCTATATATATATATATATATATATATATATATATATATATAATAAATTACAAAGAAAGCTATCAAGTGGCTCTCATTCAATCTCCCATAAAATCAATGGCCTAGATTGATTCTCCCAAAACATATTTTTCCGCCCAAAATTTCAAACTCCAAAATTAAATTTTTTCTCCCAAAACTAAAAAACTCATTACTTTATTACTATCTCTCTTCACTTTCTTAAATTTTTTCTCTCCTCTCTTCACTTTTTCATATTTTTCTCTTTCTCTCTCTCTCCTTCTCTTTCCCATTTTTTCTTTATTTACTTAAAAATTTAGATTTTAAGATTTCATGTTTGTAAAATTTTCAGAATTCTTATGTTTTTTTTTATTGCACATGTTATATTGAAAACAGCAAATATCTCTTCAACAGTTAAATTTCATCATTTTCCATCCTTAAAGTTCTAAAAAGTTGGATTTTACACTCTCATTTATAATTATTTTTCAACATATACTAATAGAAACATGGACTTTTATTTACAACTAATTATTGTCATACTATTCAAACTTGAACTACATAATTGTTGTTTTACTGTTTACAAGGCTTTTCGTGTGTTGTATCGTTTCGAAGACGTGCCGTAGGCACGTGCCCATGGGCAAATCTAGTATATATATATGGCGCACTAAAAATTCAATCCCCTTATTCAAACTTTAACTTTAAGATCTACATCGTTCATGTTGGGTTTCATACTGTAAAATATAGAATGATGAAAAATCACAATATTTGAACATATTTTGCCTATTCATTAATGAGGCTGCAAAAAGAACGGTTTCTCAGCAATAAAACAATTGCAACCATTCAATACTTAGGCAAAAATATATTCAACTTTGATAATATTTATTCCTCTTATATTTTGTAGCGCCCTGAATTTTCAATAAATGAACTTAGAAATACGTGGCACAAATTTCAGAATCAACCTCAATTGTAATCATAAACATAGCATCCAAATACAGAAAAATTTAAAACTTTTATTACATCAACTCTTTTACAATTGACAGCAGAAATTAAACACTTTGAATTACATTTCTTTTTACAACAAAGCACCATAAATACAAATTTCTCTTTGCGATCAATCTTTTTACAACATATGCAGTAACATTAAACATTCTACCACATGCTCCCAATTCCATGCTAATGGTATCTGCCTGTAAAACATGAGGCTAGAGATATCCCTAATCCCCAAACTACAGGGGTCAGTCATAACGGTGTGAGTGATATTTCAAGGAAATACAACTTAAATGGAAACATAAAGAATAAAATCATAAGTCAGCAAGTAAAACATATTAACACAGTAATAACAGATGGAACATGAAACAACAATAAATGGAGCATAAATCATCAAGTGAAACTAAGCTAAGTATCAAGTGTAAGAAAACAGAAAACAAGCATGCATAATACAACTCAAGGAAACACAAATGCACATGATGATTACTAATGCACACCTAGCGGATTCTATGTATCCCGCTCTACATAGGTCCAGTGCAAGTCCTTATCGCTCTCCACTTTATAAGGTTTAATCCCTCTTTATGCAACTAATCCTACTATGATGATAGAAACAAGATTCAGAATACTCTGCGAATAGGCCTTCATCCCGGTATCTACCAGATAGACTAGCACCCTCAACACGCAAGCATCATGTAAGTATCACCCTGAACATTCCATGCTGAAATTTCGAGAATAGGTCCCAGTCTCCGGAATAAAACTGCCCAACTGTAAAAGACCCTCAATGTGCGAACTCGGGAGATGGCAATAATAATCGTAGCCCTTCGAAATCAAACCGCCCAACTATAACTATAGTCCCGAATCTCATCCGTCCACTATACAGGGCTCCCCTACTTACGTTTTCCAAGCTCTATCACATCTCTACTAGTGCCTGTCCTTAGGTTGGTTATTATTAATTAAGTCACAATTTTTCGCTAGAGTTGGTGTACCCTGTCGGACTTAATTCAATTAATTCAACAACAAGGCCTTACTGGCCAAATATCCACAAAGTTTCAACCTCCGACATGTTAGGGTCCCACTCAACCTCTAGAGTCTCAAAAACTCAGACATCAACTCAATATTTCTTGGCATCTCATAAATCCAAATAATCTAACTCATAATGAGGTTTCCCTCAAAATAAAAAAAAAACAGTTAATAAAACCAAATGCTTCCCAAGCTCAACTGTATAATTTGTCAAACTGAAACGAAATGCAAACAAAACTGAGATTTTATATTCTCAAAACAGCGAAGAATAAATTCAATATAATACTTTTGGAAATCACGAAACGTTCACTTTCTAAAACCACCAAAAATACAGAACTTAAACTCCATCAAAACTTAAGAATTTACGTTCTCTGAAAATGGTGTAATCTGAATTAAAACACTTAAGAAAAACAGAGAAATTATCCTTAGCAAATTCGAAGAAACAATCGTTCGAAGAGTAGAAACTCAGCCCAAAACAGTGTGCAAAAACTTCAGTATGACGGTCGACTTTCATACACAATATAAAAGATGACGGTCGACTGACAGCACTAAAAAAAATAGCAACTCAACGTCATGGCAGTCGACTGGAAACCACGGTATAGAAAGTTGCAGTCGACCGCCAGTGTTCAAAATAAAACAATAAGTCAAAAAGTAATTCATGGTAGTCGACCGACAAGCGCAGTACGAATCACTGCGGTCGACTGTCAGTATTCGATGGTAATAGCCAGAGACTTGGCGGTCGACAGACGGATGCAGTATAAAACACTGTGGTCGGCTGTCAGTTAGTCTGCAGTCACCATGAATTCGCAAAATCTCGCAAAAATTGATATATGCATATATGTATAAATTTGTGGTTCCATGTGATGAAATCTACAATACAATAAGCACATCATGGCCAATCTATCCCAGTTTATATGTCAATCAAATCTTTTCATAAACTTCACCAAAAATCCTAATTTCAAAATCACAGCATTGAATAAAGATTTAAAGAAAGACCTTTTTCATATAAACACTTGAACATCGACAAAAGCAGTTGCGATTCCTTCTTATGCAGAAATATGAACACGAATACACATCAAAACTGAGATCTATCAAGAAATAGGCATTCATTAATCATTTATTCAAATTCAACTTACTTGCATTCATGTTCTTCCATTACTCATTAGATCCAACTCCAAAACGATGATAAATCCACCCATTATAAACCCAACCAGTAAACGAAATGTAGGAAAGGAAAGAAATCAGTAACTCATGCTTCTTACTCATTCATATACATATGTGAACCCATCATTTAGTTGCATCCTAGTTACACATGATGTAAACACAGTAAAGCAAACACTTTCATAGAGCAAAGTTTAGATCTTTTCTAATTCAGATGACATCTCATGCAAAGTTCATACAATCTCTACATTATTTTATACACAATCAATCAAGCAGGGTAATAAAAGTAAGAATCTTTGTGCAATATATATTTCGACCACTTACACATGAAAGTTCACACATCGATTTCTATTTGTTCATGAGGATGTTGGTTAGTTATCTTATTCATTTTGAATCTATATTCACACATTATGTTTCATAATCATACAACTTATAATCGTGCATTATACTCAAACTATTCAAAATCATATAGCAACAACTAGTAAGAAGTATCACTCACCTCAAAGAAGATTAAATTGAAGCACAAAAGAAATAATAAAGAAAAGCTCATTCCTTCTCCTTTGCAAAAATCTAAGATCCGAGCTTTAAACTCCAAGAAAATAATGAGAAAATATATTTTTAGTTCACCATAGAGAAAAAGCAGCTGCTACTACCTCTAACATAGGCCGAGATTCCAATTTTTAGGGTTTCACAAGTTTACAAAATTACTCCTCAAGAAAATTATTTCTTTACATATATGGATCATTCCAATTATTAGTTAATCAAATTGATTTAAAATAAAATTAAATTAAATCCCTTTACTCTCTAGAATTGGCCGGCCAATATGCATAGCAAAAAAAATCGAAATCTGGAGTTTTTTACTCTAAGTGACAATTTTGCACAAAAGTCCCTCATTTTTTAATATTTGCAAATATGTCATAAATCATTCATAAAAATCCAGAAAATTTATAAATAATATCTACTAATAAATGTTAGGTTTTCCAAATATATTTTCTGAAAGGTGTTTCCCAAGAAAAATATTTGCACGTGTTTTGCATGTGCAAAAAGATAAATTTTAAAAAAATATTTATTAAATCACAAAAATAGATTTTAATTTATTTATAAACTAAAATATTATTTAAAATTTTAGGATGTTACATATTTTATGACACTTGAAACACTTTGAACGATGTGAATAATGCATTTAAGAGGACGGTGTAGGACTTATTCAGGATGCAACATAAGAGAAAATTATTTTCTCTTATGCCAGCCTTTCCTCCCTTTCCTCTATTAGTTATCCCGCACAAGTTATCCACTAGGATTGATTAAAGTGGTACTGAAGGATTGCAACCAAATTTGATTTCTTCTTATAACCTTCCAAAATCTTTATCTAAAATTTGGAACAAATCTACTTGGACCAACTTTTAGAAGTCATATTCAAAAAAGTGAAAGTTGATTATAAGTTTAAGGGAAAAGATTCTGCATTTAGCAACTTTGCATAAGCTTCTATCAACTAGTAGATAAGTAGCAAATAATTAATAATATCTTTGTGGACTAGTCTTCTATGCGCACTTTATAAGTTTGGCAGCTCGAAATTACAATTAGTCACTGATAAACAAACCAAACTGAGTTTGATGGTCTCAATTATCAAAAAGTGGTTTGTTTTTCTACCATATTTTGAAGAGCCTTTCAAAGTAGATATTCCAAATTGATAAAGCTTCAATGATCTTAGCTAGTTATTTAGTACATAGATTTGTAAATAGTTAAAGCTTCAGTTATCTTAGATAGTTATTTCGTTCATAAATTTCTATATAGGTGTTGCTGCTGAGCAAACAGATAATTTGTGGAATCTTTTAAAACAAATAAGACAAACCTGTTGACTTCTTGTCGGCGTTTGACTGTTTATCGCGGTTTCCGTTGACTTGCAAAAAGTTCGAAACACCGGGATGGATCCCGGCGACGAACCCTCCGACCTCAAGTCAGTAATCAGTAAGATTATGAAAGAGCGATTCGTAGAAAAAATATTGATTACTTTTTTTTATGGTGGGGGGAGAGGGCTATTTATAGTCGCTTTTGAAACAGTTTCAAGATAATTATTTATCTCTACTTCCCGGTATTTTTAGATAAGAAACAAAGTTTAAATCATTTTATGATAAGAGATTTGGCTTAAACCGTCTGTTAGAGATAACCATGAATTTGAATTACTCTTTAAATATCCTGGGCTGGTTTGTAATGGGCCGTCACCCTTACCCAGTAGGACAGATCCGTTTTTGGGTTGTTGGGCTTGAAAAAGACCCAGTTCCCATTTCGGACCCGTTTATGGTGGAAATTACTATTTTACCCCTGGGAGCTTCAAGATTCGTGCCTGATCTGAACGGTCCCGATTTGGTTCTATTTTAAGCCATAGCACAAGCCACCCACTCTTGAAGATTGAGTTTCATAGCCTTTGAGGACTAGTTCGCCCATTTTCAATGACTTATAGAATTTATCAGTGTTCTTGGGAAAGTTTGGATCTTGCTCGAGGTGTAGAGGTGTCATTCTGAGCTTGTAAAATACCCACAAATATTTGTATAGCTTTTTAGATTTTTATTTTATTTTTCTAGATTTTTCTGATTTTTTCCCCAATTTTTCTTGATTTTTTATTCAATTTCCGAATTTAAATAATTAAAATTAAAAATTTTTAATTAATTATTCTAATTTAATAATTATATTTTCAGAATTTAAAATTATTTTCGAAATTAATAATTAATTGGTTTTTTCAATTTTTTAATTATTTTTTCGGATTTTTTAAATAACTAATTCAATTTAATAAATAGTGGACCCGACCCACATTTCTTCTCCCCTTTTATTAATCTTGGGGGCTCTCTTGCTTTCTCTTCTTCTCGTTTGCACGAGGGGCTCGGGGAATGCTGCTGAGCTATTGTGGTGTTGACTGTTGACCGCAATTTTCTTCTCCTTTCTACGTCGGTGACTAGAATGCTCGGGAGCGCTGCTGAGATCCAAAGACACTTCGAGAGAGTGACACGTGGCGAGTTTGGCCGTTGACCAGTCAACACCATTTCTCCATTCATAGCGTCAGTGCCAAGAGCGCTCGGCAAGAGCTGCCGAGGTCCAGGGAGGCTTCGAGAGAGCGACACGTGTAACACCCCGTAATTTCAAAGAGCTATAGTATGACATATTTGTATATAATATATAGTGGTGATGGAATTATGGTAATATAAAGTGTATATGTGGGGGGGGGCACACGTTGAAGAAAAGCAAAAATGTGTTGTGTTTGAGCGCTGACGTCATGACGATGTCAACAAGGGGGCCCACCCGGTATAGAGAAAGATAGCGCTGCTGTCTAGTTGCATTGCTGACGTGGCACAGGGCCCACGGGTGGTTGCTGTGTGCATGGGAGGAAGAGGAGACAAATGAGTTGTATTAGTCCCATATCGGGAATACAACTAGATTAAAATAATAATAAATAATATAGCCTATGATCAAGAGTCACCAATCTGGTTAACCACCTTTTGAGAGGCAGCCTGTGGTGGAAAGTTATACTATACTATAAATAATTTGTCTAATAAATTGTATAAATTGTCTGAGTTACAAATGGTATCAGAGCCGACTTTTGACACCGAGTGTGGGGCATGTCAATATAGTCGAGCGGTAGATTCCGGAACTATAGAGCCAGTCGGGCGGTGGATTCTGGGACTGTGGTGAGCCCTCAATTAAATCCAGGACTATGATTGATCGGGCGGTATATTCCGGGATCATGATTAGTCGGGCAGATAGGAGGGTAGCTCAATTAAAAATCTGGAATTATGATTGATCGGGCGGTGGATTCCGGGATCATGATTAGTCGGGTGGATAGAAGAGTAGATTGTAATACCCTAATTTTTCGAATATATGAAAAAATTATTTTTTTTTTACACGTGGTGTGCACGTGTAATATTTTTGACTATTATTTTCAACATGATGAGTAAGAATATTGTTTTCCTAAAGCCCAAATGTTAATTTACTTATTTTTCTTTTAAAACAATTATCTTGGCCCAATTAATTTAAGCCCATGGAACTAATCTTTTCTTATTTTCTACAGTTTGTAATGTGTAACATTTCTTTTAAAAAGACTTGTTAGTTGGTGTACAAATTTCTTGTACGGTGGTTTGTGCTTGCACGTGCACTCCATGTACACGTGCATAAGCACACTATCTTGGCCGGATTGGGTAGAGAAGTAGGGGTGAGTTGTGGGTGGTTATTTAGGGTGTGGGTGGTTTTTACAACTCCCTAGTGCATCCTAGCCTTTGATCCAATAACCATCTACTGAATCCTAGCCCTCCATCTCACTCCATTTGGTGTATAAATACCCCTCTCATCCATTGTTCTTTTACACTAAAATTATTTTTGTAAGAGAATTATATTTGTGAGAGAGTTGTGTGTGTTGCATTGTGGAGTCCGGGCATCATCTTCTGGAGATTTTCGGCAAGGAGCAAGGAGCAAGGAGCAAGGAGTGGCGCATTGCATCAAGGAGCTTTTCTGGATTTCGATTATTTCGTCAATAAGGTGGGTGTTTCTCAGGACTTCTAAAGTAGAAAATATGATATGATTGTGATGATTGTTACTATGCTTATGAGGAGTAAATTCAAACGTACTAGGATTGCCTGATTATGTTTATATTGATAATTATGGAGGACTAATAGTGTAGTAATGGCACTGTAATAAGGGTGAATTGGTTCTGTACAGTCGACTGTCGTGTGGATAAGTCGACTGGTACGAGACATCTGTTCCATGATTGTGAGAAAGTTTCACGATATATATGTGTATAATTAAAATGAAGTAGTAAGGCTAAACTCATATCCTTCATGATGTACATGACTAAGGAGACATGAGCATGTGGAAAAAGAACTAGTGATAATTAATCATACTGAGAATGACTGGTGTAGTCGACCGATGATATGAACAGTCGACCGATGCATTGATTTAACTATGAATTTTCTTGTAATTCCATGAAATGAGATATTCTCCATTGTGATTATCCTAGTGTAATAAATTGAGATTAATATTTCATCTCTACCAGAAAGTTATGAACAAGTGTAAATGCATGTTTAAACACTTCCTTGAAGAAAAGACAGTATTAGTAACTTGAAATTCCATGTTGCGATGTTACTGAACAATTAAGAAATTTTGTGTTAGTGAAACATGAATGTATGTATATTGTGATTTGACACCATGATGCATGTAAGAACTGTTGGAAAGATAATCCTTTAATTTGAAATATGAATCCGTCCAGTCGACTTAATGCGAGCAGCAAGTCGACTGAGCTGAACATGAATATGTACTGTTAAGACCCGGGACAGACGACTGATTTATTGACAGTCGACTGTCACGTGAATTATATTTTGAGTATAAAAGTTGCGGAACAGCCGACTGGCCATGTGCAGCAGTCGATTCTCCCGAGTGATTATGAAGAACTTGAATCGACTGTACAAGTCGACTGGTCTTTTCCAAGTCGACTGTACAGAGTATATTTTGATATGTCAGAGATTTCATTGATTGCTGTTAAGATTGTGAACTTTATGGTTGATGTTGATAAACTCTATTTTGTTGCTGCATGAATTTACAAGAATGAATCATAGATTTGAATTGAGAATTACATGAATATGAAAGTTAAGAACATGATATGCTGAGGCAATGGAAAAAAACGAATTCATGAGTTGGAAATGCTCAAATTGAAAATTGTGAATTGGAAATTGAACAAAAGAGTAGCTAAGTCTCCCCCGGCAATGGAAATGAAATGAAATTGAAAAGAAGACCAAGGTTGGTCATGTGAGAATGAAATGAATAAGTCCGGTTTAGTGGAGAGGCTAACTCTAGAGCTTTGATTTTTATTCATGATTCTAATAATTAGTACATAGTGGAGATGTGATGAAAGTGAGAGAAAACATAAGTATGAGAACTAGAGTTTACGGTGCGGGTGTGTGAGCCACAGAATGCATGCTTGATGAGTCAAGACATGGCGTGGGCACAACTCAGTAATGATCGGACTTTAGCCACGCTTGTGGGATGTTTGGTGACTGCAAGAGGATCGTGTTCAGGGAGGAGGCTGAATTGCCACAGAATGCATGCTTGATGAGTCAAGACATGGCGTGGGGTTCCCCTCCAGGGTCCAGTGCACGTGCTTGTACTCATAGATCATCTAGGATACTCACCGTAATTACAGTAGTAGATTAAGTCATGGCGAGGGATTGAACCCTACAAAAATGAAGAACGATTAAGAGGCTTGTCGTCGGACCTATGTAGTATGGGATGCATAGAATCCGAACAAGTGCGCATTAGTGTCATGTAAATTAAGTAATTGCATTAAGGATTAAGTGCACAATCACGACACGACATCATTAAGATTATTCCCTTTATTTTATTTTGATATGTGAACAAGTTTGTGATCTGTTAAGAAATGAGAATCGTTATACTGTTTCTGGCATAGAGAGGATGGTCATGTATAATTATCGTCGGTTGAATAAACTGACGTTCCCACAGTTTTGTATGCAGGATAAATGACATGTTAAAGGTTAAAGAGGAATGGATGCATAAAGATTTTACCATGTTGTTGTACATTTATTTAAATGTTGTAAATTTTTACTTCCGCTGTGCAATGTAAATGTAATATATGATGTAAACTCTGATGTAAAGTGAAAGGTTTTTATTTCCTTGTAAAATTGTACTAAGAAAAGCGAAAAGATCCTGTAGAACATCTCGAATTCAGTGGGGATTCGGGGCGTTACAGAGTGGTATAGAGCCACGCTTTTCTACGCTTTCCTTATTGTACAAATTTATAAGGAACGACACCCTAGAAGTGGACATTAGAGTGTGTGTCTGAGTTTAGAGATTTAAATGTAAGTGACTTACATTTGTGTTGCTCTATGGCTTATGCTTCTTCCTCTCTATTCTAAGATGGCTGATCACTTCGACTCTGCTGGAGGCGACGACTGGCATAGCATTGAGGAAGAGTACCATCCTGGACAAGCTGATCCCGAGAAAGAGTACCACCCTGGGCAAGCAGATTCTGATGAGGAGGAGTGGCCTGAATCTCGAGAGATTACCCCACCTCTAGACTCGTCTGACAATTCTTCTTCTAATGAAGAAGAGGGACCAGTTATGAGTAGTTTTGTGGCTTCTCTTCAGAGGCAGGTGGAAACACTGAGAGAGAGAGTCGGATTATTGGAGGCTCAGCTGGCGAAGCGGAAGGATGACTTTTCAGTTCTCAGTCACCGGGTATGGGAACTTGAGAAGAGAAAGAACCTGACAGATGTGCTGAAAGATGAAGTTGATGAACTATGGGGAGAACTTCGAGAAGCGAAGAGGAACCGTAGGAGTTAGATTGTTGTAGCTTCTGCTTTTTCATTTCTGATGTTAAAAATGTTTTAATTCGAATGTATAAAGTTTGGAATTCAATGAAATGCAAGTTGATTTAAAATTCTTGTCTTATACTTCGAATATTGATGGGTCTTTTGCATCAGAATATGTCGAGAAGAGGAGCTAGGAATAGTGAGGGGTTGGATCTGGAAATGGAATTTGCGAGGGTCTATCAGACGCTCAATGCCGTGGCTCAGAACCAAGGAAGAGGGCCTGCGAATCCAGTGCCCGAGGCGATTAAGCTAGTGGAATCATTCAAAAGAATGAAACCACCTGTATTCGATGGAAAGTCAGACCCAGATGCGGCTGACAACTGGATTCGGCAAGTGGAAACAATCTTTGAGGTGTTGGAGATCCCGGAAGGCAGTAAGGTCAAGTTGGCGACCTTGCAAATGAAGAAGGATGCAGCTGTTTGGTGGTAGTCGATGAAGAGGACTATGGGAGGTATAGTGCTTGGCTGGGAGGAATTTTTGGAAGAATTCCGTAGTCACTATTTCCCCTCCGATGTTCAGGAGAAGAAGGTTATGGAGTTTCTGTCACTACAGCAAGGCAGCATGTCAGTAAGGGAGTATGAGACTAAGTTTACTCAGCTCTCTAGGTATGCTCCAGAACTGGTGATGGATGAGGCGAAGAAGGCCCGTAAGTTCGAGCATGGACTGAGGCCAAGCTTGAGATCCCGGATGATACCCCTTGGTATCAGGCGATTCGACAAGCTGGTCAAGAGGGCGGCAGCGACGGAGGCAGATATGGAGCAATTCCATGTTGTTCAGAACCGGAGGAACAACTGGCAGTCTGGAAAGAGGCCTGCCAATTTTGGGAGTTTCAAGGGGCAACCATCTGCACAGAGGTTCAAACCAACAGGGGTGAACGCTATTAGTGTGGCTGGAGGACCTGGAAACAATGTGGTGAGACCTCCTGCGGTGACTTGTTTCAACTGTGGTGAAATGGGACATTACCAATCTCAATGTCTCAAGCCACGAAAGGAGAATCACAATGCACCAGCATAGCAGACTGGGAAGAGGCCGTACCAACCAGGGCGAGTATTTGCCTTGACGGAAGCTGATGCTGATGAGCTTGATCATGTCATCACTGGTACGAGGGCTGATGTTTAGAAGTTTATCATTTCTTTTCCTGCTTATGTTGTGAAACTGTTACGTAATGGTTTGTATTATGTAACATGCGAACTTTTTGTGAATGGAATGAAAGCTGTTGTGTTGTTCGATACTGGATCCTCTCATACTTTTGTGTCTCCTAAATTTGCTAAAGTGTTGGTAGTTGAACCGAAGATTTTTCCAGGCAAGATCTTGGCAGTAGCTACTCCGTCAGGGGAAACTTTGACCACTGATCGGTATTGCGCTGATTGCGAGATTGTGATTGGAGATCGAATCTTTGGCATTGATCTAATCGAGCTGACTATCTTGGGAGTCGATGTTATCATTGGCATTGATTGGATGTCGGTGTACAGTGCAAGCATCGAGTGCAAGACCAAGACGGTGACAGTGAAGGCTCCAGGTGGACCTGAAGTCACTTTCCAAGGGAAGCAGAAGTGTTCTAAGCTGGTGGCAACTATCCGCAAGGAAGAGACTCCTGTGGAAGTGTAAGGGATTCCTGTGGTTCGGAACTATCCGACTGTGTTCTTGGAAGATTTTCCCAGGTTACCCCCGCATCGTGATGTAGAGTTCAGCATCACTGTTCAACCGAGAAGTGCACCCATTTCTAAGGCACCGTATAGGATGGCTCCAGTGGAACAGGATGAGGTGAAACGGCAGATTGAGGAACTGTTGGAGAAAGGCCTTATTCAACCTAGTGCGTCACCTTGGGGAGCACCAGTGCTCTTGGTAAAGAAGAAGGATGGATCGATAAGAATGTGTATCGATTACCGGGAGCTGAATTAGGTCACTGTTCAGAATAAATATCCTATTCCTCGAATTGATGACTTGTTCGATCGTCTACAAGGAGCAGTTGTATTCTCCAAAATAGATCTTCGATCAGGATATCACCAAGTGCGAGTGAAAGCTAAAGATGTGCATAAAACTGCATTTAGAACTCGACATGGGCATTACGAATTCTTAGTTATGCCATTCGGAGTGACGAATGCACCCGCAATCTTCATGGATTTAATGAACAGAGTTCTAAGGCCGTTTATTGATTCTTTCGTTGTGGTGTTTATTGACGATATTCTCGTGTACTCCAAGTCAGAGGAGGAGCACACCGAGCATCTGGCAGCAGTTTTGCAGAAGTTGGAAGAGCAGAAGTTGTACGCCAAGTTATCCAAGTGTGATTTCTGGAAATCTGAAGTGGCATTCCTAGGTCATATCCTTTCTAAGGAGGGAGTGGCAACTGACCCTCAGAAGATAGAGGCAGTGAGAGATTGGGCTAGGCCTACTACAGTGAAGGAAGTCAGAAGTTTTCTTGGGATGACTGGATACTACCAGAGATTCATTCAAGGTTATGCTCAGATAGCCGTGCCGCTTACTGGACTGACCAAGAAGAATGTGAGCTTCAAGTGGACTGAGCAATGTGAGGTGAGCTTTCAGGAGTTGAAAGAGAAACTGACTACTGCACCTATTTTGGCTTTGCCTAGAGCAAGTGTTGAGTATGATGTTTATAGCGATGCTTCACATCGTGGGCTTGGCTGTGTCTTAATGCAAGAAGGTAGAGTAATCGCTTATGGGTCTAGGCAACTACGACCACATGAGAAAAACTACCCGACTCATGATCTGGAGTTGGCTGCAATTATCTTTGCTCTGAAGCAATGGAGGCACTACGTGTACGGTGAGAAATTGAACGTGTACACGGACCACAAGAGCTTGAAGTATATATATCAGCAGAGGGATCTGAATCTGAGGCAGCGAAGATGGTTGGAAGTGCTTGAGGATATGCGACCTGAGATTAAGTATCATCCTGGGAAGGCTAATGTTGTTGCTGATGCACTTAGCCGCAAGAGCAGTTTGGCCAGTTTGATTACGACTCAGAAGCATTTGATTGAGGAGTTGGATCGAGCAGGTATTGAGGTTGTCTTGCAAGGATTGGGAGCATCTTTGGCTCAGTTAAGGCTTCAGCCTACACTGAATGCAAGGATCACTGCAAGTCAGGAGGTTGATGCTGATATCTTGGAGATGAAGGAGCAGGTTGGCGCTGGCAGGTTGCCCGGATTTCAAACCAGGGATGGAGTGCTGTGGTTCGGAGATAGACTGTGTGTTCCAAATCAGGCGGACCTGAAAGAGAGTATTATTCAGGAGGCGCATGCTACTCTTTTGTCAGTACATCCTGGTAGTACTAAGATGTACAAGGACATCAAACAGCATTTCTGGTGGTTAGGTTTGAAGCGGGATGTGGCTGAATTTGTTGCGAAGTGTGAGGTTTGTCAGCAAGTCAAAGCCAAAAATCAGAGACCCGGAGGTCTATTACAGCCGTTACCTATTCCGGAATGGAAGTGGGATAACATCAGTATGGATTTCATCACGGGATTGCCTAAGAGTCCTAAAGGCAATGACGCGATTTGGGTTATAGTCGATCGACTAACCAAGTCCGCACACTTTTTGGCAATGAAACTCACTGCTTCGATGGACAAGTTGGCTGAGATGTATGTTGGCGAGATCGTCAGACTTCATGGTGTTCCTTCAACTATTGTATCTGATCGAGATGCGGGTTTACTTTGCATTTCTGGAGGAGTCTTCAGACAGCTTTGGGTACCAAGACAGATTTCAGCACTGCTTTTCATCCGCAAACTGATGGGCAGACCGAGAGAGTCAATTGTATTCTTGAGGATATGCTTAGGTGTTGTATACTAGACTTTGGAGGCAGTTGGGAAAGACATTTACCTTTGGTAGAATTTGCCTACAACAACAGTTTTCAGGCTAGCATCGGGATGGCGCCGTACGAAGCATTGTATGGCAGGAAGTGCAGGACTCCTGCTTGTTGGTATGAAGTTGGGGAGCGTCAGTTGTTTGGTCCTGAGCTTGTACAGCAAACTTCTGAGAAGATTGATCTGATCAGGAAAAGGTTGGTGGAAGCTCAGAGTAGGCAGAAAAGCTATGCAGACAACCGGAGAAGGGACCTTGAGTTTGAGGTTGGTGACTTCGTCTTTCTGAAGGTATCACCCGGTAAAGGTGTGGTTCGTTTTGGCAAAGGCGGGAAGTTAGCCCCGAGGTTTATAGGCCCGTATAAGATATTGAAAAAGATCGGGAAAACTGCTTACCGGCTTTAATTACCGGAAGAGTTGTCTCAGGTGCACAATGTCTTTCATGTGTCTATGCTGAGAGGTTATATTCCAGATCCGAGTCATCATTTGCCTGAAGTGCCGGAAGGTTTGCAATTGGATCTGAATTACATCGAGTCTCCTATAGAGATTGTTGACCGTAGGGAGAAAGTCTTGAGGAATAAGACGATACCGATGGTCAAGGTAGTCTGGAGAAACCATTTGGTTGAAGAGGCTACTTAGGAATCTGAGGAGAGGATGTTGAAGGACTATCCTGGGCTTTTTGCTTGATTGTATCTTTGTTCTTGTATAGTTTTGTATTTAGTTTTTCTCGCTCTTGACTGTAGTTCCGGGGACGGAACTATTCTAAGGAGGGAGTGTTGTAATACCCTGATTTTTCGAATATATGAAAAAATTATTTTATTTTTACACGTAGTGTGCACGTGTAATATTTTTGACTATTATTTTCAACATGATGAGTAAGAATATTGTTTTCCTAAAGCCCAAATGTTAATTTACTTATTTTTCTTTTAAAACAATTATCTTGGCCCAATTAATTTAAGCCCATGGAACTAATCTTTTCTTATTTTCTACAACTTGTAATGTGTAACATTTCTTTTAAAAAGACTTGTTAGTTGGTGTACAAATTTCTTGTAGGGTGATTTGTGCTTGCACGTGCACTCCATGTACACGTGCATAAGCACACTATCTTGGCCGGATTGGGTAGAGAAGTGGGGGTGAGTTGTGGGTGGTTATTTAGGGTGTGGGAGGTTTTTACAACTCCCTAGTGCATCCTAGCCTTTGATCCAATAACCATCTACTGAATCCTAGCCCTCCATCTCACTCCATTTGGTGTATAAATACCCCTCTCATCCATTGTTCTTTTACACTAAAATTATTTTTGTAAGAGAATTATATTTGTGAGAGAGTTATGTGTGTTGCATTGTGGAGTCCGGGCATCATCTTCTGAAGATTTTCGGCAAGGAGCAAGGAGCAAGGAGCAAGGAGTGGCGCATTGCATCAAGGAGCTTTTCTGGATTTCGATTATTTCGTCAATAAGGTGGGTGTTTCTCAGGACTTCTAAAGTAGAAAATATGATATGATTGTGATGATTGTTACTATGCTTATGAGGAGTAAATTCAAACGTACTAGGATTGCCTGATTATGTTTATATTGATAATTATGGAGGACTAATAGTGTAGTAATGGCACTGTAATAAGGGTGAATTGGTTCTGTACAGTCGACTGTCGTGTGGATAAGTCGACTGGTACGAGACATCTGTTCCATGATTGTGAGAAAGTTTCACGATATATATGTGTATAATTAAAATGAAGTAGTAAGGCTAAACTCATATCCTTCATGATGTAGATGACTAAGGAGACATGAGCATGTGGAAAAAGAACTAGTGATAATTAATCAAACTGAGAAAGACTGGTGTAGTCGACTGATGATATGAACAGTCGACCGATGCATTGATTTAACTATGAATTTTCTTGTAATTCCATGAAATGAGATATTCTCCATTGTGATTATCCTAGTGTAATAAATTGAGATTAATATTTCATCTCTACAAGAAAGTTATGAACAAGTGTAAATGCATGTTTAAACACTTCCTTGAAGAAAAGACAATATTAGTAACTTGAAATTCCATGTTGCGATGTTACTGAACAATTAAGAAATTTTGTGTTAATAAAACATGAATGTATGTATATTGTGATTTGACACCATGATGCATGTAAGAACTGTTGGAAAGATAATCCTTTAATTTGAAATATGAATCCGTCCAGTCGACTTAATGCGAGCAGCAAGTCGACTGAGCTGAACATGAATATGTACTGTTAAGACCCGGGACAGATGACTGATTTATTGACAGTCGACTGTCACGTGAATTATGTTTTGAGTATAAAAGTTGCGGAACAGCCGACTGGCCATGTGCAGCAGTCGACTCTCCCGAGTGATTATGAAGAACTTGAATCGACTGTACAAGTCGACTGGTCTTTTCCAAGTCGACTGTACAGAGTATATTTTGATATGTCAGAGATTTCATTGATTGCTGTTAAGATTGTGAACTTTATGGTTGATGTTGATAAACTCTATTTTGTGGCTGCATGAATTTACATGAATGAATCATAGATTTGAATTGAGAATTACATGAATATGAAAGTTAAGAACATGATATGCTGAGGCAATGGAAAAAACGAATTCATGAGTTGGAAATGCTCAAATTGAAAATTGTGAATTGGAAATTGAACAAAAGAGTAGCTAAGTCTCCCCCGGCAATGGAAATGAAATGAAATTGAAAAGAAGACCAAGGTTGGTCATGTGAGAATGAAATGAATAAGTCCGGTTTAGTAGAGAGGCTAACTCTAGAGCTTTGATTTTTATTCATGATTCTAATAATTTATACATAGT
Source organism: Hemerocallis citrina (assembly GCA_017893485.1). Taxonomy (NCBI): domain Eukaryota; kingdom Viridiplantae; phylum Streptophyta; class Magnoliopsida; order Asparagales; family Asphodelaceae; genus Hemerocallis; species Hemerocallis citrina. The sequence goes on from CM030362.1 coordinate 132,621,429, forward strand.
GGAGATGTGATGAAAGTGAGAGAAAACATAAGTATGAGAACTAGAGTTTACGGTGCGGGTGTGTGAGCCACAGAATGCATGCTTGATGAGTCAAGACATGGCGTGGGCACAACTCAGTAATGATCGGACTTTAGCCACGCTTGTGGGATGTTTGGTGACTGCAAGAGGATCGTGTTCAGGGAGGAGGCTGAATTGCCACAGAATGCATGCTTGATGAGTCAAGACATGGCGTGGGGTTCCCCTCCAGGGTTCAGTGCACGTGCTTGTACTCATAGATCATCTAGGATACTCACCGTAATTACAGTAGTAGATTAAGTCATGGCGAGGGATTAAACCCTACAGAAATGAAGAACGATTAAGAGGCTTGCCCTCGGACCTATGTAGTATGGGATGCATAGAATCCGAACAAGTGCGCATTAGTGTCATGTAAATTAAGTAATTGCATTAAGGATTAGGTGCACAATCACGACACGACATCATTAAGATTATTCACTTTATTTTATTTTGATATGTGAACAAGTTTGTGATCTGTTAAGAAATGAGAATCGTTATACTGTTTCTGGCATAGAGAGGATGGCCATGTATAATTATCGTCGGTTGAATAAACTGACGTACCCACAGTTTTGTATGCAGGATAAATGACATGTTAAAGGTTAAAGAGGAATGGATGCATAAAGATTTTACCATGTTGTTGTACATTTATTTAAATGTTGTAAATTTTTACTTCCGCTGTGCAATGTAAATGTAATATATGATGTAAACTCTGATGTAAAGTGAAAGGTTTTTATTTCCTTGTAAAATTGTACTAAGAAAAGCGAAAAGATCCTGTAGAACATCTCGAATTCAGTGTATTTGGGATTCGGGCCGTTACATAGATACTCCACATCGGCTAGAAAGTAGATCCTGCCCTAGATTGTGCATGCCCCGTGCTCAGCGAGGACGCTGATTTCTGAAGGGGAGGTGTATGTAACACCCCGTAATCTCAAAAAGCTATAGTATGACATATATGTATATAATATATAGTGGTGATGGCATTTTGGTAATATAAAGTGTATAGGAGGGGGGGCCCACACATTGAAGAACAGCAAAAACATGTTGTGTTTGAGCACTGACATCATGACGACGTCAGCAAGGGGGCCCACCCGGTATAGAGAAAGACAACACTGTTGTCTGGTTGCATTGCTGACGTGGCACAGGGCCCACGGGTGGCTGTTGTGTGCACGGGAGAAAGAGGAGAGAAATGAGTTGTATTACTCCCATATTGGGAATACAACTAGATTAAAATAATAATAAATAATAGCCTATGATCAAGAGTCACCAATCCGGTTAACCACCCTTTGGGAGGCATCCATGGTGGACAGTTGTACTATACTATAAATAATTTTTCTGATAAATTGTATAAATTTTCTGAGTTGGGGCAGGGGCGTTACAACACGTGGGGATTTTGACCATTTGACCGTTGACCAGTCAACGACCCATTGTCTCGGTGCAACTATGTTGTAACTAGCTTTACCTGAGCTACATAGGTCCGATCGGGGCGTTTGACACCTCGTTTCGAAGCTGACTCAAAGATCTACAACTTCTCTTCAGAAGTCAGTTGAAGAATCATCCTTTTTCATGGTCAAAATAGACCCGCAATATCTTTGCCTTCATGAAGTTGAGAAAAGCTTTGTATGACTCTTGGGAAGATCCATTCTCAGAGGCAAGTTTAGGGAGCATATCTAAACGAGTTAGGCTCCGAACTTCTTTTAGAAGAAGGCCGCTCAGGAGATGAGCGGGAGGAGGAGCATCGCCATGCTCTAGGCGAGAGCCGTTCAGGAGGTGAGTTTGAAGAGCAACTCTAGGGGAGAGTTGAGCTCCGAATTCGTTTGGAAGAAGAGGGTCGCTCGGAGGCAAGTTTCGCGGAGGATTGGATAGCTTGTACTCATATTATGGCCAGTTGTTTGAATGGTCGTTTTCGAGCCCCGAGCCCGCATACTTGCAAGTTGTGTAGGCGGTTTCTAACCATGATTCTGAACTCCGAACTAGTTGTTCAAGATTCTTCAATGAGTTGTAGGAGCAGTTCTGAATGGTGAGCCACTCCGTGTTTGCTTGTTCGCAAGTGACTAAAGCAACGTCGAACCAAGTGTTGGACTTCAAACTTGTTGTTTAATGGGGTTAATGGGTTGTAGGAGCAATTTTGAATGGTGATCTGCTCCGCACTTGCTTGTTTACAAGCAGCTAAAGCGGCGTCGAACCAAGTGTTGGACTCCAAACTCAATTTTTGAGCCTAGTAAGTTGTGGAAGCATCCCTGTAGGACAAGCTGGACTCCGAACTTACCATTTAACGAGTCGTAGATGTGACTCAGAGAGATAGAAATGAGGCAAATGCAATAATTTTCAATAGTAAAAAGCCAAGTTTTATTCAAACAAACTAAGTGGCCGTTTCAATGAGGCGAGCCTTCATTACATGCTTTGGCCATATCGCTAGTGGCGGCCTTGTTGAAAACGAAAAACCTATTTCTACGAGAGGATGTTAGGCACCCTCGTGATATTTCATTTGATGCTTAGTATTCCAAGTCTGCCTTCTCCGAAGAGGAGGGTCTCCTTGAGTTCATTAACTAATTCGGGAAGGACTTGACTATTCTGTTGGGGGAGCTCTAATGCTTCAAGGGGGAGGACCGAGCCCCCTATTGTGGCTGTGTAGCACCTCCGAGCTGTCTCTTGGTTTCCTTTGACTTCTCCTACTCTTGCAGAGGTTGGAAACTTCATTTTCATGTGAAAGGCTGAGGGTACGGCATGAAGCACCGCTAGGCCTGGTCGGCCCAGGATAGCATTGTAAGCGGCCTTCACAGTGACTACCATGAAGTCCATTGCCTAGGTCCGGGTATTCGGGGGTTTTCCTGCGGTCACATCAAGAGTGACTATTCATTTGATTGGGACCGGAACCTCAGAGAACCCGTGGAGTGTGTATCCGGCGAGCTTGAGACGATGCCGAGAAAGTTTGAGGCCTTGGAAGGCTGTCAGGAAGAGGATATTGCTGGAACTGCCATTATCAACTAGGACTCGGCGCACCTCGTGGTTGTCCATGTGGATACTAATTACAAGCGCATCATAGTGGGGCATTCGAATGCCTTCCAAGTCTTTGTCTGAGAATGTCACCGAGACCACAGGGTTCTTGGCCGGGGGAAAGTTCTGGACCGAACTCTCCTCTCAAATGAAGGCCTTTCGGGAGGAGTTTTATTCTCCCCCCATTGGACCTCCATGGATAAGGTGGAGGATGGCCCCAGGTTCAGAGTCTTGGAACTCGATGGGCCTCTCGGTTCGCTTGTTGGCTCCTCGGGGTGAAGGATCGGCCCCGTCCTTTCTGATGAACTTGGCCAGGTGTCCCCGCTATAGGAGTTCTTCGATCTCCTCCTTGAGAGCCCGATAATCATCCGTGTCGTGGCCGTAGTCCTTATGAAAGCGGCACCACTTTTCTATGTTCCCCCTCTTTGCTGGAGTATTCATTCTAGGGGGAGCGCGGAGTAGCCCTTTCTTATCCACCTCCATAAGAACTGTTGATATACTAGCATTGAGGGGGTGAACTTCTCAAAACAAGGAGCTGGGCGACGCTGGACATTGTCATCTTTATGGAATTTTTGGGACCCTTCTTCGCTTGTATTCTTCCGTTTGTTCCAGGAAGATGGTTCCTCTCGACTGGGGGGGTTGAGAGCCTCTTCCACTCGGATGTATTTCTCGTTCCTAAGCAGGAGTTCTGAGAAGTCCCGATAAGGCTTCTTGGCAAGGGACGCCTTGATGTCGGTATTAGTGACGTTGTGCCTGAATGCTGCAGAGGCTGCTGATTGGTTGAGGGAGGCAATATACCGGGCTTCGGCAGTAATGCTCCGAACATAATCTCTTAGGCGTTCACCCTTTCTTTGGCTGAGGTCTAGCAAAGATGCACTTGTTTTCTCAGCTCAGCGACTGCTAACAAAGTGGGTAAGGAAGTGCTCCTCAAACTGTTTGAATGAGAAGATGGAGATTGGGGATGGACGGGAGTACCACTCTCACGCTGGTCCTCTCAACGAAGTGGGAATGCCTTGCAGAGGAGCGCATCCGAGGCTTGATGAATCATCATGAGAGTTTTAAAACTCTCGATATGATTGGCCGAGTCTGACTCCCCATTGTAGGATTCAAAGCGGGGCAACCTAAAGGTTTCAGGGACTAGAGCTTCCATGATGGCCCTGGAAAAGGGGGGTCTGCTTGGGAGGAACTTATTGGTCTGTTGTTCTTCTTCGAGATTGATCTTGTTGAGGCACCTCTCCATCTAATGGAGACGACGACGGACCGAGTCATCCCTCCGGTCGAATCTAGTCGACCATCGGGACTCTCCTTCATGAGTGGCGGTATGGCGAGGGCTAGGTGTACGCTGGTCATGACTCGTGGTAATATTAAGAGCTCGCAGAATGTATTCTTTAAAATTCTGGAACTCGGCTTGAGTGACTGGTGCCCCTCTTGCTCGGTAGTCTCTAGGTGCAGCTCGACTTATTGGGGTGAAACTTCTTTGCCGACGATGCGGAGGGGACTCCTTTCGCCTCCAAGGAAAAGGGTTTCTTCTAGGCCTTGGCCTGTGGGGGGACCAGGCTCTAGGGGACCTTTGGCGATCGGGTTGAGGTACTTTCTCAAGGGCTCACCTTTCATTCAAGAAAGTTCGGAGGTCGACCCAGTGCTGACGATTAACAACTACTTGACGGAGATCTGGCCCGGGAGGGCTTTGAGAAGGCATAGAGTCAGTTGAAGGATTGCGGACTGAGATGTGGTAATGGTGGGAGTGTTGTCCCTGACGGCTCCGATGGGAGCCCCTCGGGGCAGCCCCCTGGACCTGGGAGGAGGCTGTAGTTGCTGAACTTCTTGGTCGGTTTGAAGAGGAAGATCTTGGAATGGAGGAGGAGGAGGAAGAGGAGTGGCTCTTCGGATGGATGCCGCTGCATTCCCTTTTCCTTTCGGAGGCATGGTTTGGGAACTACCTTCACCGGTGGTATGTGACTGGATTGGTTTTTCTGTTCTTACAGACAGCGCCAATCTGTTGCTGCTAATTTTAGTGTGGGAGCAAATAGATGATTTGTGGATTCTTTTGAAAACAAATCAGGCAAACTTGTTGACTTTTTGCCGGTGTTTGAATATTTCTCGCCGCTGCCATTGACCTATAAAAAGTTCGAAACACCGGGATGGATCCCGACGATGAACACCCTAACGCTCAAGTCAATAATCAGGAAGATTATGAAAGAGCGATTCATGGAAAAATTTTTGATTACCTTTTTTATGGTGATGGGAGAGGGGTATTTATGATCGCCTTTGGAAACAGTTTTGAGATAATTATTTATCTCTACTTCCCGGTGTTTTTGGATACGAAACAGAGTTTAAATCGTTAAATGATAAGAGATTTGGTTTAAACCGTCTCTTAGAGATAACCATGAATTTGAATTACTCTTTAAATATCCTGGGCTACTTTTTAATGGGCCGCCACCCTTACCCAGTAGGTGTAACGCCGCGGATCTCTGTTGCCAGTCATCCATGACACAACCAGAATCTTTGCCTTCAAATGCATCTCAACACAATAAATAACACGGAAATCTAAAAACTTTTTATTGCCTAATAAAATTATTACATCACCAATTACAATCATCACTTGTTCTTGAAGAAGGAATACAAATTACATCGACTTATTACGAATACTACAATGTAATGATTACCGTCTGCCATCCAAATTGGTAACCAACAACTATCTATTGGAATCTCCATCGAGCGGTCACCCTGCTTCCCTGAGATGCGCCATGTAGCTGAAATCCTCCGTTGTACTACTCTTATACTCCGACATCTCCTTGAATGGTAGGCATGTACACTGGCACTCCACTTGGATGCCTTGCTTGTCTTGAGTTCTTCTGCACTCGCGACTTGGTATCCAGTACATAGTTGAGTGGGCACATCATTACATATACTGACGCAATGCTGATAAGAAAATAGAGATATCCAACTAGCAATCACAAACAACCTTTAATGGAAACAGAAACGTGCATCCTAATTTCTTAGTGTCAGTGTATGTCATGACCTGAAGTCTAATGCATAGTACACAATGCATAGAAGACAGATGCGCTTAGTCTAATGTCAGCAAGACTCTGGATACGCATGCATCTCATACTACATACGTTCGAGATCAAGCCGTCTTCGCTAGTTCCAGGGTTTTGAACCCTCGCCATGCAACACATTCTACTATTGTATACTTCCTATTCCTGATAAGTGCAGATGATTGAGGAGGTTATAAAATTTCGGGGTGCTACCCCGTTTGTCACTAATAATTTTCGTACCCGACCTCTCTCAAAAGCCGTGATGAACTTACAGATACACCGTAGTATATCCATTGCGCCGAAGATCCATGAGACCGCAGCCCCTATGGTCCGTTTGTAGCCACCAATATAGAACAAGGGAACATCCCATTCTTACCACGGCACTTCAAGAAATCAACAATGCGAGATACGCACCGCAACACGTATCCCTAATGATAAGAAGAGACAACCCTGGTTATCTCCGACTAGTGCTGGCCTTTAGAACAAGTCGGATTATAGGGAATCACCAGTAGCATCAACTCGGTCTTCAAACGAAAAGTAAAGAAATACAACCTGAAGTAACATTGGTTGCTAAACTATGCTAGCTGTCAAATTATGAACAGTGTCTAACGAATGATTGAGCCCAAACGGTTCTGTCAAAATAACTAATCACGGCGAACCGACATTCATTGATTGCCAACACCTTTGTAGGTCTTCGACCTAATGCCCCTGGCTAGCAACCCTCAGCGAGCAATACAACGGCGCCCAAGGGAGTGCCTCATACCCAGCAATAGAGCTGAAACACAAACAATTCACTAATATCCAGTCATTGATAGTCCTAGGCGTCAACACATTCCAGATGAGGCAGATAACCGAGCCTATCAACCCCAAACACCGACGATCCGATCTCCATCGGTCGCCACCACCTCTGTCTCGAATCTCATCCAGTATCCCGGCCCGCGGTCAACCTTCTCTCGGTAAACGAACTGACGGTGCACAGGAAAATTCACTATCTCTCGAGGTGAAAAATAAATATCAGTACAATACTTGTTGACTGGGTTGATAGTCTTAGGGTATCATAACCTAGGCTAGCTCCAAGCTATACTAGCTACGAGCCACATACAACAAATTGACCATAAGCTATTCTCCAAACTTACTCACGTGTTCACCATGAGTACTAAGCACAAGAATCTTATATAAGTCCCAAATGAAGTGCTTAATAGGGATAATCATCCAACACCTTAAAACTCAAATCACCTTATAGTCATAAATCCTGTAGTGTGTAGAAAGTTCCATAATTGATGCTACACCTATCAGAATTCAACAAAATTAGACTTCCTAGAAAGGTGGGAACCTCTGCTACAATTTTCTAGTTGATAACTCTCTCAAATTCCCTATAGAACTCAAGTTCCCTAAGTTAACACATGCTTGAAGTCGATCAAGACAGCAGGTCGCTGAACTTGTAACATTCATAACTTTCAAAATATAATTCGGAATTGTATGATATTACCTATTCTGAAAAGCTAAGACCCTAACTACATGTCTCTAGTTAACCATTACTTCAAATTCAGCCGTCTAGAGGCTATACAATCCCTATATATTCTAAGCTGTGCATTTCTTCATACACGTCGCTGCATCTTGCCAACAACATAAAAACTTGTCTACTTGTCGGAATTACTAGATTCTGGATTCTACGGAAAGGTGGGAGTGTCTAATACAACTTCCTAGTTGACACATCCTCAGATTCATCCACAAAAGTCCTCAAAATCTACAATTTTTATCAGGTTCACATTCAGGAAAAAAATGATTATTTAACAAACAGGGTCTCGACTAAGTCTGGATCTGCCCCAATCTGAAAGAAATCATAACTTTTGCTATACAAATTGGAATTGCATAATTCTAGATGTTTTGGAAAGCTAAGACTCTAATAAAAATCTCTAGTTGATCATTCTTCCAAATTCTTAACACATGATTCCAGATTTTCACAAATTCACAGACCATGCAATCTGAGCTAACCTGAACCCGGTCTACTTTAAAATTCAATAACAAATCAACCCTAAGTTAAAAAGCTCATGATATTTGAGATTCTGAAACTAAACCTATACCATTCCATTGTGTCCAAAATTTGCATCTAGATTCATACTACATAGAGAGTTATGACCCTTCAAACATAGCACAAAATTTTATTGTTTTTCAGACAGTCTTTACTTCTACATACAATTCATTTTTTTGAAACTTCATCAAATTTCATATAAAAAAATATAAAATTTTAGAATCAGAATGTAGACTCATACTACAAGCTACTGCAAAAATTTTATTACAATATCATGCACATATATGTAGTCATGACTAGATGGACCTCAGTCTCAAAGACAGACAGATTCAGCTCTAACGTCCAGACCATTTGCAACTTAGAAATTTTTTGAGGCATCAAACGATCTCAGAAAAAATTGAAATTTAAGACTATGGTTGTAGAAACATACAAGAGAATATAGAAAATATTTCAGCTAAAAAAATCCTACCAATACCGAGTTATGATTTTTGAAAAGCATAACAAATTCTCTTAAAACAACAGCTTTTTCAGCTCTTTTTGTCCGAAAATTAAGTGGGTGTTTGGGCTACTAAATAAACTTAGAAAAATATGAAAAAAATAGAGGATACTCGAAACTCATCCTAGAACATGTCACAAAAATTTCATAAGCAAATTCTAAACCATTTGCAAGTTACAATTTCCTGACTACAAACACACAAAAGTTGAAGAACACCCACCATAGAAGAATCTCAAAGCCCTTGATTTGCTAGATCTCCTACTCTCAGCCTCTTCTTCACCTCCAAAGCTTCAAGAACCCATAAAAATTAAAAAACCCTCTTTCTTTTCATTCTTGAGAAATGGAAGGAGTGGAAGAAGATGAAGTAGAAGAAGGAGATGGGTTTAGAGAATGAGAGGAGGTGAGATAAGAGTGGAGATAGGGGTGGAGGGTGGATTTTGGCCATGGGAGAAGGGGGAGAGTAGGTCGGTGGAATGGGGGAAAGGAAGGAGAGAAGATGAGGGTGAGGGGTTTTTTAATAAACATATAGGACCAATCCTAGCCGTAGGTTTCTATTTGATCATCATGATCAAGAAGAGAGAACTTCTAGTGTAACCCCTATTTTCGTAAATAAATATTTTCTGTATATTTTATGTATTTTGATTAATTATAATTTACCTTGTGTGAAATTCGTTTTGTATTCTCTATTAAATATTTTCTAATTGGAAATTTTATTTATTTCGAATAAGTGTATATATTAATTTTAATTTCTATTTCTATTTGATCGACTATTTGTATTATATATTGTTTGGAATATTTTAATAAATCTGTTAAACTCGAATTTTCATTTTGATATACATATATTATTATTATTACTATTATCAGTATTATTTTTGTTAGTTTTGTTATTTACAATATCATTATTTTTACTGTTAATATTATTATTATTATTATTACTTTATTTTAAGTCGAACATACTCTATTTTATATGTTTCATTATTTGACTTAATGTATATGTATATGTATGTTTTATAAACCCCTGTAATACTTATTATTTTTCCCCTATTGGATTTAAACCTATTAATTGATTTATAACCTGATATGGCTAAAAATGGGGTTAAATCGGAACCGTCCAGATTGGGCACGAATCTTGAAGCTCAGGGGTAAAACGGTAATTTTGCATATAGATGGGCCCGAAGCGGGCACTGGATCTCCCCTTCACAGATCCAATAACCCGTGAACGGATCCACTCCAGCTGGGTACGGGTCCCGACCCAAGACAAACCCAGACCAGCGAGAGGAAATCAGGGTCTCTGATTTGACTAAATCAACGGGCATGATTCGCGGTTATCCTCTCACCGGGAATCAGGGATCAGTTTCCTAAACTAATTATGAGGATTTTACTCCTAACGGTATCACAGGAAATCAGATCCCTAATCAAATTCCCATGGCGACTATAAATACCTCCGACCTACCACTCTTACAAGGTAATCACTCTTTTTCCAATTAAAGCTCTTTCTTAATCATATCACTGGTTACTGACAAGAGCGTCGGAGGGTGCGTCGCCGGGATCAACCCTGGTGTATCGCACTTCCTTGCAGGTGAACGGTGGGAGTCAGCAGCCCAATCCCAACAAACAGGCTTGGATTCGCTATTCAGATTTTTCCACGAACTCACAAATTCTATCTGTTGGCTCCCACACCAAATTTAGCGGCAACAGATTGGCGCCGTCTGTGGGAAAATCAGACGAATAGCAGCTCCTCCTCTTCCCGTTGGTAAGACCCACTCCTGCCATGCCGCCGAGAAAAGTAAGATCAAGGGGATCCAATCGTGGGCCCAATCCAGATCAGCAAGAAGAAGTCCCCTTCCAACCCGCTCATCAACAGGGACAACTTCCGCTTCAAACCGAGGATATACCTCCTCTCCCAAATCAGCAACCTCCTAATGGTCCCACGGGCCCCTCAAATGCCGCCACAGGGGTCTCTCGCCCCGACCCGCAAAAACAACCCCTCCACCTGGACCACGTGTCCATCCACAATGCCTCCTCGGATTCCATGGCTTCCCACCATCCTCGAGCTTCCGACCTCCATAATATCGTTCTAAACCGGCAAAAGGATGAGGATCTTCGCCACCGCCTGGATGATAAGTGTGCCCGAGAGGGAGCCTCCCGCCAACGACACTCCTCACCACCGAGACACCAGGAGGTCCCCGGACCGAAGGGGTCGGAGGGAATCCCCCGAGCGTCATAGGAGGGGACCGCGTTCCCCCGCTGGTCGGCGTCACCCGAGGAATGATGAGGCGCCTATCACTCGTGCTGAGTTCCTACAATTCCAAGCAACAGTGTTGCATGCCCTCAACCTTCGCCCCGCCAACAACAATGCCCAAAGGGTTCCGACACCCCTACGGGTCCCAAGTTCCCGTCCTCGGTCCATAACACCTCCTCCGGCTCCTAATCACCAACAGCTCAACCATAGTCCTCGCCGCTCCCAAGACTACCGCCGTCGTAGTCCCCGCTCCCCCTCCTATGAAGACGAGTCCATGGGCTTGATCGACTACCACCGAAGGGATGATGCTCTCTACCGCCGTCTCCACGAGATGGAGAGACGCATCGGTCGAATGGACAAGGAGGAAGAGTCTAGAGGTAGGACCGTCCGCCCCGGCAGACCTCCCTTCTCCCGGACTATCATGGAGGCTCCCATCCCAAGGGGTTTCAAGCCTCCGCAGTTTGAAACGTATTCGGGGGAGTCGGACCCCGTTGATCATGTCGAGAGCTTCAAGACCTTGATGCTAATCCACCAAGCTTCCGACGCCATGCTCTGCAAAACCTTCCCCGCCACCCTTAAGGGTTCGGCTCGGGAATGGTACTCCCTGTTCGCTCCCTCTTCCATCTTCTCTTTTGAGCAGTTCGAAACGCTCTTCATAACCCACTTTGTGAGCAGCAGACGAACGGAGAAGACCAGCCTCTCTCTACTTCACCTCCGACAGGAGAGGGGAGAAAATTTGAGGGACTATGTAAGGAGGTTTATTGTGGAGTTCAAGTCCATCGCCTCCCTCGACCAGTCAGTGGCGACCGTCGCATTCCAATCCAACGTCCTCAACTCTAACCTTCGGTCGTCCCTCGCCAAAAAGCCCCCGCACAATTTCGCCGACCTTCTCCTTAGATGCGAGAAATATATTCGGGCGGAGGAAGCCGAGTGCTTCCCGGGTTTCGGAGGACCTACTTCCGGATCGAAGAGAAAGACGACGGAAGAGGAAGGGACCAAGAAGCTACAGAAGGATAATAGCGGTCAGCGCCGTCCTCCTCCCAGGTTTGAAAAATTTACTCCTCTCATCACCAGCGTCTCAACCATCCTGATGGAAGTCGAGAAGGAGGGAGTTATACCTCCGCTCCGAGGATGAACACCCCAGCCAAGAAGAGGAACAAGGAGAAATGGTGCCGTTACCACCGAGATCACGGCCACGACACCAACGACTGCCGGGCGCTGAAGAACGAGATAGAGGCCCTCATCCAGAGGGGGCAGTTGGCTAAGTCTGTGAGGACAAATGATCGGGGAGATCGTGCCACTCCTCCGCCTCGGGGGGCTAACAAGCGCTCCGAGCGACGCGATGAAACCCCCAAGTTCGAGGAGGAGCGTGTTTTGCACCTTATCCACGGAAGCCCAATGGGGGGCTCTTCCAACTCCTCTCGGAAGGCCTTCGTCCGAGAGGTCAATTCAGTTCACGGCGTCCCTCCCCCCAAAGGCCTCGGCATCCCAGTAACTTTCTCTGATGAAGACCTCGAGGGGGTCCGAACTCCCCACTGCGACGCACTTGTTATCGACCTCCGCATGGCGAACTTCAAAATGCAGAGGATCCTGGTAGACAACGGGAGCTCCGTGAACATCCTCTTCCTCTCGGCCTTCCGAGGGCTGCAACTATCCCGGGATCGCCTCAAACCGGCCGGCTACACGCTCCACGGGTTCACGGGGGTGCCAGTAACTGTCGAAGGGGTTATTACCCTGGACGTAACTGCTGGGAAGACCCCTACTACCCGGACGGAGCCGATGTACTTTATGGTCGTCGATGTCCCGGCTGCGTACAATGTCATCTTGGGCCGACCTAGCCTAGCTGCCCGAGAAGCCGTTCCTTCAGCGTACCACCTCAAGATGAAGTTCCCCACCCGGGCGGGAGTGGGAGAAGTCAAGGGCAGCCAAGAGATGGCTCGGAAATGCTACATGACTTCCACTGGGGGTCCGGTGCTCTCCCTCGAGACTTTAGAGATCCCCAAGCCGAACGTCCGACCAACGTCCGAGCGCGGACGAATTGGAAGAAGTGCTTTTCTTGGACGAGGACCCGAGCCGAAAGTTCCTCATCAGCAAGTCCCTATCGACTGCCCTATGTTCCGACTTGGTGCAGTGCATCTGGAAGAACCGCGACCTATTTGCTTGGTCCGCCGCGGATATGCCCGGGATTTCCGAGGAGCTTCTAGTGCACCGCCTCAGCGTCGAACCGGAGTGCAGACCGGTTCAGCAGAAGAGGCGTAAATTCGCTCCCGAGCGACAACAAGCCATCAAGGAGGAGGTGAACAAGCTCCTAAAAGCTCGGTTCATACAGGAGGTGAACTACTCCAAGTGGCTCTCCAATGTCGTCATGGTTAAGAAGTCCAATGGTTCCTGGAGGATATGCATCGACTTCACAGACTTGAATAAGGCGTGTCCGAAGGATCCGTTCCCTCTCCCGAATATTGACACCCTCATCGATGCCACCTCGGGCCATGAGCTCCTCAGCTTCATGGACGCCTTCTCCGACTACAACCAGATACGAATGTTCCCCCCAGACATACCGAAGACTTCCTTCATTACCGACCAGGGCCTCTACTGTTATAAAGTTATGCCGTTCGGATTGAAGAACGCTGGAGCCACCTACCAGCGCCTCATCAATAAAGTCTTCCAAAGCCAGATAGGCTGCAACATGGAAGTATACGTCGACGACATGCTCATGAAGAGCATCCGAGGTACCGACCACGTGGTCGACCTACAGGAGGCATTCGGCGTACTGAGAAGGCACAACATGAGGCTTAATCCGAACAAGTGTGCGTTCGGGGTCTCGTCAGGAAAGTTCCTCGGCTTCATGGTCAGCCAGCGAGGGATCGAAGCAAACCCTAAAAAAATTAAGGCCATACTGGACATGGCCCCACCCCGAAACATCAAGAAAGTGCAGAGGCTTACGGGTCGCCTCGCCGCTATTGGGCGATTCCTTTCGAAGTCTGGGGAAAAGTGCCTCCCCTTCTTCAAGGCTCTCAGGGTGGCCAAGGGTTTCGAATGGGGCGAACTGCAACAGAAGTCGTTCAACCAGCTGAAAGCCTACTTGGTCAATCCTCCCCTGCTCAGCAAGCCCGTCCCAGGGGAAACTCTCTTCCTCTACTTAGCTGCTTCCGAGCAGACCCTAAGTGCTGTTTTGGTGAGGGAAGAAGACCGGGCCCAAAGGCCTATCTACTATGTGAGCAAGGTGCTTCGAGACGCCGAGCTACGCTACCCGAAGATAGAAAAGATGGCCTACGCCCTAATTATGGCGGCGAGGAAGCTCCGCCCATACTTTCAGTCCCACTCGGTTGTGGTCCTCACCGACCAACCGCTGAAACAAGTGCTCCACAAGCCGGAAACCTCAGGCCGGCTTATGAAATGGTCCATCGAGCTAAGCCAACATGACATCTCCTACCAGCCCCGGACTGCAATAAAGGCACAGGCCTTAGTGGAATTCATCGTCGAGAGCACCATCCCCAAGGCCAGCCAAGCAGAGAACGGACCTCCCATCTGGACGGTTTTTGTGGACGGTTCCTCTTGCAACGAGGGAAGCGGTGCTGGTATCATCCTGGCAGGTCCAGATGACTTCGTCCTCCAGTATGCCCTCCGCATGAATTTCAAGGCCTCAAACAACGAAGCAGAGTATGAGGCACTAATCGCCGGCCTCGGACTTGCCCGAAGTGCCGGGGCGCAATGCCTCCGAATCTATAGTGACTCTCAGCTGGTTGTGAATCAAGTCTTGGGCGATTACGAGGCTCGAGACGAACGGATGGCGAAGTACCTCGCCAAAGTCCGAACCCTCATGGCCCGGTTCGAAGAGGCACTCATCCAACGAGTCCCTCGAAAGGAGAATTCACAGGCTGACGCCCTCTCCAAGTTGGCCTCATCCTCCCTCCAAGGTCTCGAGCAGACCGTCTTGATCGAGGTCCTCTTGAAACCGAGTATAGAAGACGAGACCCTCGACTCAGTGGAGTCATTGCCGGTCCTACTGCAAGATAATTGGATGAAACCGTTAGTGGAATTCCTACGGGACGGACTCCTCCCCGAGGACCCCAAGGAAGCATGCCGAATAAGAACCAGGGCCGAGCGGTACATCCTGATCGAGGGGATCTTGTACAAGCGCTCCTTCTCGCAGATAGACGACCGGCCATACCTGAGATGCCTTTCCCCGGAACAAGCCAATTATGCCTTACAGGAGCTCCATCAAGGCATCGGTGGAGCACATTCAGGGTCTAGGTCGTTAGCTCGGAAAGCCCTGAATTACGGATACTTCTGGCCGACTCTCCTCCAAGACGCCGAGCGACACGTTCGGCAATGTGGCTCTTGTCAGAGACATTCCAACATTCGTTGCCTCCCCCAAGCTAACCTCACCTCCCTATCAAGTCCTATCCCCTTCGCAATGTGGGGGATGGATTTACTAGGGCCATTCCCTCCAGCTCCGGGCCAGTTCAAGTTCTTGGTCGTAGCCATCGACTACTTTTCAAAGTGGATTAAGGCCGAGCCCCTAGCCACTATCACCGAGAACAAGGTGCTTCAATTCTTTTGGAAGAACGTCATCTACCGATTCGGCGTCCCCCATGTCCTCGTAACAGACAACGTAACTCAGTTTACTGGGACCGCGTTCCGAGCCCTATGTGAAGACCTTGCCATCCAACAACGCTTCTCCTCCGTCTCTCACCCACAGTCGAATGGCCAGGCAGAGAACGCTAACCGGCAGATCCTCTCTGGTATCAAGAAGAGACTGGACAAGTGTTCTAAAGGCTTATGGGTCGACCAACTCCCTAACGTGCTGTGGAACTACCGCACCAACAAATGGACTCCCACAGGAGAGTCCCCGTTCAACCTCACCTACGGGTCCGAGGTAGTGATACCCCTCGAAGTCGGAATACCTTCTCCTTGCCTCGCAGCCTACAACGAGGAACAGAACGCCAGGGAACTCCGGGCGAACTTAGACCTAGTGGACGAACTGAGGGAAAGAGCGTCAATCTGCCAACAGAACTACCGGAGGAGGATCGAGTTGGCATACAACAAGAGAGTCTGACCCACCGATCTCAAGGAGGGGGACTTGGTTCTCAGAAAACTAGCCATCTCATTCCCCAATCAGAAGAGCAAACTAGCTCTGAATTGGGAAGGACCTTACAAGATCGCAAAAGTAGTTCGGCCCGGAGCTTATCGTCTAGAAGACCTGGAAGGCAGGGAGATTTCGAGGACCTGGAATACCGGTCACCTTTTAAAATACCAAGAAAGCGCCCCGGCGCCTCTCTGAGTATCCCAGGGTGTCGAACCGTTCCTCTCCTCTAACTTGTAATTCCTATCTTAAGTTGTCATATGTAAAAACGGCTCGCCGTACATATAAAATTGCTTGTATCTCTCCGCCTTTATTCTTTATTTAATCAATGGTTCGGAGTCCAATACCCGGCTCGACTTTACTTCGCAAGCTCGCTCTTAAGCGAGCTAGAAGTAGTTCGCCGCTTGGAATTGCTCCCACGACCGTTGAACTCTAACGATGGTTCCGGAGTCCAACACTTGGCTCGATTCTACTCCGCAAGCTCGCTTCTAAGCGAGCTAGGAGTGGGTCGCCATTCGGAATTGCTCCCATGACCGTTGAACTCTAACGATGGTTCCAGAGTCCAACACTTGGCTCGATTCTACTCCGCAAGCTCGCTTCTAAGCGAGCTAGGAGTGGGTCGCCATTCGGAATTGCTCCCATGACCGTTGAACTCTAACGATGGTTCCGGAGTCCAACACTTGGCTTGATTCTACTCCGCAAGCTCGCTTCTAAGCGAGCTAGGAGTGGGTCGCCATTCGGAATTGCTCCCACGACCGTTGAACTCTAACGATGGTTCCGGAGTCCAACACTTGGCTCGATTCTACTCCGCAAGCTCGCTTCTAAGCGGGCTAGGAGTGGGTCACCATTCGGAATTGCTCCCACAGCTGTCGAACTACTCTTACGGTGGCCAGCGAGCCCACTATTAGGTAAAGCTTGGCCCATCTCGCAAGTTCGTAAGGTTAGGAGACCAAAGCGCTGCTCGGCACCACTGGCCGAGCGAACAAGAGGTCGGCTCAAAGACCTCGGCGCGATGAACACAGCCACAGACAAAACGACTACACAAAGTTATAAAGGACATGCGAGTTCGAGAAAGAAATGTTATTAATAATTGGGATACAATACAAAGTGACTCTTTCGTACAACAAGGTCACAAGGCCTTAAAGTACAAAAATTACAATGCCGACCCACTACACTTCGGTGCGTCGACCTCGGCCGTTAGCTCGTCCCGCTTGGTCGTCAGTTTGGCCACCTCGGCCACCAGTCCCTCTCCCTCCATCCGAAGCTCCGCCTCTACAGTCTGCAAGTGACAGATCTCGGAAAGCAGATCGTCCCTCTCCGCTGTTATTTTTGACAAATTGTGCCGAACGCACTGGATCCGAAGAGTGTTGCTAAAGGCGGTCGCCGAACCTTCGTCCTCTCTTACAGGGGTCATCTTGGCGATCCTGCTCTCCAGAAGCCGGATATCGATGTCCCGCTGGCCTAGGATGAGCTGAAGATGGTTCCGCTCGCTTTCGGCTCGGCGCAATCCCAGCTCGACTTCATAGAGCCGCTCTCGGCACCTCCCCAAGCACGGCCTTGTCACCGTTGAGACAGCCTCGGCTCGAGCGTTATCATCCGAGCGAGCAGGCTCGACGTCTTCAGCCACCACCACAAGCTGAAAAGAAGAAGAGTCAGACAACAAAATCTCAAACACTGCCGAAGCCCAACACTTCAAGAATTTTCAATCAAACTTTCAGAATTTGAGTAAGTTGTCAGAGATCGGAAGTTACACAGAAGCAAAGCAAAGGTTTTTATTCAAATAAAGTAGCCCTACATACAACTAGAACGACGCTACAACAGTGTTTTACAATAACTTAGAGAGACATAATACAACATGTTTAGTGCTTCTTCGGAAGGGGAACGCTCCGGTTCAAGGAAACACAGGGTCGGCGACGCCGGACCTTCGAGCTCGATTCCAAACCAGCGAAGCGAGATCCCTCTTCGCCGCTAACTCTAACTGTGGCGCCAACTGAGGCGCCGCTAGACGAAACAGCTACACTATTTTGAGCGTCAGCAGGACTCCGCCTCACCGCAGGCAAACTAGTCACAAGTTCGTAGAAGGTGATCCCTCTCTCGCTCTCTTCGCGAGTACATGACGTACTATGAACGTTGGCCCTCTCAGGCAGAAGCTTAAGCGACGCGATCTTTTCCTCCAGCTCGATAATCCTATCTCTCAGAACGTCATCCTTCGATGACATCTTCAAACGAGGAGGCCTCGATGAGCCCGCAACATTGGCGCTATCGGTCGCAAGATGTCGATAATGGGTGACCTCGATCCCCCTGTCTATCGTAATTTTCCTAAGCTTGTCGACCTTGGCCAACAACTTTTGGTGCTCGGATGACAACTTCTCCAACTCGGAAGCTAACTTCTCTCCTTCCACCGAATGTTCTTTCTCCGTTTTCTCCAAGTGACGGATCTTGACCAAGAGCTCGTTATTCTTTTGCTCGGCAACGAAAAGCTCCCTATGGAGCCGCTCCATCTCACCTTCGAGACCAGAAGCTTGAGGTTGCTTCCGTAGTTGCTTCAACTCACGATAATACCCCCTCGCTGCCGCTTTTATCTCCTCCAACTTCAAGAGCATAAAGAATTGCCTCTCTCGGATATGGGAAAGCGCTCGCTTCGTTTCTTTCAGCTCCTTGCGAAGGTACGAAACCTCCGTGATCGGACCAAACTTCACCTGAAAAGCAAAGATAAATCCGATGCCTAACACTTGGAGAAATTTTGCGGCTAGTCAAACACAAAATCCGAGGTCTAACACTTGGAGAATTCTTGGCCAAACAAAAAGCGTTTTCATTCAAAACTCAAAAAAGCATTACAAGAGCGGTGGCCAGTCCGCGGTCAGGCGTTACAAAAAAAAACAAAAAGAAGACTAAAGATGCAACCAAGTCAGGGGTCGACCTTTTTGTCGCTCGGGTCTTCCGACCCCCCGATGATTCCCATGTCCTCATCCACGTCTTCGTCCTCGGAGTCGTCCTCCTCCTCACCCTCGGCCTCTGTCTCGCCCGTGCCTTCGACACTGCCGGCCTGTCCCTCGGGACTGAGCATTGCTGAGGGAAGCTCCTCCTCCTCCTCCACGGGGTCGTAGAAGTGGTAGGAGGATGTGTCGAACCCCGGGTTCTGAGCAGTGATATGAAGCAGGGCTCGGCCGTACGCGTCCTCCATGTTCATAAACATGTGCTGCTCATCCTCTTGCTGGACAGCCCTCTTCGCCTTCGCAACCTTCGATTGGTGCTTGGCGCTGATCCTCTCGGTCTCCTTCCGAGCTTTCTCCGCCTCCGACCGGGCTTTGGCCAGCTCCTCCTTGAGCTCGGCTTTCTCCTTCTCCGAGGCCTCGAGCTTGGCCACCTCGTTCGCCGACCGCTGTATAGCTTTGACCAGCTGCGCCTCCAACCCCGCCACTTCGGCACCGCGCTTTGCCGAGAGGAGTTGCTCGACTTCGAACAGCTTCACAGCTTTCGCACGCTCCGACCTCTCCCGGTCGCACAGCGCCGACAGCTCCTGTTCTTTGCTCGCGAACTCTTCGAGCAAAAAGTTGAAGTGGCAGAGGGTCTGAAAAGAGAACAAACAGTCAGAATCCGAACCTAAAAACTTAGAAAAATTCGAAAGGAATGCTTCAAGAAGAAAGTGTCCGGTCTACTTACCGAGATCGTGTTCCGAGCAATCTGCATCGTAGCATCCCCGACCTCCCTGGACTTAAGCGCCGCTCGGTCCTTTGGGGTCGGCAGGTGTTTCACCGTCTGCATACAAATGTTGCCGTCCCCCAAGAAGCCGTCGACCTTCATTACTTGCCAGTCGAGGACGAAGATCCGCTTATGCTCCTCGGTCAGAATCTTCTCCGCTTTGGCAGTAAGGGGCGGAACGTTAAAGGCTAATGCCGCGCTCACGTTGAACGCGCCGCTCGACGAGTCGGGAGCATCTGCCTTCGCCGTTGGAGTCGGCGCATCCGAGACAGGAGGATTGGAGGCTGCGACCTTCTCCTGCTCGAGATCGGCATCCGTAACAACGACCCCCTGCAGGTCGGCGGTCTTTGGGACCGAAGGTATCTTCGGCGCTCGGCCGCCCTGAGGCCCTGTCGAGGGTCTCTTCTTTCTCGTCTCCTGCTCCCTAGCAGCCTTGGCCTTCGCCATCAACGCCCTATAGTCCATCTTGGAAGACTCTGCACAAACCGAATGAAAAAACTTAGAAAAATTTTCAAGAACTTCAAGCAAAAAATAAAAATACCAGGGGCGTACTGGGATCTATCGGACTGAGACCCCCTCGGAACAGAGCCTCCTCGGTGATGTCCTTCCAACTAAGCGTCGGCAGGCCGAGGAGTTTCTTGAGGACTTCCGTCTCCTCGTCACTAAGCACTGGCTCCTTCTTCGCTCGCTTGGGCAGGCCCTCCCTCGACCAAGCTATCGGAATTGCCCAGGGTCCGGAAGCTCGGACAATGAAGTACTTCTCCTTCCAATGCTTGATCGAGTCCGGGTTCTCAATCAACTTCACGCCTGTCCGCGGCGAAAGGTAGAACCTGTGCTCGTTCCTGTTCGGCTGGCAAGGACGGTAGAGGCTCCGAAGGAGAAATAGACTTGGCTCGGCACCGATCTCTTGACACTGGAGAACAAACGCCGAGACGTGCCTCCAAGTGTTCGGCATCAGTTGGGCAGGGCACAAGCCGTACCAATTGAGGACCTCGACAATAAACGGATGCAGCGACAAACGAAGCCCAGCGGCCAAGGAGTCGAGTGGAAAAATGCACGTGTCGGCCGAAGACGACGTGCAGGCTCGGAAACCTGGTCCAGGGAGAAGTAGCCCGTACTCGGCAGGGATCTGGAATCCGGTCCGGATCCGATGCAGATCAGCCTCTGAGGCGGGGGTCTCATCCAAAGAAGTAATCTTAACCATTTTTCTAAAGAGAGAGGAAAGAGACTGACCTTGAAGTGACTGTTACGGTCGGAAAAGTTTGCCGGAGCAAAGAAACGCCTTGCCGCGACAGCTAGCAGCGCCGCCCAGGAGCTAAAAACTTCGATGGTGAGAAGTAAAAACTTAAGCACGAAAGTAAAAGTGAATAATGAGATTGGGGGTGGGGGAAGTGAAGTTTTATAGTAAAAGAAAAAGTCTCTTGGACTTCATTACGTAAGGGCGCGACTCTTACGAAAGCCCAAACGACTTTGCGATCGAACAGCAACGGTTGGCGAAAAGACAAAACGTTTCGATACAAGTCAAATAGCTCGGCACGCACGGGATCAAAATCCGAGCGACGTGCGATCCGACCTCAACATCAAATAGCCCGGTCGGCTACCGAACAAGAGCCCGTCTCGAGATTCGTGTCGCCATCCACCGACTCAGATCGCGCCACATCGCCCGGATGAAGCACTTCGGACCCGGACACCCTGCGTCTGTCCCAGGAAGCAAGAGAAAATTTGGATTAAAAGTTTAAGGCACCCGCCCTCAGTGAGTGCCCTGGGCCCCAGGACTCGGTCGGTTTCCCTCTCACCCGTGAGCAACTCGAGGCTTACGGCCTCGGAAGCCGAAACCACGAATCGTTCAAGGGTTGGAGAAAAACCACCATCGCGTGAGGCCCAGTCAGAAGGCTGATCGGCCCATCTCCCATCTCTAGCTCCTTCGGGCTGACAACCATCAGAAGCCGTCAGCCCGGAAGGAAGACAGAGATCGGAGAAGACCCATCCGTCCGAGGCACCTTGTCCCCCGGGTCCGGACTCCGGTCGTCACCCCTTCTGCCCTGATCTCCCCTGGCCCTAACATCCGCATCGGGGCCGTCAGAGTGAGGAGAAGATCACGGCGGAAGAGTGACCACCCATCCGACGCTCTCAGGGTTAGAATTTTTCAAAAAACAGGCATCTGCCCAAGGCAGACACCTTCGATGGTCGATGAACCACCATTGCAGTGATCGAAGCTACAGGGGGAGCGGGGTATTTATAACCTCCCCCCAAGGACCAGCCATTATGGCCCTCAGGAGGCCAAACGACGGAAGCCCAGCAGTCACGCCTAAGGAGCTGAAGTGTCGCGCATTAATTAGAGAACGTCATTTTAATGACCCCGGGAAGTTGGTACGCCGCACAAATCCTGGGGTGCCATTAATGCTCCCTGAGGGCAGCCAGTAGCTCAGCTCGGCCTTCTCACGAAGGCCCAACGGCTTGCCATCGCCCTTGCCGACCCATAATCCCTCAGACTCCAGGTCGGCTAACCGAGCAAGTGCCCATCCAAGCCCCAAAACGGAGAAAATTCACTTTCTCCTCAACATTCGTGTAAGATCTCGATCAGACGGCCCAAATCTTGCCAGCATCGCTAAACGACAAGATAGCATTTTCTTGAGAACAGATCCGTCTCGAGATTCGTGCCATCATCCAATGGCCCAGATCTTGCCAGCGTCGCTAAACGACAAGATAGCGTTTTCTTGGAAACGGAGCCCGTCTCGAGATTCGTGCCACCATCCAACGGCTCAGATCGTGCCACGTTGCTCGGACAGCCGAATCCTTAGACGCCTGGTCGGCTAACCGAGCAAGTGCCCATCCGAGCCCCAAAATGGAGAAAATTCACTTTCTCCTCAACATTCGTGTAAGATCTTGATCAGACGGCCCAGATCTTGCCGGCGTCGCTAAACGACAAGATAGCATTTTCTTGGGAACGGAGCCATCTCGAGATTCGTGCCATCATCCAACAGCCCATATCTTGCCAGCGTCGCTAAACGACAAGATAACATTTTCTTGGAAACGGAGCCCGTCTCGAGATTCGTGCCACCATCCAACGGCTCAGATCGCGCCACGTCACTCGGACAGCTGAATCCTTAGACGCCCGGTCGGCTAACCGAGCAAGTGCCCATCCGAGCCCCAAAACGGAGAAAATTCACTTTCTCCTCAACATTCGTGTAAGACTCGATCAGACGGCCCAGATCTTGCCAGCGTCGCTAAACGACAAGATAGCATTTTCTTGGGACCTAGGCCCGTCTCGAGATTCGTGCCATCATCCAACGGCTCAGATCGCGCCACGCCGCTCGGATAGCCGAACCCTTAGACCTCCGGTCGGCTAACCGAGCAAGTGCCCATCCGAGCTCCAAAACAGAGAAAAAAAGGTGCCGAGCGACCACGACCGTTGGATCTTCCAGAAATTTGCGCTTCTGATGATGAACGGTCCAGATCGTGCCACGTGCACTAAACGACAAGATAGCATTTTCTTGGGAACTGAGCCCGTCTTGAGATTCGTGCCACCATCCGACGACTCAGATCGTGCCACGTCGCTCGGACAGCCGAACCCTTATACCCCCGGTCGGCTGACCGAACAAGTGCCCATCTGAGCTCCAAAAGCGAAAAAATGACTACCGAACGACCACAACCGTTGGATCTTCCAGAAATTCGCACTTCTGGTGATGAACGGTCCAGATTAAGCCACGCCATAAATAGGTATTAAAAATCAATTTTTATTTGTTTTAATCGTTTTATTTATTTAAAAATTGCGAAAAAATTACTAAAAATTCGGGAAAATTAACTAGAAATTCTAGAAAATAATTATAAATTCGGAGGAATATTTTTGAGCCCCTGAACGAACAATTATTGCCTAGAATGTATTGTTAAGGCCCCCGAACGACTGGTTAACACATCGCTAAATTAAATAAATAATCCGAAAAAATAGATAAAAACCGTCGGATATTCAACAAGGCTCAAGAACAGCTTACAGCTTCAAAAATCACCTCACTACCCCCTTCGAGATTCAAAACCCTCCATTCAAACTCCGATACAACTCCACTAGCCACTCAAACAGTTAAACTACTCCTCAAAGGCTGATCACACTCAGTCTTTAGGAGTGGGGGGCTCGTGATATGGCTAAAAATGGGGTTAAATCAGAACCGTCCAGATTGGGCACGAATCTTGAAGCTCAGGGATAAAACGGTAATTTCGCATATAGATGGGCCCGAAGCGGGCACTGGATCTCCCCTTCACAGATCCAATAACCCGCGAACGGATCCACTCCAGCTGGGTACGTGTCCGCACCCAAGACAAACCCAGACCAGCAAGAGGAAATCAGGGTCTCTGATTTGACTAAATCAACGGGCCTGACTCGCGGTTATCCTCTTACCGGGAATCAGGGATCAGTTTCCTAAACTAATTGTGAGGATTTTACTCCTAACGGTATCACAGGAAATCAGATCCCTAATCAAATTCCCATGGCGACTATAAATACCTCCGACCTACCACTGTTACAACGTAATCACTCTTTTTCCAATTAAAGCTCTTTCTTAATCATATCACTGGTTACTGACAAGAGCGTCGGAGGGTGCGTCGCCGGGATCAACCCCGGTGTATCGCACTTCCTTGCAGGTGAACGGCGGGAGTCAGCAGCCCAATCCCAACGAACAGGCTTGGATTCGCTATTCAGATTTTTCCACGAACTCACAAATTATATCTGTTGGCCCCCACACCAAATTTAGCGGCAACATAACCCAAAACCCATTACCCTATGTATAAATACCCTATCACCTAACCCTAGCTAACCCTAATCTACCCCTACTATTAAACCCCTAGCCGCCAACCCTACCCTCTCCTATTCATCGTTCCCAACCCCCCAATCTCCTATGCATCTTCTCCACCTCGCCACCCTATTCTGCACCTCGTCTCCCTCATCTTGACCTCTGCTCGACCCCGATGTCCCCTCCACCATCTTCCCCCTGCCTCCTCCTCATCATCCCTGTCTCCCTCATCTCCGTCTAGCCTCGCATGCCTTTGCCCCTTCACCTTCTCACCCTCGTCGACCCAGGAAGTCGACCACCTCCTATCCACCTCTTCATCTTCATCCCCGTACCCCCATGCACCTCGATCGAACCCTTCGTTCTCTACTTCGCCTTGCCACCGAAACCCAATCCCCATCGTCTCCTTCCTTCCTCTTCTGTTTTCTCCGAAAATAGAGCACCGACGACATCCCTGTCGACCTCGCCTCCTGTCGATTGCAGTTCGCATCGCCAGCCTCGCTGCCCCTGTCCTCGACTACTTCCCAGTCGCTCCCTTCAATGCTACCGCCGTCCTCCACCATTGCAACCCCTACACCTTCCCTACAACTCCTCCCTCCGCTGGCGATCACCAGCAGCCATCGTGCCCGTTCCTCTGCCCTACCACCGTCGTTAAGCACCACCGCACCAACACAGTCGCCCACAACCATTGCCACTGTCGTCGCCGATCTCCACCTCTGTCTCTCCCGCCGTCGCTTTGTTGATTAAGAAGAGAAGGAAGGAGATTGATTTCTTTGAATCTCAGCCACTCAGCCTCATCAAGATCGTGACCATCATCGATCTGATCTGATCTCCATCATCTTGATCAGACCAGATCTGATCTGAGTCGTCCGTTGTCTTGATCTTGATCGCCATCAAGATCTGCGCTGATCCGATCCATCCGATCTCGATCGTCAATCAACGCCCTCATCCAATCAAGGCAAGTATTTTCTTGTAAAATTTGTTGTTCTAGTACAAGCTTTTTAATTGAAAATACTGTAAGTAGATCGTAGTTGTGACTCCCCTTTGGCTCATCGTTTGTTGATCTTATTTTACCCATATTAATTCCATGATCATAAGAGTCACAATCTTTCATTGATATATTCATTTCACAAATTGTTGCATCCATTTTATCTCCTAAATTTCTTGAACACATGAAACTAAGATCTACCTTTACTTGTAGATACATGTTGTATGATGTATGTGTTGATTTTACTTCTTTCGAGTTGAGAAACAATTGTGACTTGCTGATTTGATATCCATTACATCATATTTGTATCACACACTAATCTAGACTCATACTAGTCATTTATCATGCCACTTTTATATAAAAGAAATTCACATATGTCGCTATTCCTGTCTTTGCTTGCTGTTTTGACTCCGATAGCATCAGAATTTGGACTTGAGTCCTAAACATGAAATTTAGTCCTGGATGTCTAGTTTACTACCCTTTTTCGCGGAATTAAATTTCGAGTTATGGTTTGTGATTTATCGCAGTTTTACTGCTGCTGTGTTGTAGAATTTCAGATTCATGAAATTGCTGCATCATTTTGATTTACAATTAATTTAACCATTCTACCTGTAAGATAATGACTTGAAATTTTGCATGATGATACTAAACACACTAGAGAACATTCCCTAATTTTTCTGGAATTAATTAATGAATTTTTTCACCTGTTTCATATGTATAAACACAATTTTACAAGTTCTGGCTGAACACAAATCCTGTGTAGTTTGTTGTTTTGACACCTGATGCTACAACTTTTTTATATGCACTGGTTTCAGAAAAGAGTCTAGTTTCTAGATTTTCTGATGGATCCAGATTTGCATTCCTGTGGTAGTATGAATCTCAGTTTTGGTGCAACAACGTCATTCTGTCCAGAATTGAAATTCTCGTTGTTCTTGATAATAATAAATAATAAGCCTTCTATTTATCTTAAACTTGTTCCATGTTCCCGATTATGTTTATTTGTCCTATTTCGCACACTTTCATGTTTGGTTGATGATAATAATAAATAATAAGTCGGGGTTAAGGGTAGACCATAGTAGTGAAAAATATAGATAAGTGTACTCGGAAGGGGGCCCGTGTTTCCCATGTTTACAAGTTATATGGAGCTAAGTGTCACTTCAGGGGTTGACGGTGGCCACCTCTAGCCTTTACGAGGGCCACCTCTAGAATCCATTACAGAAATTTTCATGTTTACAAGTTATATGGAACTAAGTGCCACGTAGAACTAAGTGCCACGTCAAGGGTTGACGGGAGCCACGTCTAGATTTTATGGGGGTCACCTCTAGAACCCAATACATGATTACATGATTCATGAACGTGTTTACCAGTTTTTCTATTTACAAGTTAAATAGAACTAAGTGCCATGTCAGGGGTTGATGGGGGCCACCTCTAGAATTTACGAGGGCCACCTCTAGAACCCATTACCTGATTACAGGACATGATATAATGATTCCTGAGTACACGGCCCTATAAAATCCACCACTAGGCCTAAAAGTAACTTGTTTGTAAGTAGCAACCATGTGGTAAATAGTTGAGACGCATGAAGTGCTACCTAGATAGAATTAAACATTAGACTTAAGAATAACTTGTTACTTGTTCACACTTGACACCTGCCTTACTTGATACTGTTACTTGATACTTGTTACTGATACTTGTCACTTGATATTTGATACAAATTACATGTTCACTTGTTACTTTGTTCCACTACCTGTATTTGTTACCCAATCCTGTTACTTGAGTTATCTTACTTGCTAGCTAGTCTCCTGAACTTCACTACTTGTTGCAACCTTATCAAATCATGTTGTATATTTTTGATTCCATATCTTGTTTCATACTTTCTTACTCTTATTTTCATACCATTACTTGTACTACTTGCGACCCTAACTTGCACTAAGGGCGTTTTTCTTGTTCCCTATTTTCCCTTATATATATATATATATATATATATATATATATATATATACAGACTTTGGAGACGAATTGCCAGCTGGAATTGGTGAGCAAACCTTTTAGGCTTCGCTTGGGGAAGTCTGCTTCAATTATTTGTATTTGAGTTTATTTAATTCTGTTGCTACTTGAAACTTGTAACGGGCTTGTAGTCCCGAAGTTTTACTTTTGATCCAGATCTGAAAATTATTTGGGATATTTATATTTTGTTTCAATTGTTTTCTGTTGATTAATAAATTATTCATGCATGCGTGGTTGAGCATATTTTGCTATATTTCTTGTTATGATGCTGAGTCGATCCTACATCTTATGAATGATGAAAATCATTCTTTGGGCTTTGTCACACACTCGTATTACGTATTCCTTTGGGGAAGCGGGGCGTGACATCTAGATTAATTCATTTGCACACAATATATTCTAAAATACATACTCTTCCATATGTATAAAAATACACATAACTATACAAAATATATACATACATACATACACTCCAATTTATATATGTATATATTCATGTATACAATCCACTTCAATATAATTTAATTAAATATGTACACATACAAATATATATGTATGCGCATAAAAAAAATACATACAAGGATCCATGTATATGCATCATATACGATCCAATCTAAATGTACATACATACGTATATACATCCACACACACACACACACACACACACACACACATATATATATATATATATTCATCTATACAAATAGAAATATTTCTTATTTTTTTTAAGGAAAAGGTGGAGTATGGCCACCGTGTTTCATTAATAAGGAGTTAATAAAACAAAATCACTCAGAGTACTGAGCTTGATACAAAGCCTACAATACATGAAAGAAAAGATAAATCCTTCCCTAGCATGGGGGGTGGGACAACAGGAAGGTACATATATGCTTTTACAGAAGAATATCAAAGCATCTAACTCTCCCCAACAAAAGTACTACCCAACACAACATATACTCCCCCAACAAAGCCCTGGAGTGGTGGGGATCTATGAATAGTACTACCACGTCACTCAGTCGATCTTCGCTCCGATCTCGATCTCTTCATCGTCGTACTCCTCTGTCTGGAAGACACTGGCAATTCTCCCACGAGGATCTGTTGCAGTGACAGAAGCCCAAAATGAAATAAGATGCATAATGTGAGTCAAATTACCTGAAATACTATTACTAGTCCCACGAAAGTAACAATTATTCCTATCAAGCCAAAGGACCCAGGTCGTTGCCGCGACAATAATAAGCCAGGCCTCCCTCATAGAACGTCTCTCGTTCGCAAACTTAGCACCGACCCAGTGGTTCTCGTACTTACTTGGGTAGTTTCCTGTACCCAGGGCACTAAGTACCTCAACTAGGACCGCTTTGCTCCTGGGGCACTCCAGAAATAGATGGTCCTTAGTCTCAGGCGTCGCATTGCAGAGCCCACAGATAGTGTCCGTGCTCGGTTGACATTTAGCCAGGTTCTCCCTAGTTAGGATGACATCATTCAGAACCAGCCATTAGAAGATTTTTATTTTCAGCGGTGTTTTCGCCTTCCAGATTATACCCGACCAGTTCGGGCGACATCCCCTAAAATAAATACGGTTATATAGGGAGCAAACAATGAAGGTTCCATTCTTCTCGATATCCCAAGATTTCCTATCCGGTCCATGAGAGCACTTAACTTCAGATCTGGCTATGTGGGACTGAAGCTCCATGAGTCTAAACTGAGAGCCCGAGTCCAAAGTTGTTTAAAGGCCGGTTTCCAAGAGTTTCTTTTCCATGTTGCTGCAACCATGCATAGCGGGTGCGCTGCTTGATCATACAAATTGGGAAACAGACCTCTAAGGGTGTGATCGCCACAC
Organism: Hemerocallis citrina; assembly: GCA_017893485.1. Classification (NCBI taxonomy): domain Eukaryota; kingdom Viridiplantae; phylum Streptophyta; class Magnoliopsida; order Asparagales; family Asphodelaceae; genus Hemerocallis; species Hemerocallis citrina. The sequence goes on from CM030362.1 coordinate 132,650,680, forward strand.
CACTTGTCCCACCAGAATCTGGTGAGTTTGTCGTTTCCAATAGAGGACGTCACACAGCTATTGAAAGGTTCATAGGCCTTAGCAATTCCTCTCCAGAACTAGGAAATGCGTGGACCTACCCTGAAGCCCAGCTTCCTCGTTCCATTCCCATGCATGTATGTCTGAAAGAAATCCTGCCACCCTTCTCCATTATGGTGGAAAGTCTTCCACCACCACTTACCCAGAAGTGCGATATTCATATCACGAAGGTCAATAATACCTAGGCCTCCATGTCTCTTCTTCATGCAAAAATATAAGAACATAAAAATATTATTTTCTCTCAAGATTATTTCATTAAAACAATCGGGATAACACACATAGTTTAATTGAGGAGATGTCCGAAATACACCTCATCGGGTTCAGAATAATTAATATATATGAAATTTCACAATTAAAACTAATAATTATTAGAAAAATATATAATCACATGTAATTCCCAACTGTGTACGGATTACGATGCAAAATAGCTATATGCTATTTTGCGGGGTATTACATTTCTTCCTCCTTAGAATCATTATGTCCTCAGAACGACGCTAGTAGAGAGGAAAACAAAACACAATCACCAATGGTTCATGAGATATTTTCTTGAACCATCTCCAGTTCCTCGAGTGATATTCCCGACACACTGGTCTTCTACCAAGTTGAATTGTTGTTCTTCAGTCTTCTGGATGGATCCATCATGAATCTGATGCTGACATTCTTCTACTGCTGCTATGGAGTAGACAATAGCTGCATTACTTTTCTTTATTCTTTTCTACCAGTGATGTTGATACACTCCTTGATTGCAACTTCTGCTAATCGGTGACAACTCCCTCCTTAGAAAGGTCGAAGTCACGAATTGTTGCTTCAGTCCCTTAGCAGTTTCTTTAATGATTTTGCCGAATGTTTGGCTTGTTTGTCCCCTGTCTGGGCGAGATTTCCTCCTTGGCGTGCTTCTGGCGGTTGTTTGATCATAAGCTAACCTTGGAGAACTCTGCCGCTTCTGGAAAATGATTGAGTTGGTCATCGACAGATCCTTCATCGAGCCTAGTCTTGATTAGTTCTTGGTGATGGCATCTGGTTTCTACTGATTTCCACCAGTGCCTTCCTTGGTATATTGCGAATGCTAGTCTCGGTATTGAGTCGTCGGTGCGGCCTTATCGTTCTTCGCCAACTTTTGTGCTATGACTCGCCCTCACTTGTCGTTCGACTGCAGACTTGTTACTTGCACATCAGGTTGCGAATTTGGCCTTTTTGACATCCGATTGCAAATTTTCCTTCTGGACATTTGGCTGCAGACTTGCCTTCCAATATCCAGTTGTAGGTTTGCCTCCATTGATGTCTAGTTACAGACTAGCCGCCATTGAACATGATTTGCATCAAGCTTATTAGTAAAGAATGAAATACATTGGGACTGGTTCAGATAAGGGGAAGATCATAATCATAAGTTGGAAAGCGCTACCATATGATTTATGATCATCCTATCTGCTAAACTAAACTCAATTTATTTGACTTCCAAGTCTAATTTCCTACTGTGTTAAACTGCAATTTGAATTCAGCTCTGATACCAACTGTAATGCCCCAGATCCCCGTTGTCGGACATCCGTGACAAAACCAGAATCTTTGCCTTTAAATGCATCTCAACACAGTAAATAATACGGAAATTTAAAAACTTTTTATTGCCAAATAAAATTATTACATCACCAATTACAATCATCACTTGTTCTTGAACAAGAAATACAAATTACATCGACTTATTACAAATACTACAATGTAACGATTACCATCTACCATCCAGATCGGTAACCAACAGCTCTCTACTGGAAGCTCCACCGAGCGGTCACGCTGATTCCCTGAGACACGCCCTGTAGCTCGAATCTTTCGCTGTACTACTCTGATATTCCGGCATCTGCTCGAATAGTAGGCATGTACGCAGCTACTCCACTTGGATGCCCTGCTTGTCTTGAGTTCTTTTGCACTCGCGACCTGGTATCCAGTACCTAGTTGAATGGGCACGTTAGTACATATACTGATGCAATGCTGAGAAGAAAACAACGATCTCCAACTAGCAATCACAAACATCCTTTAATGGAAACATAAACGTGCATCCTAATTTTCTAGTGTCAGTGTATGTCATGACCTGAAGTCTAATGCATAGTACACAATGCACAGAAGATAGATGCGCTTAGTCTAATGTCATCAAGACTCTGGATACGCATGCATCCCATACTACATACGTTCTAGTCACGCCGTCTTCTCCAGTTCCAGGGTTTTGAACCCTCGTCATGCAACACATTCTACTATTGTATACTTCCTGTGCCTGATAAGTGCACATGATTGAGGAGGTTATAAAATTTTGGGGTGCTACTCCGTTTATCACTAATAATTGTCATGCCCGACTTCTCTCAAAAGCCGTGATGAACTTATAGATACACCATAGCATACCCATTGCGCCAAAGAACCATGAGACCGCAACCCCTATGGTCCGTTCGTATCCACCAATATAGAACAAGGGAACATCCCGTTATTACCACGGCACTTCAGAAATCAAAAGTGCAAGATACGCACCGCAGCACGTATCCCTAATGACAGGAAGAAACAACACTGGTTATCACCGACTAGTGCTGGCCTTTAGAACGAGTCAGATTATAGGGAATCACCCCTAGCATCGACTCAGTCTTCAAGCGAAAAGTAAAGAAATACAATCTGAAGTAGCACTGGTTGCTAAACTATGCTAGTTGTCAAATCATGCACAGTGTCTAACGAATGATTGAGCCCAAACGGTTCTGTCAAAATAACTAATCACGGCGAACCGACATTCATCGATTACCAACACCTCTGTAGGTCTTCGACCTAATGTCTCTGGCTCGCGACCCTCAGCGAGCAATACAACAATGCCCAAGGGAGTGCCTCATACTTGGCAATAGAGCTGAAACACACACAATTCACTAATATCCAGTCATTGATAGACCTAGGCGTCAACACATTCCAGACGAGGTAGAAAATCAAGCCTATCAACCCCAAACACTGGCGATCTGATCTCCATCGGTCGCCACCACCTCCGTCTCGAATCTCATCTAGTATCCCGACCCGCAGTCAACCTTCTCTTGGTAAACGAACCGACGGTGCACAGGAAAATTCACTATCTCTCGAGGTGGAAAATAAATATTAGTACAACACTTGTTAACTGGGTTGATAGTCTTAGGGTATCATAACCTAGGCTAGCTCCAAGCTATACTAGCTACGAGCCACATACAACAAATTGACCATAAGCTATTCTCCCAACTTACTCAAATGTCCACCATGAGTACTAAGCACAAGAATCTCATATAAGTCCCAAATGAAGTGCTTAATAGGGATAATCATCCAACACCTTAAAACTCAAATCACCTTATAGTCATAAATCCTGTAGTGTGTAGAAAGTTTCATAATTGATGCTACACTTATCGGAATCAAACAAAATTAGACTTCCTAGAAATGTGAGAAGCTCTACTACAATTTTCAAGTTGACAACTCTCTCAAATTCCCTATAGAACACAAGTCCCTGAGTTAACACATGCTTGAAGTCGATCAAGACAACAGGTTGCTGAACTTGTAACATTCATAACTTTCAAAATATAATCCAGAATTGTATGATATTACCCATTCTGGAAAGATAAGTCCTTAAACTACAAGTTTCTAGTTAAACATTACTTCAAATTCAGCCGTCTAGAGGCTATACAATCCATATATATTCTCAGCAGTGCATTTCTTCGTACACTTGCTGCATCTTGCCAACAATATAAAAACTCGTCTACTTGTTGGAATTACTCGATTCTGGATTCTACGGAAAGGTGGGAGTGTCTACTACAACTTGAACACATCCTCAGATTCATTCACTAAAGTCCTAAAAAAACTACAATTTTTATCAAGTGCACATACAGGGAAAAAATGATTCATTTAACAAACAGGGTCTTGACTAAGTCTGGATCGGCCCCAATCTAAAAGAAATCATAACTTTTGCTACAAAAACTGGAATTGCATAATTTCAGGTTTTTTGGAAAGCTAAGACTCTCTAATACAAATCTTTAGTTGATCATTCTTCCAAATTCTTAACACATGATTCCAGATTTGCACAAATTCACAGACCATGCAATCTGAGCTAACCTGAACCTGGTCTACTTTAAAACTCAACAACAAATCAACCCTAAGTCCAAAGCACATGAAATTTGAGATTCTGAAACTAAACATATACCATTCCATTGTATCCAAAATTTGCATCTTGATTCATACTACACAGAGAGTTATGACCCTTCAAACATAGCACAAAAATTTTACTGTTTTTCAGACAGGGTCTGTACTTCTACATACAATTCATTTTTGAAACTTCATCAAACTCATCATAAAAAATCTAAAATTTTAGAATCAGAATTTAGACTCATACTAAAAGTTACTGCAAAATTTTTATTGCAATATCATGCACACATAAGTAGTTATGACTAGATGGACCTCAGTCTTAAAGACTGACAGATTCAGCTCTAACGTCCAGACCAGTTGCAACTTAGAAATTTTTTGAGGCATCAAACGATCTTAGAAAATTTTGAAATTTAACACTATGGTTGTAGACACATACAAGAGCATCCAGAAAAAATTTCAGCTAAAAGAACCCTACCAATACCGAGTTATGATTTTTGAAAGGCATAACAAATTCTCTCAAAACAACAGCTTTTTCATCTGTTTCTGTCTGAAAATTGAGTGGGTGTTTGGGCTACCAAATAAACTCAGAAAAATATGGAAAACATAGAGGATACTATAAACTCATCCTAGAACATGCGACAAAAATTTCATATGCTAATTCTAAACCATTTGCAAGTTACAATTTTCTAACTACAAACATACTAAAGTTGAAGAACACCCACCATAGAAGAATCTCAAATCCCTTGATTTGCTAGCTCTCCTCCTCCTCGCAACCTCTTCTTCACCTCCAAAGCTTCAAGAACACATAAAAATTAAAAAACCCTTTTTCTTTTCATTCTTGAGAAATGGAAGGAGTGGAAGAAGATGACGTAGAAGAAGGAGATAGGTTTAGAGAATGAGAGGAGGTGAGATGAGAGTGGAGATGGGGGTGGAGGGTGGATTTCGGCCATGGGAGAAGGGGGAGAGTAGGTCGGTGGAATGGGGGAATGGAAGGAGAGAATCTGAGGATGATGGTTTTTTTAATAAACATTTAGGACCATTCCTAGCCTTAGGTTTCTATTTGATCATCATGATCAAGAAGAGGGAACTTCTAGATTAATTCATTTGCACACAATATCTTTTAAAATACATACACTTCCATATGTATAAAAATACACATAAGTATACAAAATATATACATACATACATACACTCCAATTTATATATGTATATATTCATGTCTACAATCCACTTCAATATAATTTAATTAAATATGTACACATACAAATATATATATATATATATATATATATATATATATATATATATATATATATATATATATATATATATATATTACAAAGAAAGCTATCAAGTGGCTCCCTTTCAATCCCCAAAAAATTAAAGGTCCAGATCTAACCTCACAAAACATATTTTCCTCTCCAAAAGTTTTCCCCCATAACTCAAATTCAAATCTCCCACCCAAAACAACCCCTATATTTATTTAATTTTTTCTCTCTCTCCCTCCCTCCGTTTTCTATTCAAAAAATTAAAAATTTTAAAAATTTTAAAAAATTTAAAAACTATAAAACTATAAAAAATAAAAATTTAAAAACTTTAAAAATAATTCAAAAAAATCATATAATATATTTTTTGCTGGACCCCCAAAAGTTTCTCATATAAGAGTAATGCTACATCCACTACCAATTTTACTACATTTCTTTTCACCACCTTAGGTGACACTCCAATAGGTAGGAAAAGATAGAGTAGGTGGGAGAACTCTTCAATAGAAGTATGCCACCTAAAGTAGTGAACAAAATGGTAGTGAAATTGGTAGTGGGTGAAGCATTACTCCTCATATAATATGTTTTCTACTTCAATTAATTTGCTAGACCTCCAAAACTATTTTATATGATCAAACAATGTGCACAAACAAGGTGCACCGTTTTGAAGACGTGCCGTAGGCACGTATCAACAGGAAAACCTAGTGTGTGTGTGTGTGTGTGTATATATATATATATATATATATATATATATATATATATATATATATATATAGGGTAAAAGGATATGAGCAACTTGCTCATTTAGTAAATAAGCAAGTGATTATATGGCATGCATGTGATACATTGTATATATATGATTGGAAAATTCTTAAAAAGGTTAGTTGTCCAATGTATCACATGCATGCCACATAATCACTTGCTCATTTACTAAATGAGCAAGTTGCTCATATCGCTTTTACATATATATATCTTGCTCGTTTACTAAATGAGCAAGTTGCTCATATCGCTTTTACATATATATATATATATATATATATATATATATATATATATATATATATATATATACAAATAGAATTATTCATTTGTAGAATATAAGAACATAAAAATATTATTTTCTCTTAAGATTGTTTCGTTAAAAAAATCGGGACAACACACATAGTTTAATTGAGAAGATATCCCAAATATACCTCATCGGGTTCAGAATAACTAATATATATGAAATTTCTCAATTAAAACTAATAATTATTAGAAAAATATGTAATCGCATGCAATTTCAACTGTGCATAGATTACGATGCAAAATAGCTATATCCTATTTTGTGGGGTATTACAGTAGGACAGACCCGTTTTTTGGGTTATTGGGCTTGGAAAAGACCCAGTTCTCATTTCGGACCCGTTTGTGGTAGAAATTTCCGTTTTACCCCTGGGAGCTTCAAGATTCGTGTCCGATCTTAACGGTCCCGATTTGGTTCTATTTTTAGCCATATCAATAGGCAAATTTAGTTGCAATGACCAATGAGTAGTTTGGGTTCTGCACTGAGCTCTAGCTAGTGATGGCACTCGGGTCTACCACCAGGCCGGGCCCAATCCATTCGGGTTTGACCTGGTTTCGGGCGGGCTCGGGTCGGGTCGGGCCATTAGCCGGGCCGGGCACAGCTGGGTTGGGAAATGAAAAAACTGACCTGGTCGACCCGTGAATACATTCGGGTTGAACCCGGGTCGGGCTGGGTGGGTCGATGGGTTGGCCCGTTTTTTCCCTTCTTTTAATCTTAAAAAAAATTGTACAGCAAGTATAAGTGATTAAGAATTAAACAAAATTGTATATATTATTCATTTCAACTTCTATGAAACTTTTACAACTATTTTTACATACAAATATTGTTTAAAAAATATACAAATTCCTTCAATTACATGTTTAATAGGACAATCTAGAGTTCGAGATAGCTTAGAGTTAGATTAAAGAAAGGGCATTGGACTGCTGTCATGCACCTCTACTTAACCTAAACCTAGGATCTCATCGACATAAATTCTCTAATCTTGTTATTGGACTTCAGTCGAGTTGCTTCCACTTGTTGATGTAGATGTCGATTTTCCTTGAGTCCTGTCTTCAGCCTTCATCAAATTTTCAGTGCACACGAGCATCTACAACGAATCCGGCTTCAATCGATTCCTGTAATCTATTAGAACTTTGTCACTTGTAGAAAAAATAATTTCTGAAGCAACTGTGGAGACAGGAGGAGTTAATAGATCTTTAGCCATATGTGAAAGAAGAGGAAAAAGATTTTCATGTTCCTTCCCCCATTGTAGCACTTCAATCTTAGTACTAGAACTCTTACTATCTTATTGATTATAAAAATTTAATTCATTAGGTACATTAGTCCTAGGTTTTTTTGATTGAATATGAGCAAGTAAATTAGCAATGACATCTTCTAATGTACTCTTATCCTTAACTCTAGAAGTAGTAGAAGAATAAGTAACTATACTAGTTGTACTACTAGATGCAAAAGTTCTATCCTAATAATCATATAATTTAGTCAACGTCGATTCAAAGGTAGCTAAAAATTCGTTACAATTAAATTCAAAATCATCTCCAAGTAAAGTAAAAAATATTTCAATCAAATTTTTCGTACTCGCTAATTTGATACGATGATCCATAAGAATAGCAATACAATACAACATAAGAGGAGAACTAAAATACTTCATAAAAAATTTATGAGCGGGAGCAACTATATGGCTAATGTATTCGTCCGAAATTATTTCTTGAAAAGTTTGCATCATAGTAATGATTGAAATAAAACTACCACTAGAAGTAGAATCATAAGATGTAGAAAACTTCACAGTTGTGGTTTTAAAAGGTTCAAAAAATTGTTATAAAGATTCAGAAAAATACCATGATTGGGGAGTCATTTGAATATTTTCCATGTTTTTTTTAAAGATAAAAATCGTTTATAACATCTTTGTATTGAGTAACAACATTTAGTAAATCGAAAGTAGAGTTCCATAGGTGTTTAACATCTTTAGAAAATTTTCTAAAATGTATTCCTTTAGCTTTACACCATCCTTTAAATTCTTAAAGCATAGGATCACCCAAAGCAATAAAATGTGCACAATTTCCAATTGCAATGATCTATGAATTGACTATTTTCAACGCATCTTGTACACAGAAATTTAAAATATGACACGCGAATCTAACATGAAAATTTTTATTACATGGAGAAGCTAATTGTGTTTTTAATGTATTAATCGAAGCATTGTAGTTAGATACATTATCAAAACTAATAGTAAATTTTTTTATCACGAATATGATAAATCACAAACTTCTAAAATACGTGTTGCAATAACTAGTCCACTTTCGGGATACGTTAAAGCGGCAAGTGAGATGATTCTCTTTTGATTCATCCAATCACTATCTATCCAATGACTAGTTAAGTCCATAATTGGAATATTGTTAAAACCTTTCTAACAATCGAAAGTTAACGATACTCTATAAGTTAAAGAATACAACCTTTCCAACAATCAAAAGTTAACGATACTCTAAAAGTTAAAAAATACAAGAGTGCAATTAAAACATCTCTCTTTTGTTGTAAAGTTTAAAAAAATTGGATTTGAGTTTAGTTCTAGGAATTCTTCTAAAATGTAGATTTTTAGTGCATTTTGGTTGAAAGACTACATTCCTACTCTCGGATTAAGAAAAATGTAGCTCATCCTTAATAACTAGTCGGGCCATTTCCCGACGAACACGTTCGGGATCATAGGACTGGCTATCTATTTGTCCGGTCCTAGGGTTGATTTTTTGTTGGCCTTGTTAATCTTGTAATAATTCTTTGTGTACATTTAAAATGTGCCGTTTAATTGTATATGTTCCCTCACCATTCTTCCATTTGTAACTCTTGTCACAAGTTTTACAAATCTTATGTCCTACACCCGGATTATCCTCATCAGGGATATAGTCATAATATTTTTACCAATAACTTGTTTTCCCCTACTTTTTCTACTACTAGTGTGTTCGGCTTGTTGTGTTTGTGTGTCAACATCATGCATTTCTTCTTCTATTTCGTATGTAGGGATATCGTGAGTTCTTACCATAGAATTCGATATAAATTCGGACTCTACATGTAACACCCCGTAATTTTCAAAAAGAATATAAATACTAGAAGTATATATATATATATATATATATATATATATATATATATATATATATATATATATATATATATATATAAATATATATGAGTAATGTGAGCCTCATATTTGTATGAGGAAAATTTTCTCATACAAAATGATTATATTCACTTGGTGGGGCCCTCATGAAAGATCCACTCTGTTCATCATGTTTATCATGCCAATGGATATATGTGTAAAAAAAATCAGGTAGTTTGGAGGTCGTTTACCCATACATCATGTGGTAGAAAAATGAACGATTTCAACAGCATTACAAATCGTACCACAAATTGGATCACATGATGCTGAGTAAACGACCTCCAAACCACTTGATTTTTTCTAAATACATATCCATTGGCATAATAAACATGATGTACAGAGTGGATCTTCCATGAGAGCCCCACCAAGTGAGTATAATCACTTTGTATGAGGAAAATTTCCTCATACAAATATGAGGATCACTTATATATATATAAATATGAGGATCACTTATATATATATATATATATATATATATATATATATATATATATATATATGTTAAAAAACAGTAAGGTGGTTGTTTGTATATGGAAGTATAAATATAGTAATGTGGGGGGGGGGGGGGGGGGGGGGGGGGGGGGGGGGGGGACGTGGGATGGAGAACAAGCACAACACTGTGTTATTTGGAAATGCACAATTACGTGGCATCCAAGTAGGGGCCACCCGAGTATTTGTAAGCTTGGCTTCGGCAGAGAAATGTGAGGGATATAGTCCCATATCGGTAAATGACATTAATAAAATAATATTAAAATATAATAGCCTATGATCAAGAGTAATCGGTTAATTAACTTTTGAGAGGCAGCCTGTGGTGGGCAGTTGTACTACATAGTATCTAATTTGTATTCTAAATTGTATAAATTGTCTGAGCTAGGGGCAAAGGCGGATTTATGCTTGAGATGGAGCTAGCAGATGTACGTCGGGTATGCTTGAGAGGGAGCGAGGACGCTGATTTCTGAAGGGGTGTGTGTGTATATATGATGAAAAACAGTAAGGTGGTTGTTTGTATATGGAAGTATAATGCATGTTGGTTTGGTAAAAATATAGTAATGTGGTAGGAGGAGGGGGCACGTGGGATGGAGAACAAGCACAACATTGTGCTGTTTGGATATGCACAATGACGTGGCATCCAAGTGGGGGCCACCCGGGTATTTGTAAGCCTGGCTTCGGTAGAGAAATGTGGATTTTTTTCCCAAACCGACCTATTTTTTGAAAGTTTTTTCCAAACCGACCTACTTTTTTTTAATTCCCAAAGCGACCCACTCGGTCTTTGAAAGACCGAGTTTAGTGAAAACTAACTCGGTTTTTCAAAGACCGAGTGTTAGTATTGAAAAATTCAATACTAACACTCGGTCTTTGAAAAACCGAGTTCGTTTTCACTAAACTCGGTCTTTCAAAGACCGCGCAGTCATTTTGGTAAATACTTTCGAAAGTGGGCCAGTTTCGTAAATACTTTCAAAAAGTGGGTTATTTTGGTAAAAATTTTCAGAATTAAGTATAATTATTATAGTGAATATTATTGACCAAGGTGAGTTCTTGTCCTTCATTTAGGTGCATATTTCTATCTACTAGTCATTGAGAAATAATTGCATCTTTTTCTTTGATTAACCGACTGAAATATTTGCTGCTGCAGATCCTATCTCTCAATTCTTATCTACTGGTGTGATGGGTGTTGTCCTAAATCTAGAAAGAAAAGCATTATTGGGTCTAAAATCATAACATGCACGTGTTTAAAATTTTCAAGATCGTCTGAGCTAATTTCCTTAGTAAAACTCTATACTTTGTATGGTCTTTTTATTTTTTCATCTTTTGTTGTTATCTATTTGCATTTTTATTACTAGGTTAATGCTGAAAAATAAGGATACAATGATGCAGGTTATTTATTTTTCTAGTTGTAATCTATACAATATATTATTCTAACTCACTTTTGGTTCAAGTATTTTTCTAATTTTTTCTTTTTAAAACAAACAAAAAAAAAGGATAGCAAATATAGGAGGCAACTTCCCACTCCTTCTCCATCCAAATTTTGAAGTGCAATTATATTTCTTAATCAAACCTTAAAAAACATGCAATATTGTATATATGTTATAGGGAGAAATTTTTTTTTTCAAAAATAGTCCTCATAATTGTTCACTTTTCAAAAATTATGTGCAATGTATTATTGCATAGTGTTATATTTAAAAATTATGTGTAATACAGTGTTAATTATGGAATTTGAATTCTCTTGGTGAATAATTCACTAGAGACGTTCACTGGTCCATTTAACCATGCATAATGCTAGACATACATGAGTTTTTACCCTAAACATACATTATAAATGTAATGGGGGACACTTCTCACTAAAGGACAATGTTAAAACCTTGTCTTTTAGTGAGAAGTGGGCCGAATGCATTTATAATGTATGTTTGGAATAAAAACTCATATATGTGTAGTCATCATCTTTAACCATACACTCTTGGTGAATAATTCAAAAAGTGGGTCAGTACGGCAAAATTTTCTATTCAAGAGAACACAATATTATGACCCTGAAAATAACACTTGCAAAATAAAAATATAGGAAAGTGTAGGTAATAGTGGCTTAATAATGAAGAAAATAAAGCAGCAATACTGATATTCAAAATGGCCACTTTTAAGTTTTAACTAACCAAGCAAAATAATATAAATTGAAAATTATGTTGAAGAACACGTGAAACAATGGCACTAATGTACCACAATTACGGATTTGAATCCTATCCAGTGAAATACTAATTCACTAGAGTCGCCCATCTAACCACACATCTTGTTGATCATTTGTTGATCATAACAGAGGACACACATTTTGATGCAAGATGTATGGTTAAATGGGTCAGTGAACGTCTCTAGTGAATTATTCACCAAGAGGATTCAAATTCCATAATTACCACTGTATTACACATAATTTTTAAATATAACACTGGGTAATAATACATTGCACATAATTTTCGAAAAGTGAACAATTATGAGAACTATTTTTGAAAAAAAATTCTCCCGATAACATATATACAATATTGCATGGTTTTTAAGGTTTGATTAAGAAATATAATTGCACTTCAAAATTTGGATGGAGAAGGAGTGGGAAGTTGCCTCCTATATTTGCTATCCTTTTTTTTTGTTTGTTTTAAAAAGAAAAAATTAGAAAAATACTTGAACCAAAAGTGAGTTAGAATAATATATTGTATAGATTACAACTAGAAAAATAAATAACCTGCATCATTGTATCCTTATTTTTCAGCTATTAACCTGGTAATAAAAAGGCAAATAGATAACAACAAAAGATGAAAAAATAAAAAGACCATACAAAGTATAGAGTTTTACTAAGGAAATTAGCTCAGACGATCTTGAAGATTTTAAACACGTGCATGTTATGATTTTAGACCCAATAATGCTTTTCTTTCTAGATTTAGGACAACACCCATCACACCAATAGATAAGAATTGAGAGATAGGATCTGCAGCAGCAAATATTTCAGTCGGTTAATCAAAGAACAAGATGCAATTATTTCTCAGTGACTAGTGGAAAGAAATATGTACCTAAATGAAGGACAAGAACTCACTTTGGTCAATAATATTCACTATAATAATTATAGTTAACTCTGAAAGTTTTTATCAAAATAATCCAGTTTTTAAAAGTATTTACCAAACTGGCCCACTTTTGAAAGTATTTACCAAAATGACTGCGCGGTCTTTGAAAGACCGAGTTTAGTGAAAAATAACTCGGTTTTTCAAAGACCGAGTGTTAGAATTCGAAAAATTCAATACTAACACTCGGTCTTTGAAAAACCGAGTTAGTTTTCACTAAACTCGGTCTTTCAAAGACCGAGTGGGGCGGTTTGGGAATTTAAAAAAAAGTAGGTCGGTTTGGGAAAACTTTCAAAAAATAGGTCGGTTTGGGAAAAAATTCAGAAATGTGAAGGATATAGTCCCATATCTGTAAATGACATTAATAAAATAATATTAAAATATAATAGCCTATGATCAAGAGTCATCTAATCAGTTAACCAACTTTTGAGAGGCAGCCTGTGGTGGGCAGTTGTACTACATAGTATCTAATTTGTCTTCTAAATTGTATGACTTCTAAATTGTATGAATTGTCTGAGCTAGGGGCAAGGGCGTTACACTACATATGAGACTATTGGAGACCGACGTGAAGTACCAGTGGAATCTTGTCCACTTTGGTTACGGCCGCTACCTCGTGATCTATACATGGTAATAATGTTTGTGAAAAAAAATAATTACCGTACTTCGCAGATAATTGTACATAGAAATGAGAGAGAAATAAAAAGTAAAAGTAGACGTAGTCGATTGAGAAATGTAGTAGACGTAGTCACGTAGTACGGTACTCGTGGAAAGAGAGAGAGAAAGCTTCTTTGTTGGAAGAGTTGAAGTAGACATAGTTCAAAGTTGAATCAACACAATTCGATACGATCGAAAATTTTCATTTGTTTGTTGCTTGCTTCTTTATTGAAAAAACTTCATTGAATTGAGATTGAATTGAGTAGTAATAGTAGACAGAGTAAGAGAGTAAGGTGTGGAAATTTTTAGATTGAATTATGGGGGGTATTTATAGGGAAGAAAAAAACAGAGTTAATGGCTCTGTTTTCTGAGTTTCAGACCGTTCAACTCATTCAGGTCAAAAAGATCCAAACCTGTGGGTTGAGCGGGCGGGTTGGGAGCGGGTTTGACCCGGTCTTCAGGTTCACGAGTTGGGTCGAGTGGGTTGGGTTTACAAAGTTGGCGACCCGGGTTGACCCGGATCGACCCGCGGGTTCGACCGGACCCGAACCACCTAATTGTGGGCAGGTTTCGAGTGGCCGGGTCACGAGTCAACCTGGCCCGGTTGCCATCACTAGCTTTAGCTCTAGCTCTGATGGCAACAGATTGAGATGGAAAAAGAAGAAATATCATATCCAAGAGCAGACTACGATATAACCCTTTATTTAATTTTAAAAATAGCCCAGTGATCTAAGCAAGTTATTTGTACTTTAGATTGTAAATGGTTCTGTTCGTGTCCAAAAATGCACATATAATATGCAAGAGACCACACCATCAAGCAATTTTGTGTTTTGGAATTTTGAGTTGTTTTGAATCTTTTTCTTGCATGGTTATATTGTGTTTTGGTATTCCATAACGCACTTTTTTTGATGATACGGATAGAGTCAAAAGACTCCAGCCATGCATTAAATAACGAACAGAATACAATAGAATGGTCTTACAAGGCGTAAAACAAGAAACTCAAAAAACACTACTCCTAAATACAACAAAAATAGAGCTACATCCCAAGGACCACAACAAACAAAAGAGTGCTGATAGCGACAGCAATCAGCATCAGAACAAACCGAGCGGCACCAACGCAGCTCCGATCGGAAAGAAAACCAGGATGCTGAATGTTCCTCTGCACCCAACACCCTGCCGTCGAAGAAAACAGGGAAAGTTCCATGAGCCATCGATCCACAGATTGCTGAGTGAAACAGGAGCTCCTCCTCGGAGCTCAGAGAACTTGGCTCCACAACTCAGACGACATCAGAAGATGCCGAAAAATGCAGAACAGAAATAACCACACATAATCACAGAAAACTCCGCCTCGACCAGAGAAAAAGGTAGCTGAAGACCACTACCACAAAGCTACAACGAAGCAAAAAATGAACAGTAGAGATGAATACCCGAACACATATAACAGCCATAATGAGACTAAATATATATAACACAAAGCATCAGCAATATACCATTAGCATTCACAAAAGAAATAGATCACAGCTCTCCCCCACGCAAAAAGAAACAAAGCGACAGTTACCACAATAGTTTCCCTCTCACAAAAATTAGCAACTAAACAAACCATTGGAGGAGAACTACTTCGGAAAACAACAATCGGATCATAAACCAAGCGATCAGAGAATTAAACCATCAGTCGAAGCTGATGATGCGCAAGAGAAGAAACCACAACAGAACTGGTGTACCACCTGGGGGGAGAGTATGAAGATGCTAGTCCCATAGACAATCAGAACATTCCAACTAACAGAGAACGAAGCTAACATGCCCAAAAACAGCAACCAAAAGCATTATAAGGGTAGTCATTTCTACCCTTTAATCCTGCAACCAAAAACACCAAAGGAAAAATCATTAAAGCACACCACAACACTCAACAGAGAATCAAAAATATAGAGAGAGTGAACTGTCGAACAGAAACCAGGTGAACGATGCAAAAACTAGGCTCGTAACACTCAAAGGTGAGGTGTAGTGAACATTAAATGGCATTGAGGTTAATAAGGCAATGAAAAGCATTTTCTAGTCTCCCAAACTTCATGGCTTCTCTAGCTTCCGATTTTAACGAAAAAGACCAAAAATTGAATAAAAACAAGAAGTCGTCTGATAACAACCGAGGGGAAGTATTAATCTGACGGAATATTCTGTGATTTCTTTCCCTCCAAATTAACCATAAAATAATTTGGACTGAGAGGATCCACGACTTATGGAAAGCGCGATTAGAAGGACGCTTCAACCAACAGTCGACCAGGCTGACTGGAACGTTGGACGCTTCCCAAGCTAGAACGGAAATTTTCCAAAGCGAACGCGAGAACTCGCATTCTACAAATAAATGATTTACATTCTCAGAAGCTGAGACGCACAGGGGACATAATTGCCCCCATGCAAGATTTCTCTTATTGAGATTATCAACTGTAAGAAGTTTATTGTTGAGAGCTAACCACACAAGAATTTTAACCTTCAACGGAGCGCAAGACTTCCAAACAAGGTCGTGGAAGGGAGATAGAGTCCCTCTAAAATTAAGAAAGCTATAGAAAGAACTAACTGAGAAGTTCCTTGACGAATTCCAACGCCAAAAAAACTTCTCTTTGTCATGCCAAACCGCATTGTTGAGAGTGTCCAGCAGATTATCAAAAACGGTGGTTAAATGGGATGGAAGATTGGAAGACAAGGGAATCGCCCATTCCCTAAAACCTTCATTGTTGCAATGGTGATCTGACACCAAGGCCAGAGGGTTGGCCGCCAGACTGAAGATCGCTGGAAAAGCGGAGGCTAAAGAAGAATTACCGATCCAGATATCTGACCAGAATCTGGTCATGGATCCATCGGCACACCCGTGGCTTAAACCACACTGGAAGGCCACAGCCGCTTTCCAAATCCCCTTCCAGAACGGGGATGCGTGTCTATGAGGATGTTCCGGAAACCTCCACCAATCATAGGATCCACAGTAATTGGCTTTGATACATTTGACCCAGGGGAGGTCCTCAATAGTGAGAAATCTCCATAGCCATTTGCCTAGCAAGGCAAAGTTTTGGTGTCTAAGGTCCAAAACCCCCAAGCCTCCAACAATTTTGGAAGAGCAAATGAGTTTCCAGTTACAAAGATGCGATCCGGGGTTGTAACTTGAAGAACCTGACCAAAGGAAATTGCTTCTGATCTGGTCAATTCTTTTGATCACCCAAGAAGGGATGAAAAAGAACGACATCATGTACAGAGGAATAGAGGATAGAACTGAATTGAGCAGAATTAATCTACCACCACGGGATAGTTGTCTCCCTGACCACGCTGAGAGTCTGGATTCCACCTTATCAATCATGGGAGACCAATCCGATTTATGAAGTTTACCCCACCTCAGCGGAATGCCTAGGTAGGTGATGGGAAAAGAAGCGACCGGGCAGTTAAAAAATTCGGATATTTCATCCTGCCTGTTAGGCAATCCTCCCAGCCAAACGACAGAGGATTTGTGGAAATTGATAGTGAGTCCAGAGGCAAGTTCAAAACAGTAAAGAAGAAGTTTCAGATTTCGTAGAGTATGAGAATTGGGTTTGGCCAGAATGATGGTGTCATCGGCGTACTGGAGGTTCAGTACGCCACTGAAATACCGGGATCCACCCAAACCTTTGATAACCTGGGCCTCCCAGGCGTTGCGGAGAAGCTTACTGAACACATCTGCTACCAGCGAGAAGAGAAGGGAAGAAAGAGGGTCACCTTGCCTGAGACCACATTTGATTTTAAATTTGTGACCCTCTGATCCATTAATGAGAATGGAAGAGGTGCCCGCAAAAAGGCTGGATTTAATCCAAGTGATCCATTTGGGACCAAAGCCCCTATGGATAAGGATATCGAAGAGGAACTCCCAGCAAATGTTATCATAAGCTTTTTGAAAATCAAGTTTGAGAAGGATACCCTCAGTTTTGGAATGGTGACAAAAGGAGATGATTTCTTGAGCGGAAGCCACGCTATCAAGTATGTAGCGATCTTTAATGAAACCTGATTGAGCCGGATCGATCAGAGGAGAAATAACTTCTCCAAGCCTAGCCGATAGGACTTTCATGATAATTTTGAATGTGGTGTTGATGAGACTAATCGGCCTGAAATTTGCCACGGTGTTCGCTCCTAGAATTTTAGGGATAAGAACTATATGCGCATAGTTGATGCGGTCGAAGGAGAAAGAACCCGTATGAAGGTCAGCAAACATTTGGAAGAGGTCATCTTTTAACCAATTCCAAAACTTTTGGAAAAAGAATGCGGGGAAACCGTCCGGGCCCGGCACAGCGTCGCTTTTTAAGGCAAAAACCGCCGCTTTGATTTCGTCCATTGAGAATGGGGCCTCAAGTGACGAGAGATCGTTAGGATCCTCTCCGTACAGTTGAGTCCAATCCACGGTCAGAGCCCTAGATTTGGATGAACCAAGGAGATTTTTATAGAATAGAAGGAAAGATAGGTGAATATCCTCGTTAGAAGAGTGTTCAATCCCATCGTGAATGATCGATGAAATGTGATTACATCTCTGTCTGTGGGAAGCAAAGTTATGAAAGAAAGCTGTATTGCAATCTCCCCCTTTTAGCCACCGAAATTTGGCTCTTTGAGCCCATTTCAAATGGTCTTGACGAAGAATATCCGAAAATTCCTGTTTGCAGGACCTCCGCTCATTGAACAACTCAATCGAGATCGGACCCCGCTCCTCCATTTTATCTATGGAATCAATGGTGGAGAGGAAAAACTTTTTAAGGAAATTGGTATTAAATTGCCTTTCATTGTGCCAAATCTTGCAACCGAATTTGATCGCATGAAGTTTGAGAAGAATGGCCCCCAAGCTGGAAGATCCTGAAATCGCCGATAGGCACTCAGAAACGAGGTTAACAAAAACCTGGTCTTGCAACCAAAATTTTTCAAATCTGAATTGGTGCTTGCGAGGGAAATGAAAGTCGGAATGGAGCGCAATAGGAACATGGTCCGATGCAGGGTTAGGTAATGCTAGAGCAAAAGAGTTGTGAAAACGGTCTATCCATTCATTGGATACCATGAAACGATCGAGCTTCGCCATTGTGGGATGATGGCGAAGGTTCGACCAAGTGAATGATCTTCCCGACAACGGAATGTCGGTCAGTTGTAATGATCGGATGCAATCGTTGAACCAGTGATTGCCAAGCGACGATTGGCTAGATCTTTCGGCTGCAAATCTAGTGACATTAAAGTCTTCACAAAAAATACACAACCCGTTAGAGAAGGGGAGAAGAGATTGGAATTCGTTCCAGAACAGAGGCCTACCTTCGGAGGAGGATGGCCCGTATACGGAAATAACCATAAGGTTGGTGTTCAAAGGAATCCAAAAGAGTTGAACGATGAGGAAGAAGTTGAGACGTTTAATCGAAACTGTAGAGAAAATAGCCTCTTTAAATCCAAAGAGGATACCTCCCCTCGCTCCTTTGGCGTCTAGAGAAATCCAATTCGAAATGATGTTTCCTCCGATCGTCCAAAGGATCGAGAGAGAGGTGGACTCAAGTTTAGATTCTTGGATGGAAATGAGATCGCAGTGAGAAGAAGAAATCAAGTGATAGATCGATCTTTGCTTATCGGGACAATTAAGTCCCCTAATGTTCCATGATAATGTAATCATTAATCACCTTTGAACCTCCTAACTCTTGATCTTTCTTTTTCTCTGATGGCGAAAGCCACAGACGAAGGGGATGCTAGAGTCTGAAAGCCTAATATCGAAGATTTGGTAATGAGCTCACTATCAGAACAATGATCGAATTGAAGGTGAAAGATCGAGCCTAGAGGCGAATTCAATGAATCGTTCTTAGAAAAGGACGGACCTGAAACATAGTGATGCTGAGGGGCCAGAGCTGCTGTTTTAGCCCTTAATCGAGCACTCGATCGAATAAGACGGGGATTGGAGTTATGATCCGAAGCAAAGCATTTCCTGTCCAGATCATTGATCAGGATCGCGGGGGGACAAGGAAGAGACAGTAGAGTCTATCGAGGGAGAATGGAAGATGGACCGAGATCGCGCCATTGGGAATATATTGGCCCGATGGCAAATCAAACGTTCCGATTGAGGGAACAAACCCGAATAGAATTCAGCCTCAATGAAGGGCAAATAAACACTTAGCGATGCATGCATCGCGATTTTAATGACAAGAGAAATAGAACATCTCCCGTTCGACAAGGAAAAGATGGAAAAGTAACAGCACGGTTGGTGAATAACCCGGCCGAAAAATTCGTTGTAAAACACCAAATTCAAAGCAAAAGAGTACAAGCCAATATAATTAAAAACGGGACGAGAACAATAATAATAAGAACATACCTTACGGTTGGCTAAATCCTTCTTGCGATCCTCTTCTTCCTCCTCTAGAAGATTATCATCATCAGTCCAGGAAAAGTCTTTGGAGGACTTATCACTTTTGACCTTGATGAGGGGCAGTTACAGCTGAGGTGATGGAGGATAGGTGAGCTTGCTTTTGAAAAAGTTGCCAATCTGATTCGAAGTGTGGGTTGACTTCCCACTTTGGCCAGCTAGAATCCGAGATAGAACGCTTGGGGGCAGGGGGAGTAGCTTCAGAAGTTAACTGAAAAGGAGGTGGAGAGGGCTTAACATCGCGAGCCTCAGATGAAGCGGCTGAAGGTAAAGAGAGAACAGTCGGTAGAGTGGAAGGTTTGGGAACGGACTTAGTCGCCTGATAAGAGGGGAGGTCCGGATTGATCCAAACCAGGTTTAGTGGTTTGGCCAGAGAGATCTTCGCTTTGCTGACCGGGACAAGAGCTTTGTTCGGAACTTGGAATTTTTTCCTCGCGGAGGCTTTACTAGGAGCCTTCCACAGAGACTTAGGAGATGATCCTGAGCCAGGATGGAAAGCAGAAGGGGAGGGTGAGGGCAAAGCAGTGGCTTGAGATGGTTGTGAAGTAGTACCCTGCTCAGAGCCAATCGAGGGAGAAGGAATGTGGTATTGAACGGACACAGGAAATGTCACTAGACCATCCTTCAACACAAAGGCCTCAATGCGCTCTTGTCGATCGGGTATCTCAAAGATAGCTTCAACTTGCATACAACCCGAGGCAAGTTTAGAAGCAGAGGAGATACTAGCTATTTTGCCCACGCATTTTGCCATATCACCCACCCGATGAAGAGAGTCACAAAACGGAGGCAGACCTAGAAGAGTAACTATAGTAGGGATAAAATTGGGACCGGACTTAGGGGGAATCACCTGAACCCATTTTCGAATAGAAAGTGAAATCGACCCGATCAATAAGGAAGAGTTCTCAGTCAAATCTTGAAGAAGCTTAGGGGAACAGCGAATCACAACATCTCCGGTTGAGCATGAACTAAGATACCAGTCCCAATCCTTCACGTTACAGGAGATACTGAGAAAAAAGTTGAGAGTGAAAATAGGAATAGAACCTCCATTGAACGAGATGGCCCCATAAGTATCGAAATATTTCAAACGATCCGAAATATCAGTGTTGGGAATGAAGACTTGTAAAACATTCGACTTGGTAGTGAGAACCGGGGGGGGGGGGGGGGGGGGGCGCTTTGATATCAGGTGGAAGAACGGTTGGCTTGGCGATACGGTTGGTCAGAGGGGGAGTGGGGAGAAGCGGCGACTTGGATGAAGGTTTTTTGATTTTAGAAGCTAGGGAGGAACTCACAGACAGTTTGCGTTGTAAAGCCGGAAAGTCGATCGCAGCTAGAACTTGTTCCGATATTGGAACTCCGATGGACAGTCCCAGCATCCTTTGAAGAGCAAAACATTTGGGACGAGAATGACCATCTTTGAAGCAAAAGAGGCACTTCATGGAGGCTAAGCAGAATTTTTTAATGTGACCGGACTGTAAACAACGGAAGCAAGAGATGGGGGAACGAAGCGAATGGTGATATGGGTGAGTAGAGACTGAAGAGAGTTTAGTGGAATTATGGCGGGAAGAAAGGGATGGTGAGCTTCCAGGAAGGTTCCTGAACTTGGGCCAAGAGGGACCAGACGAAGCCGGCCCACCAACCATTAAAAACTGATTGATTTTCTTTTTTTTTTGTTTTTTTTACCACTTGTACCCATGATAGCTCCATGGGCCGCCAACTGAGAACAAGAAAAGGCCCAAATACCAAACTAAGAAACACGGCGGACAAAAAGTGGGGGAGCACTGCTGATGCCGCACCGAGATGAGAAGGTGCAGCTCAGGTATGCTCCGGAGAAGGAGAATAGCTAGAGCTCGGAGAACGCTGCTAATGGACGATGAGAATCCCTTAGGAAAGGAAGTAGAACATAAACTAGAAAGAACAATATAGGGAGGGGGTGTAGAAGGGTATCACCCGCAAATCTCTATAACAGTTCGATCGCTCGATCAAAAGAGACAAGAGAAGAGGAGACTCCAAATAAGCACAAGGGCTGGTGCAAACGCGCCGCCCCAAAATACACAATGAAGATAGCACAGATAAGTGGTAGAACTACCCGCAAAATACCCAGCTACGCAGTCGAAAGCCAAAGAAATAAACACCCACAACTAAAGGAACAACACAGGTTTGGAGAGATACTTACAGTGATTTGGCGCTGAAAGAGCCTACCTGCTTCGAAAGGCAGATGAGAGAGACACCGCTTCACCGCGGGCCGACCGAAACACACTTCCAAAGCTAAGGCAGGGGGAAGAAGAATGGACAAGCTAGCCGCAGATCCGAGGGCCACCGCCGGCAGAGGGGGGAGGGGAGGAAACAGCAACTCACAAAAGGGAATCCAAAGACGAAGCACAACGCGCCGAACAACTCGGAGGAGAAGGAGCGGAAAAAGAAAACACTTGAATTGGGAGACCAAATGAAAAGGGTCTGGAGAAGAGGAAAGGGGGAACAAAATTAATGAAGGAGGAAAGGGACGATGATGAACAGCGAAGCCGGATCTGAGAGGGGGAAAGATGAGGAAGCACAGGAAAAAATCACCTTTTACGGTAAGATAATGTTAATTTCCTTTATTCCATAATGCACTTAGAAAACTTTTTTTGCATACAAAAAATAAAAAGATTTATCTATACATCACTCATTTGGAGTTACATATGTAATAACTAAAGTTAGTATATATCTACTTTGGGGTGTTGTGATAGGGAGAGTAATCTCACCACAACTCTCGTTGGGGAATTTTGTCGAACAAATGTAACGCATCAGAACTACTTAGACAATGATAATGGTGAAGAAGATTGACGAATCAATTGAATAACCAAACAAGTAGATCCATCAATCCAACACAAAACACTTTAGGATTTTATCCCTGTTAGCTTTTGCTATCTGGAGGGAAACATAAGGAGATAATATTTAACTAGAGAAGATTACAATGAGTTACAAATTTACTCAATACAAGTAATTAAACTCACACAAAAAAGTATCTTTCAAGCTTCACTTACAATGGAGAATTATCAATGAAATACTTGACCTTTCATATTGGAGGCCATTATAATAAGTAGAAGAAGAACAGAGAGAACTCTAGGTTGATCTTGATATATCAGTAGTCTGATTTACCATGGAGAGGAAGACACTGAATAAGAGCCGTACGATCTGACATAGAGGAGAAGATGGGCCGAAAAGATCCCACGACCTGAAGCCTAAGAAGGTGATAGCCGTGATATACGGTCGACTATGCTCAAGTGCGGTCGACCACATTTGGTTGACTCTTCGACCAGAGAGTGGAACAATCAACTGTGCGGTCGACAACATTTGGTCAACACTGCTACTGCTGCCTTTTTGTTTCTTCTGACTCTACGACGCTTCGACCTCCGTGCTTCACTTCTTCTAATCGAACTATGAGTATACAAGACATAATCCTATCAATCTCCACATTGGATTGCATACAGGTGCTATCAATACAATGTGATTCATCATCTCTGAAATCTAATAATCTCCCCTTACGTACATACTTGGAACGATAGTATCTTCAGCTAGTTAAAAAAATCTTCTACCCAATCTCACCAATCAGTATGTCCCTCAAAGGCACACCTTAGTATGCCTTAAAACGAAGTTGTCAACATCCGCACGAACTCCATTATCAGAGACACTCTCCACCTCTCAACGATATTCGAATGTCGTGGTCTCGTATTGATGATGCTAGTCACTGTAGTACCCCGTATTTTTAAATACTATTTTTGAGATTAGAAAATGAATTAAAATGATTTTTTGGTGATTTAATAAATGTTCATTTAGAAATTTATCTTTTACACGTGCAAAACACGTGCGAATGTTGTCTATGAAAGCTTAAAACCAAAAATTATTTTGGGGAAACTCATTATTTATTATTTGAGATTATTCTTGATTTTTCTAGATTTTTCTGATAATTATTGGACTTATTTGCAAATATTTCAAAAAGAATGACTTTTGTGCAAAATTACCAAATGGGGGTGAAAACTCCAGATTTTTGGATTTTTAGGCTGGATATAATGCCTAGTCAATTTAGGTATAACGAATTTATCTTTTATTTCAACATATTCAATTTATTTTACAAGTTTTGATAAAAGAGGTTTTTTTGCAAAATTGCTATTTTAAGGGGTGAAAGTGCAAAATTGTTTTCCTGGATTTTCCTACAGTGCCGGCTGATGCTAGAGGGGATCTTTTCGATTTTGAATTGATTAAATTGGGTTTTACTAGTTTTCTAATAAAGGGGGTCTATTTATGTAAAGGTATATTGTAAAAGGAGTATTTCGCAAATATTTTCTAAAACCCTAGAAACTTAAATCTTGGACTATATAGGGTTTTGTGCAGCCGTCTTTTGCTGTACAACACAGGAGATCTCTTATTTCTTATTATTTTGGAGTTCTAAGGAGGAGACTTTGGATTTCTTGGGAAAGATGGGCTTTCTTAAATTCTATTCATTTTCGTTCGATCTCTTCAACAAGGTGAGTGACTTGTTTTGTTTTATTTTGTTTTTTATATGTTTTATGTGAGTAATATAAATTGTTTTGCTTGTTCTTTGAAAGTTGTATATGGTGTTTCATCTCCTACAAAGCATGCTAGAGTTTGGGTATGAATATGTATATTGGATTGATGATAAAAATTGGATCTTGTGAAACCCTAGTTATTTATGAGTAAAATTGTATGTGGGTAATTGAGATTGATGAATGACCTATTGGAGATCATGGGTAGGTTCTTTTGGATTAATGTTGAATTGATTGAATATGATAAATTTCGTGCATAAATTTAATAAAGATGAGATTTTTATCACTTTTGAGTATTGGTTGAATGAAACTTGATTTGGTAATGTTATAAATTGATTATGTTTATGAGTTATAATGGTGAATCAGTCTGAGAAATTTGAAGAAAGAATTTATGAATCAAGAGATCATGTCTTGATAATCGAAATTTAGAATCGAGTTGAGTTGAGGAAATATATCCAAATTGGGGACTTTTTGAGATTCTGGTATTGGTATGGTTTGGACCTGAATACGAAGCTATTTCAATGAATAATTAATTTTTTAGAAACTCTATTTTGATTATATGCACAATTCATGTTTTAATTGAAAGAAATCAACAAATCGCTATTTTTATAAATTTAAGTAATTTTGATTTAGTTTTTATGGACTATTATATATCCTATAAGTTGTATTTGAACATATAAGAAATATGCTTTTTGTAGAAATCATTTTCATAAAGTAAAACTCCGTATCGGTTGAAATATACACAACTAAAAAATCTGCAGTCTGCAGGTCGACAATCGACCGATAAAATTTTACGGTCGACCGTTGCGACCTGGCTGCTGTTGTAGCGCCCCAAATTTCTAATATGATATCTTAGAAAATACGTGGCACAACTCCCAGCATCAACTTCAATGTAATATTAAACCCAATTTAACACCAATAAAATTTTTCCAACTTTCGTTATAATAATCAATTACATAGCACAGCGGAATACAATACATCTTAAATCATAATTCTCCTTTTTTTACAACACTTTTTATTTTACATATGTCACTAAATCACTCGAACTCAAGCATCCAAATCCGAGCCTTAAGAAATCACCTGTAAAATATGAGGCTAGAGATAACCCTAACTCCCAAAACTAAAGGGGTCAGCCATAAAGGTGTGAGTGACATAAAACAAACAATATAAGTAAAGCATGGATTCATAAACAACATGTGATAAATAATAATACATAAAATATGACATAGCAAGGAAACATGTAAACCTCAAGTGAAGCTAAACTAAGTGTCAAGTGTAGAAAACAGGAAAACACATGCGGGAAACCAAATCAAGAAAACACAAATCTATATGCTGACTCTCTAATGCGTACTTGTTGGAGTCTATGCATCCCACCCTACATAGGTCCGGTGCAAGCCCTTAACGTCTCCACATTATAGGGTTCAATCCCCGATATGCAACTAATCCTAACACGATGACTACTACGAGATAAAGATAAACTATGAGTATTAGCCCATGCCCCGATAATTCCGGAGGTCAAACTCTATCCATAAATAATTCCGAAGACTATTTCACTCACACCTGGGAATCTTCGAGAATACCCCACACCGCAAGCAATGGCACCTCATCACACGAATACCACATGTGCATCGCCTCGACTCCGATAATTCCGGAGATCAATCCCATACCACAAGTAATTTCGGAGACTATTTCACTCACACCTGGATAATTCCGGAGATTATCTCACTCCGCAAGACATACTGAGGTCCATAACCCATGTTCGCGTTCATCATATCACCACTAGTGCCTGTCCTTATCATTTAGGTTATTTAATTATTTAACGAATCTCCTAGAGTTGGTGTACCCTACCGGACTTAACTCAAACATCTGAACAACTAAAATGCCTCAACAGGCCCAAACATAAATAACTCATCCACCGGTATACTAGGGTCACACACACCCTCTAGAGAATCAAACTCAAATATCCAAACCAACCTTCCAACATAAATTGCTCAACTTAACATCTTGAAACATATGCGCAATAGAAGATAAAGTATAGAATAATACGTTATGGATCAAAACATTTAAAGAATAGATCGTTTGAAAGATCATTCAAAATTATAAGAATACATCAGTATCAGTCGACTAATAACAAGAGTAAGTCGACTGTCCAGAAAGAAAATTTCATGGTCTTAAGAAAAATAAACTAAGTCTTATAAGTCGACTTGTAAAAGTCATAGGTCGACTGTCCAAAGAGAAAATCCAATAATCTTTAAGAAATTATTCTAAGTATAGCAGTCGACTGAAAAGGGAATAGGTCGACTGTCCAGAGAGAAATTTACAATGACTTTTAAAAATATAATTCTAAGTGTACCAGTCGACTGTAAAAGGTATAGGTCGACTGTCTAGGAGGAAATTTCGAGAAAACTAAAGAATATAGCAGCCGGGTCGTATCAGTCGACTGAGAATTTACGACAATCGACTGTCGGCCTTCAGTCTGCAGTATTTTGGTTGTGCACAATTCAACCGATCCATAGTTTTACTTTATGAAAACGATTTCGATAAAAACTTATTTCTTATATAACCAAATACAACTGGTAGGACATATAATAGTCCATAAAACTAAATCAAATTGCTTGAATTCATGAAAATAGAGATTTGTTGATTCTTTCAATTAATACATGGATTGTGCATATAATAAAAATTAGAGTTTCTTACAAAATTCATTGTTCACTGAAATAGTTCGTATTCAGATCCAAATCATACATATCAAAATCTCAAAGAATCCCCAATTTGGGTATATCTCCTCAACTCAACTAATTTCTCAAATTTCAATCTTTCATGACATGATCTCTTGATTCATAACTCTTCCATTCAAATTTCTCAAAAACTGAATTTCTACCACAACTCATAACCATAATCAAATTTGTAATCACATACCACTAGGGTTTCTCAAGATCAAATCGTTCATCCATCCAATCCATTATTTTCATAGTCAGACTCAAACCCTAATCATGCTTTCTAGCAATAAAGTTCAATATCCAAGATCCATTAAACATTCATAGATCAAACAACCAATTTTACCACTCACATAAATAAATAATCAACCAATCAATTACTCACATACAATATTCAAAGAACAAACAAAACAATAATATCACTCACAACATCCATAAAACAACACAAAACAAATATGTCACTCACATTAAATGAAGAAACCCCTTGATAAGAAGCCTTTCCTTCGCGAGATCCTAAATCTTCTCCCAAATCCTCCAAAAATAAGAAAACCTAATGTTGAGCAGCGAATGACGGTTGCATTTTTCTTTTTAATAGCCGGAAAAGAAGCTTTAGGGTTTCTAGACACTTTTGCAAAATAACCCCTTGAAAATACAACTTCACATAAATAGATCCCTATATTTGGAAACTCGATAAGATCATTTAAATTGAGATTTAAAAGAAAAATGGACTCCTTAACTCCAACCGGCACTGTTGAAAAGTCCAGAAAAATAGTTTTGCACTTTCACCCCTCAAAATGACAATTTTGCAAAAAGATCCTTCTTTTTCATAAAATTTGCAAATCGATCCAATAAATGTCAGAAAAATCTGAAAAAATTACAAATAAATCCCAAATAATAAATAATGATTTTCCATGAAGAAATTTTGGCTTTTGAACTTCTCAAGAAAATATTTGCACGTGTTTTGCACGTGTAAAAAGATAAATTTCCAGAAAATATTTATTAAATCTCCAAAAAATTATTTTAATTCATTGTAAACATTTAAAAATAATATTTAAAAATATGGGGTACTACAGCTGTGTTCTCTAGTTTTCTGGAAATTTCGTTCTGGACAGTCGACTGATGACTTTTACAGTCGACTGATATTACTTAGAATTATTTTTATTGACGTTTTGGATTTTTCGCTCTGAACAGTCGACCGATGACTTTTTATAGTCGACTTCTAACACTTAGAATTATTTTCTCAAAGTTATTGGATTTTTCTCTCTGGACAGTCGACCGACGCTTGTCTGTAGTCGACTGATACTGATGTATCTTGATATAATTAAGTGTTCTTTTAAATGATTTATTCTCTAAATATTTTAATCTATAACTTACTATTCTACACCTTATCTTCTACTGAACAAATATTTTCAAGTTGTTTTAACTGAGCAATTTATGTTGGAAGATTGGTTTGGATGTTTGGGTGTGAGTCTCTAGAGGGTGCGTGTGATCCTAGTATACCGGTAGTTGAGATATTTATGTTTGGTCCTGTTGAGACATTTTAGTTGATCAGTTGTTGTTTTAAGTCCGGTGGGGTACACCAACTCTAGGAGATCAGTAAATTAATTAAATAACCTAAATAATAATGACAAACACTAGTGGTGATATGATGAATGAGAACATGGGTTATGGACCTCAGTATAGCTCGCGATGTGAAATAATCCCCGGAATTATCCAGGTGTGAGTGAAATAGTCTCCGGATTTATCTGTGGTGTGGGATTGATCTCCGGATTTATCGGGGTCGAGGCAAAGCACATGTGGTATTCGTGTGATGAGGTGCCATAGCTTGTAGTGTGGGGTATTCTCGAAGATTCCCAGGTGTGAGTAAAATAGTCTCCGAAATTATCTGTGGATAGAGATTGACCTCTGGAATTATCGGGGCATGGGCTAATACTCACAGTTTATCTATATCTCATAGTAGTCATCGTAGTAGGATTAGTTGCATAGCGGGAGATTAAACCATATGAAGTGGAGACGTTAAGGGCTTGCACCGGACCTATATAGAGTAGGATGCATAGACTCCGACAAGTATGCATTAAAGAGTCAGTATATAGCATTGATGTTTTCGTGACTTGGTATTATGCATGTGTTCTCGGTTTCTACACTTGATACTTAGTCTAGCTTCACTTGATGTGTTTCGTGTTTCGTGACTTTTCCTAATTCACTTACTCTTGTTTATTTCCTATTGTTGATGTATCTATACTCTATTTATGTTGCTTGTTTATATGTCACTCACACCGTTATGGCTGACCCATTTAGTTTTGGGGGTTAGAGTTATCTCTAGCCTCATATTTTATAGGTGATTACCTATAGCTTGGGATTTGGATGCTTGAGTTAAAGTGATGTAATGGATTGTGTGATTTTGTAAAGGAAAGTGTTGTAAAGAAAGAGAGTTTGTAATTCAAGGTGTATGTTTTTCACTGTGCTATGTAAATATTATTGTAATAAAATTTTGAGAAAAAATTTACTGGTATTTTGGGCTGTATTTAATATTACATTTGAAGTTGATACTGGGAATTGTACCACGTATCTCTCAGATATCATATTGGAAATTCGGGGCGCCACAGTCACGGCAGACTCGATGAACTTGTGGGGATATCGGGAAAAGAAAAAACACATGCGCATGTATTTAGGATCTCCAAATCTTGTAGAGATTGTGTTCGCTTGGCCCATTGACTCTCATACCTCTAATCACCTTATGACGGCCATGAAAAATATACAGAACTCCACCTCGAGCTGTGTATCTACAACCACAAAGTTCCCAAGGAAATCAGAATCCGCTTAAGCAGAGGAATATGCATGACTTCATTTATAGTGTAGCTTTTTTCCATTCGGCATTTCTAATTCGACCATCCCCTCATCCACTACTTCATAAATATCCCCGATTCCCTTTCTCACGCCACGATGTAGACTTACAAGTAGCAAACTTCTCCCTCTCGAAGAAAATATGAGTGGAACTTCTCTAATCAAGAAAAGAACCAGAATCTACTTCTAAAGAATTCAAAACATGAAGACACAAATCACCTGATTCTGAATGGTAGATCACATTGGTAGTAGTACTGCTATCCTTGACGCTTTTCTAATTCTCCAATTTCCAACAGTCTTTCTTGAGATGCCATGACCTCTTGCAATATCGGCAACGAATCCTTTTTGCATCACACTTTGACTTCTAATTGAAGATCTTCCACTCCTAGACAACCTGTGGGAATAGAAGATGATTTCTGAGTCTTCTTCCTAAGTTGATTTTCCTTTAAGGCTGTAATACTCTCCTTGACAGATTTATTGTGTAGCATGACAGTTATCATGTTCGTACGAATCCGGAAGTGAATATATCAAGTTAAAAGCTTTAATTTTTTATCTCACATCTGCGTTTATCACCTTGAGTTTGGATAACGCCTTGTTGGGGGGGGGGGGGGCGTATCAATGAAGTACTTTGAGGCCATTACAATAAATAAAAGAAGAATATAGAGAACCCTATGTTAATCTTGATATCTCTGTCGTCCGATTTACCCTGGAGAAGAAGACATTGAACAAGAGCCGTATGATCTGACTTGGAGGACAAAATGAGTCGAAAAGATCTTAAGACCTGAAGCCCAAGAAGCTGTCAGTCGTGATATGTGGTCGACCGCATTTCGTTGACTCTGCAACCAGAGAGTGGAATGGTCGACTGTGTGCTCGATCGCTGTTATTGTTGCTTGATGTTTCTTCTGACTCTACGACGCTTTGACTTTTGTGTTTCGTTTTTCTTTTAATCGAACTACGAATGTGCAAGACATAATCCTAACATATACTTCCGGTGCAAAAATTAACTTTATATTGTGGCAGAATCTTTAGAGATATTTCCTACCTCCAAATAATTAATATATATACCTCCACTAAATTTTTAATAAATAAAAATTACCCATCCGAATCCAATAGGGGTAATTGGGTTTGGATTTCCGATCGAATCCCACGAATCCAATGGATCCGCATTGGTGTCCAAATCCAACCCGTTCAACCTTATTAAGCGGGAAAATTCCCCCCTTCATTCCGTCAAAAGTGTCCCCTTTTCTCTCAGACTCGCGAGATCGAAATGGGAAAAGAAGCAGCTGAGACCAGTACGGCGGCGGCGGCGGCGGAAACCTCGCCGGTGAAACCTCCGTCCGTACCTTCGTCAACGGTGGAGGAGCTCCCCAAGGCTATCGTGCGACGCGTAGTCAAAGACAAGCTCTCTCAGCTCTCCTCTTCCTCTTTTCGTCAAAAAGGCAGCAATAGCAAAAAGAAAGAGAAAGATAAGGAAGGGGAAGGAGATGACGAATACTCTATCCATAAAGACGCTATCTTGGCATTTTCTGAGAGCGCCCGCATCTTCATCCACTACCTCTCTGCCACGTAAGCAAGCAGTTCTAGGGTTTCTAGGGTATCCAGTTTCTTTTGTGTTGTTTTTACCGAATTGATTGATCTAGGGTTTAGGGGTAACTTTAAATTAAGCAAATTTTGGAATGGGATAGACATTGGATACTTGCCCTTTGCAAAAGATTCCACCTTTGGTGTTTTGTCCTAGGGTTTGTGTTGAAATTTTGTGTGTCATGTGCAGTTGCAATGAATGATTAAGAGGTGGATAGTTGGTAATTGATTTGATTGTAGCATTATATTAGACATTTTGGTCAAAATTAGAAGGGTAGATTAGTATGTAAAGATATAGCATTATGGCAGACATTTAACTTCTTTGCCTATTGCCTTTGGGATATGCAACTAGAAGTACTCATTTAACGAGATTGTGAGCAATTATGAGAACTGAGAACCACACTTGCCGTAGTTATCTTCTTTGCCACCATTTAGATTGCCGTCAAGTTCCAATCATACACTCTTCGTAGGTGGTAAAATTGCGAAGATAGTGAAGAGAGCTAACAGTGTCGCTAGGCCATTGCACTTGCCGTCACTGTTTACTAGTCTAGTTATGTGTTATCGTGAGTCCAAACCTACTGATTTTGGACTATTTAGTTTTGGAACTTGAAATAGACAAAGTAGTAGTATAATGTAATGTAGAAGCAGAAGGATAAACACAAATGGACGTCCTGTGTGCCGGCAAGTTAGTCATGTGCGCCAACTCAAGCCCAATAGGACTAGCGTATGGGTTCATCAATCTAGGTAACAACGAAGCCGTTTGTATATCCCTGGGTTGGGCATTGGCCAAGGTAGGCACGACCCAACACGACCCATTTCCACCTCTAATTGAATGTTTAAGTGACTTTCTTCTTAAATTGATGGATGATTAAGATTTTTCTTCTTCAATTTTTTGTTTTATTCAAAACTTCTGATCATGAGAAATAAGAACCACTTGCCCATCATTGTCTTTGCTGTCACCTTTTTGAATTGGAGGCAAATTCCAATCATAGTTTCATCTTCTTTGAACCTCTCTCTCTTTCCTAATGTTGTAGACTTTTCTAGTTCATAGGACCTAGGTATGGAGCTTCCGAATAAGTGCAAAAAGCCAAAAACTAGGCTTGGAGATGTTGACTGATTCCTCAATTGAGAAGAAGATGGTGGGTAATTGATACGATTGTGTTGCAATTTTGTCGAACTTAATACAATATGACAGACATTTCACTTGACTGCCTTTGCTTTTTAGTATATGCAACTAAAAGTATTTATTCAGAATATTGTTGGAATAATTGAAGTGTGGTTCTATAGAGTTCATTTTTACGCTTAACGATTCAATGAGTCATGCTAAAATGTTTAAGTGACTTTCTTCTGAAATATTCTGAGATTCAAAATTTCGTTTCTTCGACTTTTGTGATCTTCAAAGTTTCTAAGTTCTGTGAAGTGAGAACCACTTGCCCATCATTATTTCTGTTGTCACTTTAAGCATTGGCGACAAGTTCGTATGCTCTTCTTCTTTAAAAACTCTCTTTTTCCTAATATTGAGACATGTAATTCGTATGTATTGAGTTTCCCATTAACTGCGGAAACTAAGCTTGCCTGCTTAGTTTGTTTCTGCAGTTGTCGTAGTTTTATCTTGCCTTGTCTTAGTGAAAGAACCAAGTATTGTCCATTTTTTCACGTATTTGGTGATAACATTGCGAAGATAATTAACATGCCATCACTATTAACTAGTCTCTCCAAGTCACTATATTCTATTTTGAGTATCACCTGTTTATTTTAGCCTCTTTATTTTTTGCATGGTACCCTGATCGGTGGTGGCAAGTTTTATCACAAATATCATATGAACTTCACAAATTGATTGTCAAAATTCACCCGGAGTAGGTCCACGACACAAGTTGTTCGATCATTATTGTGAAAATAGGAGAGAAGGATCAATAAAGAGTGGTAGAGACGTCAATCTAACTCCTATTAGCTAAAAAAAAAATAAGGCATTCTGAGTACGAATACTATCTTTGACAACAATGATTGAATGATCCTTGTGGTCTGGTTGTGTAACTTATAGAAAGATGCGGTTCTTTTATGCATGTTCATTGTCACTGTCCGTTAACATTTCCAGTGCTAGTTGTTCATTAGATTCTTTTTGAATTTTGATTTCTTTGTCTGACATGATAGTGGATGCTGCAAGTTTCGATCATTCAGTAGATTTATGTTCATGTGGCGAGGTCAATCTCTTCCCTTGCAGATTTAGTTAAACAAATTTTATCATTTGTAATTATCATTGTCAAAGATATGTTCATTACTTATAGAGTTATAGATGGTTCTTATTATTGAATGCATAAAATGGTACTATGTAGCCAACCCCAAAGATTTGAGATGAAGGATTTTTTGTTACTTCTGCTGCTGTTAATTTTCTTTCTTTTTCTGTATTGGATAATTAGATACTATGCTGACCTTTCTTTCAGAGTTGAGCATGTTGTTTTGCTGACTGACATCATATAATTATAATTGTTTGTAGGGCGAATGAAATCTGTAAAGAATCGAAAAGACAGACCATTCATGCTGATGATGTTCTCAAGGCACTTGAGGAAATTGATTTTCCTGAATTCATTGGGCCGCTGAAAGCTTCTTTAGATGGTTAGTCAACTTTGTTTATTTCCCAGTATGTTCTTGTATAAAATGCAAATGCTTTTCTATCGCAATAATCAGGTTTCTCTTACATTTATGTATTTCACAATATGGAATATATGCAAAGTGTGAATGTAATTTATTTTTCTCCATATTAGGACAAGGGTTGTAAAACTGACTATCGTGTATGAGAAATTTTTCCCACTGCAATTTTCTGTCATCTTGAATATCCTCAACCTCTTTGAAATACGTTATTGAAGGCTTTTTCATTATTTTGTACTTAATTTGATGATTTCCGCAAGTTGATGCAGTTTACAGCCTGAATGTTATTTAGATACTTGTAAATATTTGGATTACTTCTGGTCATGACTGTGCATTAAGAAATCTTCTAGCGAGTCACTGACCAACCAAGAGCTAACTGATCCAACATTGTGCATGAATTAGTTGCTGCTTACCTGCCTCTTTAGGTTTTGAACACTTTCTTCTAAAGGAGATTTCATGTTGTTAGCGAATGCATCTTTGGAGTTTTACTAGAGAAAACTTGTAAGGTATTATGTGAAGTAGATGATGACATTATACTACATTTAAGGGTGGTTTGTTTGGCTGA
Source organism: Hemerocallis citrina (assembly GCA_017893485.1). Classification (NCBI taxonomy): domain Eukaryota; kingdom Viridiplantae; phylum Streptophyta; class Magnoliopsida; order Asparagales; family Asphodelaceae; genus Hemerocallis; species Hemerocallis citrina. The sequence continues at coordinate 132,685,879 of CM030362.1, forward strand.
AAAGCTGCTGTAGGAAAACAATTTGATGGAAGTGCATTTCATTGCTTTGTTAGGAGTAAAACATTTTGAATTTGGTTTGCCCACTAAATTATTGTAGCTGATTTGGCCCATTTCGTTTTCCGCTCAAAATGAGAGGAAAAGGGAGGAAAAGGGAGGAGAAACACTATTCATGGGCTTTTAAATTGATTTATCCTTTCTCTCTGTTCACATGATCCAATAAAACAACTTCACTTACTCCGCTTACTCCGCTACAGTGGTATTTTACTACTTTTTAAAATTCATTTCTTTCTCCTCTCTATCCTACACTACACCATCCTACATTTCAGGAAAACTATATCCAAACAAACAACTTTTTTAGAACTTATTTTTAAATATTTATTTTTCAAATAGTAATTTTCTAGATTGGATACATTTTACAACCAATCAAACCACCCCTCAGTGTTTAATTAAACTAAACATTGTTACAAGCATGATGGTAAATGCTAGGTTTTGTGCTAATAAAGATGTGCAAAATCTCTACGTTATGGTTGGGGCAGAATTCTTTCTTTTAAAGGTTTTTAACATCACTTTTGTTGCCCTTTATGAATATATGATTCGAGTTGCCAAACAGAATTGATGTGATCATGCAGCATATGCTCCTTAAAATTGTCAGATCTCTATAGCCTTCATTTAATATACATTTTATTTTCTTTCCATGTCACTAGTGTTTCAAGCGAAGAATGGTGCGAAGAGGCCTGCAGCAAAGTCGAAGGAAAAGGGATCAGAAAAGAAGCAGAAAGTGGAGGAAGATCCTGCCAAGAATGGGAAGGATGGCGAAGAGGATCGGGAGAGAGAAGAAGAAGAAGAGGAAGGAAATAAAGAAGACAATGTAGAAGATAATGAATAGTTTAGTACCCTATGATGTATTGTGTTGTCTTGTTTAAACCTGTTTAAAATGTCTACAATTCGAAATTCTGAAATTTCTAGAGCTGTTGTATCTTATCCACAAATTGATTAACATTTTTTGGAATTTTCGTGGTTGTTATTGCTCCCATATGCTCGGAGGTTTCTCTCAGCTCTTTTCCTCGTTGTATGCTCATCTTGGTTCAGGAATCTTTTCTGGATTCCTTTCCTATTCGTCGCTCTCTCTTTTCCTTCCTCGGTTTTAGCACTTTGGTCTGCATACTGTTACTATACTATATCATCTTCTGTTTTCCCTCCATAGTGGGGTTTCTTCTACTGCCCCCTTTTGTCGTGTTGCAGTTGTTGCCTTTCGTCTTGTGTCCATTTGTGTGAGGATGCTTCTATTTGTTGAGGGTGCTGTTTCGCTCTCCTCATGCACCACAACATTTTTTAGGTACCCCGGCGAAACTATCCCAGCGTTTGGTAGTAGCGCTGGGGTAGACCTGAACCAGAATGAGGTTGGAAAGTGTAAGTTATCTAAACCGGCGTTTGTTACACCGGCGTTTTTAACAAACGACGCGGTATGCGTATGCGATAAATAAAAAACCAAGGCCCTAACATATCACTCATTCCCCAATTATTATTATTATTATTTTTTTTAATTCTCCCGCTCTCTCCCGCGCTCTCCATCGACGACTGTCATCTCCGCTGCCGCCCTGGCCGCCGTCGAAGACGAAAACGAAGACAAAGACGAAGACGACTGTCATCCCCCTTCTTCCTCCTTCATTCTCTCTTCTGTGACGACAAAGAACAAGGAGAGGAAATTGAAGACGACGGTGAGATGAGCGGTCACGATTCGAAGTACTTCTCGACGATGAAGAAGGGGGAGATCCCCGAACTCAAAGAGGAGCTCAATTCCTAGTACAAGGTATGGATTCCGCACCTCGATCCCGATCTGATGCAATCTACGGTTTCAGATGTTGTACAAATTGGTGTGGGAATTAGGCTTAAAATGAAGAAATGAATGGATTGCAAGATTTATTTTGTGTTTGAGATCTAGTTTAGTTAGGCAGTAGCAAGAATTGAATTCGTGTGTTTTGGGTTTGAAAGTAGAACAATTAGGCCATGGAATTAGGTTATGGAAGTAAAGTAGTCAATTTCGGTGAAGAAAATTGTTTGTCGTTGTGTAGAATTGGGATTCTCTGCAATAGAATTGGGATTCTCTGTAATAGAAATTTAACTTCTTTATAACTGTAGTCTAGGTGTGTCAAAGCCCTGCATTCACTATATATAAACAAATAAATTAATCATACAAAATGAAAAGGTAATGAAGTGAAAACAATGGAGGAAACACTTTAAATTTTGCTAGATGACATATGGTACCTATTCTGTTTCCCCTATATGATCGATCATTCACAATCCTCTCCTATGTGTATTCCAACAAGTTGATCTTACCATCCTTTTCTAAACTCTCAGCATAATATGCCAAAGTGCAAGAAGCCTGGCACTTTGTTTTGAATTCTTTGCCATGTCATTTTCTAATTCAAAATTTCAATTTTTCCCCATGATCTTGTTATAATGGTTTAACTTCTTTGGAATTTTACAAATAGCTCTATCATAGGCCCCTTCCCTTGCACCACCGACATATGGCAGTTGCAAGTGTGCAGGTTGATCTCTCTGACTCTCTCCATCTATTAATTCTTTGTGCACTTTGTTAGAAAGTATGGCTTCTTGCAGTTGTCAATTTCTATGGCGGTACCCTGTTGCTTGGGTCCTTTTGCTCTTTATCTGGTAAGCATTATCTTATTCACAATTTTGAACTGTAGTATGAAGAATTTATATTCCAATGACCCAGGAACGCAGCATTTGTAGAGTTTCCATGTCCTTATTTGCAAGTATTCGTGCACTTCTTCTTGATGTATTTGTAGTGTTGAACATATGTTTGGATGCGATTTCTACTCTTTGGCTGGTTGTTGATTTCCCTGCGTCTCTAATAGTGTCTTGATTAGTTTATAGGCGTCTTGCGTTCATGTTTTTGCATGAGGATGCCTCTGCCGTGGTACCGGCTATTTTTCTGGATTCTTTTCCTTGCTGGTGGTGTTTCCTCCCACTATCTGATTGCTTTGCAGGAGGTCGTGGCTAGCAGTGTTTCCCGTCATTTCGTGCCTGATTCGATGCTACTCTACTAATTTGGTTTTCTCCCTACTGGTTAGCTCCATTGAGCTTATCTTGGCATTCCCCTCCTCTTTCCTTGATTGATTGCTGATTTTCCCTTCTCAGAGGCAGCGCGGTTGTCATGGTTTTTTCCTTAGATCCGGCTTTGATTGTTGTTCTTTGTTGTTCTTTGTTGTTGTCTTTAGCAGATCTCTTATCAACTGTAATTTTATTCGCCGCGATCTTTCGGCTTTCCTAATTTTTTTTTCTTCGGATTTTACCACTTGTAAAGTCCTGTGTATATTGTATCATGTACATTTTGCTTATATATATATATATATATATATATATATATATATATATATATATATATATATATGGGTGTTGTTCGGTTGCAAACGGGCCGGAACGGGTCGGTTCGCACGGACCCGTGCGAACTTCGATCTGTCAGATTTTTTTTAATAAAATCTTGCCTTAACCCGTCGTTGTCAAGAACGGGTTAAGGCAAAATTTTATTAAAAAAGATGGCCTTAACCCGTTCTTGGGAATAACGGGTTAAGGCTATATTTTTTCATTTTCGTCAACATACAGTTCGTCTTCTTCTTCCGCTCCCTTCTTCTTTCCTCGACGAAAACAAACCCAAACGACGGAAAAAAAAACCCTAAAAAAACCTAGCTCCGACGATCGAAACCTTAGAACTCCCTCTTCTCTCCCAACTCCGAAGATTGAAACCCTCTAACTCCGACGATCGAAACCCTAGCTTCTCTTCCCCTCTTCGGAACCCTAGATAGAAAATCGGAACCCTAGTTCTCTTCGAAAACCGATTGCTTGGCTTGATTTGGACCTATTCCGTAAGGTATACACTATTTCTTGAACCCAGTAATCTACATTTGTATTTTTTTTGTTGAATTTGTGTGTAGTAATTTATTTAGAAATTGGGAAAAAATTTAAAATGCGTTAGTAGATTTTAGATGTAGAATCGGGTTGACCTCAAGTATATTCAATTACCGAATTATGTTTCTTGCAATCGTATCTTGTAGAATTAGAATTGTTTATAGGAAATTAGTTAGAATTTTCAGTGCGGTTATGGTTGAAAACCCTGCGAACGACCGTAAAAAAATACGAAACTTTCCGAGTAGGTTCGTCTCACGTAGTACAAGCCACACCAACTTGTAGAAGCGATTTTCGACTCACGGTTCGAGAGATACGGCCGCGTATCGCTTTGGGTTGGAAAAAAACAAGTATAGCGGTGCACGGCCGTATATCGCAAACCGTGACTCGAAACTCGCTTCTACAAGTTCGGGTGGCTTGCCGTACATGAATTCGACCAAGTCGGAAAGTTTCATATTTTTTGGAGGTCGTTTGTGTGGTTTTGCTCAACTTCTTCGCATGATAGTTTTTCGACTTAGAATTTTGTAAGTGCGGTTAGATTAGATTAGAAAACCCTTCAAACGACCTCCAAAAAATACGAAACCGTGCGAGTTGGTTGGTGTCACCTACGATAAGCCAAACCAACTTGTAGAAGTGAGTTTCGACTCACGGTTCGAGAGATACGGCCGCGTACCGCTTACGGTTGGGAAAAAAACGAGTAAAGCGGTAGACGGCCGTATCTCGCAAACCGTGAGTTGAAACTCGCTTCTACAAGTTATGGGGGCTTGCCCTACGTGCACCCGACCAACTCCGAAAGTTTTAAAATTTTCGGATGCCGTTTGTGCGGTTTTCTCAACTTCCTCGCATTATAATTTTTGGACTTAGAATTTTCTAAGTGCGGGTAGATTAGAAAACCCTGCAAACGGCCTCCAAAAAATACGAAACTTTGCGATTTGGTTGGTGTCACCTACGAGAAGTGACCCGAAGTTGTAGAAGTGAATTTCGACTCACGGTCCGAGAGATACGACCGTGTATCGGTTTTGGTTTGAAAAAAACAACTAAAGCCGGTACACGGCCGTCTCTCCCGAACCGTGAGTCGAAACTCACTTCTACAAGTTCGGGTGGCTTGCCCTACGTGAATCCGACCTAGTCGGAAAGATTTATAATTTTCGGGTGCCGTTTGCGTGGTTTTCTCAACTTTCCCGCGCTACAAGTTTTAGACTTAGAATTTTCTAAGTGCGGGTAGATTAGAAAACCCTTCGAACGACCTTCCAAAAATACGAAACTTTGCGGGCTGGTTGGTGTCCCCAAGGAGAAGCCACCCGAACTTGTAGAAGTGAGTTTCGACTCACGGTTCGAGAGATACGGTCGCGTATCGCTTTCGGTTGAAAAAAAATATTATAAAGCGGTATACGGTCGTATCTCGCAAACCGTGAGCCGAAACTCGCTTCTACAAGTTCGGGTGGCTTGCCATACGTGAACCCGACCAACTCTGAAAGTTTTAAAATTTTCGGATGCCGTCTGCGCGGTATTCTCAACTTCCTCGCATTATAAGTTTTAGACTTAGAATTTTTTAAGTGCGGGTAGATTAGAAAACCGTCCAAACGGCCTCCCAAAAATACGAAACTTAGCGATTTGGTTGCTGACACGTACGAGAAGTGACCCGAAGTTGTAGAAGTGAATTTCGACTCACGGTCCGAGAGATACGGCCGCGTATCGGTTTTGGTTGGAAAAAAACACCTAAAGCCGGTACACGGACGTATCTCCCGAACCGTGAGTCGAAACTCGCTTCTACAAGTTCGGGTGGCTTGCCCTACGTGAATCCGACCTAGTCGGAAAGATTTATAATTTTCGGGTGCCGTTTGCGTGGTTTTCTCAACTTTCCCGCGCTACAAGTTTTAGACTTAGAATTTTCTAAGTGCGGGTAGATTAGAAAACCCTTCGAACGACCTCCAAAAAATACGAAACTTTGCGAATTGGTTGGTGTCACCTACGGGAAGCCAAACGAACTTGTAGAAGTGAGTTTCGACTCACGGTTCGAGAGATACGGTCGCGTATAGCTTTCGGTTGAAAAAAACTATTATAAAGCGGTATACGGTCGTATCTCGCAAACCGTGAGTCGAAACTCACTTCTACAAGTTCGGGTGGCTTGCCCTACGTGAACCCGACCAACTCTGAAAGTTTTAAAATTTTTGGATGCCGTTTGTGCGGTTTTCTCAAATTCCTCGCATTACAAGTTTTAGCCTTAGAATTTTCTAAGTGCGGGTAGCTTCGAAAACCCTTCAAACGGCCTCCAAAAAATACGAAACTGTGCGATTTGGTTGGTGTCACCTTCGAGAAGCCAAACCAACTTGTAAAAGTGAGTTTCGACTCACGGTTCGTGAGATACGGCCGCGTAGCGCTTACGGTTGGGAAAAAACCTAGTAAAGCGATAGACGGCCGTATCTCGCAAACCGTGACTCGAAACTCGCTTCTACAAGTTCGGGTGGCTTGCCCTACGTGAATCCGACCAAGTCGGAAAGTTTTAAAATTTTCGGATGCCGTTTGTGCGGTTTTCTCAACTTCCTCAAATGAAAAGTTTTAGACTTAGAATTTTGTAAGTGCGGGTAGGTTAGAAAACCCTTCAAACGACCTCCAAAAAATACGAAACTTTCCGATTTGGTTGGTGTCACCCACGAGAAGCCAAACCAACTTGTAGAAGTGAGTTTCGACTAACGGTTCGTGAGATACGGCCGCGTATCGCTTACGGTTGGGAAAAAACCAAGTAAAGCGGTAGATGGCCGTATCTCGCGAACCGTGACTCGAAACTCGCTTCTACAAGTTCGGGTGGCTAGCCCTACGTGAATTCCACCTAGACGGAAAGTTTTAAAATTTTCGGATGCCGTTTGCGCGGTATTGAGTCAATTCCTCAAGTGAGAAGTTATTGACTTAGAATTTTTTTAAAACGGGCCGATTAGAAAGCGATACGAACCACCTCCAAAAAATACGAAACTTGGCGAGTTGTTAGTTGTTCCCTATGAGAAGTGACCCGAAGTTGTTAAGTTAATTTCGACTCACGGTCCGAGACATACGGTCGCGTATCGGTTGAAGGTTGGAAAAAAACCTAATAAAGCGGTATACGGTCGTATCTCGCAAACCATGAGTCGAAACTCACTTGTACAAGTTGGTGTCGCTTGCCCTACGTGAATCCGACCTATTTGCGAAAGTTTAATTGATTTATTTGTTTTCGTTCGTGCGTTTTCCAGTATAATCTCGGTATGTTTGTTTTATTGTCATCTTTATCAACAACATTTTAATTTTTTTGCCAGGTAGCTAAATGGCTAGAACAAGGCAACCGAGAATCGAGTCTGGTAACACTAGTGGCGCACCAACTGCTGAGGTAAGATCGATTACTATTATTGGTTTTAAATACAAACATGTAACATTATCTCAATAATAACATTTTATATATTTATTCGTGCAGGTTGGTGGCCGTCAATCCACATCGGCTGAGGCAGGTCCGTCGTTCTCGGTTACATCACCCGGACCCGTGGACACAAGCATACTCACCCTGCAACCCAAACACCGATCGGAAGCCGTGTGGAATGGGTCCGATAAAAAATTAAATTTCTGGAAGCACACAGTTCTACCTTGGGATGACCGTATCACGCCGTATGTGGTAGAGGCCGGTTTCTACGGAGCAAGCCTCATTCACTCTGTGAAGCTAGATCGGCCACTCCTTACAGCTCTAGTCGAGCGATGGAGGCCAGAGACCCACACATTCCACCTGCCTGTGGGTGAGATGACTGTGACCCTACAGGATGTGGCAATGATAACAGGACTACCAGTCGATGGGTTTGCCGTGACGGGAAACATGGACTTCGATCGAGTTGAAGTTGTTCGGGACTTACTCGGTATCGACCTGCAGTTGGTAGTTCTCCAAAACCAAGAGGCCGCCGAGAAAAATATCCGCGAAAATGCCCCCGCAGATTCTGATGAAGATGTATTGAATGAACAAATAGAAGCTGCGAAACTTAAAGCGGAGCAAGAGGTGATGGATGACGCTTTTGAGGGTAAATCACTTTACATCACCTGGTTAAAATTTCAGTTCGAGGAGGAATATTTGAACCCCGAGTCGGGTGAGGATGACCTGACGTACTATGCACGGGCATACATTTTTAGTTTGATAGGGGGACTCATCTTTCCGAACTCATCCGGATCAACCGTGCCGCTGATGTACCTACGGTTGTTGGAGGATTTCCGGTATGCGGGTCGCCTTAGTTGGGGGAGTGCGGCACTGACGCTACTATACAGGAATTTGTGCACATGTTCTTTAGGTGGCGTACAGATGGGTGGCCCCATGGTGCTGATGCAGATATGGAGTTGGGAACGCATCCACATCGGACGTTCCCGTATTATTAAGCCTATACCGGAATTTTTGGCCGACCCGGGGGCAGCAGAGTTGTTACCTCCTGTAGGAGCATATTGGGCCGACCGACACACGTGGGTCGATAACCCACGCCAATCGCTGACCTACTACAGAGATGAGTTGGACAGCCTGCGGGACGAGTTCGTCAACTGGGAACCGTACTCGGCCGACAGGTTGCAGCGCGTTCCTCCAGTATGCCTAGACAGATCCCTTTGGTTGACGGCTGCACCTCTTGTGAACTTTTCGGTTGTGGAGTTCCAATATCCTGATAGGGTCCTGCGGCAATTCGGATATCAACAAAGGATTCCCGATGTCAGGTCATATGATAAAAAGTTACACGAGGTCAGGGGAACGGGACGGGTGCCCAACTTCGATTGGGCTGATTTTCATCGTTATCATGTAGCCAACTGGAACACCATGCGCCGTCAAATGACACCGAATTTGATGTATGTCGCGATTCCATACGATGGCTCCCTCCAGCAGGCATACATGATGTGGTACATGCGAATAACCCGGTTGTTCGTTTCTCCAACGGCCGCCGTACCAGCTGGGGTGCAACTTCCGATTCCCCCCACCCAGGTAGATCCACCTCCAGCATATTCCTCCTCCCAGCCGATGTACCAACCAAGGGCTGAGGCACATCGAAAAGCGGTCAGTCAAATTTCATATAGTTTGTACGCATGTACTGTGTTTAATTGATGTATACAAATTTTGAATAATGTTGAAATTGGAATTTTTCACCAACTGTAGATAGAAAACGCATGGGAGGTTGTTCGAACAGCTGCTCGCGCCCTGAAGACTAGGATACCCGACAGCTTCAAGACGGTAATCCGGGAGATGTTAGCCCCGTGCCGCCGTACTCTGGAGGACGCGGGTGAAGGTCCACAGGTGGAGGCCTATTTGAGCGCCAACGCGCCGCCAATAAGTGTAAGGCGAAAAAAAACTGTTAGTAGGTCAATTATAATCCACGAGCCAAATCCCGAAGGTGCTGATGAAGAATAGTCGTCGGATGATTCTGATTCTCCGCAAACACATGGAACACCACGGCGAAATCCTAAAAGGACGCGGCAACCTCCCAGGCAATTCACACCAAGCGGTCGCAAGCGGGGTGGTCGCAAACGGTAATCTGTAAAACTAACGTATCTTTTGGCCTTTGATTTGGTCACTGCAGTAACTAACCTATTGTTTGTTTCTACGTTGATAAACTGTTGTAGGTGATTTTTGGGGCGTGGTCTGTAGGCCAAAGACGAGAACGCCTTCAATTGTAATTAAATGTCTTTTGACCTTTTGCTTCCTGATATGTAAATTTTTGGTGTAAATATTTGAATATTACATTTATTTAAAGTAATTAAGTGGTTGGTCGTTATTGGACATTTGTACGCCTTCAACTTTATTGTGAAGATAGCTGTTGTATTATTTACTGTGTTGTGCCTTCGTTTGTGAATCTGTGAAGAATATTTGATGAAGTCGCTTGTGTATCACGAAAAATGTACATCACCCAAAACAAGAACTTAACTGCTGAAAAATTGTATATTCTTAACCCGTTATTCAGGATAACGGGTTAATTAGCTTAACCCGTTATCAAGAAGGACGGGTTAGGTAGAGAAATATTGACAGTCGTTCGGAAGCCTACAGACCAAGCCTTGGTATATTTCTGCTAATATGGTTCAACTTAATCCGTCACTGATAACAACGGGTTAGATTGCCTTAACCCGTTCTTTATGACAACGGCTTAGGTATAGCGATATTGGCAGACATTTAATTCCTACAGCTAAAGTACTGCCAATATCGATGTACTTAACCCGTTCTTGGTAATAACGTGTTACGTTAACTTAATCCGTTCTTCGCAAGAACGGGTTATTTAGAGTATTATTGCCAGGGGCCTCTCTAAGTTTTCAAACCATACTGTCAAAAATCGAAGTACTTAACCCATCCTTGGGAATAACGGCTTAAGGTAACTTAACCCGTTACCGTGAATAACGGTTTAAGGTGTTCATTAAATTTTGGGTTTTCTAAAAATTTCTCCTCGCTCTTTGCGAGAACTGTCTCCAGAAGTGTGCAAGGTGACATTAATATGCCCGTAAATTGTTTATTATTTTTATTAATTTCCATTTATTCTCCCGTAACTAACCACTCTAAATTTGTTACCATAATAAGTTTTGTGAAAGTAAAAAAATTATATTACGCAGTTTTTTGTACCGAGGGTTAAGGTTAGGTTAAGGTAGGGTTAGTGTCGGGTTAGGGTTAGGGTTAGGGTTAGATAGGGTTAGTGGTGAGTGCATGTGTTTTGTTTTGGTTAATTCGGTTCATATTTGTGGATCCCCACATCTATATTTGACTGCGTAACATGTGGAAACACATGTAAAACATGGCCAGTATCTTGTTTTTGTTAGTATGAGCCGTTAACTTGTATCTTAAAACATGTAGCATGTCCTGCAGGCCGTTCTAAATTTCAGTTCTAATGAATCCAGAGATCCATCAGTCAATCAAATATATCTTCTCCCACATGCACTTATTGTGCTACTACATGTGAACTCGTGCCCGCACGTATGATCCGATCCAGTTTTTGTTAGTCATCTATATTAGATCTGGTGGCATTGCGCTCTAATAACACAGAGGGGCTTTTCCATTAGGAATACCATCCTCGCTCAGTGTTGATCCAAATCCGTTATTGGTCTTCTTGTACGTGGATTTTAGGATCTACATGTGATTTTTCCCCCATATGGGCTATATGTGGGATCTACATGTGGTTTTTCTAATATTGAACTTGTTCTACTATGAAGACAAGCAGAGGTGAGAGTCTACATGTGGTTTCTGTCAGCTTTGGCAAGCTAGATACACAATTCTGTCAGCTTTGGCAAGCTAGATACACAATTCTGTCAGCTTTGGCAAGCAGCCTCTTTCTCCTGAAGGGAACTGTAAGATATATGGAACACTAACAGGTTTATCAGTCTTACAAACTGTAAGTTGTAGCAGAGATTCTACCGTTTCATATCTCTTCATTAGGGATACCATCATCATCACATGTGATTTTCCCCATATAGGATACATGTGGGGATCTACATGAGATCTATATGTGGTTTTTTGGCACATGTGGTTTCCAATATATAGGCTACATGTGGGATCTACATGTGTACTTTTTCCCCACATAGGCTATATATGGGGATCTACACGTGATTTTCTCCCCATGTAGGCTACATGTGGAGATCTAAATGTTTTTTTACACATGTAAAAGCCTACATGTGGTATCTAAATGTTTTTTTACCTCCCCACATGTAGCTTTTCCATAACGGCTGCATGTGGGAATCCACATGTGGATTTTCCCCCATTTATTAAACAGGGGATCTTTTGCACAGACAGTGGAAAACAGATTTGTATTGTCATTTCTGGTAAAAAAATGGCAGAGTTGAAAGTGCCTGCTACGAAAGAAGTCGTTGAGTGGGGACTCCTACCCTAACCCTAACCCCTAACCCCTAACCCTAACCCTATTAACCCTAGGCTAACCCCTAACCCTAACCTACAACATTTTTTTATTGTTTTTTATGAACCAAAATACAAATTAATTTGTGTGATTTTTAATATTCGTTTGATGATATCAATTTTATATTGGTTAGTTATGTGGCTAGGAATGGAATTAAATACGATTAATGATAGAACTTAAATATCTATAAACTCCACAGTGGAAATGCGTCTGGAATTATCTATCACCTCTCGACTACAAATATAAACGTATTTAATATTTGTAGTCTATCATAATTTTTTTTTAAAGTCAGTGAACTATTAACGTATTTTACATAAGTGGTGGGTGTCACACTTGTTTACACATTTTTTTTACATGCAATTTAATACTACAAAAGTACAACTGATTTAGGTAAGCCTAACCCGTTACTGACGATAACGGGAACAAGTACTTAACCCGTTATCATCATTAACGGGTTAAAGTAAGGAATATTGGCAGAAGTTCACAAGTACTTAATCCGTCGTTTCCGAGAACGGGTTAGTTGTACTTAACCCGTTATCACCAATAACGGGTTAACTAGGGCTAATTTACAGACACTGTACAAGTTGAGATGTGTATCAATTTGGTGGGGACAATTGTTGTCCTTGCTGCTCATTTTTCAAATAATGTGTCAAAACTTCGTTGACTAACAGGTAATGGCATCTTGTGATCTTTTATTTATGTTTAATCCAACCATCATCATCCGTTTTGTGCTGATCCATTCCCTATTTATCAACAGGCCTATCTACAATCTTTGGTCCTATCATGCTCCCCACTTAATTTTGTTAGCCATCTATATGAGGGACCTTTGATCTCCCACATGCACTTCAAGGAGGAGTCTCCTCTCCTTCTATTCGGAAAACTCAAATGGAGTGTCCTCATTCTTCATAAGTGGTCTCCTCTTCTCTTCTAACTGTTTGCAACCAGGTGTAATCAATGTTCTCCTCTTCTCTTCAAAACCCATCTTTACTTCCCAATAGGGAAGACAAAGCTGAAGCTGAAGCTGAAGTTGTAGAAGACAAAGCTCAAGATTAGAGAATGGCTGCCGGTTCTACCCATTTTTCCACAGTGTTTCTCTTAGTCTTCTAATTTGTTAGCTTTTACATGTGTTAGCATAAGTAGCATTTGTACGCCTTTCATACACATTCGTTCTCTATTGTTACACAGAATGTAGAAATTCTCTGCTTTCGCCGGACGGAGTAGTGGTGGGTGTCACGGTGTATTCATGGTACTTTTCGACTTCTTGGCATGCACACCTCACAATCGTGCCACAAATATCACGATTATGAGGAGTGCGTGTCAAGAAGTCGTTAAGTACTTTGAATATACGGTTACACCCACTACTACTCCGGCCGACGAAAGCAGAGGATTTTTACATTTTGTATAACAGTAGAGAACGGGTCTTGTATGCAGGGGGTACAAGTGCATGCTCGGTTTCTCTCAAGCGGTAGGGAGGGCCGTTGGCTCTGCCTTTTTTTTTCCCACAGTGTTCGTTTCTTTAGTCTTCTATTTTTTTAGCAAGACCGGGTGTGTTTGCATATGTAGCAACTGTACGCCTTTCATACACATTCGTTCCCTATTGTTACACAGAATGTAAAAACTCTCGGCTTTCGTCGGACGGAGTAGTGGTGGGTGTCACGGTGTATTCATGGTACTTTTCGACTTCTTGGCATGCACACCTCACAATCGTACCACAAATAGTACGAATATGAGGGGTGCGTGCCAAGAAGTCGTTAAGTACCTTCAATATACGGTTACACCCACTACTACTAAGTTTCGAAGGAAGCCGAGGATTTTTACATTCTGTATAACAGTAGAGAACGAAATTGTATGCAGGGGGTACAACTGGCTACTTATGCAATCAAAAAAAGGCAGAGTCAACAGTCCTTCCTTCCACTTCCGAGAAGAAAGCGAGCATGCACTTGTATACTAAATTAATTTCAACTTCAATTGTCTGTATCTTCAAACAATATGTTAGTGCCAGTTTGTAATGTTCCTTTATATGAATAAAATTTGGTTTTGCAAATTGCCTGTTGTGAATGCAATATCTTGTATATGTATCAACAAACGAAAATATGTCTAACTTGATGGTGTCCCAAAAAATTACGAAACTTTGCGATTTTGTTGGTGTCACCTACGAGAAGCCAAACCAACTTGTAGAAGTGAGTTTGGACTCACGGTTCGTGAGATACAGCCGCGTATCGCCGACGGTTGGGAAAAAACCTAGTCTTGGTACAGACCAAGTCTTGGTATAGTTCTGCTAATATGGATCTACTTAACCCGTCACGTCTAACAACGGGTTATATTGCCTTAACCCGTTCTTCACGACAACGGGTTAGGTATAGTTTTGTTGGTAGACATTTAATCGCCCTTAGATCAAAGTCCTGCTAATATCACTGTACTTAACCCGTTCTTGGGAATAACGTGTTAACTAAACTTAACCCGTTCTTCGCAAGAACGGGTTATGTAGAGTATTATTACCAGGGTCCTATCCAAGTTTTCAAACTATACCCCCAAAAATGGAAGTACTTAACCCGTTCTTGGGAACAATGGGTATAGGTTAGCTAACCCGTTCTCGTGAATAACGGTTTAAGGTGTTGAGCTAATTTTGGGTTTTCTAAAAATTTCTCTTAACTCTTTGCGAGAACTGTCTCCTGAACTGTGTAAGGTGACATTCATATGTCCATAAATTGTTTATTATTTTTATAATTATCCATTTATTCTCCCCTAACTAACCACTCTAAATTTGTTACCATATTAAGTCTTACAAAATAAAAAAAATTAAATTACATGGTTTTTTGTAGCGAGGGTTAGGGTTAGGTTAAAGTAGGGTTAGTCTAGGGTTAGGGTTAGGTTTAGGTTAAGACTAGGGTTATTGGTCATTGCATGTGTTTTGTTCAGGTTAATTCGGTTCATATTTGTGGATCCCCACATCTATATTTGACTTCCACAATAAGTGCATGCCCCATGTACCACATTAGACAGTCTACATGTGGTTTTTCCCTCGTATAGTGTACATGTGAGATGTGGTCAATTTTAATAAATTTGTGTTAATTTGAATATCCGTTTGATGTGGTCAATTTTATATTGGTTAGTTACGTGGCTCGCCAAGAAATTAAAAAAAAATATCAAAAAACAAACGAGTCACATATGACTGTCTATTTTGTAGAGTTCAGAAGGAAATGTACGTAAAGAGTGGAGAGGCGTATGTGATTAATGATACAACTTAAATATCTATAAACTCTTTACTGGAAACTTATTAAAAATTTTCTCTCAACTACAAATATTAACGTATTTAATGAATAATTTCTCATAAATTGTTATGAATAAGTGAACTACAATTTATATTTACAAACTTTTCTACACATTTTTTTACATGCGAGTTAATAATTATGAGTACTACCAATTTAGGTAGACTTAACCCGTTATTGACGATAACGGGTTACAAGTACTTAACCCGTTATCGTATATAACGGTTTAAGTTAACGTATATTTCGGCATCTACTTCTGCAAGTAGCCATAAACTTCTGCCAATATAAGTGTGCTTAACCCGTCGTTGGTGACAACGTTCTTCTTCAGCGTAACTCGTTGTCGGTAACAACGGATTAAATTGACAAAGATTGGCAGTGGTTCATCATGTACAGACCAAGTTCTGGAACAGGATCAAGTACACTTAACCCGTTATTGGTATTAACGGATTTAATGTAATTAATCCGTTGTCACCAACAACGGGTTAACCAGGTGTAATTTACACACATTGACTGTACATTTTCTGACAATTGCTGTCCTTGCTGCTCTTTTTCCGAGAATTGTATCATGTCTTTGTTGACTAACAAAGTTTATCACAAATGTCTTCTTCTTCTTCATGCTTCAGCATTCCTTGTCTATACATGAGAGACCCATATCCATTACATATTGATGAGCAGTGATCCAAAATGCATGAGAGACCCATATCCATTACTAGATTATGGCATATGCAAGAGGCAGTATCTTCATTTTTTTTTTTTGATAAAAAAGATGATAGCGTCGTCGCTTCATTGATGAAAAATCAACAAAATAAAGTAGTACAACTTACACTGGTTTCAAATGTTAGATGTCGGTGTTGTGTTATTTATCAGGATGTCTATTAATGATTGTAGATATTTTATAAATAACTGATGGGGAACTCATTGCACAACAAAAGTTGAAGTCTAGGATGTTGCCGGATTTTGTTTAGGATATTATGGCAATAAGTTGATGATGTTACTGGATTTTAGGATGTTTCTTTTTTATGCTCAACCTATACTTTCATGAAGGAAAATTTAGAGATAAGCCAACACTAAATTGATATGCAACTCGGTACCCATGGAGAAGATAAGGCATTTGATTTGCATTTTAGGTATTTGTTTTCTAGGTCAATATAAGGCTTACCCTGATCTCACTACATTTGTTTTTTAGCATTGTCACCTCTACCATAGTTCTCTCTCTGTTTGGATGTTTTGTTTAATCTTTATTTTTAAGAATCTTTCTTTACATGTGTGTAAATAAGTAATCTCACAATTGAAACTTGCCATCTGTTTGCATGAGATTCAGTTTTCATTGAAGATATAAGTTATGCATGAGATTCCTAATCAAATTACTACGCATTTCATTTTCATAATGTCATACAGTTTTAATATGCTCAGAACCTATCTTCAATATTTCTTCTATTCACAAACTTATCGTTAAAACTTAACTATTCATAATGTCATACATGTTGAAAAATGAAGTTATTTACCTTAACTATCCTTCTCATTCAGTCTGAAGAAGTTGCCCATGCATTTGGAGCTGTCTGCACACCTTAGTTTTTTCTCTTCAGAAAGGTGAGAATTGTCAATTGCAAATGTTTTTTAGATCCAGCTTATGAGATAGAAGAGTTTTACTTTAAGGTTGATTAACTAAATTTAAATTTTAGATATGAACTAGGTCACATGGATACTTAGAAGAAAATAGTATGATGGTATTAATAACAAAGCAGTTCTTTGGTCTAATTTGAGATTGCCTTATGATAGACTTCAGTTAACTATGTTACCGTGCCCGAAATTCAATCCAATGCTCACTGTGCTTCTTTTGCATATTATTTCCATTATACTTAAAAGGCTTCTTACACACTCCCCTAAAATGATTTATATTTTCAAATCTGTCCTTTGAATTCTTCGCATTTACATACTTTCCTTAAAAGAAAGTAATCTTTGAAAAACTCCTGACTGTCAGATTAACTTCTGAAACTGAAATAGCTACACAATTTTACTGTCTTACCGCTTCTTCCGATCTTTCTCTATAGCTCCATCTTTCTCTATAACACTTCTGAAACTGAAATAGCTACACAATTTTACACAAGTATCTCATTGTAGTTAATCATCAAAGAAGATAGATCATAGTAATTAATAGTAGTTAATACGTTTTCTTGATTGGTTTGTTAAAATAATTACAACGTCAATTGCTCCAATTAAAGAACTTCAATTGGTTAGTTAATATGTTTCCCCTCCTTTATATACAGGTCAATTGCTCTAATGAAAGAACAACAATGGATGACATCACTATATATGGCCATGTAAGTATCTTCTTTTTTTTAAAATAAAATCTACAACACTTGATATAATAATAAGTTTTTCTCATTTTAATTTTTACTTCAACCATTGTGTTCAATTTTGAAGACTTCAACCATTGTGTTCTTCTACAACCATGTAATTTTTTTTTTCATTCATTCGGTTGGTGTTTAGTATGGTGGAGGTTGTCAAAATTGTAATATTTAGCATTTTTGGAGATGATGTAAGTAACTGTATATAATAATGATATAATATAGTTATGTTAATACCCGTACCCGCAATTTTGTGGAGTATTGGGTTCTGTGTTTGGTTTTTTAAATGTTTTTCGAAGGTTTTTCAAAAAAATTATTACATTTTCAAAAGAATTTTTGGTTTTTATTTTGTATCTTGCATTATATTCTGATTTTTTCTCCCAGAGCCATATATATATGTTGCCTGTGTGATGTTGCTCGGTTGAGCCTGGGGAGGATTTATATTTATTGCGTGTGATGTCATATATTTAATTGTTAGCAGAATTCCGTAAGGAATTTCTGTAAAAGGGCTAATATTTTAGGGGAGGTTCTGTCAAAATTTTTTAAAATCTATTATGTTTTCCTAATACTTGAGATTGTGAAATTGTGAACATTTTGTAGGTTCAGTGAAGATTTTGTAGGTGGTACACTTGATGCTTGAAGCTTTCTGCATTGAAGCTTGAAGATTTTGTAGATTTTGTAGCTTCAAGATGAAGATTTTGTAGGTTCAGTGAAGATGAAGATTTTGTATCTTGAAGCTTGAAGATTTTGTAGGATCATTAACGGCTTGAAGCTTGAAGATTTTGTAGGTGGTACACTTGAAGCTTGAATATTTTGTAGGTGGTACATTTTGTAGAATTGTGAAATTGTGAACTTTTAAGAGATTGTGAGAATGAGTTTTCTGGATTGTATGTGAGGACTAGGATTGCCCTTGAGACGTGCGTACGGCACGTATTTAAGTGAAGGTAATGGTAATGGTATATAAATTTAAGTGAAGGTAATGGTATATAAATTTAAGTGAAGGTAATGGTATATAAATTTTATGAATAATGGAAGATAAATTTTATGAATATTTCAAGCAATAAGAGAAGTGCCAACCATCATATTAGATGGTAGAACAATAGATAAATTCCGCAACAGAGTTAGTATTTCCAAAACGGCACAGCGAACAGAATTCACACAGGACTAATATGAGTTGCAAGGAGAAAAGTGAATATACTTTGTGTAAAACATAACGGCCAACCTTGGTGCTATGACTAACAATGACAGTGAGAATTGAATATCGATTTAAAAATTGAGCTTGAATATCATCACTAACATTGACAGTTTACTAACATCATCTTGAAAGCAAATTACATAGTAATGCATTCACACAACACTTGAATTCTGACTGTGTGTACCTACATTTAAAATTTAAGATTGGATAACATCAACTAGATAGTTACCATCACTAACCATGCAAGTTTACTACCAATCATCTGGATGCCAATTACACAGTATTTATTTCGTTTGGAACAACTCAGTTTTAGTCTTGCTTCTAAAATGTGTCAACGGATTAAGTAGAGAGATATTGTCCGATCTAACACCCCTATATGTGAAGTATTGAACCGAAGTACTGCCAATACCTGTCTCCTTAGCCCGTTATTGCTAATAACGAGTTAGATTGTATAAAACCGTTACCTCCAAGAACGGCTTAAGTAGAGAGATATTGGCCGAACTAAATCCCTACATGTGTAGTATTGAACCAAAGGACTGCCAATATCTAGCTCCTTAGCCCGTTATTTATGATAACGGATTAGATTGTATTAAACCGTTCACGCCAAGAACGGGTTAAGTAGAGAGATATTGGCCGAACTAAAACCACCGTATGTGAAGTATTGAACCAAAGTACGGCCAATGTCTATCTCCGTAACCCGTTATTTCTGATAACGGGTTAGATTGTATTAAACCGTTATCGTCAAGAACGGGTTAAGAAAAGAGATATTGGCCGAACTTACAGGTGCAGTATTGGTTATGCACGAAATACACAATCGCCAACACAAATAAAAAACTGTTCACATTAGCAGGCAGACAATTTTCCTTAACACAAAATTCCCAAACAGAACGAGTTCCCCAAATTGTATACATCTACTAATTTTACATTTTCCGACTGCAATAAGCATTCACAACCAAATTGCCTGGTCAAAATGCATAGTAATATAACTTTGTTCACAAATACACAAAATAAACTGACGTACAGAAATTACATTATAATTAAAAACATCATTAATTTACTTGTACCAAACAAGAACACGGCAATTATCCACACATATATACAAACCAAAAATAACACAACTTTTCAACGCATTGCGTCTTTCCATTTGGGCGCGTTATACTTGTTTCATTCCGGACCTATACCAGGGGAAAAAAAAAAGGTTAACAATCCAGTCGAAATTCATAAAAATCGGCACGAATCAATATAAAATTTGGCAATTATTCGGTGATTATTTTGAAATTTTGACATGACATACATATTAATAAATTTCTTAAAGCCCCCTTAGCACGAACCTTCGCCTTCGTCATCATCACTCTCTACCGCGTTTGGAGCTTCTTCATTGCCCACCGATCCACTAAAAAAAGAAGGAAGAATGAGTTAGTACTGACCAAAAATAACAAAGTTTGAGTTGAATTAACAAATACAAAATCTCTGATATAATACCTTGCTAAATTTTTTGGGCAATTCCGTGAATCGTGACCTACGACACGAAGATATGTCCTGCAAAGTCTTGGCCTCTTCGTTTTTTGGCATTTTCTTACCGACTTCAACCGTTTCCCTTTAGGCCTACCCTTTGTGGTGCACTGTACAGGGTCACCTACATGTGCATGTGTATATGCTTGTCCACCACTCTCAGGTTGTGCGCTACCTTCGTGTGGTGTGCTGTTCACTGGATCAATCTTAGCAAAGCCTTCAATTCCCTTCAGCATATGGTCGAGCATGTACTTGTATCCTCGCTCTGAAGAACAACCAAGATCGACCATATGTCTTGAGTGCATACTAAGTTCACAATAACGTGATGCAAAATTTTCGCCCATATTATTGCCCACCGGTATACTGCTTCTCCTCATTTGATCCCTGGTCCATCGCCTACAAATATATTGTTCAGGTAGTGCGGTGTGATCTGTGAACCGAATAACTGCAAGTAGATGTTTGCAGGGAATGCCTACGAAGTAGTACATGGAACAAGGGCATTTAGCAATTTTACTGATTTTACAATAAGAAATCACCCTCCCCGGTTCTGAATTTCTACAAACTGTTACAGAATAAGCTGCACTATCCGGTGTATCCATACTCGCAATTAAACTCATATTAAGTAATAAGCTTTTGACCACTTCTTGTTGAAATTTGTAGAAAATCTTCAAAGTGTATGTCCCTGCCATTTGTGACTCCAATGCCCACTCGATCTTCAATTTTGGCCGCTCCTCGCGATTACGATGTGTTTCTTTAAGTTCATCGTGTCTTTGTTTTACCAAGAGTCGGTCAAAGATGATGGCAAATTCATGTAGTGAGTACTTTTTATGAGTATGGTGCTTCAAGGATGAATGTAGCGATTCGCTACGTTGGGTACTCAGCATGCCCCCCCAAAATGAGTCTCTTGCATACACCGGGGCCCATTTTTCACGGATCTCAAATTTTTCCTTCAACCATTTGTTATTTTCTAATTTGTACTGACAGATCAAATTTTTCCACTTCTGTTCGAATTCTGTTTTAAATTCCGCCGTATAAATAATAGTCTTCAAAGCATCCCTGAACTCATCAACGTTATTCGACATTCGAACTTCATGCGGTAGCTTATCCATAATATGCCAAATGCAATATCTATGTGACGTGATTGGGAAAACTTTGGAAATTGCAGAAGTTATCCCGCGATCCTCATCTGTCACGATGTTGATTGGATCACATGTCATTGCGGCACGCCACTTTTCAAAGAACCACTCAAATGAGGATGCCGTCTCATTGGGGATGAACCCACAACCTAGGAATATTGATTGCCAATGATGGTTGAATCCAACAAATGGTACGAACAACATCCCGTATCGGTTTGTGTTGTAGGTAGCGTCAAAGCAAAGAACATCCGCAAATACTTTGTAATTATTTCTGGCGATACCGTCCACCCACACACAATGTGTCAATCGCCCTTCGGGGTCACATTGGTAGTCAAAATAGAATAAGGGATCGGTCGCCTTTTTCGATTCAAAAAACTTAAGTAGCATTTGTCCGTCGTGACCTTTTAAACCTTCCATCTCGTCTCTCCTGAGATTTCTTACATCGGTTTCGGTGAATCCAATTTTCTCATTACCGCCACTTGCAGCTTCAAAGAATAGCATTTGTTTGCATACAGGGACATTAGCTTCGGTCATTTGACCAATTACATTTTTAACTGTCTTAGTCAATTCACGGTTTCGAGGTAGCAAGTGACGTCTACCGGGTGAAGTAAATTCGTGATTGTGTGCTTCATTTAACGAATAAATAATCCACGTATTACTTTGTGAAGTACTATGTGGGTTTATTTTTACACGGACGAAAGCTTTGCAACCCGTTCTAGAAGTTGTACCTCGTCTGGTTTCATTATAGCTATTCGGTGACTCCCCGGCTTTATTACAGACGTATGATTTATCCACTACATCGTTTCCCTTATATTTATTTCCACCCTTACGCATAGCGAATCCCGCACATTTGCAATATGATGAATAAAATTTTTCCGCATCATCAAGGATGGGAAATGTCATACCAATCTTCGGTTTTAGGTGCTCGTCAACATGAGGAAGATACTCGCCAAGTGGTTGTGCACGAACAAATTTATCCCCGGCAACAGAACTTCCTTCGAAACTGTCCATACCTAAGAAACGGTGAAGAGGAGAATAGTTAGGGGTACTAAACCGCTGTATTTGGTGTTTTTATAAGTGCGCAAGCCACCACAACTTGAAAAGGAGAAAAGTTTCGTACTAATTGGAGGCGGTTTGAAGTGTTTTATAAACGGCCCACAATTAGAAATTTCTAATTCTAAAACTTAAAATGCGAGGAAATAGAGCAAAACCGCACAAACGGCATCCGAAAATTACAAAAATTTCCATCTAGGTGGAATTCACGTAGGGCAAGCCACCCGAACTTGTAGAAGGGAGTTTCGACTCACGGTTTACAAGATACGACCGTATACTGCTTTATAATAGTTTTTTTCAACCGAAAGCGATACGCGGCCGTATCTCTCGAATCGGGAGTTGAAAATCACTTCTACAAGTTTGGGGGCTTCTCATAGGGGACACCAACCTACCCGCAAAGTTTCGTATTTTTTGGAGGGCGTTTGAAGGGTTTTCTAACCTACCCGCACTTAGAAATTTCTAAGTTTAAAACTTGTAGTGCGGGGAACTTGAGAAAACTGCGCAACGGCACCCGAAAATTAAGAAACTTTTCGACTAGGCCGGATTCACGTAGGGCAAGCCACCCAAACTTGTAAAAACGAGTTTCGACTCACGGTTTGCGAGACATGGCCGTGTACCGGCTTTAGTTGTTTTTTTCCAACCAAAACCGATACGCGGCCGTATCTCTCGGACCGTGAGTCGAAATTCACTACTACAACTTCGGTTCACTTCTCGTAGGTGACACCAACCAAATCGCAAAGTTTCGTATTTTTTGTAGGCTGTTTCAAGGGTTTTCTAAGCTACCCGCACTAAGAAAATTCTAAGGCTTAAACTTGTAATGCGAAGAAGTTGAGAAAATCGCACAAACGGCATCCAAAAATTTTAAAACTTTCAGAGTTGGTCGGGTTCACATAGGGCAAGCAACCCGAACTTGTAGAAGCAAGTTTCGACTCACGGTTTGCGAGATACGACCGTATACCGCTTTATAATAGTTTTTTTCAACCGAAAGCGATATGCGACCGTATCTCTCGAACCGTGAGTCGAAACTCACTTCTACAAGTTCGTTTGGGTTCCCTTAGGTGACACCAACCAATTCGCAAAGTTTCGTATTTTTGGGAGGCCGTTTGAAGGATTTTCTAATCTACCCGCACTTAGAAAATTCTAAGTCTAAAACTTGTAGTGCGAGAAAGTTGAGAAAACCGCGCAAACGGTACCCGAAAATTATAAATCTTTCCGACTAGGTCGGATTCACGTAGGGCAAGCCACCCGAACTTGTAGAAGCGAGTTTCGACTCACGGTTCGGGAGATACGGCCGTGTACCGGCTTTAGTTGTTTTTTTCCAACCAAAACCGATACGCGGCCGTATCTCTCGAACCGTGAGTCGAAATTCACTTCTACAACTTCGGGTCACTTCTCGTACGTGTCACCAACAAAATCGCAAAGTTTCGTATTTTTTGGAGGCCGTTTGGAGGGTTTTCTAATCTACAAAAACTTAAAGAATTCTAAGTCTGAAACTTATAATGCGAGGAAGTTGAGAAAACCGCACAAACGGCATCCAAAAATTTTAAAACTTTCAGAGTTGGTCAGGTTCACGTAGGGCAAGCCACCCGAACTTGTAGAAGCGAGTTTCGAGTCACGGTTTGCGATATACGGCCGTGCACCGCTATACTTGGTTTTTTCCAACCGTAAGCAATACGCGGCCGTAACTCTCGAACCGTGAGTCGAAACTCGCTTCTACAAGTGGGTTTGGCTTGTACTACGTGAGACGAACCTACTGGGAAAGTTTCGTATTTTTTTACGGTCGTTCGCAGGGTTTTCAACCATAACCGCACTGAAAATTTTATAACTAATTTCGTATATACAATTCTAATTCTACTAGTTACTAATGCAAGCAACGTAATTCGGCAATTGAATATACTTAAGGTCAACCCGAATCTACATCCAAAATCTACTAACGCATTTAAATTTTTTCCCAATTTCTAAATAAATTACTACACACAAATTCAAAAAAAAATACAAATGTAGATTATTGGAGTAAAGAAATAGTGTATACCTTACGGAGTAGGTCGAAATCGAGCCAAGCAATGGGTTTTGGAAGAGAACTAGGGTTTCGATTTCGTACCGAAGAGGGGAAGAGAAGCTAGGGTTTCGAACGTCGGAGTTAGGGGGTTTCAATCTTCGGAGTTGGGAGAGAAGATGGAGTTCTAGGGTTTCGATCGTCGGAACTAGGGTTTTTTCTTTTTTCCGTCGTTTGGGTCTGGGTTCGTCGAAGAAAGAAGAAGAGAGCGGAAGAAAGAAGACGAACTGTATGTCGACGAAAATGAAAAATATAGCCTTAACCCGTTATTCCGAAGAACGGGTTAAGGCCAACTTTTTTTATTAAATTTTGCCTTAACCCGTCGTTGGCAAGAACGGATTAAGGCAAAATTTTATGAAAAAAAATCTGAACCGTTGGATCTTCGATCCAACGGTCCAGATCGAAGTTCGCACGGGTCCGTGCGAACCGACCCGTTCCGGCCCGTTTGCAACCGAACAACCCCCTATATATATATGTATATATATATATATATATATATATATATATATATATATATATGGGGAAAAGGGGTATGAGTAACTTGCTCATTTAGTAAATAAGCAATTGATGATGTGACATACATGTGATTGAAAAATTTTTAGAAGGGTTAGTTGTCCAATGTATCACATGCATGCCACATAATCAATTGCTCATTAACTAAATGAGCAAGTAGCTCATATCCCTTTTACCCTATATATATGTATATATATATATATATATATATATACACACACACACACACACATACATATATACTAGATTTGCCCCTGGGCACGTGCTTACGGCACGTCTTCGGAACGATACAGCATATGAAATGCCTTGTAAACAGTAAAACAACAATTATATAGCTCAAGATTGAATAGTATGACAATAATTAGTTGTAAATAAAAGTCCATGTTTTAATTAGTATATGTTGAAAAATAATTATAAATGAGGGTATAAAATCCAACTTCTTAGAACTGTGTACAACAATTATATAGCTGAAGTTTGAATAATATGACAATAATTAGTTGTAAATAAAAGTCCATGTTTTAATTAGTATATGTCTAAAAATAATTATAAATGAGGGTATAAAATCCAACTTCTTAAAACTTTGAGGACCGAAAATGATGAAATTTAACTATTGAAGAGATATTTGTTATTTTCAATATAACATGAGTGTTAAAAAAACTTTAAAAATCTAAAAATTTATAAACCTGAAATCTGAAAATCTAAATTTCTGATTAATAGAGAGAAAATGAGAGAGAGAGAGAGAAAGAGAGAAATAAATAAATAAATAAATGAGTTGTTTTTTTTTTTGGTGGGGGGGGGGGGTGTTGAGTTTGAGTTTTGGGGTTTGAAATTTTGTGAGAGAAATAAATAAATAAATAAATGAGTTGTTTTTTTTTTGGTGGGGGGGGGGGGGGGGGGTGTTGAGTTTGAGTTTTGGGGTTTGAAATTTTGTGAGGAAAAATGTGTTTTTTGTGAGATTAGATCTGGGCCTTTGATTTTAGGGGAATTGAAGGAAAGCCACTTGATAGCTTTCCTTGTGTTTTATTATATATAGATTTGCCCGTGGCTACGTGCCTACGGCACGTCTTCAGAACGATGCATCATATGAAAAGTCTTGTAAACAGTAAATCAATAATTATGTAAATCAACAATTATATAAGCTGAAGTTTGAATAGTATGATAATAATTAGTTGTAAATAAAAGTCCATGTTTCCATATATATATATAGATAGATAGATAGATAGATAGATAGAGAAAGAGAGAGAGAAAAAGAGAGATAAATAAATGAGTTGTTTTGGGGGGATTTGAATTTGAGTTTTTGGAGAAAAAATGTGTTTTGTGAGGCTAGATCTGGGCCTTTGATTTTGGGGGGAATTGAATGTGAGCCACTTGATAGTTTTTTTGTGTTTTATTATATATATATATATGTATATATATATATATATATGTATATATATATATATACTAGATTTGCCCGTGGGCACGTGCCTACGGCACGTCTTCAGAACGCCCGTGGGCACGTGCCTACGGCACGTCTTCAGAACGATAGAGTTATATATATATATATATATATATATATATATATATATACTAGATTTGCCCATGGGCACGTGCCTACTTCACGTCTTCAGAACGATAGAGCTATATATATATATATATATATATATATATATATATATATATATATATATATATATATATATATATATATACTAGATTTGCCCGTGGGCACGTGCCTACGGCACGTCTTTAGAACGATAGAGCATATGAAAAACCTTGTAAACAGTAAATCAACAATTATGTAGCTCAAGTTTGAACAGTATCTCCACCTTTTCTTCAAAAGAAAAGTTTGAATAGTATGACAATAATAGTTATAAATAAAAGTCAATGTTTCTAATAGTATATGTTGAAAATAATTATAAATTAGGGGTATAAAAGTCCATATTTCCATAAGTATAAATATATATAAGAGAGAGAGAAATAAATATTTCAAATTTCAAATTTTTTTATTATTAATTTTTAAATTTTTTTTCTAAAATTTTATTAAATGTTATAAGTTTTTGAATTTTTTGAATTTTTTTGAATTTTTTTAGTTTTTTAATTTTTTTTAATTTTTTTAATTTTTTTATTTTCTTAATTTTTTGAATAGGAGAGAGAGAGAGAGAATTAAATAAATGAAAGAGTTGTTTTGGGTGGGGGAGATTTGAATTTGAGTTTTGGAGGAAAACTTTTGGGGGAAAAATGTGTTTTGTGATGTTAGATCTAGGCCTTTGATTTTGGGGGGAATTGAATGTGAGCCACTTGATAGCTTTCTTTGTGTTTTATTAGATATATATATATATATATAATATTATAATGGGAGAAGACCTTAGTGTCATTTGTCAATCTATCAACGCGTGCAACGCACGTATATAACTATTATAAATGAGGTCTTAGGTTTAAACCCATACTAATTCTGAACTTTTACTTAAAAAACTATATTTATTAAGATGCACATCACACGTGTAAATCTCTAATCTCTAATATTATAATGGGAGAAGACCTTAGTGTCATTTGTAAATCTATCAACGCGTGTAATACATGTGCATAACTATTATAAATGAGATCTTAGGTAGAAACCCCTACTACGTCTAAATTTTTTCTTAAAAAAACTATATTTATTAAAACGTGCAACGCACGTGTAAATTACTAGCATATATATATATATAGAGAGAGAGAGAGAGAGGTGATTGAGTGGTTTGACTCTATCCAATTATCAAAAAAAAAAAAAAAAAAATGTCTACAATGTACCACCCAAATATGGTCTGTCATGAAATAGAAAGTAATATTTTGGATCCTCCAAACTTGTCTCTGCATTGTTTGCGATTTAGATGACACATTTCTTGTTGTATCTATCTCAAATGTCAAATCTTTATGGTATTTCTGTTACATAGCTTCCAGTCCACGAGTGGAAGCCTTCATCTTTGCAGTGTCCCAGTCATCTATATGCCGCATCCTCTCAAGACGTGCAGGTAGTGGTGAATTGCATTGGAGATACCAATAGGTTTGGCTAGAGATGTAATCGATAATTGTGTGCTTTTGGCTCACAATCCCTGGTTAGTGTCTGTTCTCATTGCATTTGTATTGGAGTCGTGCACAATTTGGTAGCTCGAGCCGGTGTCACTGATACTACCAAGTTTGTATTAATTTCAAGATAATAATTTATCTCTACTGAGTTTGTATTCTTGAAGAGATAACTTGAGTCGTGCACAATTATGTTCTGTTTGACATTAGTTTGTCTTAATTTTAATTACAACGTTCTTCTTATTTTTTTTTCATGTTCGTATTGAACTGAATATTTTATTTTACTATTTATATATCTATATTATTATTATTTTTAATTATTTTTATTTGGCGTATCCTAACGTACTGGTATCTTTAGTTTTTGTGAAATCGGCGTATCCACACCGAATACGTACTATACCGGATACACGTACACGTATCTGTGCTTCATAGGTTATTGTTCTATCAGTAAGAGAGAGATCTAGCAGTTATTCTTGAGAGAGGGGGAAGGAGGTGAACTCTACATCTTGGTCATTGAGATCTTAAGTGATTGTAAACTTGTTTCTTTTAATATTCTCTATGGAAAATTGCAGGAGTGCCTCTGCGCGGGAAATTAGCTGTTGTATTGGGTGAATCTCGGTAAAAATCTCATATGTTTACGTGTTGTTAGCTTTGTTTGTTTGTTTGTGTTTCTTTAATTTGATTACTTATGTACATCTCGGATTGGGTATTAAACTCAACGAGAGTCACCCCCACAGGACATAATCAGGGTCTTCTTTAATCAAAATTAACTGTCCATCGGAAGTAGTATACTTACGCTCTTACTTCCAGGTGTCAAATTGCCTGAGGTTGTATGTAGGAAATGGAGAACTCTAATGTACATTCAGTAACTTCTAACTTTATTAGAATACTTCAAGTTTTCCAGAGTAGACCGAACTTTTGATTGGGGTATGCTGTCCTGAAATCTAAGGTTCTGCTTTGTGGCTCTCTTTTTCAGGTGGTTTGCCAGTATCCATCTGTGGTTATCAATGACAGAACCGGACAAATCAAAATGGGGGTCTCATTTTTTTTTCCGATATCGATATGGTCTTTGCCGAAAATTCCTTACTTTAATTTTGTTTTGAATAATAAATATTTGAATTTGTGTTCTGAGTATCATAAATTTTTCAGCACTTGTACAGTTGTACTCTAAATTTGATAAGAGTAATAATAATTAATAATCATACAACACTATTTACACTGTTATAATACTAGAGGTTAAGAGATACGACCAAAATGAATAGATATACTTGTAACTTGTGTACACACTAGCTTCTTATTCAAAATTTATCCAAGGATCATACAGATCAAATAATAAGCATTATTGTTAAGATTAAAAATAAATCTATAGGGCAGAACAAAATGATTTACTTATACTTGTATCAACACAATAAAATCCATACTACATACATAAAATTGAATCAACAAAATGATTTAGAATTGAAATCCAGACTACATATTATACAGAGAGATGAGAGAATGAGAGAATGAAGGAAGTTTGGGCTTAATAAATGGGTTGAGTTTGAGTTTCTTTTTTTAAGCTTGAGCAGTTGGACTTAATTAATTGAATGTGAGAATGAATTATTTTTTAGTCCCAAATTCATACCACTATTTCAGCCTGTAAGAGATGGACTGAGCTTGGCATGTAGTGGATGTTTGGTGAGGCTGTCAGGAATTGGGGTGGAAGGGGACCATTTTTTACTTTTCAGTGTGGGTAGTATATTTGCATATACATACTACATTTTCTCCATGTTGAAGGGGTTCCATTATTTGTTATTCTGATTTTATTTTCACTATCCTTACACCCAGTATATGTAATAATTAGTTCAAGAGTTTTGCATTGCCAATATGCATATTTAGTATTAATGTGTTTACTGCATTTGGCAGCATGATGGTTAATCCACTTGTTGTTCATTATGATGGCCATTTTGTGAAAAATCCTAACATTCAATATTCACAAATGATGTTGTTTTTGAAGTGCGTAAATATCCCCCAAATCAGTCGCATACCCAATCACACTAAACAAATAGATGAAAAGAGATCTAAAACAAGATAGAGGCATATGGAGGTTGAAAGTGATAACAATTACCTAACAGAAGAGAAATAACTGGACCTAGATGGAGCCAAAATGAGTGTTGCCTCCTCTGTTGCAGATGGGAACTTCACCAGAGAGCGAGTTTGAAGATTTCGAGTTGGATGCTCTTTGAATTTTTTGTTTAGGGTGAGCGATTTGGGGGTTTAGGGTTAGGGATCTTCTGGGGGTTCAGGGTTAGGATTTCGGACAATAGATTTGGTGGGAGAGCAAGAGTGGGAACCGGATTTGGTCGGAGAGAGAAAAGAGAGAGAGAGAGAGAAGTTCAGACAACCAACCTGATCGAGAGAGAGAGAATGAGAGCGGAATTTGAAAGAGAGAAGAGAGTAATTAGTCAGTTTATCAAAGACTATTTAAATATGGGTAATTTGGACATTTCACTCCCACTTTTATGTTTTCCGTATCGGAGTTGACTACGATTTGTAATGGGGTTTATCGCGTTGGCTGAAAATTTATGGTTTTTTTTTGTTTTGACTCTATAGATGAGGGGTGTTTTTCACAATTTACCCAAAAATTAAACATATTAATATCTCAAGATTGTTGATTATAATGAGACAATAAGAGCAAAGAAATTAGAGTTAGAGTTTACTATTCCTACTACCTGAGATATTATACCCTGACTATCAGAATTGGAATAATCTCAAGCACTACTACAAAACAAGTATATATGTGATAAGGCTGGGTTTTGGGTACTAGACTTTATGTCCACTTAATCCGGTCCAATAACTTACAGATAACACGTGCAACCACATGTTGCCCCATATAATATTATACACAATAGTATTCTATATATATTGAGAATATACCTATATATCAAACATGGCAGTTGGAAAGGCTTCTCACGTTTAAGTAAGAGTTTACAAATTCGATTCCAACCTTTTAGCTTATCTAATGCACAATATTTGCATCACTCTAGGCAACCCATTTAAAAGGCTCAAATGATGAAGCACCTTTGTTGGTAATTAGGAGGCTGATAGGAATATACCAATGGCTATCTTCATTTCCTTGTTCTTTATTTTGAGCAATAAACATCGGGTATAGGCCCCCTTGTTCCATTTATAGGATTTTGACCAAACAATATTTAAGTATGATAATGGTAAAAATTGCAGCAAATCAGGGTTGTACGATTCCAGCACAGATCACAAAGCATCTACAGGCAGATTAATCATAAATGGTCTCTTTAACTGGTTTGGATCTTTTCCAGGCTCCTCTATAAAGACATGAGCCTCTTTCAAGCCCATAAAAAGTGACAGATTAGGCCCACTAAGAGAGACCCAGCACATGAAAGCTGTTAGTCAAATATCTTATCCCCAAACAAGAGAGCTTATCTATTAAGGAGCGATTCAAATAGGAGATAAGGAATTCATAGTCGATCTAATGGATTCATATCAATATCCTGTACTGTTTCTCAGGCCTATAAATATCCCCCCCTCTCCTCAGTTAGAAGGTAACAACAATTTCTATCTCATACTCTCTTTTTCTCTCGAGTTCTGACTTGAGTGTTGGAGAGTCTGTCGCCGGGGCCACCCCGGTGTTTCATACTTTTTGCAGGTCCATCGGTCGCGTCAGCAACCATCAGATCCAGATCATGGTGCTCAATCAACGATCCATATTCAATCTCCGCATTTCACGGCAAAGGTGATAGGTCAAATTTTTTGTAGTTTCCATCAAATGTTAACTCACTATATGTATGTTCCTACACAAAAATAAGTAGCAACTGATTGACGCTGTATGTGGGAAACTACACAAATCTGATTTACCGCCATGCCACTAAGATTGAGAGGCAGAGCGGCGGCCTCAAGCCGTCACACCATCTCTCTTCGTCAACCAGCTCCTCCTGTGGAAGATCTGATTCCTCCCCAACAGTCGCCCCGACAGCCTAGTCAATCTCCTTTGAACGGAGAGGCACCAGGGGGCTCTCAACAAAGTCAACATGAACAACACCCTCTGTACGACCGTGTCTCATTCCATAATGATTCAACCGATTCAATGGCCTCGCGAGACCCCCGAGGGTCTAGAGACCTCCGCCAAATTATTAGCGTCAGGCAACAAGGAACAGATCTACGAATCCGCTTGGACGAGAGGCATGCCCGAACTGAAGCCTCCCGATCAGAACGTCAGGTAAACCGGAGAAGTAACTCTCCTAGATAGAGATCAAGGCATTTCTCCTTTTGTAACGCCCCGTCCTAATTCAACGATTTTTCTAACAACTGCTGTAATATCCTGGTTGGATATTATATTTGTATTATAATTATTTTTAAAATTAAAATATTTTGATGTAAATTACTTAGTTTTACTAATAAAAATTTATCTATATATATATATACAAGTATTTATATATATGTGTTGTATCAGTTTTGTGAACTTGTACAAAATCCTATAAAATGCATTTTTGAGAAATTGTCTGAAATATCCAGGTCTGATATTAAAATATTATTTATTATTATTTATTTTTATTTTCTGAATTGAAATATTTTTTATGGATATTACCCGGTTTTACTAATAAACATTATCTATATATATATACTGGTCTGTATATATCTGTCACGCCCCGCTTCCCAAAAATACGGAATACGAGCACGTAACATTGGCCCAGCAAATGATTTTCATCATCCATAAGCTGTTCAGGAATATTTACAACATAACACAAGAATAATCAGAGTCAGAAGCAAAGAATCCACCAAATATGCATAATTGAATCAAATAGACTAACAGAAATTTACTTGAAATCCAAAATGTAATATAATCTCAAATAAATCAAGTCTGGACAAGTTAATAATATCCTGGGTCACATTGCCCAAATATAAGAATAAATCCAAGTATCAAATATAATTGTTCTAGCCAATGACAGGAATAATGATAGTAAATGCAAACAAAACTCCAGCACTAATATTGCATATCGCCAATGCCATCGGGCAGCTGGCCATCCTGATCTGCAATTAATAAATTGCAGGAGAAGAAAAAAAAGAAACAAGATACCCTTCAATGCAAGTTACGGGCCGCTTGTAATGCAGGATACAAGTACATGGGAAAAAATAACAAATACAAAACAATAGCATGAATAACAAGCATGGTATAAGTGTGTCAACAGAAATATAATATGTAACATGAATCAGGAAAATAGAAATAAGTAGCATGTATACTAACAGGTACAGGTAACATGTATCAAGTGTCAAGC
This sequence comes from Hemerocallis citrina, assembly GCA_017893485.1. Classification (NCBI taxonomy): domain Eukaryota; kingdom Viridiplantae; phylum Streptophyta; class Magnoliopsida; order Asparagales; family Asphodelaceae; genus Hemerocallis; species Hemerocallis citrina. The sequence continues at coordinate 132,719,086 of CM030362.1, forward strand.
TAACAGGTAAACAGGTAAACATGTAACAGGTAAATAGGTAATCAGGTATACAGGTGAACAGGTACAAGTACAGGTAATCATGTAACAGATATACAGGTAATCAGGTATACAGGTTATATCATGTCTTGTATTATTACTATCTAGGTAGCACTTCATGCATCTCGATTTTTACATGGTTGCTACATTCAAACAATTTCGTTTAGATTTCGTAGTGGAGTCCATAGGGCGGTGTACTCAGGGATCAGGATAACAGGAAAAATAGGTAGAACCTAGTGATTCTCTTCCGAGTACACCTTCCTATAGGGAAGCATGCAATCAGGTACAGAAAACAGGTAGAACCTAGTGGTTCTCTTCCGAGTACATCTTCCTATAGGGAAGCATGCAGTCAGGTACAGGTAAACAGGATTGTGAATCATGTAGTCATGAACACGTAACAGGCAGGACGAGGTCCTCTTCTCAGTACACGTTTCTATATTTTCCACTACTATATCTTTTCCTTAACCCCGACTTGGTTATTTTGTTATTATTAATCAAACAGGCATGTATGTGTCACAAACATGGCAAATATAATATAGCATGAACAAGTAACAGGTTCAAGTTACAAGATAAACATGTACAGGTGAATGATAACTCATAACAGGATAAAATAACCAAATTTCTAGTTCAGGACAGCAATACCACACTGCAGTAAAACTGAGATTCCCGTTGTTATAAACATGCAAACCTGAATCTGTCAAAAGGTCTAGAAAAATAGACTCCCAACCGAATCTATCGAATATAAATAAGTCATATAGTATTTTAGAAAAACATAACTCAAAACTGATTTGAATTCAGAAAATACGTTCAGTCAGAAATCAGTAAATCGAATTCACAGTCAGGAAACAGCATCAAAACACCTCAAATAAATCCAGAAATATTCTGGGGTATCTCCCTATATGTCTAGTATCAAAATATAAAGTTTTATAATTTTCCAGTAAGATTAACTTGGCCAACAAAATTCAGAAAACATCAAGAAAAGATAGTTTGGCAAATCTGGAATTTCCAACACTGCTGTACGAAAACTGTAATATCTCGCAAACCGTGAAACGAAATCCAAATCCTCCAAAATAATCTAACTTTTATATTTCATAAATATTTTTCATACAGGAAAAGCAACTAGGGTGAACATACAAATCTTTACAGAACAACGAATAAAATCCAGAAAGTATAGTCTTTATAAATAAGCATGAAACGGCATATAAAACTCATCAATAAAATCCACCAAAATTCTGGGTAATCCCTGAATAGGTATAGAAATACTGACCAAAATTTCAGATCAAAATAATATGTGTAGCACTAGTATCAAAATAGTTCAGTCACCGAAATCATCAAGAAACGAAATCTGAAAATGAAATACACCTCTGTAGTAAAACAATCATATCTCACACATAAGAAAACGAAATCGATCAAGGTCAGTGAGTTTGGAAAGAAGACGGATTTCTCTAAAAATCATGTTAATAATGAAGTTACGATACTGACCTTAACATGGTCCAAACTGATCATCGACAAAATACAGATTTTCCTTTTAACAACAAATCAATATACAACATACGAAACTCGTTCCAAACACAACCAAACATGTTATAGAGTCTACTAAGTGTCCAAACATCATGAAATATGGTATATAGCATGTCCACAACAAGTATATCACATGGATCCAAACAACCGCACGAATTCTCATAATTGTCTCATAAATATAATCACATCAAGAACGGTCAAAACCTAAGTAGTTTCATGTCAAATTTGTGTCCCGAGGCAACTATGGTCAATAGTACTATAGAGACAATACTCATAAAAAATACATCACACACGAGTTGTCTCCAGAATCCAACTACACTACAAGCAAAATTTATGACTTGTATCATACAAAGGAATTGAGTGCAAGTTACTTACCTTAACTGAAGACGAAACGATGGAACCAAGAATAACGGGAATGGATTCCCGAGCAACGGACCCAACGAATCACGAACGAAACCCGCGAACTCAATGACGATCAACCAAGATTCAAGTGCATGAAAACGCACGTGCACTAAGAACCAATGATCAAGAAACCCAACGATCAAGAACAATACCGTGAGTGATCATGGCGAGAGCACGAACCCATAACACAAAGCGAGCACTCACCACTACGACAAACACACAAGCGCACACGAGCGAGCACACGGGAATGATGGCAGCTGGAAGCATCGACTCGCTGTCACGCTGGCCTGCCGCTGCTGCTGGTGGCCGAACAGAGTAGGGACAGACACAGAGCGGGACGGGGAGAAGCACGGGGGGTGCACGGGGATGAAGATGGGGATCAAGGCGCTAGGGGCGATCGGAAGAGAGAGACGGGAGAGAGCACAGAGTTTAGGGAGGCTGGGTGCTAGGGTTTGTGTAGGAGGATGATGGCTAGGGTACGGTGGAAACAAGGGGCATGGGTTCGCTGGTTATAAATAGCGATAGGGGAGAGGGTGTTAGGGTTCTGGGGGCTTGCGGGTGGAATAAGAGATCGGGTATGGGTGTGGGTATGCACCAGGGAGTGGATTTAAGGGATAAAGGATATATATATCTATAGTGTAAACAGAATGGGATTTGAAGTTGGGTATGGTTTAACTAAAAACATAGCATGGGTACACTTTGGGTATTGGTTAATTATGAAAACAGGGTATAGGGTTTAATATAGGATCCAATAGGTTTTAGGGTATTGAGTATGATGGTTTTTCGGGATCAATTTTAATTAGGGTTCAAAATAGGATCCAAATAAAAATAAAATAGGGGTTGAGGATGACGATACAAAAAGAGATGACACAAAATTGAGCAGATAAAATAGATACAATGAATAAAATAACTAGAAGCCAAAAGAGATAAAATCGAACAACAAGGACGAACGAATGAACAAAATGAAGCAATATGAAACAAGGAGATCAAATAAGAGACAAACATCAAGCAAAAGAATATATTGAAAAATAATATCCAATATATGGACCAAAGAAATACAAGAGAGTACAAAATACACCAAAAAATACACAAAAATAAAAAAACAGGGGTTACAATATCTGCATTGTATCAAATTGGTACTGAATCTTTCGAGCCAGTAATAAAATTATTATTATTATTATTATATTTTATTTTTCGAATCAAATGATTTGTGTACAGATTGATGGGTTTTGACTAATAAAAATTATCTGTATAGACAGATGTATGTACGTATATGTATTGTATTGATTTCGTACGTTCGTACGAAATCATGTAGTATGTGATTTTGGAAAAATACCTATTATTTTTTTATCAATCATTATCAAATGGAGGGTAGGGATTGGATTGGGTGTAGATTGCAATATATATTTGCAAATTGATCCCTAAATGTTTTGAGCCACAAAGAGAGAGAGACAAGTGGCTCTCTCTACCACACCTCTCTCTCCCTCTCCTATAAGTGGCCGGCCACACCTCAAGGGCAAAAGCCCTTTTCATTTTGTTCCTCCATCTCTTCTCACTCTTTCTCTTTCTCTCTTATATTTCTTCTACTTCTTTTACTTGCTTTTATTTAGAAAAAAATTGAGAAGAAAATAAAATAAAAAGAGAAAAAATCAAAAGAAAACGAGTGGGTTCATATCTTGATTTATTCTTGAGAGGTGGAGCAAGAACAAGGATCAAGGAGGAGAAGAACAAAGCTAGTTCTTCCTACACTTTTGGGTGGGATTCTCAACTTATTTTTATTGTTGTTATTATTGTTATTATTGTCGATTAAATGAAGAACATGGACTAATTTCACATGCATAATCATGATTGTGGACTAGAATAAAATGACATACAAGATTGAAGTGGTAGAACTCAATTAGAGCACTGAAGAATAAATCTTAAACTAGTATGTAGTTTTGATTAATTACTTATGCTAAAGTTGAAATTTTGACTTCAAATTATTTGAGAGGTTCTCATATGTGTCCTTACCATGCTCTAGTTTTTATAGATTTTTTGGGGTTAGTTTGATGGGTGAAATAAATTGTTTCCCCAAAACAGCGAGCTTTTCAGCAAATCGCTGTTTTGATTATTTTTTCTTATGTTCAAAGAGCTGGATTTTGAGCTCTATAAGGAACCTGAAAAAGTGGTCAACTAGAAAGTTGTAGTAGATGTTCTCACCTTTCCAAAATGTCCAATTTTGTTAGATTTAGATAAGTATAGCAAAAGTTGTGAGCTTTACAAGTTTCAGCTTTTGCTGTCTTTTTGTTGTTCTAGAAATTCTGTTCAAAAAGCTGGATTTTGAGCTCTATAAGGAATCTGAAAAAGTGGTCAACTAGAAAGTTGTATTAGATGTTTTTCCCTTTTCAAAATGACCAATTTTGTTAGATTCCGACAAGTATAGCAAAAGTTATGAGGTTTACAAGTTTCAGCTTTTGCTGTCTTTTTGTTGTTCATGAAATTGTGTTCAAAGAACTGGATTTTGAGCTCTATAAGGAATCTAAAAAAGTGGTCAACTATAAAATTGTATTAGATGTTCTCCCCTTTTTAGAAAGTACAATTTTATTAGATTCCGACAATTATAGCAAAAGCTGTGAGCTTTACAAGTTTCATCTTTTTGCTGTTCTTTTTGTTGTTCTTGATAGCAAGGGCGTGAGAGAGGCGAAGGTATCCTCTTCAAGGATCTCTCCTTGACTGCGGTTTGTGGTGGGGGAGTAATTATAGCATGTTTGTGGGAGGATAGGAGGTGTAGACTGAGCTTGGCAGTTGTCAAAACTCTGCCTACGGGGCTTGGGCCCAATGATGGCCCCCCCCAGCGAGTAGACTGAGCTCGACAGTTGTCAATATTCAGCCTGCGGGGCTTGGGCCCAAAGATGGGGTCCCCTAGTGAGGTGAAGGCAGGGATCGGCGGGTGATAAAATCCTGCCAGACTAATTTCAGGTGGGTGTGCATGTGCCGTGGAAGCAGTGTACGAAGCTAAAATGACGTACATACAATTTTGTTGGACCAAGCACGCTTGTCGGCTTACCCTCCAGGGCTGTTGGAGGGATTTGTTGTTTGTACGGATTATGTTGCTTCATGTATGTTCTATTTTCTGTCTGTAGGTTGTATCTGGGCCCAATACTCTGGGTTTGTTTCTTTAATTTCTTATTAATGAAACAGGATGGCCATATTCCACCTTTTCCTTCATTTTTTTTTACGTAGGTGATTCCTAAATTTGTATCTAACTCTTAAATCTTCTTAGTTTTATACAATCCCCTTTGAAATTGAAATCGAAAACTCATCCAATATATTATTTAATGTGAATATAACCTTTAATTCCCAAAATGTATCTTAGAATAGTATGGAATTATTTTCCAAGGGTTCTAATAATATTTTAGAATATTATTACATTTTCCCCAAATTTTAAAACATGAAGAAGCCCCTAAAAAAAATTCAAATGAAATCTGTGTATGGCCGGGATTGAACCCCAGACCAATCGCCAGCCAACCGCAAGCCCCAACCACTAAACCAACTCACTTTTGGTGATATAAACCACACTGAGTTTCTTTTATGATCCAGTACTCTAATTTATTATATTCCAAAAATTTTACAAAAGGGCAGAGCCTCCCAGTCTTCGAACCCGAGACCAAGAAACCCCTAAGTGCAGCGCGCTAACCACTAAGTCCGTGTCGCTGTCTAATTATATATGTGTTGTAAATCTTTTAACCATGCTCTCTGTTTTCCATATCTTTTCAGTTTATTCATATATTTTTTATTTCTATCGTTTTCCCTTAAAATGATTACTCATAAATTACACTTCTAAATTTCCAGAGACGCTTTTTCTCTAATTTTATCAACAGTAGCATGAAGTTGTATACAAATGATCTTAAATAGTCATTTTTAGAAACCTTGTACTCGTATGTTTCAATTAGTCAATTTGACTACTCTTTACAAAAAAAATTAGCATGAATATATTTTTTTTAGCAATTATTCTGAATCTGTGAAGATTTTCACCTCCCCATTTAATTATAATCCACCTTAATTTTACATGATTTTTAGGCATAACCTAACAACTTTATATACACATACGGTTCATATACATGATCTTATCATGGTATGCTACAATACGCATGACATCATTACAAAACACTCTAATAAGAATTATAGTTTGACTACATGACAATCAATATCTATATTGTAATTATTAACTAGTATGCATTAATTTCTCATATCTATCTACTACTAAAAACTCTAGATGACAATACAACATGCATCATATAAAAGGTTTAAAAACTAAAGAACTCGTACCAATTTTCACTTCAAGCACAATTTACCTAGACATGCATTCTACAAACAATTATAAAGTTAAAGAAGCACACACTTCAAAAAGCTCCTAAGTTGTAGTTCCTAGCAATTTGCTCCAAGATTCCAAACTCCTAGTCACCAAAGAAAAATCCCGGCCTCTCTCTCCTTGACAAACCGCAAGCCTCTTTCTTCCCTTCTTTCATTTTTTTGTTGTTTAGATATTGTGTTGTTCATGACCAAAAAGGAGGGACATTTATAGGAAAAATGAGTGGTTAAAATGACTCCCCACTTTCTAAAATAGCTCCTCACTTCTCCACACTCTCACCCACTCCCCCTCATCTCTCAAAATGGCCGGCCAAACATGGGGTGTGCACAAGCAAGTGCACGTGTATTCAATGTGCGTGCACAATCCTTCTTACAAATTTTATTACTTGTTTTTATTAAGTTAGATGTGTGTGTTACACATGGCAAGGTGTACTAATTTAACTAGATTTTAAATGTACATTTAAGTGCACACAAAAATAATCATGGGCTTTAAATTGTAATAGTTTTAGTGGGCTACAAAATGGATTTAGGCCTAGTTGATTTTAATTAAAATAAATCACGCAATTGTGACTAGTAAAATGAGAGGAAAGATTTCAATGATTAAAGAAAATTTTAGGAATCAACATATGCATAAAATTTTACGTGCAATGCACGTGCAAATTTTTTTTCTCTGGGGAGTTACACACTCCAAAGACGTCTTTCTTCACAGATAAGGGTCTGTATGATATCGAGTTATGCCTTTTGGCCTGAAAAATGCTGGTGCTACTCATCAATATCTGGTAAATGAGATCTTCAAGAGTCAAATCGGCAGGAGCACGGAAGTATACATTGGATGATATGTTAGTCAAAAGCCTCCAAAAGGAAGACCATGTCACCGACCTTCAAGAAGCATTCGAAGAATTGCGCAAGCATAACATGCGTCTGAATCCTACAAAAGGCGCTTTCGGAGTATCTCTGGTAAATTATTAGGGCTTTATGGTTAGTCAAAGAGGAATCGAAGCCAATCTCGAGAAAATCCTGCCAGTTCGCAACATGTCTCCCCTGACTACGGTCAAGGAAGTCCATAAATTGATTGGTCGCTTGGCCGCCATCGGCCGATTTCTCTCTAAGTCTGGGGAGAAATATTTGTTGTTTTACAAAATTCTACGGGACGTGAAAGGTTTCGAGTGGGGGGAAGAACAACATACCGCCTTCGAGCTAGGTGAAATCCTTTACCTCTACTTAGCCACCTCCGACCAGACTTTTAGCGCCATCCTAGTCAAAGAAGAAGACATGGTTTAGAAACCATTTTACTATGTGATCAAGGTACTCCATAATGCAGAACTTCGTTACTCGAAGATGGAAAAGATGGCATAAGCACTGGTCATAGCAGCTCAAAACTTTGCACCTATTTCAAGGTGCATTCCTATATGTGTCCTCACCGATCAGCCGTTGAAGCAAGTGCTCCTCAAACTGAAAAGTTCCCGAGGATTGATGAAGTGGTCCATTGAACTAAGTCAACACGACATCAGCAACCGATCGAGACCAACCATAAAGGCCTAGGCCTTGGCCAAATTTATAGTGGTAACCACCATAACCAGCTTCCCCGAGGAAGAAGAAAACCCCCCGCTTTGGAAATTGTATGTTAATGGGTCCTCTTGCCTCGAAGGAAGCTGAGCATGAATTATTTTGCTTGGGCCCGATAAGTTTACTTTACAATACTCTTTGCGCCTCAATTTCCCTGTATCCAATAACGAAGCTGAATATGAAGCATATTGCCGATCTCCGGTTAGCACAAGAAGCAGTCATGCGTAGAATCGAGATATTTAGCGACTCCTAGTTAGTCGTCAACCAAATCCACGTCGAGTATGAAGCCATAGATGATCGCATGGCCAAGTACTTGTCACAAGTGAAGAAACTCCTGACAACATTCAGAGAAGCTAATGCCACTCACATTCCCTGCAAGCAAAATGGGCAAGCAGATGCCCTCTCCAAGTTAGCTTCCTTATCTCTCGATGGGCTTGACCGCATGGTCCTCATTAAGGTCCTTCTCAAACCGACCATTGAGGAGGAAGTATTGGAACTCATGGCCATCACACCCTAAATGTCTGAAGATTGTTCGATGAAACCCCTGATCGATTTCCTCGACAAGGGAATCCTCCCTGAAGATCGCAAACAAGCAAGGAAGATTCAGAAAGGGTAGAGAGATACACTCTCGTGGAAGGATTCCTATACAAACGCTCATATATCGTAGTCGATGGCAGGCCCCATCTTAGATGTCTCACTCCAGAGGAAGCGTAGTACGCCCTCAAAGAACAACATGAAGGAATCGGCAACAACCATCAAGGGGCAAGATCCCTTGCACGAAATATACTAAATCATAGGTAGTATTGGCCCACGCTGCTCAGTGATGCACAAGAATATGTTCTCCCGTGCGGCCCCTGTCAGAAGCATTCAACAATCAAGCATGGACCTCAAGCAATCCTCAGCTCTATGTCTAGCCCCATCCCCTTCGCCATGTGAGGAATAGACTTGCTTGGACCTATTTCCGCCAACAGTTGGCCGAAGAATTTTCCTAGTGGTTTTCATCGACTACTTCACAAAGTGGGTCAAAGCAGAGCAGCTTGCCACCATCATAGAGTAGAAAATCCAACAGTTCTTTTAGAGGAACATTATCTGTAGATTTGGGATTCCCCGGATAATCATCTCCGATAATGGTACACAATTCACTGGCAAATAATTTCGCTAGTTCTGCACAGATTTGGGAATCACTGGGCACTTGCCTCAGGTCTCGCATCTCCAAACTAACGACCAAGTTGAAAATGTAAATCGACAAATTCTAGATGGCCTTAAGAAGAGACCTGGAGAAGCTGCTAGAGGTTTGTGGGTTGAAGAGCTGCCAAGTGTGTTGTGGTCTTACATAACCACAAAGCGGACATTAACGGGGGAGTAGCCCTTCAACCTCGCCTACGGCTCGGAAGCACTTATCTCCTTAGAAGTTGGATTGTCATCTCCCCATCTTCTTTCCTTCAACAAAAAAGCAAAATTCCAACAATCTACGAGCCAACCTCGACATCGTTGAAGAGGTACAGGAAATGTTAGCCATACGGAGGAACATTCATCAGCAAAGGGTCAAGAAGTTTTATAACAAGAGATTCCACCCCACGAATCTTAAACAGGGGGGACCTCGTCTTGCGTAAACCCGAAATCTCGAACGCATGAAGAAAAGGAAAGTTCTCTCCCAATGGGGAGGGGTCATACGAGGTCTCTCAAGTGATTCGCCTGAGGTCATATCGACTTGAAAACCTGGGGGGGGGGGGGAGAAGATACCAAGAACTTGGAATGTCGAGGACCTCATGAAGTATGAAAGAGCATTTGAAAAGCCCAATTTTAATAGTAGAACATTTAAAACTTGTAATAATGGTTAGCCACTAGAGCAGCCACATAGTTTATTTTTCCTTTCAATAAAGACCGCTTTCAATACCAGTCAACACATGTAATAAAGGCCTGCCATTAGAGAAACCCCTTAATTTATTTCTCAATAAAATTAGCTAGTTTATTTCTAAACATTTTGTTCAATTTTATTAAAGCAAACAACGAGTTAAACACCCAACTTACACTTAAAACGACACTAAAAACTCGTTAAAAGCTCTTTACAAGACGGATTCGGAGTCCATACCCATGCCTCGAAGTTAATCTAGAAATTTGCAATAAAGAAATTTCAGAATTCACTTTGCCATTCGATCTGCTCATGCAATCCATTGGCTCCTTGACGACTGGTTTGGAATCCATACCCATGGATTGAAGTTACATTAGCAACTTGCAACGAAGAAATTTCAGAGTTCGCTTCGCCATTCGATCTACTCTTGCCACATGTTAATACTTAAACTAACCAATTCAGAATCCATACCCATGACTCGAAGTTACTCGAAGCAATTTGCACTGATGAAAATTCAGAGTTCGCTTCGCCATTTGATCTGTTCCTAAAACTAGTTAAAATTCCTTGAAGACGAATTATAGGTTCAAAATCATGGATTGCAGTTACTCCAGTAACACTCACAGAAGCTAGAGTTCAACTCGCCCCTCAAGGTGACTCTCATAATTTGTCTGAGGACCCATACAACAAGTTTTGGAAAATAACTCTCCCTTAGAGTTGCTCCTACAACTAGGCTGAGTATAAGGCGGATAAGTTCGAAACTCCATCACTCATTGTCGACAATTCGTTAGCTATACGCAACAGACTTGAGGCTCTGTTATGTAGCTACAAAGAACGAGCCAACGACCCATCAATCTCAACAACAAGGTGCATACCAAGGATCAAGCATATGAAGAGATTTTATCAACAATCACAGAACTATCACAAACTCATATGTTCCGATTCAGTACCACTACTGATATTTACAAGTACAAAACTATGAGCCATACTACAAGCATCAAACTATATGCGACCTATAAATCGTCGTTTCGGCTCAGTGGGCAATGAACGTTATTCCTAAGAGATACAAGGCTCCTTGTTGGGTTTGCTGGCGGCCACCACTACTCCTTGACCATTGACGTCTTTGGAAAGAGTGCTGACCCAATGGATTGAGTCTGTGGGCTAGCATCCGATGCACGTGATTCTCCGCGGACTGAAGCCAAGCTCGACAAGGCAGACACCCCACTATGTGCATCACCAGAATGGAGAGGGGGCACCTGCATCATCAAGATCGCTCCTCGAACGATCGACTCCGATCCACCAGCCGTTGTGCTCCCTTTCACATTAGCCGTGATGTCCTTCTTCACATAAACCTTTGCTCCCTTTTTTGCACCAGGAATGTGTGAAGTGCTAGTCGTTCGCAACCCACCAAGTCTCTCTTGGAGATGATACAACTCCAAATCTTTCTCAATAACTACTTCCCAAAGTATACAAAACTCTGATATTTTTTTTTGTCATCTTCGGAGGCAATGACATGCTGGCAAGACAATCAGCACGCAAGAAGGATAACTCACAGACCCTCTCGATAAGCGCCGACTTAAGGCGAACAGACTACAACCACCCATCTTCCGACTAAACATGCAAAAGATCAACAGCTAATTTCAACAAGCCGAAGAACATAGTCACGAAAGAGACAAACAACTAGGTGCTACGGTCAAGCATCATTTCAAAGCGCATCAGTAGTGACAAAGCTAGAAAATAGTTTTCTACTGAAACAACACCATTTGTCCGCAATAGGCATCACACAAAGCAACTAAAGTCCAAGGCAACAGCACCTAACATCTAAAACAAGGGCAACTAAAAATGCCTAAAAAGAAGGGGGCATAAAAGGGTGAATCAAGCGTCCACCTGCTTCGGCACCACCATGGACAAGGAGTCCCCAGTTGCCTCCTTCCCCCTGTTCTTCTTCCCAGAACTACTCCTCACGCCCCCAGGGGAGTACCTTCCTCGCCATCATCCTTCCTACTCGTATCAAGGGGCTCTGCGGGTCGAAGAGTCACATTGTAGCCCTTCCCATCGAAACCGGGAACACGCTATGCCACGTGTGAAATTGCTGCGACATAAGACTTGATCACCATCCCCTATAGCTTGGACTTACACTCTGCATGAACCTTGGCCATCACGGCCTTCAATTCCAAAGTCGCATCAATGCGGGCCTTCTCCAACTCTAAGGCTGCATCAGTGCGGGCCTTCTCCAACTCCACTAAAAGATCGGCATTCCTCTTAGCTGACGCCTTCTCTGTCTCCTTCAATGCCTCTTGTAATGCCCCAATTTTCATTTAATGAAAATTATTTTATTTTGCACATTGTGTGCACGTACAATATTTTTGTGATTATTTTCATTATGATGAGTATAGATATTTAAATAGTTGCTTTTATTTATTTTGTATAAAGCCTTTTTTTTCAAACAGACCAAAAGCCTTTCTTTTTAAAGCCCAAATTGAATTAATTTATTTTCTTTTATAAATTATTATTTTGGCCCATAAACTAAAGCCCATGAACTATTTTATTTTTAAATACAACTTGTAATGTAGAATACAATTTAAAGATTTTTTATATATGTACAAATTTTAAATGGAGACCAAGTTGCATGCACGTGCATTACACGTACACGTGCAAATTGCACCTTTAGAGTAGACCGGTTTTAAGCTTTTGGAGGGAAAGGAATTTTTCAAGTGGAGTCATGGTGGTGGTGGTTACTTGATCATGGGTAGTTAGTGTAACTCCTCCTTAAATCCTAGCCATTTGCTCCTAAGTCCTACTTCAATCCTAGCCATCCATTTTCCTAAATTTTTAGTATAAATACCCCCCTAGCCAAGTTATTCTTCTGCTAATTATTTCCTCCAAGCCTATAGTTTAAAATACATTATCTAGTAGTTTAATAAGTGAGTAAAAGATTGAGTTGTGTGTGGAGTTTTTGGTGCTTGCATCAAGAGGAGGGCCGGCAATCAATAGGGAGGCTCGGTTTGGCTTTGTGGAAGGCTCGTGTGCACGTCGACGAGGAGGAGGATCGTTCGTTGCAAGGACTTTCGTTTAGGAGGTGTTGCTAGTTGTACTTCTCTCCAAATTAAGGTGGGTAAATTTTCTATATTTCAAATTAGGAAGCATGCTAGATTTGAATTGAAAGAATGATGCATGAAAAAGATTAATAAGAGTACACATTTAATTAGAAAATGGCTTATTGATTGACTGAAATGTTAATATGCAATTATATGTGGTTCTATCGTTAAATTTAAGTTGTGAGTAAATTGATTATAGCCATGGATTGATGAAGGAAACTTAATTATTAACATCGAGAACTATATGCAAAAGTTAGTAGATTGGCAATATTACTTTATGTGCTTAAATGGACTTTTGTGATAATGTTGAAATGAATGAATTAAGATATGGATTGTATGTTTGGGAAATGATTAAAAATAGAGAATTAATAAGAAGTTTGCTAATAAAGAGATTAGTGATGTTAATTTGTTAAGAAATGTCGGAAAAGAAGAAATGTGGTAGTAATAGTTTATAATTCGAATCAATTGTATGAAAAATATGCTTTAATTTTTGAAAAAATATTTTCTATATACTGGAGTATAATTTATGATGGTATTGGTCAATCTGGAAATTTACAGCAAATTCTATAAAAGTAAAATGAAATGAGAGCTTGTTGAACATCGAAATGTTTAATAAACAGAGAGAATTGTTTTAAATAAACTTCGAGTTGCACTATTGACAACATGAGCGCATAGCTCAAGTGGTTGGGATGTTTCTATTTTGCTACAGTGGGTTTCGGGCCTCAGGTTGCTGTTTCGAATCCCCTTGGCAACATGCTTTTGTTCCTATTTTTTTAAAATGAAAAGAACTGCAGCCGAGAGCATTTAATGCTCTCCGCCTTCTTTATAATGCATATAGCGTTCGGCCTAGTGGTCTGTGCCTTCGGTGGTTTTCCCTGTGGTCGTGGGTTCGAATACTGGGTTCGGCCAGTATTTAGTTTGGGGGAAAAATATTTTTTTGAGGATTTTTAATGATTAAAAAAATTACGAAAGAAATATGGTTATTATCCTAAAATTATGTGGGACTTGTGAAAAATAATTTGAGAATTATTTGCATAAAGTGGAGTATGTTTTGAAAATAAATGTATAATTTAGAATTATGGTTATACACTTGTATGTTATGAAAGTTGCACTTTGCAAAAGGACTTGAAATAAAATATTAGAAAAGAAATATGAATAAGAAAGGAATTATGTGGAGTGATGTGAATTATTCTCATTGGAGAATAGTGTGACAAATTATGAAGTGTGAATATCCATCTTTGATCGCATAACTAGCGATGTGGTTTTTAATGTGAAAATAACATTTCATGAATTACATGATGAATAATTGAATTCCATGTATAGTTATGGACTATTGAACAATTTAGAAATCATGATTGGAAAAGAGACATATTTTTTAGTATGACAACTCAACATGTGAACTTATGAATTAAAATTGAAAATTAGAGTGTAGCCAAAACTCACACCGGCAAGTGAAAAATGATGATTATTGACATTGAAAAGACCAGGTTTGGGTCATTGCGAAATGAAAGAAATAAGATCGGTAGTAGTGAGAGGGCTAACTCTAGAGCTTTGATTTTAGTCATGATTTCATTAGAATTAAGGATTAGTTACATAGTGAAGATGTGATGAAAGTAAGAGAAAAACATTGAGTATGAGGACCATTGGATTGGCGGCGAGAGCGTATCCCAGGATGTCCCATGATGAGTCATGATAGGGCGTGGATACTGCTCCAGAGTACCGTCCCGGTGGCGACGCTCGTGGGGTGTTGGACGACTGCGGGTGGTGTCATGTCTATGGTAGGAGCTGAATTACCACAGGATGCTTGCATGATGGGTCATGTGTCAGTGCGTTGGGATTCCCTCCAGAGCAACTAGACATGAGTTCGTATGTCAGAAAACATCTAGGATACTTACCGTAGTTACAGTAGTAGATTAAGACATGACGATGGATTGAACCCTACAAAGATAAAGAACGATTAAGGGCTTGCCCTCGGACCTATGTAGTATGAGATGCATAGAATCCGAACAAGTGTGCATTAGTGTCATGTAATATAAATAACTGCATTAAGGACTAAGTGCACAATCACAACACGACATCATTAGGGTATTCCCTTTAGTTTGATATGTGACAAGTTTGTGTTTGTTAAATATGGAAAATTAGTTATACTATTTCCGGCATAGAGAGGATGGCTGTGTATAATGTTCGTCGGTTGAATAAACTGACGTACTCACAGTTTTGTATGCAGGATAAATGATATGGTAAAGATTAAAGAGGAATAGATGCTTAAAGATTATTCAATGTTGTTGTACATTTATTTAAATGTTGTAATTTTATTTCCGCTGTGCAATGTAAAGTGTAAAGTTTCATGTAAACTCTGATGTAAAGTGAAAAGTTTTAATTTCCTTGTAAAATTGTACTAAATGAAGTGTAAAGATCCTGTAGAACTCTCGAATTCAGTTGTATTTGGGATTCGGGGCGTTACACCTCTAGCTCGAGGTGCATCTCCTCCTTAACTGTCGCCAATGCCTCTAACTCAAGGCGCGCCTCCTCCTTCTTCTTCATCTTCTCCAACTTCGCCTTTTGCTCTTTCACAGCTTTTTTCTTGTCCTTCTCGGTGCGAGAGATCTGGTGCCCACAAATTCTTCTCTTCGGACACATAGAAATATACCAAATGCTCAAAGTGACACATCGCCTGAGATAAGTAGAAAACAATTAAAACATTATGTTGCAAAGGAGAAAAACACAATCTAAGAAACAAAGAGAACTAGGTCATACCATCATGTGTGCCCTCACAATCTCCAAGACCGAGCTCTCAGGGGGCTCTATCTTCAGCCTCTCTCAGTCAGCGGGAGTGGGAATGTGGCAGCTAGCATCGAGGCAAGCGGCAAAGTTTCCCAAGAAGCTCTCCTGGGGGTTCACGTTCCATTCAGGGGGTATAGACCATCTCCCTCCCGTTAACGAGAACCGTAGCTGCCTCAGCAATCAGTGAAGCTGGCATGGCACTTGCCACGATTGCAGCAAAGGAGGAACCCACAACAGTAGCGGGCAACACCTCGGAAGCTGGCTCAGTCGGTACAACAAGGGTCGGGGGGCAACGGGTGCTGGGAAGGAGGAGGACGGATCATCAACCTCTTCCGCTTCTTTGACTAGTTAACCCTCTTATTGCAAAGCAAATCCAAGTCTGCCAATATATCCTCGTAATCCATGCCTATATTTCCTGCAAAGTGAAATATGAAGAAGTTAAAACTTGTGAAGAAAAATCAAAGCAGCGTGGAAATAACGAAGACACAAATAAAATAACAAATGCAAGCAAGCAAAAGAGGTAAATCGTACTAGAAAAAACTGGGCTAAGACCACCTTCGAAGAGTACTTCGTTGGTGATACCTTGCCATGTCAACACCTTCAATGCGAGAAGAGCATCGCTGACACCCTTCTCTGCAGAAGTCACCACCGGATCTGCCCTCACTGCCGGCGGAACTGCTCTCCTACATGTCGTGGGAATTCCCCACATCTTCGCGCTTCTCACAACAAGAAAAATTTCCTTCCAACATCTAAGCGAGGTAGGAACATCGATCACCCCCCAATTTTTCCGAGGGCTAAGATACCAATGTTACTCCTCTTTGCCCTGCTGAACAATCCTAAAGTGCTGCCTGAACATGTTGAGACTTGGCCCAACCCCGAACTTACGACATTGCAAGGCAAAACCCACAACATGCCTCCATGCATTTGGCATCAGCTGCATCAGATACAGCCTATACCAGTTAAGAACCTCATTGACAAAAGGTTGGAGGGGTAAATGAAGCCCCGTGAGAAAGGCATCACAAGAAAAGAAATAGTACTCCTCTGACAAGGTGTAGCAGGCCCTAACTCTAGGGCCCGGTAAAAGTAATCCATACTTGGGGGAATCCCGAAGCCTGCCTGATGCTGTTTATTTCTGGGAGACGTGTGGATGCACCAGGTGTGAGTTCGGACTCAATTTGTATTGAAGGAGAATGCCGCTCGTCTGCCGATCTTCGGTTGACCTTCTGGGACCTACGATGAGCTCGGAAAGATGTTGAAGGCTGGGCTCGGATCGGAAGGGTCGGATCCGAGGTCTTGTGTACCTGCAGACGGTCCTGAAACACCGGGGTTTATCCCGGCGGCGGACCCTCCGACGCTCTAGTCAGTCTCTGTGAGAGAGTAGCAATAACTAGGTATAATTAAGTGGCAAAAGATTCATTACCTCAAAAGGTGGGTGTGGGTCTAGTATTTATAGAGAATCCCAACCGGGTTTGGTTCCACTTGGGGGCCGGGTCTGGATCCGAAAGCCCGTGGGCCTGACGTGGCAGAAGGCCCAGGGGGTTTAGGGCGGACGTGACAATACCAGGAGTGGTATAGGGCTGACGTGGCGAAACCCTTGGCGGTATTTGGAGCTGACGTGGCCCATCGTGGGCCTCCTGTGCTTCTGGGGGGGATCGGAGGGCCTAGGCTGCGCCAGGTCATCCTTCTGCTCCGCCAGAAAGGGGGGACGGCCTGTGGGACTGTCCCGGATCGGACTCCGAGGGCTACTGAGGCTCGTCGGTACGAGGAGGCCAGTACCGTGAGGGCAAACACAAGGTTCGGTGCCGACCCTGAAGTGGTTCGGAGCCGAACCAGGTGGCTATCTTTACCTTTCTGAGTGGGAATTGTATTGGGCCCTGGTTGGACCTCAGGCCATTTTTACCCTGTCACACAAGCCCCCCACTCCTGCGGGGGGTGCGGGAGCTAGCCGTGGAGGAGTGCTTATGGTTGTAGAAAAAATGGGAGGGCGAATCACAGGGCCTTCCTGGTGGTGCTGCCCTGAGGCTTGGATAGGACCTCGAGCTAGTCGAGGGTTTACGTGTAGGTGAAGGCGATGGCGAACCGTTGTATCTTCCGGAGAAGAGTACCCTGGTGTTCGACAGAACCTCGAGAGGTCGAGGGATTACGTGTCGACAAGGATGATGGCGAGCCATTGTTTCTTCCTGAGAAGAGTACCCGGGTGCCAGACCGAACCTCGAGATGAGGGGGAATTATGGGCTGGTAAGGGTGATGGCCAGCCGGTGGATCTTCCGTAGAAGAGTACCCAGGTGCCAGACCGGACCTCGAGCTGGCGAGGGATTATGGGTCGGTAAGGATGAAGGCGAGCTGTTGTTTCTTCCTGAGAAGAGTACCCAGGTGCCAGACCTAACCTCGAGACGAGGGGGAATTACGGGCTGGTAAGGGTGATGGCCAGCCGGTGGATCTTCCGAAGAAGAGTACCCGGGTGCCAGACCGGACCTCGAGCTGGCGAGGGATTATGGGTCGGTAAGGGTGAAGGCGAGCCGTTGTTTCTTCCTGAGAAGAGTACCCGGGTGCCAGACCTAACCTCGAGACGAGGGGGAATTACGGGCTGGTAAGGGTGATGGCCAGCCGGTGGATCTTCCGAAGAAGAGTACCCGGGTGCCAGACCGGACCTCGAGCTGGCGAGGGATTATGGGTCGGTAAGGGTGAAGGCGAGCCGTTGTTTCTTCCTGAGAAGAGTACCCTGGTGCCAGGCCGAACCTCGAGACGAGGGGGAATTACGGGCTGGTAAGGGTGATGGCCAGCCGGTGGATCTTCCGAAGAAGAGTACCCGGGTGCCAGACCGGACCTCGAGCTGGCGAGGGATTATGGGTCGGTAAGGGTGAAGGCGAGCCGTTGTTTCTCCCTGAGAAGAGTACCCTGGTGCCAGGCCGAACCTCGAGAAGAGGGAGAATTACGGGCTGGTAAGGGTGATGGCCAGCCGGTGGATCTTCCGAAGAAGAGTACCCTGGTGCCAGACCGGACCTCGAGCTGGCGAGGGATTACGGGTCGGTAAGGGTGAAGGCGAGCCGGGGGATCTTCCGAAGAAGAGTACTTTAGTGCCGGTGAAGGCGAGCCGTTATTTTGCCAGAACCGACCCCCGTACCGAGCGGCCAGTCTGGCACTGGGTGACGTCAGCAGCACATGTTTCGAGGACGTGGCGTGATTTCCTAGGCGGCAGTTGCACGTCAATCGGTGAATAGTGACTGCGAAACTCGAGGAGTCGTTCCCATCCCCTATAAATGTTTCCCCCTCTCCTCCCATCGCCCATTTCTTTCTTGCTCCTTACTTTTCAAAAAACCCTTCAACTCTTCAGCGTTCGTCCCTTCAGTTTCCTGCAGCAAGGTCGTTTTTCCGAGGTGATCCCAGGTTAGTTGGTAACCCCATTTAGCTTAGGCACAGATGGATAGGGCTCAGTCCCGCTCGTCGGCGTCGACCTCTGGGGCGGAGTGAGGCCTGTCTCGAAACCGACCTCGGGGGAGGGGCCGGTAGGCGAGGAGGAGGTTGTACACAATGTGAAGCCATTGCGATCTCGGAGGCATTTCGTGGTGGAAAGCAGCGACTCTGAGGAGGGGGGCGGTAGTTCAGACGAAGTCCGGACCCTAGGGTTGGCTTCCGGAGAGGAGGGTGGTTCCGAGGGAGATGGCTCCGCAGGGTCTCGGAATCCGCCCGTTCTGGGGCGTTTGTCTACACCTTTGCCGGAACGGACCAAGAGGAGGAGGGCTCCGAAGAAGAAGGAATCGAGGATCGGCGGCGCGAGCGACTCGGTGATAGGGTCGTCTGCACAACCCCAGTCTTTCCGTCGCTACCCTGACGATCTCTCAGATAAGGAGTCCTCGGGGGTCCAGCCGTCATCGTCAAGTCGGAAGAGGTTGAAGGTGGACGCATCCCCGTCCGTTCTGGAGGCAAGCGACTTGGGGGCTCTGCAGTTGGCCTACTACATAGGGCCCAGTTATGAGCTTATGCTGCCGAATTCTACTCTTCGGCCGACCGATCCCCTGCCGGATAGGTATTGTATCTTCCCTGTGGACGCCTTTATCTCCGGCCTGAGGCTGCCCATCCATCCATTCGTTCGGGAGGTGTTGAATTGATCGTCCCTGGCGCCGATGCAGTTTGGACCGAACTCCT
Source organism: Hemerocallis citrina (assembly GCA_017893485.1). Lineage (NCBI taxonomy): Eukaryota > Viridiplantae > Streptophyta > Magnoliopsida > Asparagales > Asphodelaceae > Hemerocallis > Hemerocallis citrina. The sequence continues at coordinate 132,738,838 of CM030362.1, forward strand.
AGAAGCAGATCATCTGCTTCGTGCTGTTGTGCGAGGAGCAGAGGGTACCCCTGCGGCTGAGCGTGTTCCGAGCGATGTTGTTGATCGGCTCATCGGCAGAGGGAGTATACTATATCTCGCCTCGAGGTAAGGCGAAGGTTGTCCACGGTCATCCAGATTCCATCAAGTTTTGGAAGAAAAAGTATCTGGTGATCCGGAGTGAGGATCCTTGGGCTATCCCCACTCGGTGGAACCATTCTAAGCCGAGCTACGCAGCACCGGGGCCGGGGGACTTGACGGCGGAGGAGTGGAGACTCGTTGAGCGTCTCCGTCTGTCGTATAGCATCAATTGGAGGAAGGTGACGGAGGCCCATCTGGCGAGCGTCGGACTGAGCCCTAGCCCGGCCGTGCCTCGTACGTGGTTGTTTCTTTCCTCTCACTCTTCTTGTACTTTCTTGCTCATTTGATCTTAATGGATCTTTTTACAGAAATGGATGAAGAATCGATTAAGGCGCTGAGGCTCGCCATGAAGAAGAAGAAGGCCGAGAAGAAGGATGTCGTGGCGAAGACGACCGAGTTGTCCCAGGTGGTCTCCGAGGCCCCCATTCAGCCGAGGATGAAAAGGACTCGGTCGGAGACTGGTGGGGACGCGGTGGTCCAGGGGGGTCCGGATCAGGGTACGGCCGCCGACCTTGATAAGGGGAAGGGTCCCCTGGTGGATCCCGGACTAGAGGAGAGACTCCGGCGAAGGTGGGCGCCGGATTGGTCGATCCGCGAGGGTGATTGCCTGGTCCGGGGGCGCCAGGCCGTAGAGGTCGCAGATAAGCTGGCGACCCTTCGGGACCGTTCGGATATGAAGTCCCAGACCCTGGACGAGGCGTACGTGCGTCTTGCGCAGGCCATCGTGCTGGTAAGTCAATCGAACCCCTTAGCTTTCAGGTTATGTCGTTAAGAAAGATTTCTTAGTAGTGTCTGGCTATGGCAGGCGACCGTGCAGGGGGCCCATGTGAGGGGCCTCTACGAGGCGGCGTTGCAGCGAGAGCGAGACCGGGCTGACAAGGCCGAGCAGGAGGCGACGGAATTGAAGGGAGAGCTCGAAGGCTCTCGTAAGAAGGAGGCGGAGACGAAGGCGGCTTTTGACAAGGAGAAGGAGGAATGGGCGAAGGCGAGGGCGGCTCAGGAGGAGATGTCGGAGAAGGAGAAGAAAGAGGTGACTGAGTCGTGTCAGATCCTGGTGATCAAAGCCCAGGATAGCAGTTATGCAAAGGCCCTCAGCCATGTGAGGCACTTTTATCCGACTATTGACCTGTCCAACTTCGAGTACGATATGGAGATTGAGGGGACACCGAAGACCCCTGGCAGACAAGGGTCCGATGATAATCCGGTTGCCGACCCCCCTGCGGATCCGGCTGACATTGAGGTGGGAAAACAAGCTGTATAATTTTTGTCCTTCTTTTTCCTTCTCTCGATTGTATTTGCCTTCCGCGGACTGGCCACCGCATTTTTTGTATGGGAAAACTGAATTTATAAAAAGAGGGTTTTTTGGCTGGCCAAGTGTTCCAACTTCGAAGAATTTCCGAACCTCTTTGCTTATATGTCTTGAGTGGGCTGGTTCTCTTGTAGGTTACGGCTCCCCTTCCTGAGGTGGACCCCCTTCGTTCCGACGTGGCATGGCTTCGGGGCAAGGTTGAGGCTTTAGAGGCCACTTTGGTTCGGTATCGAAAGAGGGCTCGCGACACCGATGCGGCCTTCCATTATTACAGGAACAAGTCTGAAGCCCTAAGTGAGGAGGCGAGCCTGCTGAGGAGGGCGATGGTGGATCGGGAGCTCGGGGGCGTTGGTCTTGGATATACCATGTCAAGTTCCTCGGTGCAGAGGCCTTCCTCTGAGAAGCTACTTCGCGACGTGATAGTGGAGAATGAGATGGAGATACACCGCTATAGGACTATGCTGGGTGTTTCGACATCTTCCTCGAGGGGTCGGCGAGCAGAGGGGGCTCCCTCGGTGTTGCAACTGATGGAACGCATGCGATCCGTGGATGCCCAGAGCTCCGTGGCCGGGGCGTCGACTGTGGCAGAACCGAAGGACCGTCATGACGAAGAGAGAGTTCCAAGTCATTTGGTCGGAGTGATTCCGCCCTTCGCCAGATCCGGGGGGCCCTAAGTCGGCGATTCCCTTTAGTTTGAGATGAGTGGAGTGGTCCTGTAACGGTATTTGCTTGTTTTCTCAGCAAAAAATAAAAGAGTATGAATAAAGCTATCTTTTCCTTCTTTGCTCTAGCTAGCGGGGTGGTGAAGGCGAGGTTGGGCTCCGCCGATTCGTGAGGGATCGATGCGGGGCAACAGGGAGACCTCCGGTCCGGAGTTGGGTTGAACCTACCGAGGCGTTTGGGGATGAGACCCGAGTGAAAACCCAGGTGCCGCCCCCATTGCCCGGTACCGGGTCGGAGTTGCCGAGGTATTTAACTTTTGACAAAAAGAGACTTCTTTTATACCAGACAGGGGGGGGGGGGTCGCTGAAGCGGCCCTTTTCACATGAATGTTTACAAAAGATTTAATTTACTTAAGCCATGCTAGAACCTAAGCTTGCTCTCCCAGGAATTTCATGAGGTGCTCAGCGTTCCAGGGTCGGCTGATGGGTCGGTCGTTCATATCCGTCAGTCGGTATGTACCAGGGCGTACAGCCTCGACTACGCGGTATGGGCCTTCCCAGTTGGGAGCCAGTTTCCTCTTCTTGGTTGGATCAGAGACAGATAGCTTTCGCAAAACCAGGTCCCCTGCCTGGATGCTGGTGGGGCGGACTTTCTTGTTGTAAAATCTCTCGATCCGTTGCTGATAAATGCTCCTTCGGACCGTGGACTTCTCTCGCACTTCGGTGACGAGGTCCAGGTTAGCCCTCAGGGCGGACGCATTGTCGTCTTCATCGAAGGCTATGATCCGGGGAGAAGGCAATCCGACCTCGACGGGGATGACTGCCTCAGTCCCATAGGTCAGATTGAATGGCGTCTCCCCCGTGGGTATCCTCTGTGTGGTTCGGTGTGCCCATAGTACGCTGGGCAGCTCCTCAACCCATAGCCCTTTGGGGAAATTGTCAAGGCGCTTTTTGAGGCCGTCGAGGATTTGCCTGTTCGCATTCTCCGCTTGGCCGTTAGACTGAGGGTGGCAAATGGCGGAGAAACGCTGCTGGATGCCGATGTCCTCACAGAAAGTTTGGAAGTTCTGCCCTTGGAACTGGGTTCCGTTGTCCGTGACGAGGATTCGAGGGATCCCGAATCGACAAATGATGTTCTTCCAAAAGAACTGTTGCACTTGGCGCTCGATGATGCTGGATAGTGGTTCGGCTTCGATCCACTTGGTGAAGTAGTCGATGGCGACAATCAGGAATTTCTTTTGCCCTACCGCTGGGGGGAAGGGCCCCACAAAGTCCATACCCCACATGGCAAAGGGCGTAGGGCTCACCAGGGATCGGAGGTTGGCTTGAGGAAGCCTTTTGATAGGGGAGAATCTTTGGCAGGGGCCGCACCTCTTGACTAAGTCTTGTGAGTCTTGGAGCATGGTGGGCCAATAGTACCCTTGATTCAGGGCCTTCCGGGCAAGTGTCCTACTCCCCATGTGGCATCCGTTGATCCCCTCGTGCAGGTCTTTGAGGGCGTAGCTGGCCTCGTCCCTGGCGAGGCAGCGGAGGTATGGTTTGCCGTCGGCCAAGGTGTACGAGCGTTTGAAGAGGATGTTATCGATCATGACGAACCTTTCAGCTCGGATTCTGATTCGTCTGGCCTCGGCTTTGTCTTCAGGAAGCTCGGCCCTGCTTAAGAATTTTCGGATGGGAGTGGTCCAGTCGTCTGGGCTGGTCCCCTCTTGCACACACATCGCTTCCGGCTCTGGGCCACTGATGCTTGGCTTCAAGAGGACCTCGACGAGCACCGTTCGATCGAGACCCTCGAAGGAAGAAGAGGCAAGTTTGGATAGCGCATCGGCTTGGGCATTCTGTTCCCTGGGGACTCTGACAACCGCAGCGCCGTCGAAGAACGCCAAGAGTCGTCTGACTGCCGCCAAATACCTCATCATTCGGTCGTCACGGGCTTCGTACTCTCCGGTGATTTGATGGACCACGAGCTGAGAGTCGCTAAATGCCTGGATTCGCTTGGCACCGGCTCGGTGGGCTAGGGTCAATCCGGCGATCATGGCCTCGTATTCTGCCTCGTTGTAGGAGGCTGGAAAGTTGAGGCGCAGGGAGTATTGAAGTAGGAATTGGTCGGGGCCACGAAGGATGACGCCAGCCCCACTCCCCGTTTCGCATGATGAGCCGTCGACAAAGACCTCCCAGGTCGGATCCAACCCTTCTATGTCAGGCTGCTCGGAGACGGTGCACTCAGTTATGAACACGGCGAGGGCCTGCCCTTTAATGGCCGCCCTTGGATGATAGCTGATGTCGAACTGGCTCAGCTCGATCGACCATTTGACTAATCGGCCGGAGTTTTCGGGCTTGTGGAGGACAGTCTTCAGTGGTTGGTCGGTCAGTACTTGGACGGAGTGGGCCTGGAAGTAAGGTCGAAGTTTTCGGGCTGCCATAACCAGGGCATAGGCCACCTTCTCTATCTTCGCGTATCTCGTCTCGGCCGGGTGCAGTACTTTGCTCACATAGTACAATGGTTTTTGAACTCCTTCCTCCTCTCGGACGAGGACGGCACTGAGGGCGCAGTCCGAGGCGGACAGGTAGAGCCAAAGCGGCTCGCCCGGCTCGGGCTTGCTGAGGAGAGGCGGGTTGGCGAGGTATTGTTTCAGCTGTTCGAAGGCTTCTTGTTGATGGGTACCCCACTCGAAGCCCCCTTTCCCGCGCAAGGCTTTGAAGAAGGGGAGAGATTTCTCCCCTGACTTGGAGAGAAAACGGCCGATTGCCGCCAACCGACCTGTGAGCCTCTGAACCTCTTTGACATTCCGGGGCGGGGACATGTTAATGATGGCCTGTATTTTTTCGGGGTTTGCCTCAATGCCGCGCTGGCTGATGATGAATCCTAAGAACTTCCCCGTGGAGACGCCGAAGGCGCATTTAGCCGGGTTGAGCCTCATGTTGTGGCGTCGGAGGACACCGAAGGCTTCCTCGAGGTCGGCGACGTGGTCCGGCCCAGCCCAGCTCTTGACAAGTATGTCGTCGACGTAAACTTCTACGTTGCGGCCGATCAGGTCCTTGAAGACTCTGTTGACAAGTCGCTGGTACGTGGCTCCGGCGTTTTTCAGCCCGAAAGGCATAACGCGGTAACAGTAAAGACCTTGGTCGGTGACGAACGAGATCTTGGAGATGTCTGGAGGAAACATCCGGATCTGATTGTACCCCGAGAACGCGTCCATGAAGGACAGCAGCTCGTGCCCTGAGGTCGCGTCTATTAAAGCGTCGATGCGCGGGAGGGGGAAAGGATCTTTCGGACGCGCTTTGTTAAGGTCCGTGAAGTCAATGCAGATTCGCCAACCCCCTGTCGCTTTCTTCACCATGACGACATTGGCCAACCACTCGGGGTAGCTGACTTCCTGGATGAATCGAGCGGACAAGAGCTTGTCCACTTCTGTTTTTACAATTTGTTGCCTCTCCGGGGCGACTTTGCGCCTCTTTTGGACGATCGGTTTAGAGTCAGGAAGGACGCTCAGTCGGTGCATGATCAAGTCTTCGGAGATCCCGGGCATATCGGAGGGCTTCCAAGCGAAGAGATCAACATTACGGCGGACGCAAGCGATGATGCCCGTCTTCAGGTCTTCGGCGAGTGAGCAGCTCACCCGGAACCATTTTGACTTATCCTCGGTGTCGAATAGGACCTCCTCCAGTTCGTCAACGGGCTCGGGAGCGGGGCCGTCTCTCTCGGGTTCGAGTTCAACGGCATTGAGGGGGAGTACGCCCCCTCCCCTGGTGGCAACGCAACATGACCGTGCTGCTTCGATGCTGTCTCGGACGATGCTGACCCCTTGGGGGGGAATTTGAGTTTCAGATGGTGGGCCGAAGGTATCGCCTGGAGGGAGTTTAGCCCGGGCCGGCCGAGGATGGCGTTGTAGGCCGCCTTGACGTGGATGACCATGAAATCCAAGGACTCGGTCCTCTTGACAGGGGCCGATCCAGCGGTGACGTCGAGGGTAATAATTCCCTCCACTACGACCGGGACGCCCGAAAATTTGAGCAACGTGCATCCTACTGGTTTGAGTTTCCCTCTGGATAATCTGAGACTTTCGAAGGTTCTGAGGAAGAGAATATTTACCGAGTTGCCGTTGTCAACAAGGATTCGGCGAACCTCACAATTGGCCATGTGGAGGCTAACGATGAGGGCATCGCAGTGGGGTAGGTGAACTCCTTCGGGGTCCTCTCCTGAGAAGGAGACTAGCCGCGGTTGTAGCTCGGGAGAGGGGCTGTACTGAATAGCGCTCGTCTCCTGGGTGAAGGTTCTTTGGGAAGTATCGGATTCTCCCCCCACCGGCCCCCCGTGGATGTAGTGTAGGGTGAAAGGCGTATCCATGGATACCTCGGATTCGGGATCCTGACCCTGGGTGCGGTTTGGGTTAGGGTTCGGGGTTGATAATTCCCGGTTCCTATCACCTTGCCGACCCCGTGGGCCGTCATCCCTGTGGGTCTGCCTCGAATGGTTCGGGGCCGGGTTGGAAGCGGCCCTTCCCCTGCTGTGGGTAATCTTGCGGTTGAGGATTACTCCCCGGAGGTCGAGCTGGGCTGGCCGGCCGACGCTTCTTTGGGACTCCCGAGGGGGAGCCTTGTGTTTCGACGTGCGTGGCCTGGCTTTATCAGTGGGTGGGGGCGGGTCCCGTTGGTTGACGGAGGAAGCAGCCCCCTTGCCTTTGGAGGCCATGAGGGTTCGGCTGTCGAGGTCCTTTGGGGGTCTGGATCGGATCGGCTTCTGGAGCAGCTGTTCCCACAGACGGCGCCAACCTGATGCTGTTTATTTCTGGGAGACGTGTGGATGCACCAGGTGTGAGTTCGGACTCAATTTGTATTGAAGGAGAATGCCGCTCGTCTGCCGATCTTCGGTTGACCTTCTGGGACCTACGATGAGCTCGGAAAGATGTTGAAGGCTGGGCTCGGATCGGAAGGGTCGGATCCGAGGTCTTGTGTACCTGCAGACGGTCCTGAAACACCGGGGTTTATCCCGGCGGCGGACCCTCCGACGCTCTAGTCAGTCTCTGTGAGAGAGTAGCAATAACTAGGTATATTTAAGTGGCAAAAGATTCATTACCTCAAAAGGTGGGTGTGGGTCTAGTATTTATAGAGAATCCCAACCGGGTTTGGTTCCACTTGGGGGCCGGGTCTGGATCCGAAAGCCCGTGGGCCTGACGTGGCAGAAGGCCCAGGGGGTTTAGGGCGGACGTGGCAATACCAGGAGTGGTATAGGGCTGACGTGGCGAAACCCTTGGCGGTATTTGGAGCTGACGTGGCCCATCGTGGGCCTCCTGTGCTTCTGGGGGGGATCGGAGGGCCTAGGCTGCGCCAGGTCATCCTTCTGCTCCGCCAGAGAGGGGGGACGGCCTATGGGACTGTCCCGGATCGGACTCCGAGGGCTACTGAGGCTCGTCGGTACGAGGAGGCTAGTACCGTGAGGGCAAACACGAGGTTCGGCGCCGACCCTGAAGTGGTTCGGAGCCGAACCAGGTGGCTATCTTTACCTTTCTGAGTGGGAATTGTATTGGGCCCTGGTTGGGCCTCAGGCCATTTTTACCCTGTCACACTGCCCTAATCACGACGAGCTCCTCCCGCGTGAGAATGGTAGAGGCATAATCGGCCTCAGTATAATGAACAGACTCCGGCTTGACATACTCCATGCCACCCCAAGGAAGTCTCGATCAACTACGGGGTACTCTCTAATCATCTCAGACACTAAGAACATCGGGTTTCTAAGTGCACATCCTTCATATTTCTCAGGCTCAACGATCACTTCCATGATGGTGGAACGACCACCCACATCACTCCCTTTATCCCCTCTAATGAAACAGCTAGACTCAACACCGTCATGAACATCTAAACTAACCGGGGTCGATGAAACGCTGGACATAATGGACATTGATTGTGAGAAGGTTACCTAATCAAGGCAACGGGAACACCGAATCTACAGCTGCAACTAGCACCACTGTCAAACACTATACGAACCACCAGCACCGCCCGGTAAAACACTCCAAATCCTAGAGAGAGAAGCTCTCAAAATTTTCTAGAGAGAGAAAGTGAATGAAGTAAATGAGGAAGAGGAGGGAGATATACACTCATATTTATAGAACCTTCATGACCAAATCGCCATGTGGCGATATCCTAGCCACCCACAGGGTCTAATAGTCAGAGTACACTGACCCGAATCAATAAGAATAGTATCCCATTAGAGCATCCACAGTCGTGTGCTATTTATGTATAAAATGCATTTTATAGCAAATGACGAGATGCAGTCGTTTGCAATTTATGCATTTTATGCATAAATAGCTGCATTACATTGCTATATATGAGAGTGGATTTGAGAGAAATGCATAATATACAAGACGCAACTTCACTTTGCGTCGCCCTAAAAAAGAAATATTTAAAATCTCCGACACAACTTCACTTTGCGTCGCTCATCAAAATATTTAATATACCGTAATTAGAAAACAAACAAATTCCTCCCTCCCCTTGGATGCAACTTGACTTTGCGTCCAGGGGGGGGATATTTAATATTTTTTTTTAAAAAAAAATAAAAATTGATTTTAATTGTTAAAAAATTTGAAAAAAAATTCGAAAAACCGTGGGACGCAACTTCACTTTGTGTCTGTCAATTTTTTGTTTTTTTTCTTCCGACGCAACTTCACTTTCCGTCTAACATTAAAAAATTGATTAAATAATTCGTTTCTCCCTTCCGATGCAACTTCACTTTACGCCTAGTATTTTTTTTATCTTAAATTGCTATAAAATAGCATTGGACGACTACAGCAAATGGTAGAAATGCTATATGTAAATATGCATTTTGCCATTTTTTTGACAATCACGACTGTGGATGCTCTTAGAGGAACAGTTGGTCTGCAAAACGGGCGATCGTCACAATGCTCGGTCGATGAACGAACGGTTCAATGGGGATAGACAATTCAAAAAACACTTGGTGAGCACAATAGGGTAGACAATTCAACAAGCACTTGGTGGGCACAAAAATCACCAACAACAAAGGGAACCCATCACAAAGCAAGCTTCTAGTCGATCAAGTCTACTAGCTCCACCGTGGCTCCCAATCACTACCAAATGCAATCAATCTCACTCCCAATCAAGACCAAGCTCAAAATAAACCCAAAACTTCAAAGGGAGAGGTGAACAAATTCTTGTTACTTAGCTCGAATCAAGAAGATTTACCCCCTACGTCAACTTCACACAAGCTCCTTGCCAATCCAAAAGCCCAAATACAAGGAGTTGAGATAGCTCTAGTAAATTCTCCAAAAACTCCAAACAATTTGGAGTACAAATTATCATGTTCAAAAGAAGAGGAGAAACGGCTAAACATGTGTGCGGGTATTGATCCGAAGAAAACTCCAAAGAAAAAACCCTAAGTTTAAGGCTAAATGGGTATGCGGATATGGAGCCAGACCTGGATGCTCTTCAAACCCGAACTCTCACCCTCTTCTTCAAAACTCCTTCTTCAAAAACCTAAAACCTCGAAGCTCTCACACATCTTCAAAAGAAACCCAAGCACTTCACCGAACTTCGAGAGCTGCTATCACAGCCGAGCTTGCACGTCACCTCGCCGGCCTCAGAGTCCATCAGCATGGCATTGCCGAGCTCCATCGTCATTGCGTCGCTGAGCTCGCTGCTTCTCACCGAGCTCAAGCTCTTTGACGAATCCGCCGAGCTTAACCTCCGTGCTTCTCGCCGAGCTCCAAGAGCTACTCCATTTCCAAGCTATCGAGCTCTTCTTTAAGAACTCTGCCGAGCTACACTCTCACTCTGACGAGCTCAAGCTCATTGCCAACTACACCAAGTTCAAGCTCGATGCTGACCTCGCTGAGCTCCATGCCCTCATTGCCAAGATCAAGCTTGCTGTTGACCTCGCTGAGCTCCATGACCTCTTCGCCGAGCTCAACCTCGTTGTCGAGCTATTGGACCTCGTTGAGCTCCATATCCTTTTCATTGAGCTCAAGCTCGCTGCTGAGCTGCTGACCTCGCTGAGATTCATGCCCTTATCACCGAGTTCTGCCTCTTAGCCAAGCTGGAACCCCATCTTGTCAAGCTCAAGAGCGAAGGGGAGAAGATCGAGGTTAGCAAAATTGTTGGACGAGCTGGGGGGTTACTGCGTTGAATGAAGGCCTTCGGATCTCCAACAATTGAGCGTTCATTGCGATCAAAAGCTTAGATCAAGCCTCATCGCTGATCACATCATAGCGCCATCATAGCCGCTCTAATCACTCGGTGCGCGAGTCGGAGGCTGATTAGCAGTGCAGATCGCGTCAAAACGCGCACCAGGGATTGATAATTCATTTAAAAATCTCAAAAAAGTCTACAACCATTCAAACCCATCAGCGGGTGAGCTCATCATGATTAGCGAACCAGATTGCATCAAAAAACATGCCAAGGTATGATAATTCATAAAAATTCCAAAAAATTATTTAAAATTCGAAAATTAACTAAAATTGTGAAAAATAATTTAAAATTGGGTTTATTAACTATAAAATTCGAAAAAGTGATTTTAAAATTGGGGAAATTATTTTTAAAATCCAGAAAAATAAAAAAAAAGGAAAATTCTAGCACCATCCAGGAAAATATTCGCCACCTTCAGAAGCTTTCGATCAGTTTCAGGCATCTCCAAGACACCCTGAAAGTTAAGATTGTGTTCCAGAATCCAAAAATAAGGCGAACTACTCCCGAAAGCCAAGAAAATTACCTTCCGGGAGTTTGGGGCTTATGATAATGGTAAAAATCGCAGCAAATCAGTGTCGTACGATTCCAGCACAGATCACAAAGCATCTACAGGGAGATTAATCATAACGAGTATCTTTAATAGGTTCGGACCTTCTCTAGGCTCCTCTACACGATATGAACTTCTTTCATGCCTATAAAATGTGACAGATTAGGCCCACTATGAGAGACCCAACCCTCGAAGGCCATTAGTCAAATCTCTTATCCCCAAACAAGGGAGTTTATCTCTTGAGGGGGAGATATGAATAAGAGATAAGGAATTCATATTCAATCTAATTGATTCATGTCAATTTTCTGTACTGTTTCTCAGGCCCATAAATACCTCCCCCCCCCAGCAGAAGGTGGTAATAAACAGTTTCTTTCTCTTCTCTCTCTCTCTCTCTAGTTCAGACTTGAGCGTGGGAGGGTCTGTCGTCGGGGCCACCCCTGGTGTTTTAGACTTTTTGTAGGTCCATCGGTCGCGTCAACAACCGTTGGATCCAGATCATGGTGTTCAATCAATGATCTAGATTCAATCTCAGGAGCTCTAATCGTATATTACGGTAAAAATCAAAGGTCAGATTTTTAGTATTTTCCATCAAATATTAACTCACTATATGTTTGCTCCCATACCAAAATAAGCAGCAACAAAGTACAAAATTGTTTACAAAGTAAATCTATAGATGAGGGCAAGCAGGGGTGTACCTGAGTTTCAGGGGGGCTAAGCAAGTTCTCAAATGGGGCCTTTTGCAGGTTGACAATTATTTAAATACAAACGAACTTGGAGTTTTGGAAGACAAACTATTTAATGAAAACAAATTTATATATATGCTTTAAAAAAAAATTAAATTGATAACGTATGTATTTTACATGAAATGCCTCGTTGTAGAAAAAGAAAAAGAAAACTCAGGCAAACTCTAACAACAAAAATGAAACTTGTCATCTCAACTACTTTCAAAAGTCTTGCTACATTTAAATTTTTAACATCGCATGCACAATCCAAGTTCTTCAAAGCAAGCTCCTTGTTTGCATCCAAAATTGGCCTACAAAATAAAACACACAACAAACTATCACTTAAACTGACTGTTCTGACATTTTTAGAAACAAAATAATTGGTTATGCTTTGATAGTCGAGCTTTCCTATCAGATCATGTTCAATTGATAACATGGCTAATCCATTCAACCTTTCTTGTGACATGGTTGACCGAAGATAAGTTTTGATCAACTTCAACTTTGAAAAAATTCTTTCCATAGATGTAATTGTAACTGGTTTAGTTAGCAAAATTCTATAAGCTATCCACGCATTAGGAAAACCAACATTGTCATATCTTTCTTTCATAAAACTTAGCACTTCAATTGGCCTCCTTATTTCATCGGGTAAGACTTCCTTTAAAATTTTCAACTTTAAAAACAAGTATCTTTCATCAACACCTGAGACACCGCCTTGTTTCAAAAAAATTTCAAGATTCAGGCAATCATTCTTCGAACTACCATCACTTGTGCAATTTAACTTCTTCAATTCAAACAGAAATCTAAATATCTTTTCATATGTTTTAAATTGTTCAAACCTACTCCTTAGAGAAGAAAGAGCTTGATCCAAAATAAATATGAAGTAATTAACTCTAAAGGATTCTTCAGCTAATTGTATCACATCTTTACTGGGAGTTTCATTAAATTAATTTTTTCTTTTAACCAACCAACTTTCATAAAATATTGCCTCAATGTCCATTTCATTTTCAATTTCTTTAGCTTCAACCATTGCTTCATCAAAGTTAGTTTCTTTATATTTTTCAAAAAATGAGATGAGCCCTTTTAATTCTTCTATTGCGAAATCAATATTCATATCTTCACTTTGAAAATTTTTACTCACAAAGTTGATTGCAAATAATAAATTATGCCAAATAAAAATTCAAAATTCTCCACTTCAATTTTGGTTAATGATCCAGCTTCACTAATTACTTTAGGATCATCATTAGAATTGGCTACATCAATTAAAGTATCTCTTATTTGTAAAGGTTGATATCTTATAGCTTTGACACTTTCAATACGATTCTCCCAACGTGTTTGTGACAATGGTTTAAGTGTTAGGTCCTTCACATTATCTTAAAAAATTTTCCAATGTTTTTTAGAAGCCAAAAGTAAACAATATGTGTTGTATAATTTCAAAAAAAAAAAGGTAGCTTCAGCACAAGAGTTAGTCATATAACAAAGAGCAAGATTAAGACTATGACAACCGCATGGAGTGTAAAAGACTCTAGAATTAATTTCAAGTAATCTTTTGTACACCTTTATGTTTTCCTTTCATATTAGAACCATTGTCATATCCTTGTCCTCTAATATCATCAATACTAAGTTGAGACTTTAATTCACTTTCAAGCTCCTTAAAAAGTCCAAGACCAAATGTATCGTGTACTTTCAAAAAACCTAAGAAAAACTCTTCTACTTTGATTGGATTTGAAGAATCATCCACACATCTTACAACTAGTGGCATTTTCTTCTTCATGGCTGATATCCGGAGTAGAATCAAGTATAATTGAAAAATACTTTGCTTCCTTAATTTCTTCGAAATTATACTTTTAATCTAAGTCGCCAACATTTGAACCAATTCATTTTGAGTACTAGAACCAAGATAATGATAATGGATTTCACTTTTATCAATGCGTGTAAGGTTTTCTTGCATTACTAAATCAAACTCACTGATAATTTCAATAAAACTTAAGAAGTCCCCATTATTTCTATGATAATTTTTTTCAATGTATCCACGAAATCCCATATTGTTTTTAGCAAGAGTATTCACAAGGGCAATTGTCCTCACTAATGCTTGCCTCCAATGTTTCCTCTCTTTGTTAATCTCTTCTTGCACGTTGTTATCAATTGTTTGATTCTTTTTCAATATAACTTTCGATTCAACACATTTACTTAAACAAGTAAGATGATCACTACTAGTTTCATGTTCTTTAATTCTTTGTCCAAAATTTCTCCAATCAATATATCCCTCGAAAACTAAATGAGAGATGCTTGATTGATGTATAAATAATTTACAACAAAAGCAAAAAAACTTTGTCTAAGGATTTTGAATACACTAACCAAATTCTATATTGTTTCTCTCCGTTTTGTAAATGTTTAATATAGTATAAGCAAGAGAAATGTCTATTGAAATAGTTTAGAGGAAAGTTGATATCATTAACTCTATTGAACATTTTATTACTAATAAGTTTCTAAAATCTTGATTAACAATCCCCCAATTTTCTGGATCATAATTTAAAGGTTCATATTCTTTGTGTACATAGTCATTATGATCAATTTCATTTATCAATTTATTAACTTGATTTGCTTCTTCATTTACCAGTTTTTCAAGTCCATACTCATTCTTATGCTCCTCATTCACAACATGTTCAATTGATTCATTTATATGTTTCTCATCAACTAAAGCTTGATGTTCAACACTTTAACTAGCCAAATTAGTTTATTTAGTATTCTTTAAAAACTTGTCCATTGCACCCTTGAGATTGGGTCAATTATTCAATCTTTTTCTTCAAATCTTCAACAAATTTCTCCAATTTCAGTCCCAAATCAAGAATTAAATACTTCTTCTTCTCCAAATGAATTCTGAAATTATAAAATAAAAATACTAAATTAATAATTAAATAACTTAAGGCGGTAAAAATTATACTTTACTAATCACTCAGTCAATTAGACACTTACTATTTCACTATCAAAGCTTTAGGATTTGAGAACATTAAAAAAAATACTTTGCCACTTTGTCCACTAGTGACTAGTCACACACACTTCAAATACGAAAGAAGTATTTTTTGAATCTCAGTGAGTGACTGAGTCTGACACAATTCAGTGAATTTTCCACTAGCTGTACTTTTCCAGACTCAATAGAAGACTTTATGCTTTCCTTTCATCAAACCGTTCTTCATCATGTACCCACAAAAAGAACCTAAAAAAGAAGAACCCAAAGAAGAAAAAAAGAACCCGAAACTGAAAACTGAAAAAGAAGAGAGAGAACCACCGAAAAAAGGAAGAAAAAGAGACTTGGTGAGAAGACGAGCCCCAAAAAGAAGAGAAATGGAGAGCCACCCGAAAACTGAACACACCCCAAAAAAAAGGAAGAAGAAGAACCCAAAAGCTCGGGTGGAGAGAGAGGAGGAGAGAGATATCTGGCTGAGAACGCAACAGACTTGAGGCTCTGTTATGTAGCTACAAAGAAGGCAGCCAACGACCCATCAATCTCAACAATAAGGTGCATAACAAGGATGAAGCATATAAAGAGATTTTATCAACAATCACAGAACTATCGCAAACTCATATGTTTAGATTCAGTACCACTACTGATATTTACAAGTACAAAATTATGAGCCATACTACAAGCATCAAACTATATGCGACCTACAATCATCATTTCGGCTCAGTGGGCAAGGAACATTATTCCTAAGAGATACAAGGCTCATTGTGTGTTACTTGGCGGCCACCACTACTCCTTGACCATTGACGTCTTTGGAAAGAGCGCCGACCCCATGGATTAAGTCTGAGGGCCAGCATCTGATGCACGTGATTCTCTGCAGACTGAAGCCAAACTCGACAAGGCAGACACCCCACTCTGAGCACCACCAGAATGAAGAGGGGGCACCTGCGCCATCAAGATCGCTCCCTGAACGGTTGACCCAGATGGACCAGCCACTGTGCTCCTTTTCACATTAGCTGTGATGTTCTTCTTCACATGAACCGTTGCTCCCTTTTTTGCACCAGGAATGTGTGAAGTGCTAGTCGTTCGCAACCCACAAAGTCTCGCTTGGAGACGATACAACTCCAGACCTTTCTCAACAACTACTTCCCAAAGTATACAAAACTCTTTGATACTATTTTTTGTCACCTTCGGAGGCAATGACATGCTAACGAGACGATCAGCACGCAGGAAGGCTAACTCACAGACCCTCTCGATAAGCACCGACTTAAGGCGAACAGACTACAACCACTCATCTTCCGACTAAACACACAAAAGATCAACAGCTAATTTCAACAAGTCGAAGAACATAGTCACGAAAGAGACAAACAACTAGGTGCTATGGTCAAGCATCATTTCAAAGCGCATCAACACAATACAATAGGTAGTGACGAAGCTAGAAATTAGTTTTCTACTGAAAAAACACCATTTGTCCGTAATTAGGCATCACACAAAGCAACTAAAGACCAAAGCAAAAGCAACTAACATCTAAAACAAGGGCAACTAAAAATGCCTAAAAAGAAGGGGGGTGGCATAATAGGGTGAATCAAGCGTCCACCTGCTTCGGCACCACCATGGATAAGGAGTCCCCAGTTGCCTCCTTCCCCCTGTTCTTCTTCCCAGAACTACTCCCCACGCCCCCCGGAGTACCTTCCTCACCATCATCCTTCCTGCCTGTATCAAGGGGCTCCTCGGGTCGAATAGTCACATGGTAGCCCTTCCCATCGAAACCGGGAACGCGCTCTGCGCTGCGGCATAAAACTTGAGCACCACCCCCTGCAGCTTGGACTTACACTCTGTATGAACCTTGGCCATCACAGCCATCAATTCCAAAGTCACATTAGCGCGGGCCTTCTCCAACTCTAAGGCCACATCAGTGCGGGCCTTCTCCAATTCTAGTAAAAGATTAGCATTCCTCTTAGCTGACTGTTGTACAGTCTCAGCTATCTAAATAAACAGATAAACTAGACACAAATTAAAACCTGGCAAGTGTACGAATCGTTTATAGAAGCATAGTGAAAAGCAAGGGCCGATCCCACAGAGATTGTAGTATTTAACTCACTAATCAATAAAATAGAAATAAAAATTATAAGGTTTTGTTCTAAAAGTCTATTTGAAAGGAAATGAAAAGACTAAAATCTAGATCAAGTAGAATCACAAATGTCTATTAAAGTAGTTGGGCACGATCTCCACCTATAGTCACCAATGCTAAATTAACTTCTACACTACTCTGATCACTCATGTTTGTTCATTTAAGGGCATGATATCTACTTCTTAAAGTTAAGATTTCCCTAGGCCAAGAATTAGGCATGGTATCTACTCTAATTCGTTTCTTTCCTTAAGTATTTAGCATGGTATCTACTAAGTTGCACTTGAAGAAAGCATAGGAACGATGGAAATAACAAATACTCAAAGTTCTAGAAGTTGGTATCAAATCTAGATCCTTTAAGTTGATTAAACCAAGAACCTACAAGATTCCTGTGTTACAAGTTATGAGCATAGGATATGGATCATCTCTATACTCATATAACAGAGTCAATTTTATAATAAGCTAACTTGATAATATCAGGTTCTTCAGATCAGTCGACTGTTGCTAGCTCTCAGTCGACTGATTTGATGAACTTTCTAACAAATGTTGATTCATATTTTAATTTTGATCAAGACAACTAGGTTTAATCAATAAGTGATAAAAGTAGTGTATTAGAAGATTATAAACATTACATGACTATGGTTTCAATCAGCCCAACAATGAAATTAGTTGCACATACTACAACTTTTATTGATTAAATATTTAGACTTCATGACTCTACGATAAAAACAAAAACTAGAGAGAAAAAGTAACACTGATTATTATGATATTCAGCCTTGAAGTCGACTTGAACTGCTTCTCAGTCGACTGATTTTGTCCTCCGTGCACTTGATCTCCTTCCTTATTTGATGCTGATAGATCAATGCTTGCTGGTCGATGGTTGATGATAGATATGAGATATCTGGTCTATGGTTCCCCCCTTCTTCTTATAGTTTCTCTTGCCCTTATTTGCAGATCTTTAAACTCCAGATTCTTATCTCTTCATGCGTCTGATATGGATTGAGTCGATCTTCTTACTCGCCAAACCCGAGTTTTTAACTTTGATTGTTGGGAAGTTGTTATTTGCAGTCATCCTATATCTATTTCCTGGATTTTGGCAGCTCACTTTGATTTGGATTTGGATGAGGATGAATCTTCAACTGTTCTTATCTTTTAACTCCCGCTGAATGCCAGTCGATTGGTTTTGGAATCAGTCGACTGTGTCGTGAATTCTGTAGATTCATAATTAGTCAGTCAAGTCGACTGTCTTTTGGAGTGAGTCGACTGTACTGCGCAGCTTCGGAACTCAACCTCCTCTGTCTAGTCGACTAGTTTGAAGAACCAGTCGACTTGTATTCTACAGCTTCCTGTGTATCATCCTCACAGTCTGGAGTAAATCTTGAATTCTGCTTCGTTTAGTTGCTTTCAGGCTGTTTCCTATGGAAAAGAGAAAAGAAGAGTAAATTACCACATATAGCGAATTTAACTGTCTAATTGCATTCAGATTATTACTCCAAAATGTGGATATATTGGATTTATCAAATACCCCCAAACTTAGCTTTTGCTTGTCCTTAAGAAAAATAGACTACAAGCATCGCTTGAACATCTTGACCCTTCCAACATTTACCTCAGAGACCTTGCTACTGTTAGTGTCAAGGTTAGAACAAGCATTAAGATAGGTCTAAACAAGTTTTAATTTAAATGTTAATCACTTATTCACAAGAATACTCAACTTGAATATCAAATAGTAGTGTGGCCAATGTCTATGCAACATACTCATGATTAAGGTTAGCAAGCTCAACTATATTTCAACTCCAAAATCTCACCATGGTATACACTCCCAAAAAATACAGCTCTCATTAACATGGGAATTTCAAATTAGATCTCGTGACAAATTTCATTACTTGGATGAAACCATATGCTTGATCTTGCTACTACATCTTCACACCATTGATTTTGCACACTACTTGGATCAAAAGGTCTTATATAGGTTGTAATGGGGCCATGGGTGAGGGTTTAAACAATTGAAGGGAGAAGGAATACAAAATTCTAAAGGATTAGTAGAGCAACTTATTGTTCTAAGAGAATATATATATTTTTTAAATTTTTTTTTAGTGATAAAAATATGAGGCCATATAATAAAGGCCTATATTTTATTTCTACCAACACCTTTCACCCATCCACAACTCAGCAATTTACAACTTGTCATTTTTTTTTCTTATGACAAATCCTCCAACTTTACTTTATATTCCAACCCCTCACCTTGACATGCCACATCTCTTTTACAATTCTTGCTCTACTAACTCAATAGATATAGGTAAGGTACCCTACTCATCTAGGCATGGTTAAGGATGATGTGTCTTACAAAAAGAAAGCTTTTATAGGCAACTAGTGAATAATTAATGTTGGATAGGCTATTTGTCTTTGGTGATAGATTCTTAGGTGCCTTAATCATTTCCAAGTTTTCATGCAAAAATCAAAACAAGTTTCGAAAAGTAGCAAAAATAAGTTCTAGTTCATCTCAAGAATGCAGTCAACTGAGATCTTCAAGTGTATGACTCTCTCAAAAAAAAAAAAAAAGGCTCAAAATTCACAATTTGTGTATTTAAGTTTACTCACAGTCGAACTTGCTATTCTCTTTCAAAATTTGTCGTATTGACATGACCACATGAATAAAAGTTTCAAGTATAATTCATATGATAAGTTACTAACATTTCTAAAGATAAAGACCATAATTAATACTTGTTCTCCACTTTCTACCTATAGTAACTGAGCTCATGTTCTCATCATTGTTGTTAGAAGGATTTTTTTTTTTTTTTAGTTCTAAATGTGAATAACTACCCCCAAACTTAGATGGAACATTGTCCTCAATGTTTGAAACAAAAACTTTAAAATAGGCATGTGTCCCCATCTAGTTTGAAGAAAAGAAATAAAAAGAAATGAATAAAGAACCGAATAAAGAAAAATAAAGAGAAAGTGTAAGTACTCCCTTGAAAATTGGGTTGCCTCCCAATAAGCGCTGCGTTTCTTGTCTTCAGCTAGACTTGACGAGTTTATGCAATGTATTGAATGGTTTGAAGATTTATATATTCCTCTCGCGGCTCAAAACTCATATCAAATAAGGTTTTGCCCTATGCCCGTTCACCTTGAATGTTTGATTTTTCTCTTTGCTATGAACCTCCAACGCGCCATGTGGAAAGACCTTCGTAACAATGTACGGACCATACCATCTTGACATCAGCTTGCCCGGGAAGAGTCGTAATCTCGAGTCGTATATCAATACCTTCTGTCCTTCAAAAAACTCCTTCCTTGCTAGCTGTTTATCATGATATATCTTGGTCCGTTCTTTGTATAACTTTGCATTTTCATATGCGTCATGCCTCAATTCTTCAAGCTCATTCAACTGCAATCTTCTTTTGTCACCTACTTGTTTCATATCAAAATTGAACTTTTTAATAGCCTAATACGCTTTGTGCTCCAATTCTACTGGAAGATGACATGCTTTTCCAAAGACCAGACGGTATGGTGACATGCCAATGGGTGTCTTGTATGCAGTTCTATATGCCCATAATGCATCATTTAAGCGCAGCGACCAATCCCTTCTACTTGTATTTACTGTCTTTTTCAGAATGCTCTTGATCTCTCTGTTGCTAATCTCTACTTGCCCACTGGTTTGAGGATGGTATGGAGTACCCACTCTATGTGTAATCCCATATTTCTTCATCAAAGAAGCAAATGGAAAATTATTGAAGTGGCTACCTCCATCACTAATTATCGCTCTTGGTGTACCGAACCTGGTGAAGATGTTATCCTGTAAAAACTTAACAACAACTTTGTGATCATTAGTTTTTGAGGGGACAGCCTCGACCCATTTAGACACATAATCCACACCCATAAGAATATATAAATAACCAAGTGAGTTAGGAAAAGGACCCATGAGGTCGATTCCCCATACATCAAAAAGCTCGATTACTTGAATGTTTTTCAATGGCATTTGGTTTCTGGAAGAGATGTTGCCTGTCCTCTGGCATCTATCACAAGTCCTGCAAAAGGAAAAAGCATCCTTGAATATATTAGGCCAATAAAAACCAGATTGTAATACCTTAAGTGCTGTTCTTTTTGCCCCAAAGTGTCCTCCACATGCATATTGGTGGCAATGTTGTAGAATACTCATTTGCTCTTCTTCTGCCACACATCTTCTTATAATTTGATCAGGGCAGAATTTGAACAAGTAAGGATCATCCCAATAATAGTGCTTGCACGTGGCCACCAACCTCTTTCTTTCTTGACTTGTCATACCTGGAGGAAAAACATGAGCAGTGAGATAATTGACAATGTCTGCAAACCATGGAAGTTGTATATTTATTTCAAATAAGTGTTCATCTGGGAAGTTCTCATTCAGTGGGGGCACAATTCTCTCTTCATCATGCAGTAACCTAGACAAGTGATCGGCAACAACATTGTCACTTCCCTACTCGTCTCTAATTTCAAGATCGAATTCTTGAAGCAACAGCACCCATCTGATCAACCTAGGCTTAGCATCCTTTTTTGCAAACAAATATTTCAAAGCAGCATGGTCAGTGAAAACAATGACTTTAGATCCAATCAAATATAATATAAACTTCTCTACAGCAAAAATGACAGCTAACATTTCTTTTTCAGTAGTGGAATAATTAAGCTGTGCATCATTTAAAGTTCGAGAAGCATAGTAAATAGCATGGGGTACCTTATTTATTCTCTGACCTAATACCGCTCCCAAAGCATAATCACTTGCATCACACATAAGCTCGAAAGGATGGTTCCAATCTGGTGCCAAGATGATGAGTGCAGAAATGAGAAGATTTTTCAATGTAATGAAAGCATTTGTGCACTCTTCTGTCCATGCAAACTCAACATCTTTAGCTAACAATCCACAAAGGGGTCTGGAGATTTTGGAAAAGTCTTTTATAAATCTTCTATAGAACCCTGCATGTCCAAGAAAACTCCTTACACCCTTGACTGTAGTAGGAGGGGGTAGCTTTGATATGATGTCAAATTTTGCCTTATCCACCTCGATGCCTTTTTTGGACACCACATGCCCTAAGACAATACCTTGTTGTACCATAAAATGGCACTTTTTCCAATTCAGCACTAAACTGCATTCTTCACATCTTTTAAGCACGAGCTGCAAATCGTTAAGGCATTCATCAAAACAAGATCCAAAAACACTGAAATCATCCATAAATACCTCGATGAACCTTTCCACCATGTATAAAAATATACTCATCATGCATCTCTGAAATGTAGCTGGTGCGTTGCACAATCCAAAAGGCATCCTCCTGTATGCAAAAGTTCCAAAAGGGCATGTAAAAGTGATTTTTTCTTGATCTTCTGGAGCAATAGCAATTTGATTATAGCCACTATAACCATCTAAAAAACAATAATGACTATATCCTGCTAATCTTTCTAACATTTGATCAATAAAAGGAAGAGGGAAGTGATCTTTCCTGGTTTCGTTATTCAGCTTCCTGTAGTCAATGCATACCCTCCATCCTGTGGTCATCCTTGTAAGGATAAGCTCATTCTCCTTATTCTTTACCACTGTGACTCCACTTTTCTTAGGCACTACATGTATAGGACTCACTCATTTGCTATCTGAGATAGGATAGATGATACCAACATCTAGTAGCTTAAGGACCTCTGTTCTTACCACTTCCTTCATGTGTGGATTAAGCCTTCGTTGTGCTTCCTTGCTAGGTTTTGCATTGTCTTTAAGAAGTATTTTATGCATGCACTTGGATGGACTTGTTCCCTTGATATCTGCAATGGTCCATCCTAATGCACTCTTGTGTTCTCGCAATACTCTCAGCAGCTTCTCTTCTTCCTGCGCACTCAAGTTTGCAGCGACTATCATAGGTAACGTCTGGTTTTCACTCAAATATGCATACTTCAAGTGTTCAGGTAGCGGCTTTAGCTCCACATCTGGTGTCCTGGTAACAGAAGAAACAAAAGTGTTATTAGACATAAGATTCTCAAATGCAGGTGCATATTTACCTGAATATGATTTTGGAGTCTCAAGGTAGTGTACTGTCTCTGCAATCCTCCAATCATCATATTCCTGTTCAACAAGAGATAGTGTTAGAGACTGTGTAATTGTGGCTTGTAGTGGATTGATGCTATGTACCTGAAATGTTTGGTCGAAAATCTCCTGAACCACATCAATATTATAACATTCATGATCATCATGTGGTAATTTTAGTGCATCAAACATTTTAAACTCAACATTTTCTCCATTTATTTTCATACTTATAGTACCCTTTTTAACACAAATTTTTATATCAGCTGTACTCATAAAAGGTCTACCTAAGATGATCGGTAACAAAGATGGCATTGAAGAGTCTTCCATATCCAAAACAACAAAATCTGCAGGCAAAATAAAATCGTTTACCTGAACTAAAACATCTTCCAAACTACCTCTAGGTCTCCTGATGCTGCGATCAGCCAACTGCAAGGTGATGGATGTTGGTTTGAGTTTCCCCAATCCTAGCTTTTCGTAAACAGAGTATGGAAGAAGATTGATGCTTGCCCCCAAATCTAACAGTGCCTTTTCAAAAAAATGCTCACCAACCCTGCAAGGAATGGTAAAACTACCTGGATCTTTCAACTTAGGAGGTAATTTCCTCAACAACACGGCACTCACTTCCTCTGTCAGAGCCACATCCTCCCTAACCAGAAACGTTCTCTTGTGAGTACAACATTCTTTCAAAAATTTGGCATAAGAAGGAATTTGTTTAATAGCATCAAGTAGGGGAATATTGATTTCTACCTTCCTGAGAGTTTCAAAGATATCAAGTAAATGTTGTTCTTTCTTTTGCTTGACTAACCTTTGAGGGAATGGTGGCAATATTGCCCCTTCTTTGTCACTTACCTTGTTGGAACCCAAAGATTTTGATGGTTGTGTGTCCCTGATATTGTCTGATTCATCTACGTGTGTTCCAACCTTGCTGTCAATTACCTTACCACTTCTTAGTGTTATCACCGATTTGAGCTGTTCTTGTCCTCTAGGGTTTGGTATAGTTTGTGATGGGAGTTCTCCTGCCTTTCTTTCACTTAACTCCTTAGCAATTTGACCAATTTGTGTCTCCAATTTTTGAATGGCCTGCCCCTGTTGGTTGCTTGTTTGATGTTGCTATTGGAGCAATTGAAGAACGGTGGATTCGAAATCCAACTTCTTCTGTTCTTGCACTGGCCGGTCAAACTCATTCCCCATCTGGAAGTTCCGTGCATGCCCTTGTGCAATTTGAGTGCTTTGATTGTTTTGATTATTGTTCCATGAGAAATTCGGATAGTTTCTCCACCCTAGGTTGTATGTGTTCGAGAAGGGGTTGTTCTTTGGTGGAAATGCTCCCTGTCCGACGTAGTTTGCGTGCTCCTGATCTGTGAAAGAAGACATTGGACATGTATCAGTTGTATGATCAGAATGAGAACAAATTACACAAATTTCTTTTGTTTGGGTTTTTACGCCACCCAACGTCGAAAATGCATTAACAAGCATATCAATTTTTTTGTTCATGTTTAATTATTACTAGAAATTTCGTAAACTCCCTGTTTTTTCGAAAGGCCCCTTCCCCTTGTTGAGAATTGTTGTGAGTTTTCGCTGAGTTCTTCGAATAGCTCGATGGCCTCCTTACCACTCTTCCTCATCAAGATTCCGTTGCAAGTTGAATCCACAATTGCTTTGTTAGTGTCATTTAAACCTTCATAAAATGCTTGTACCTGATCATCCTTAGGCATGTTATGTGTAGGACACTTGAGAAGCTTGTTCTTAAAGTCCTTCCATGCCTCGAAGAATAAATCGCCATCTTTTTGTTGGAAGAGTTGAATTTCCCTTTTTAGTTGTTTGGTTTTCTGAGCTAGAAAGAATTCCTTCAAGAACTTTGTGGCCAATTGCTCCCATGACTGAATTGATCCTGGTTCCAAAGAATTATACCACAATTTAGCATTAAGTTTTAGTGCAAATGGAAACAAAATTAACCTGATTTGTTCGGGGGTAAGTCCTTGGACGCTTTGTGTTCTGCAAAGATCAAAGAAATCTTGCAAATGGAGGTGAGGATCCTCGTCTAGTCTACCACTGAAGTGGGGAACCATGCTGAGTAATTGAGGTGATAGGTGCATGTTCCCCGTGACATTAGGTTGATAAGCTATGCAAGAGGGTTGCTCAATATTCTTCGAAGTGAATTTGTCCTGCATTGGTACTCGATTTGGTACTTCCTCGCCCATTGTTGCTTTTGGAACGGTTCGCTGTACAGTCGACCTGCACCTAACAACAGTCGACTGATTCCCTAAAGACAGTCGACTTAGTCTGTGCAGAGTGCGTTCTGTTTCTTGGCAATAGGTAGTAGCTGGGGATGAAGTGATCGTCTCCCGTGCATACACCAAAGTCTTGTAACCTAAAAGAAAATATTTACAATTAATAGTAAAAAGATAAAAGAAAGAGACTTTTATTGATTTGCACGTTAAAATACTAAACAATTCCCAGACAACGGCGCCAAAAACTTGTTGTACAGTCTCAGCTATCTAAATAAACAGATAAACTAGACACAAATTAAAACATCGCAAGTATACGAATCATTTATAGAAGCGTAGTGAAAAGCAAGGGTCGATCCCACAGAGATTGTAGTATTTAACTCACTAGTCAAAAAAATAGAAATAAAAATCATAAGGTTTTGTTCTAAAAGTCTATTTGAAAGGAAATGAAAAGACTAAAATCTAGATCAAGTAGAATCACAAATGTCTATTAAAGTAGTTGGGCACGATCTCCACCTATAGTCACCAATGCTAAATTAACTTCTACACTACTCTGATCACTCATGTTTGTTCATTTAAGGGCATGGTATCTACTTCTTAAAGTTAAGATTTCCCTAGACCAAGAATTAGGCATGGTATCTACTCTAATTCGTTTCTTTCCTTAAGTATTTAGCATGGTATCTACTAAGTTGCACTTGAAGAAAGCATAGGAACGATGGAAATAACAAACACTCAAAGTTCTAGAAGTTGGTATCAAATCTAGATCCTTCAAGTTGATTATACCAAGAACCTAAAAGATTCCTGTGTTACAAGTTATGAGCATAGGATATGGATCATCTCTATACTCATATAACAGAGTCAATTTTATAATAAGCTAACTTGATAATATCAGGATCTTCAGATCAGTCGACTGTTGCTAGCTCTCAGTCGACTGATTTGATGAACTTTCTAACAAATGTTGATTCATATTATAATTTTGATCAAGACAACCAGGTTTAATCAATAAGTGATAAAAGTAGTGTATTAGAAGATTATAAACATTACATGACTACGGTTTCAGTCAGCCCAACAATGAAATTAGTTGCACATACTACAACTTTTATTGATTAAATATTTAGACTTCATGACTACGATAAAAACAAAAACTAGAGAGAAAAAGTAACACTGATTATTATGATATTCAGCCTTGAAGTCGACTTGAACTGCTTCTCAGTCGACTGATTTTGTCCTCCAGTGCACTTGATCTCCATCCTTATTTGATGCTGATAGATCAATGCTTGTTGGTCGATGGTTGATGATAGATATGAGATATCTGGTGTATGGTTCCCCCCTTCTTCTTATAGTTTCTCTTGCCCTTATCTGCAGATCTTTGAACTCCAGATTCTTATCTCTTCACGCGTCTGATATGGATTGAGTCGATCTTCTTACTTGTCAAACCCGGGTTTTTAACTTTGATTGTTGGGAAGTTGTTATTTGCAGTCATCCCATATCTGTTTCCTAGATTTTGGCAGCTCACTTTGATTTGGATTTGGATGAGGATGAATCTTCAACTGTTCTGATCTTTTAACTCCCGCTGAATGCCAGTCGACTAGTTTTGGAATCAGTCGACTGTGTCGTGAATTCTGTAGATTCATAATTAGTCAGTCAAGTCGACTGTCTTTTGGAGTGAGTCGACTGTACTGCGCAGCTTCGGAACTCAACCTCCTCTGTCCAGTCAACTAGTTTGAAGAACTAGTCGACTTGTATTCTGCAGCTTCCTGTGTATCATCCTCACAGTCTGGAGTAAATCTTGAATTCTGCTTCGTTTAGTTGCTTTCAGGCTGTTTCCTATGGAAAAGAGAAAAGAAGAGTAAATTACCACATATAGAGAATTTAACTGTCTAATTACATTCAGATTATTACTCCAAAATGTGGATATATTGGATTTATCACTGACGCCTTCTCTTTCTCCTTCAACGCCTCTAGCTCGAGGCGCATCTCCTCCTTACCTGTCTCCAACGCCTCCAACTCAAGGTGCGCCTCCAACTCCTTCTTCAGCTTCTCCAACTCTGCCTTTAGCTCTTTGATGACTTCTTCTTATCCTTCTCGGTGCAAGAGATCTGGTGCCCTCAAATTCTTCTCCTCAACCGCTTAGAAGTCGACCAAATGCTCAAAATGACACATCGCCTGAGATTTGTAGAAAACAATTAAAACATTATGTGGCAAAGGAGAAAAACACAAGCTAAGAAACAAAGAGAACTAGGTCATTGTAGCGCCCCGGATCCCCGTTACCGGACATCCATGACACCTTCCAGAATCTTTACCCTCAAATGCATCTCAACACAGTAATAACATGGAAATTTAAAAACTTTTTATTTGCCAAATAAGTTATTACATCATTGATTACAACCGA
This sequence comes from Hemerocallis citrina, assembly GCA_017893485.1. Lineage (NCBI taxonomy): Eukaryota > Viridiplantae > Streptophyta > Magnoliopsida > Asparagales > Asphodelaceae > Hemerocallis > Hemerocallis citrina. The sequence goes on from CM030362.1 coordinate 132,766,174, forward strand.
TAACTTGTTCTTGGACAAGGAGTACAAATTACATCAATTCATTACAACTGATTACAAGTATTTACAGACTCCTCTTGTAAAGCTATCAGCTGCCTCCTGGATTGGTAATCGACCGATTACTTGCGGCACTTCGCTGAGCGGCCCATCGGCTCCCCCCGGACTTGCTCCTCAGCTTCAGGCTTCTGCTGCGCGACTCTGATATCTCTGCACCTGTTCGGAAGGTATAACCGATACCTAAAAGGTGGGAAACGTCAGTACTTCGACTGACGCAAAGCTGGTGATAACAGCGATCCTCTAAAATTCAATCACAACCAATAATTTATGCAAAAAGGAAAAGTGTTGTGCCAAAACAATGGTTTAGTGGATTCGGGTTCTAGTGCAGTGTTATGACATGACCCTATGACTAGATGCAGCAAACTCACATGCCTAACTTCTAATGCAAGCAAGACTTTGGAGCACGAATGCATCCCATACTACATACGCCCCCAAATCTAGCTGTCTTTCTCCACAAGTTAGGGATTCGAACCCTCGCCATGCACCCTACTCTTGTACACACTCCAGTTCCCAATAGACCGTCCGTCGCCCAAGGAGATTGCAGCGGTCGGTCTAATTCCGCCCTGCAGTGCCCAAGTGGTCACCGCCAGTTGGTACCCGCGTACGGACCTCCTTAGAAACTGTGTTGAACCTGGTCCTTACGACCCTTGGTTCCACATGTCCACCCATGGACTGACGCATGCGCGTTCACCCCTCATCGGGTAATGAACTGATATATACCAAAGAAAACACAAAACACAAAACCCACGCTTTAGGGACGTGAGCACCACGGGAGGTCAAATCCTCCGGGCCTCCCGCACCTTACTTCGGCAGAACTTTGGGAATCAACAGATCGAGATACGAGCCGGGGACTCAATTCATGAGCGGCCGAGAACGTATCCCTACGACTGGAAGATACAATACCGACTATGGTTTACTAGGACTAATGCAATTTCCAACCCCTTAATAACCCATTCTAACCCCTACCTTACTCTAATTATTCGGGTAAGAATTAATTGCTTCCACACTTGCCTATCAACCTCTGGCCCCTGGCGATACCGATCCGGTTCGCCACTTCCCCTGCTTGGACTCGTCCAGCATAATGGCCTACGCCTGCTGCTACTCCGGCAGTAAATATATAATTGCTCCATGAGCTCCACTCACTGGCATGCTCGGACGTCCTACGCTCGGCAGAAGTCTAATAATATAGGCTTGATAGGTGCAGGGTATCCTTTATCCTAGTGACTAACTCGAGTCACACATCCCACTCGGGGAATCAACAACCTCAATAACAAAGATCAACCACTCCTAGACATGAGTCATCGACTCAAATAACACACAAGGGAAAAATGCTTTCCAAACCCTTGGTCCAAACCCAGACTAAGCGACCTACGGGTTTCTGCCCGATTCTCAAAATGGTCATCCCTCTATCGATAAAACTCCGATTGGAGTGTATGGCCCCAACCTGGAAAGGTACGATCCTAGGCTACAACTTGCTAGTTGATCACGAGCTTAAATTCAACCATCTAAGTCCTCGAAATAGCTTTTCAAGCTCCAACCTGCGTGCTTCCTGCGCACGGGCTGCACCTCACCATTAACACAAAATCCGACTCGTTCATCAGAACGACACAAACTCAAATTCGGTAGAAGGGTATGGGTGTCCTCAACAACTCTCTAGTTGGTCATGAGTCCAAATTATACCATTAAGTCACCCTAACACACTCATCTATCATCGATAAACCAATTCACACAATTGGTCTCTCCAATTCAGAGCATTCAGCTCTACTCTAGTCCTCTGTCTAGTCTTACAAAAATCATAATAATTCAACAGTTCACTGGAATTGCCTCAGATTAGTTTTGTTGGAAAGGTCTAGGTGTCCCCTACAACTCTCTACTGGGTCATGATCCTAAAAATATGCCTCTAACAGGTCTCAATTTCCCAATATTTACAGAGTGTCAAAACTGGCTGAAAACAGCATAGTGCTCAATCACAAAATCACAGTAAATTGCACACTTGTACAATTGACACAAAATATATGAGGGTGAAACTAGACATCATACCCAACATTATGCAAAAGACCTCATGTCAAAATTCTAATTATTCAATGAGTAATAGCTACTGCAAGTTAGCTCAGAAACCATCCAGTTTTCTAATTCAACATCAGATACTGATTAGAGATAGATTTTTCTCATGCCTCTAAAATTAACCAAATAATTCACTGATTTTTGTAGATAATCAAAATGCATTCAGGAATATTGAGTAAACATTTCAGATCGAAATCATGCTTCAATAAATCACAAAAATTTCTACAATATCAACCATTCTGTTTTTCCTTTCCTGAGTCTGCCTTACGACACATATCCATCTCACAATTTTATTAGCATATCAAATGATTATAGAAAAATCTGAAATAAATCATGGATCATCCTAACACATAAATAAAAAAACACTTTTAATATTTTGGTCTAATTCAACATATTGTGCTCTCGAAAAAATCCACAAAATGGTACTCCAAACCAGATTTTCCTAGTTCCAATCTGACTTCTACTTCTAACCTTTAGAAAAGCAATCCTATGCATTCTAGCACACATGCATGCAACCAAATTTAATTAAAAGACAAGAATTTCAAGTTTAGAGAAACTTCCCACCTTAGGTTGTAGTAGTAGAAGGGATCTCTTATAGCTCCTTCTCTTGGAAATCTCCTTCTCCTTCCCTTCCTTCTTCTTTCTCTCCTTCTCTTGGGGTGTTCTCTTCTGAAAATTCCAGAGCAGATGGGAGAAATGAAGTGGAAAATGAGGGGTGATGGAGGTGGAGGCCGATTAGACAAAAGGGGGGGGAGGGGGGGGGGGGGTAGGTTAGACTATAGGTGGTTTTGTAGGCCCAAAACCATGGCTTAGCCCATTGGTTTTGTGTTAGGTGTGTTGGCTGCCCAGCATAACTCTTAACGAGCTACAACGAGTGTGAGACGCGTGTTTTAACGAGCGCACGCAACCTATATTCACTTTAGTACTATACCGTGTTATATTTGCATGTGCGTCGTGCCGAAAACTAGCAGTTATACTAGTATCGGTCCGTCTCGTTCTCGTGCATCTTTGGAATGCAGCTCTCCCAAAAACCATCCCGTAGTCCTAACCATCCACCACGATGGCAAAATCGACCCATAATAATACAATCAATTGCACGCATACTAACAATATACATACACATATGCATATCTTCAGGTACCGTACAAAACGGGGTGTTACAGTCATACCATCATGTGTGCCCTCACAATCTCCAGGGCCGAGCTCTCAGGGGGCTCCATCCTCAGCCTCTCTCGGTCAAAAAGAGTGGAGATGTGGCAGCTAGCATCCAGGAAAGTGGCAGAGTTCCCCAAGAAGCTCTCCTGGGGGTTCACGTTCCATTCAGGGGGTATAGACCATCTCCCTCCCGTTAATGAGAACCGCAGCTGCCTCAGCAATCAGTGGAGCTGGCATGGTACTTGCCATGATCGCTACTAAGAAGGAACCCACAACAGTAGTGGGCAGCACCTCGGAAGATGGCTCAATCGGTACAACAAGGGTCGGGGGGCAACGGGTCCTGGGAAGGAGGAGGACGGATCATCGACCTTTTCTGCTTCTTCGGCTCGTCAACCATCTTATTGCGAAGCAAATCTAAGTCTGCCAATATGTTCTCGTAATCCATGCCTGTTTTTCCTGCAAAGTGAAATATGAAGAAGTTAAAACTTGTGAAGAAAAATCAAAGCAGCGTGGAAATAACGAAGACACAAATAAAATAACAAATGCAAGCAAGCAAAAAAGGTAAATCGTACTAGAAACAACTGGGTTAAGACCACCTTCGAAGAGTACTTTGTCGGTGATATTTTGCCATGCGAACACCTTCAATGCGAGAAGAACATCATTGACACCCTTCTCCGCAGATGTCACCACCGGCTCCACCCTCACTGCCGACGGAACTGCTCTCCTCCATGTCGTGGGAATTCCCCACAGCTCTGCGCTTCTCACAACAAGAAAATTTTCCTTCCAACATCTAAGTGAGGTACGAACATCGATCACCCCCCAATTTTTCCGAGGGTTAAGATACAAATGTTCCTCCTCTTTGCCCTGCTGAACAATCCTAAAGTGCCGCCTGAACACGTTGAGACTTGGCCCAACCCCGAACTTACGACATTGCAAGGCAAAACCAACAACATTCCTCCATGCATTTGGCATTAGCTGCATCGGACAAAGCCTATACTAGTTAAGCACCTCATTGACAAAAGGTTCGAGGGACAAACGAAGCCCACGAGAAAAGGCTTCGCAAGAAAAGAAACAATAGTCCTCTGACAAGGTGTAGCAGGCCCTAACTCCAGGGCCCAATAAAAGTAATCCATACTCAGGGGAATCCCGAAGCCTGCCCTTATCACGAAGAGCTCCTCCCGCATGAGAATGGTAGAGGCATAATCAGCCTCAGCAGAATGAACAGACTCCGGCTTGACATACTCATGCCACCCCCAAGGAAGTCTCGATCAACTATGGGGTACTCTCTAATCAGCTCAGACACTAAGAACATCGTGTTCCTAAGGGCACATCCTCATATTTCTTAGGCTCAACGATCATTTCCACGATGGTGGAACTACCGCCCACATCACTCCCTTTCTCTCCTTTAATGAAACAGCTAGACTCAACACCGTCATGAACATCTAAACTAACCGGGGCCGATGAAACACTAGACATAATGAACAGTGATTGTGAGAAGGTTACTTAGTCAAGGCAATGGGAACACCGAATCTACAGCTGCAACTAGCACCACCGTCAAACACCAGACGAACCACCAGCATCGACCGGTAAAACACTCCAACTCCTAGAGAGAGAAGCTCTCAAAATTTTCTAGAGAGAGAAAGTGAATGAAGTAAATAAGGAAGAAGGGGGAGAAATAGACTCATATTTATAGAACCTTCACGACCAAATCGCCATGTGGCGATATCGTAGCCATCCACAGTGTCTAACAGTCAGATTATGCTGCACCCGAATCAATGAGAAAGTATCCCATTAGAGGAACAGTTGATCGGCAAAATGGGCGATCGTCACAATGCTCGGTCGATGAACGAACGGTTCAATGGGATAGACAATTCAACAAACACTTGGTGAGCACAATAGGGTAGACAATTCAACAAGCACTTGGTGGGCACAAAAATCACCAACAACAAAGGGAACCCATCACCAAGCAAGCTTCTAGTTGATCAAGTCTACTAGCTCCACCATGGCTCCCAATCACTACCAATTGCAATCAATCTCACTCCTAATCAAGACCAAGCTCAAAATAAACCCAAAGCTTCAAAGGGAGAGGTGAACCAATTCTTGTTACTTAGCTCGAATCAAGAAGATTTACCCCCTACTTTAACTACTCACAAGCTCCTTTCCAATCCAAAAACCCAAATAGAAGGTGTTGAGATAGCTCCAGTAAATTCTCCAAAAATTGCAAACAATTTGGAGTACAAATTATCATGTTCAAAAGAAGCGGAGAAATGGCTAAACAGGTATGCGGGTATTGATCCGAAGAAAAATCCAAAGAAAAAACCTTAAGTTTAAGGCTAAACGGGTATGCGGGTATGGAGCCAGACCCGGATCCTCTTCAAACCCGAATTCTCACCCTCTTCTTCAAAACTCCTCCTTCTTCAAAAACCCAAAACCTCGAAGCTCTCACTCATCTTCAAAAGAAACCCAAGGACCTCACCGACCTTCGAGAGCTGCTATCACAGCCAAGCTCGCATGTCACCTCGTTGGCCTCAAAGTCCATTATCATGGTGTTGTCGAGCTCCATCATCATTGTGTCGCTGAGCTCGCTACTTCTCGTCGAGCTTAAGCTCATTGAAGACTTCGCCGAGCTCAACCTCGCTGCTTCTCACCGACCTCCAAGAGCTGCTCCATCTCCAAGCCGCCGAGCTCCTCTTTAAAAACTCTACCGAGCTACACTCTCACTCTACCGAGCTCAAGCTAATTGCTGAATACGCCGAGTTCAAGCTCGATGCTGACCTCGCTGAGCTCCATGCCCTCATCACCGAGGTCAAGCTCGTTACTGACCTCGCTGAGTTCCATGACCTCTTCGCCGAGTTCAACCTCGTTGTCGAGTTATTGGACCTCACTGAGCTCCATATCCTCTTCATTGAGCTCAAGCTCGCTGCTAAGCTACTGAGCTGCTAACCTCGCTGAGCTTCATGCCCTTGTTGCCGAGCTCTGCCTCTTATCCAAGCTGGAACCCCATCTTGCCGAGCTCAAGAGCGAAGTGGAGAAGATTGAGGTCAGCAAAATTGTTGGACGAGTTGGGGGGTTGCTGCATTGAATGAAGGCCTTCGGATCTCCAACAATCGAGCGTTCATTGCGATCAAAAGCTCAGATCAAGCCACATCGCTGATCACATCATAGCGCCATCATATCCGCTCTAATCACTCGGCGCGCGAGTCGGAGGCTGATCAGCGGTGCAGATCGCATCAAAACGCGCACCAGGGATTGGTCATTCATTTAAAAATCCCAAAAAAGTTTACAACCATTCAAACCCATCAGTGGGCGAGCTCATCACGATTAGCGAACCAGATCGCATCAAGAAACATACCAAGGTTTGATAATTCATAAAAATTACAAAAAATTATCTAAAATTCAAAAATTAATTAAAATTGTGAAAAATAATTTAAAATTGGGTTAATTAACTATAAAATTCGAAAAGGTGATTTTAAAATTGAGGAAATTATTTTTAAAATCTAGAAAAATCCATAAAACATGGAAAATTCCAGCACCATCCAGGAAAATATTCGCCACCTTCAGAAGCTTTCGATCAGTTCTAGGAATCTCCAAGACACCCTGAAAGTTAAGGTTGTGTTCCAGAATCCAAAAATAAGGCGAACTACTCCCGAAAGCCAAGAAAATTGCCTTCCGAGAGTTTGGGGCTTATGATAATGGAAATTCACAGCAAATTAGTGTCGTACGATTCCAGTACAGATCACAAAGCATCTACAGGCAGATTAATTATAACGGGTATCTTTAACAGGTCCGGACACTCTACAAGACATGAGCCTCTTTCAAGCCTATAAAAAGTGACAGATTTGGCCCACTAAGAGAGACACAGCCCTCAAAGGCCGTTAGTCAAATCTCTTATTCCCAAACAAGAGAGCTTATCTCTTTAGGGGGAGATTTGAATAAGAGATAAGAATTCATAGTCGATCTAATTGATTCATATCAATTTCCTATACTATTTCTCAGGTCTATAAATACCCCCCCCCCCCTCCCCCCCTCTCCTCATCAGATGGTAATCAACAGTTACTCTTTCAAACTCTCTCTCTCTTTGGTTATGACTAGGGCGTGGGAGGGTCTGTTGCCGGGGCCACCCCCGGTGTTTTAGACTTTTTGCAGGTCCATCGGTCGCGTCAGCAACCGTCAGATCCAGATTATGGTGTTCAATCAATGATCCAGATTCAATCTCAGGAGCTCTAATCACATTTTACGGTAAAGAACAAAGGTCGAATTTTTAGTAGTTTCCATCAAATATTAACTCACTATATGTTCGCTCCCTAAACCAAAATAAGCAGCAACAAAGTACAAAATTACTTACAAAGTAAATCTATAGATGAGGGCATGCAGGGGCGTACCTGAGTTTCAGGGAGGGCTTAACAGAGGTTCTCAAATGGGGCCTTTTGCAAGTTGACAAAATAAGAATGACAATTATTTAAATGCAAACAAATTTGGAGTTTTGGAAGAAAAAACTACTTAAATGAAAACAAATATATATATGTGCTTTCAAAAAAATTTAAATTGATAACGTATGTATTTTACATGAAATGCCTCGTTGCAGAAAAAGAAAAAAAAACTCAAGCAAACTCTAACAACAAAAACGAAACATATCATCTCAACTATTTTTAAAAGTCTTGCTACATTTAAATTTTTAACATCACATGCACAATCCATGTTCTCCAAAGCAAGCTCCTTGTTTGCATCCAAAATTGGCCTACAAAATAAAACACACCAACAAACCATCACTTAAACTGACTGTTCTCACATTTTTAGAAGCAAAATAATTGGTTATGCTTTGATAGTCAAGCTTTCCTATCAGATCATGTTCAATTGATAACATGGCTAATCCATTCAACCTTTCTTGTGACATGGTTGACCGAAGATAAGTTTTGATCAACTTCAACTTTGAAAAACTTCTTTCCATAGATGTAACTGTAACTGGTTTAGTTAGCAAAATTCTGTAAGCTATCCACGCATTAGGAAAACCAACATTGTCACTTCTTTCTTTCATAAAACTTAGCACTTCAATTGTCCTCCTTATTTCATCTTGCAAGACTTCCTTTAAAATTTTCAACTCTAAAAACAAGTATCTTTCATCAACATCTGAGACACAGCCTTGTTTCAAAAAAATTTCAAGATTCAGGCAATCATTCTTCGAACTACCATCACTTGCGCAATTTAACTTCTTCAAATCAAACAGAAATCTAACTATCTTTTCATATGTTTTAAATTGTTCAAACTTACTCCTTAGAGAAGAAAGAGCTTGATCCAAAATAAATATTAAGTACTTAACTCTAAAGGATTCTTCAGCTGATTGTATCACATCTTCACTAGGAGTTTCATCAAATTAATTTTATCTTTTAACTAACCAACTTTCATAAAATATTGCCTCATTGTCCATTTCATTTTCTATTTCTTTAGCTTTAACCATTGCTTCATCAAAGTTAGTTTCTTTATATTTTTCAAAAAATGAGTTGAGCCCTTTTAATTCTTCAATTGAGAAATCAATATTTATATCTTCACTTTGAAAATTTTTGCTCACAGAGTTGATTGCAAATAATAAATTATGCCAAAATAATCATGCCAAATAAAAATTCAAAATTCTCCACTTCAATTTTTGCTAATGATGCAGCTTCACTAATTACTTTAGGATCATCATTAGAATTGGCTACATCAATTAAAGCATCTCTTATTTGTATAGGTTGATATCTTATAGCTTTGACACTTTCAATACGATTCTCCCAACGTGTTTGTGACAATGGTTTAAGTGTTAGGTCTTTCACATTATCTTAAAAAAATTTCCAACATTTTTTAGAAGCCAAAAGTAAACAAAATGTGTTGTATAATTTCAAAAAAAAAAGGTAGCTTCAGCACAAGAGTTAGTCATATAACAAAGAGCAAGATTAAGACTATGACAACCGCATGGAGTGTAAAAGACTCTAGAATTAATTTCAAGTAATCTTTTGTACACCTTTATGTTTTTCCTTTCATATTAGAACCATTGTCATATCCTTGTCCTCTAATATCATCAATACTAAGTTGAGACTCTAATTCACTTTCAAGCTCCTTAAAAAGTCCAAGACCCGATGTATCGTGTACTTTCAAAAACCGTATGAAAAACTCTTCTACTTTGATTGGATTTGTAGAATCGTCCACACATCTTACAACTAGTGGCAATTTTTTCTTCATGACTTATATCTGGAGTAGAATCAAGTATAATTGAAAAATACTTTGCTTCCTTAATTTCTTTGATATTATACTTTTAATCTCATTCGCCAACATTTGAATCAATTCATTTTGAGTACTAGGACCATGATAATGATAATGGATTTCACTTTTATCAATGCGTCTAAGGTGTTCTTGCATTACTAGATCAAATTCACTGATTATTTCAATAAAACTTAAGAAGTCCCCATTATTTCTATGATAATTTTTTTCAATGTATCCACGAAATCCCATATTGTTTTTAGTAAGAGTATTCACAAGGGCAATTATCCTCACTAATACTTGCCTCCAATGTTTCCTCTCTTTGTTACTATCTTCTTGCACGCTTTTATTAATTGTTTGATTCTTTTTCAATCTAACTTTCAATTCAACACGTTTACTTAAACAAGTAAGATGATCACTACTAGTTTCATGTTCTTTAATTCTTTGTCCAAAATTTCTCCAATCAATATATCCTTCGAAAACTAAATGAGAGATGCTTGATTGATGCGTAAACAATTTACAACAAATGCAAAAAACTTTGTCTAAGGATTTTGAATACACTAACCAAATTCTATATTGTTTCTCTCCGTTTTGTAAATGTCTAATATAGTATGAGCAAGAGAAATATCTATTGAAATAGTTTAGAGGAAAGTTGATATCATTAACTCTATTGGACCATTTATTACTAATAAGTTTTTAAAATCTTGATTAACAATCCCCCAATTTTCTGGATCATAATTTAAAGGTTCATATTCTTTGTGTACATAGTCATTATGATCAATTTCATTTACCAATTTATTAACTTGATTTGCTTCTTCATTTACCAATTTTTCAAGTCCATCCTCATTCTTATGCTCCTCATTCTACATGTTCAATTGATTCATTTATATGTTCCTCATCAACCAAAGCTTGATGTTCAACACTTTAACTAGCCAAATTAGTTTGTTTAGTATTTTTTAAAAACTTGTCCATTGCACCCTTGAGATTGGGTCAATTATTCAATTTTTTTCTTCTCTTTTTTCATGTCCAGAATCATACTTTCTAGGAGGCATGCTTCAAATATTAAATAAATAACACAATTTAAATAATAAAGTTAAAGAACAATAGCACTTAATTGTTGCAACTTCGAAAGTTCACTTTATCTTCAAATCTTCAACAAATTTCTCTAATTTCAGTCCCAAATCAAGAATTAAATACTTCTTCTTCTCCAAATGAATTCTGAAATTATAAAATAAAAATACTAAATTAATAATTAAATAACTCAAGGCAGTAAAAATTATACTTTACTAATCTCTTAGTCAATTAGACACTTACTATATCTGAGTTTTTCAAACAAACCCAACTTATTTTGAACGAAAATGCCCCTTCTTTTAATATAAAGGATTTTTGCAATACAGTCCTTTAATTAATTGATATTTACATTAGAGTCCCTTAAATCACAGCATTGGTAATTTGAACCCCAATTAGAGCGACTCAATTAGAATATTTTGCAGTTTAGTCTCTTACTTGATATGTAATTACAATTTAGTCCTCCAAATTATAATATTTGGAATTTAGTCCCCACTTAGAATGACATAATCAATTTAATGACTAAAATTTCCACCAAACAAAAGTAGCTAATAGATGAAGCGGTTCATCATGTTTATATTTTATATTTATATAGGTTCATCATGTTTATATTTTATATTTATATAATGAGATATGCTGTGGATTATCAGAAAATAAACATCAAATTCAACATGTTTATATTTGAATTTTATTTTAGCTTTTCTTGATCCTTTTAGGTTTAAGATAGAATTGTTAGATCCAACAGTACAATCAAATTCTTCGTCTTTTAATTTGAACAAGAACCGAAAAATATAAATGTTAGATAATAATATGTTACTTATCTTTTCAGTAATGCCCCGAATTTCATACACAAAAAATTCGTGATTCATCCAGAATTTTTTACTTCAATTTAGCACAAACACAGTACAAATTATAGAAAAATTTTAATACATCATTGTTTGTTACAAATATCAAAGTATTTCACACAATATATTACAACTTGTTATAATATTCAAGCTTCAGTTTTCCACTAGAATTCATGACAAACTCAAGTCCATGCCACCCATCGACAAGAGTCCTGCAAAACTTCCAAACTGTCGACACGTCCGTTGAATTCAACCAATGCAAAGCTAGTAACAGTAGTGATCTTATAATTCTCGAAAACAAAAGATTTGATGCAAATAAATATAATGCAGAAAGTAAATATTTTCTAAGTGTAAAACTGCATGTCATGATCCCGAAAATCTAATGCACAAACAAATACACACAATGCTTATTTCTAATGCATACTTTTTGGAATTCTACGCTGCTCATACAATATAGGTTATGAATGCAAACTTCTAACGTTTCTCCTTATTTTAGGGTTTAATCCCTCGTTATGCAAAACTTATATCTGATTTAGACATCTTGTGAGTATTGACACTCGCCTCGGAATACTGGAGATCAATCTCTATATGAAGATCATCCTGGAGCCTATTTCATCTCTTGTCCTGAAATTCTAGAGGATATCTCACTCTGCAAGTCATCTTAGAGCCCGAACACCCCATGAGCGTCACTCTCGTCCTGGAATACTGGAGATCAATCTCACTCTGCATATCATTCTAGGGCTTATTTCATCCCTCGTCCTGAAATACTGGAGAATATCTCACAATGCGGATCATCCTGGAGCCCTTTTCTCACGTTTGCTCTAGCTTCGTCACAATTCCTTTCTAGTGATTGTCCTTATATTCAAACATAAACAACTAATGCCTAGAGCTAGCGTCCCCCTTCCAGCCCGAAGGAAAAAACACTAGAAATACTAGCCCAATCTGGCTAATTCCTACATTCAATAAATCACAACCTGCCATTATCCTAGGTCTTGCTAAGCCTCTAGAAACCCACACAACTAGGATTTCACACCGATTCACATTCTAGGGTTTTCTGCGACAAACCCTAACTTGTTAATATAATCTCAATATCTAAAAAATTATTAACTACCTAAAATCTTTAAGTCGAAACTCAATATAAGTAGATTCATTTACATCTCAGGTCCATCTATTAATCATCACACGACTAGCAAATCTCGCATAAATCTTCATCTCACACCCAATTAATCTCAACTCCAAATTTCAATTTATTTCCAAATAATATTAGGTTCTATTATTATATTTTAGTTAATAAAAGACTCATATTTATCCGTTATTAAAATTAAGTGAGCTTGTCTACAACTAGTTCTAATTCAATTAAATTAACTACAATTCACTCAAATCTAGGCTTAACCCATCAGCTATAAAATTAGAAAGCGAGCTAGACTATAATTAGATCTAGGTTGAATAATCAAAACATTCCTTAACTAATACTGATTCTCTCTTCCCAAATATTATTAAGTATTATTACAATATTTTGTTTTGATAAATCACTCTTTAATAACTACTATTAAATTTTAAAAAAAGTGAGCTAGGTTGATCAACTAGTTCTAATTTAATTAAGTTAATATAAATCTTAACTCAAATACACTCTACATAAATAAAACTCCAAACCCTAACTTAATTAAACACAAACCCGAATCCAAACAATCACAAACCTTAGCCAGAACCCGAGACCCAAACATCCCAAACCCTAGCACTCCCTCATGTTCAGACCCGCACTCAAACACTCCCAGACCCGATTCCCCCTGAAGCCAGACTCGACTCCACATACAGTCAGACCTGACCCGAGTTCCACCCTAACTGAACCCAACTCGACTTCAGCCTGGCTCAAACCCGAGCCTAATCTCTTCCTCTGGACCCGACCCGAATCCCCGCCCAACCTGACCCGAGTCCTTTTAGACCCGAATCCGAGCTGCATTTGGAACCAGACACGAATCCTTGCCCAACCCGACCCAGGTCTGAGCTCATCAGAACCCGGCAAAAACTAGGGTTCTAAATCCTAATTAAAACCATAATTTTCCAGCCATAATCAACTTTAAATAAACTAATATTTAACCATACAAAAATCAGTATTTTTATGCACTTAAACATCGCTAAATCTTCATGTTATTAGTCAATATTGATACGAAACTCTACCATCATCTATGGCTTGAAATAAGAATTCAAAGAAGAGTTCATTTATTCATTCGATGTCCATAAATATATTATACAACAATTTATCATGCGTTCATACAAAATAAGATCTATCATGCTTTCTATCTGAAACTACAAAAGATCTAACAAACTTGCATCTATATTCATCATCACAATAATAAAGACAAGTATTTTAGAAAAAATTCCTAGCATGCTCTCTACATAACAACGATCTAACATGCTACAAAATTTAAAAAACAACAATAACAATAATATTCAAGAGAAGAGAAGAACGCCAGCTCTTCTAATGTCGAATTTTTTATCAATATCCTCCAAAAGCCCTTCTCCTCCAAAAACTCTGATGCAACTCTGAAAGAAAAGCAACCAAAGTGAGAGAGAGGCTATCTCTCTACCTCTCTATTTATTTGGCCCACCAACACCATTCTAGGGTTAGGTTTTTGCTTTCTTTTATGTTGGACTGAGCTTTTATGAGCCCAAATAGTATATAGATTCTTATTTTAATTAATATTAATAGCCCAAAAACAAACATCCTCCATCAATCTCTAATATTATAATGGGAGAAGGCCTTAGTGTCATTTGTCATTTTGTCATTCTACAAATATATGCAACGCACGTATATAACTAATATAAATGAGGTTTCAGTTCAAATCCTCCCTATGTCAGAGTTTTTATTTTTATCTCTAATCTCTAATATATATATATATCTAATATTATAATGGGAGAAGACCTTAGTGTCATTTGTCAATCTACCAACATGTGCAACTCACATATATAACTAATATAAAGGAGATTTCCAGTTCAAATTCTCTATACGTCAGAATTTTTATTTTTATTTTTTGAAATTATTAAAACGTGCATCGCACGTGTAAATTACTAGTATTAATAAAATAAATAAAATACTAATAATACAAGTAGTACTAACATATTATAATGCACGTGTGTTGCACGTACAAACTTGTAGGCCAAAAAAAATAATAATGAAAATGTTATTTCATTTTTAGCGGGGTATTACATTTTCAGTTTGCAATATGTTCTAAATTCATTTATTATCCCACCAACGGAATAAATCCTATTACAATATCTCCACTGGTTTGTTTCTTTCCTTAATTGGATGGAATATTTTTTACTTGTTCTCTACCTATTTTCTTTATTTCTTTTCAAGTTAAAAAGATAAAATGAGATTGATTTAATAACTAAGAAAAACAAGAGAACTATAACATAAATTTAAATTTAAATCTAAATCCATCGAATATCTCATTGTATAAACATAAATATAAACATGATAAATCGATTTTAGCCATTATATGCTTTTATTTGGTAATTTGTTTAGTCATTATACTTGGGGGCTACATTGCATATGCTATGATTTGTTAAACTAAATTGCAAATACCCATCAATTGAGGGATAAAATTGTAAAATTTTTAATTAAGTCACTATATTTGAGGGAGCTAAATTACAATTGCTATAATTTAAGGGACTAAATTACAAATATCCATTAACTAAAGGAGTAATGCTACATCCGCTACCAATTTTACTATATTTCTCTTCACTACCTAGGTGGCACACTCCAACGGACTTTTAAAAAGAAGATCATTTTTGTCTTAAAAAAATGCAGGCATTTGATGAGTAACTAAATTTGAGAGGTTTTTAAAACAATAGTAGTTGAAAGAGACTTTTTTTGAAAATTTAGCCGTATTTCCCTCTTCTCCATCTTATGTTCTTTGCTCACACAGTCACACCGTGGCCTGTGGTCATCATCGAAATCCCAACCTTCTAGCCGCTCACCCTCCTAGTCCTTTGCAATCTCCTTCCCCCCAGCGTTTACTCTCTCCATTCCCAACCTCGACCTCCCCACCCCTACAGACCTTCTTGAATCTTATATCCTAAATCAATCTCAAATCTAAATCCAAAATCAAGAGTCCAATATTCCAAATCCATGCATGTAAGTAAAGGGATGAGAGCATTGTAAATGTAAGGTCAGAAAAGTCGTTGGGGATGGATCCCACAAGGCTGGTATGGTGGACAGAGGACACGAAGGCCGTTGAGGGGCTGAGTGTATTTTTGGGGAGGGGACCAACTAGTGCTAGGCGGCGGAGCTCGTTGAAATTGGAGCAGGAGGAGGGGTCACACGAGACGCTGGTCCAAGTCGTAGGGTAGGTGATAGGGCTAAAAATAGGGTTAAACCAGGACCGTTCAAATTGGACACGAATCTTGAAGCTACAGGGGTAAGATGGTAATTTCACCTGCAGATGGGTCCGGAACGGGAATCGGGTCCCTCCTCTTGGACCCGATAACCCGTGAACGGATCCGTTCAGCAGAGAGCGGGTCACAACCCGTTAAGCACCAGTTCAACAGGATAGGAGGAAATCCTGGTTCGTCCTTATCATGAAGAGGTGGTTCTAACCACCTCTATTCAGCCACACCAGGAAGTAGGGATTCATTCCTATCCTGAAACATATCCTCACGGCGACTATAAATACCCCCTACATCCTACTGTTACAGGTGATCACTCTTTGTCCACTCAAGCTCTTGACAAGAGCGTCGGAAGGTTCGTCGTCGGGATCCATCCCGGTGTTTCAAACGTTCGTGCGCGTCCACGGGAGCACCAAGGAATCAGCCTATCAACCCGAGAATAAATCAGATTCAGCCTATTCGAGTTCCTACGAATCCACAAATTTTATCTATTGCCCCCACAACAGATTCAGTGGTAACTGATTGGCGCCGTCTGTGGAAAACACTCAAATAGCAATCCAACCTTCCTCCTTCAACCAAAGCGACTCCTAGCCATGCTTCCCAAGAGGAAGTCCGCAAACTCCAACCGAAGAACTACCTCCACTATTCCTCCTCCTCCTCCTCCGTCGGAGGATCTCCCTTCGCTCATCCAACCAACCCTGCAACTCGAACAGCTGAACCCTCAATCCGTTCAGCAGGCTCAAGGACCCCAAGCAACTGTTGGGGAGCCCTCTCGGCGAAGCCACCAGAAGCATCCTCTACACCAAGTCCGGGTCTCCATCCACAACGCCTCCTTAGATTTCATGGCCTTCCATAGCCCTCCAACGCCAAAGGACCTGCGGGACGTACTCAATAATCGGTAGAACGAGCCTGAGCCCGACCTTCGGATCCGTCTGGATGAGAGGTGGACCCACGATGCTAACCCTTTGCGGAGGCAGAGAGAGTCACCCCAGCATCGCCCATGACAAAGCTGCTCCCCGACTGGCCGTCCTGCAGCTCGAGTCAATCGCTAGCAGGAGGCCCCCGTCACGAGGGCAAAATTTCAACAATTCCAAGAGGCGGTCCTTCGGGCGCTCAATGCCGCCTCCAACAACGGCCATTAGGCTCCCAACCCTCAACCAGCTCCTCGCCATCATCGCTGCTCTCGCAGTCGTAGGCCAGCTCCGAGCCATCACCGCCATTCCCTAAGTCCTAGGCCGGCTCTAAGCCATCGACGCCCTTCTCCTGATCACCACCGCCGCTCCCGAAGTCCGTGGCCTACTCCGAGTCACCCCTGTCGTTCTATCAGTCCACCACTTACTCAGAGCCATCGCCGCCGTAGCCCCAGCCCTCCTCTACATGAGGACGAGTCTCGGGGCTCAGCGAGGTACGACGGAAGAAGGACTCGGTCTACCGCCGTCTCTACGAGATGGAGAGGTGCCTTGGCCAGCTGGACAGAGACGAAGAGCAACGGGCGAGGAACCTCCGCCCGAGCAGGCCCCTATTCTCCCACACCATCATGGAGGCCCCTGTCCCAGACAACTTTAAGCCTCCACACTTCGAGACTTACACTGGGGAGTCGGACCCCGCAGATCACATCGAGAGTTTCAAAACTCTCATGATGATCCATCATGCATCCGACGCCCTCCTCTGCAAGGCCTTCTCGGCCACACTCAAGGGGCCGACTCGAGAGTGGTATTCTCTGCTTGCACTAGCGTCTATCTTCTTTTTCGACCAGTTCGAAGGCCTCTTCCTCATGCATTTCGTGAGCAATCACCGCTACGAGAAGACGAGTACCTCGCTGCTCTTCCTCAACCAAAAGAAAGGAGAACGGCTGAGGGATTATGTCCAGCGGTTCATCGCAGAGGCCAGGTCCATCGCCTCCCTGGATCAGTCGGTAGCTTTGGCTGCCTTCCAATCCAATGTCATCAATCCCGACCTCAGAGATTCCTTGGCCAAGAAGCCTCATCGGAACTTCTCTGAGCTCCTCCGTAGGAGCGAGAAGTACATCCAAGCTGAAGAGGCTCTCAATCGCCCCACTCTGGAGGGGTCGTCTTCCGGGAACAAACGGAAGACCGCAGAGGAAGAAGGAGCTAATAAGCTCCAAAAGGATAACGGAGATCAGCGGCACCCTCTCCCCCGCTTCGAGAAGTTCACCCCACTCAATGCAAGTGTTTTCGCCATCCTGATGGAGATTGGGAATGAAGTTCTCCTGCCGCCACCTCCGAAGATGAATACCCCCGGGAAGAAGAAAAATTGAAACAAGTGGTGCCGCTTCCACCGGGACCATGGGCATGACACTGATGATTGTTGAGCCCTGAAGGACGAGATCGATGCCCTTATCTAGAGGGGGCAACTCGCTCGGTTTGTAAGAAGGGATAGAGCCGATCTGCCTCCACCGCTTAGGGGGGGTTAATAGGCACACAGAGCAGCGCATGGAGACTCCGGAGGCCGAAGCCAAGGCCATCTTGCACCTGATACACTGAAGCCCAATGGGGGAGAGATTCTAACTCCTCCTGAAAAGCCTTCGTTAGGGAAGTCAACTCCGTGCAGAGCCATCCTCCCCCTAAGGGCCTAGGAGTCCCTGTGATGTTCTCTGACAGGAACTTGGAAGGCATCTGCACACCCCACTGCGATGCCCTCGTCATTAACCTTAAAATGGCCAACTTTGACGTTTGCCGAGTGCTTGTGGACAATGGAAGTTCGATCAACATCCTCTACTTGGAGGTGTTCAAAGGCCTCTAGCTATCAAGGGATCGGCTCAAGCCAGCTGGCTACACCCTTCATGGGTTCACCAGGGTGCCAGGTGACGATCGAGGGAGTTATAACTCTCGATGTCACCATTGGCAAAACCCCGGTCACCCGTACAGAGCCAATGGACTTCATGGTGGTGGATATGAAAGCCGCCTACAATGTGATCCTGGGTCGACCAGGCCTCGCCGCACTCCAAGCTATCCCCTCGGTCTACCACATGAAGATGAAGTTCCCCACTCCCACAGGGGTAGGAGAAGTGAGAGGGAGTCAGGAGGCGGCTCGCAAGTACTATATGACCATAATGGGAGGCCCGATCCTCTCCCTAGAAGCCCTCGAGCTCCCACCGGAGAGTAGCCAAACCATCTCCGAACTGGTGGATGAACTAGAAGAAGTGGCATTCTCAGAGGGAGACGCCACCAAAATGTTCCGAGTTAGCAAGGCACTTTCCCCCCTCTATAAAAGAAGATATCTCCCAGTGCATTAGGGAGAACCACGATCTCTTCGCCTGGACCGCGGCTGATATGCCTGGGATCTCCGAGAAGCTCCTAATGCACCATCTCAGCATTGCCCCGGGTGTCAATCTCGTTCAGCAGAAGCGATGCAAGTTCGCTCCCGAGCGGCAACAAGCGATCAAAGAAGAAGTTGAAAAACTCCTCAACGCTCGATTCATGCAGGAGGTGAACTATCCTGCGTGGCTATCCAATGTGGTGATGGTCAAGAAGGCTAACAGGAGCTGGAGGATATGGATCAACTTCACCGATCTCAACAAGCCGTGCCCGAAGGACCATTTTTCCCTTCCCAGCATCGACGCCCTGATCGATGCAACCTTCGGATATGAGCTCCTCAGTTTCATGGATGCTTTCTCAGGGTACAATCAGATTCGGATGTTCTCTTCCAACATCCTGAAGACCTCGTTCGTGATGGATCAGGACTTGTATTGCTATAGGGTTATGCCGTTCGGCTTGAAGAACGCGGGAGCTACTTATCAGCATCTCGTGAACATGATCTTCCGAGACCAGATTAGCCAAAACATGGAAGTCTATGTAGACGACATGTTGTTCAAGAGCACTCGAGGACAGGAGCATGTCCTCGACCTCCAAGAAGCCTTCGTGGTGCTCAGGAGGCACAATATGAGGCTGAATCCGAACAAGTGTGCGCTTGGAGTCTCATCCGGTAAGTTCTTGGGGTTCATGGTCAGCTAGAGGGGCATAGAGGCCAACCCCGAGAAGATCCAGGACATTCTCATAATGGCTCCCCCCTCCAGTGTTAAAGAGTTACAGAGGCTCATCGGGCGCCTCGCGGCAATCGGGCGATTCCTCTCCAAGTCCGGGGAAAAGTGCCTCCCCTTCTTCAAGGCCCTCAAGGGGGGCTAAATGTTTCGAATGGGGGCAACAACAACAAGAGTCCTTCGACCAGCTCAAGGCATACTTAGCTAACCCCCCGCTCTTGAGCAAGCCAGTGCCAAGGGAGGTCCTCTACCTATATCTCGCCGCTTCAGATCAGACCCTCAGCGCGGTCCTTGTAAGAGAAGAGGATAGAACGCAGAAGCCCATCTATTATGTGAGCAAGGTCCTCTGAGATGCAGAAACTCCGTTACTCAAAGCTGGAGAAGATGGCTCTCGCCTTGGTCATGGCGGCTCGAAAGTTGTGCACCCCTACTTCCAATCTCATTCGATGGTCATCCTTACCGACCAGCCACTCAAACAAGTTCTCCACAAGCCCGAGACCTCCGGGCGCCTTATGAAGTGGTCCATCAAGCTAAGCTAACATGACATCAGCTACCAGCCAAGAACAACAATCAAGGCCCAAGCTCTGGCAGAATTTATTGTGAAGAGCACCATTCCCGACCCGTGCAAGTCATCTGTCGACCCCCTGGTCTGACCGTTTATGTGGATGGATCTTCTTGCACCGGCGAAAGTGGAGCTAGCGTCATCTTGACCGGCCCAGACGCTTTCGTCCTCCAATACTCCCTTTGCCTAAACTTCCCGACATCAAACAACGAAGCAGAGTATGAGGCCCTCATAGCGGGGTTCTGTATGGTTCGCAAAGCAGGGGGCCAAGCGCATCAGAGTCTTCAGTGATTCGCAGCTGGTTGTCAACCAAGTGTCTGGGGAATATGAGGCAAGGGACGAGCGTATGGCCAAGTACTTGGCAAAGGTTAGGGAACTTCTAGCCTTATTCGAAGATGTTCAACTCCAGCGGGTTCCTCGAAAGAAAAACGCGCAGGCGGATGCTCTCTCTAAGCTCGCCTCCTCATCCCTCCAAGGTCTAGAACGGACCGTCTTGATAGAGGTCCTCCTCAGACCAAGTATTGATGAAGATAGCTCAGAGCCGATGGAAGCCTACCTCCGAACACTTTGGGAGAATTGGATGAAGCCCCTCCTCGAGTACCTCAGAGATGGAGTCCTTCCCGGAGATCCGAGAGAGGCGAGGAGGATCAGGACACGAGCCGAGCGGTACACACTCCTCGACGGAGTCATGTACAAATGCTCTTACACTCAGATTGACGGCCATCCCAATCTGAGGTGCCTCTCCCCGGAGGAAGCGCTCTATGCCCTAAAGGAGGCCCATAATGGTCTGTGCGGCGCGCACTTGGGAGCGAGATCCCTCGCCCGAAAACTCTAAAACTGTGGCTACTTCTGGCCCACACTACTGAGTGACTCCGAGGAGTACGTCCACCAGTGCGACTCCTGCCAGAAATTCACCCTGATTCGTCGCCTTTCTCAAGCACAACTCACCTCCTTGGCAAGTCCAATCCCCTTCGCAATGTGAGGGATGGATTTGCTCGGATTCTTTCCTCCAGTGCCGGGCCAGCTGAAGTTCTTAGTCGTGGCGATCGATTACTTCTCAAAATGGATCGAGGCTGAACCTCTTTCAACGATTACTGAGCACATGGTCCAAAAGTTCTTTTGGAAGAACACCATATGCCGGTTCGGGGTACCCTGCATCCTCATAACCGACAACGGGACTCAATTCGCGGGAGAAACCTTTTGCAACTTTTCCGCCGAACTCGGCATCCAGCAGCGGTTCTCCTCGATAGCTCACCCTCAGTCCAATGGCCAAGCAGAGAATGCAAATCGACAAATCCTCTCTGGCCTGAAGAAGAGGCTCGACAAATTCACTAAGGGGTTGTGGGTCGAACAGCTCCCCAACGTGCTTTGGAACTATCACACAACCAAAAGAACTCCGACAGGGGAGTCCCCCTTCAACCTCATATATGGTTCCGAAGCTCTCATTCCCTTAGAAGTGGGCTTGCCTTCACCCCGACAGATAGCTTACAGTGAAGCACAAAATGCGAACCAGCTTCGCAACTGCCTAGACCTCATAAACGAGGTCCGCGAGAGAGCTGCAATTCGACAAGAGACCTACCACCGTAGGCTCACTCAGTCTTACAACAAGAGGGTACGGATAGCCAGCCTTAAAGAGGAAGATCTAGTGCCCTGAAAGTTGTCGATCTCCAATCCGAGCAAAAAGGGAAAGTTGGCACCCAACTGGGAAGGACCGTATAGGGTCTCCAGAGCTATTCGCCCAAGTGCATACCAATCGAAGACCCGGGGGGCAGGAGAATACCGAGAACATGGAACGCGGAGCACTTGATGAAGTACCAAGAGGGTGTCTAAACACCGCTCCAAGCAACTTCCCCAAGAGCACTCCATAAAACATGTCTAAAGTTCTTGTATTTTCTTTTTATCAAAATGTAAAGTGACTCGCAACTTAGAAGCGGCCGCCTATTTGTTTTCAATAAAAGCAATCGTTCCCCGCAAGTTTCCTATTTTTGAGTAGCCCAATTGTACTAAAACATAAATTTTCGCATTAAAACGGCACGTTCGGAGTCCAATACTTGGTTCGACTCCGCTTCAAATACTTGCTTTTTAAGCGAGTACGAAGTGGATAACCATTCAAAATTGCTCCCACAGATGCTAAAATTCTTCAAACGACACACTCAGAGTCCAACACTTGGTTCGACTCCGCTTCGACTACTTGCTTCTAAGCGAGTACGAAGTGGATCACCATTCGGAATTGCTCCTGCAGTTGTTGATATTTTCTAAACGATGCTCTTGGAGTCCAACACTTGGTTTGATTCTGCTTCAACTACTCGCTTCTAAGTGAGTACGAAGTTGTTCACCATTCTAAATTGCTCCTATAGCCGTTGGTGCTCTCTAAACGACAAGTTCGGAGTCCAACACTTGGTTCGGTTCCACTTCAACTACTTGCTTGTAAGCGAGTACGAAGTGGTTCACCATTCAGAATTGCTCCTGCAACTGTTGATAATTGCAAACGTTAGCAAAACACACAAGTTCACAAAACAAGTACTATTTCATTAAAGTTTGAGAGACAAGTCTAATTACAGACCAACTACTCGTATTTACATTGAGATACAAAACTTGTGAAACCAAGATTACAAGATCATAGAAAGTTACTTCAGTCCCTCCTAAGGGCGGAGATACTTCTGTTAAGAGACACATGGGAGACGAAGGCTGTGCTGCCGATGCCCTACTTCGATGGACGTCCCTGGGCCGGTGAGCCGAGAAGCATTGTCCGCACACGATCTGACGGTGGCCCCAACAGATGCTCCGCTCGACGAAGCTTCCACCCCACTTTGCGCATCTCTGGGGTTTCGATGTATAGGGGGCGAGCGAAGAGCGAGCTCGTAGAACATTAACCCTCTATCATACTCCTCACGAGTGGAAGAGGTAGTTCTGACGGTGCTTCCCTTAGGTTGCTGTCGAAGACGAGCGTTCTCCGCCTCAAGCTCAACAATTCGCTCTTTAAGCAACTCGTCCTTCATAGTTATCTTCAGATGTGGCAGTCGCATCGAGCCTGCACCGTGAGAGGCATTGGTGATTTTCTGCAGAAGATGAGCAACCTCCATGCTCTTATCGAGAGTTACCTTCTTCAGCTTGTCCCTCTCCGCTGTCACCTTAGTCAGAGAGTGACGAGGCACCTAAGTCTCAAGACGTGGTTGGTGGCCGCTGACGAGCCCACCTCATCAGCCTTCGGGGGTCATCTCGTTAATCCTCTCTTCTAACCGTCTCCTCTATATGTCTCGACGAACTAAGGTCGATCTCAGATGATTCAGCTCGCACTTCACTTTACGAAGCTCCCACTCCACTTTGTGAAGCCGCTCTTGGCTCCTGGCGAGCCCTAACCTCGTCGCCCCTAGGCCAGCCTTGAGACATGCCACATCGGCCACTCGAGGCACTTCGGCGAGTGGTAGCGCTCCGGCGATCTGAAAAAAGTCCAGAACAGCTAATAAATTATCGAAGGCTAAGGACACTATGTGGCAAAGCTAAATCTAAGCAAGTCGACCACAAGACAACTCAGGAGTGGGGCAGACTCAAGCAATTCCGAACTCCAACACTTGTTCAAAAAGTTTTTCATTAAAATCAAAAGATACAAGCGGTCACCAGTCCGCAGTTTGGCTTCAGTACATAAAGATAAAAGAAAAAACAAGAAGGTCAGGGGTTGACCTCTGTCGAGCCGATCCACAGTAGAAGAAGTCCCCGGTGCTGCCACCATCGCCAGAGGCGTGACCTCTGAAGGCACGTCAGGCCCCGATCTCGTCGACCCTGGCCCTGTTGACCTCGGTGGGAGCATCCACCTCCTCATCTTCGTCATCACCTTCCGAGGCATCGTCGAAGCCGGGGATAGGGTCCGAAAAGAGACGCGATCCGGTGCAATCCACGTCTGGATATGCCTCTTCACTTGATCAATGGCGCAGGCATAAGCCTTTGCCATATTCACAACGAGGAAACCCTTCGCCTTCCCCATGGCATGCTCCTCGACCTGCTTCATCGCTGTAGTCGTCGCTGCCGCCACGACATCCTCTTTCTCCTTCATCGCCAGCTCAGCTGCCTGAAGCAGCTTAGTGTTGTCCGCCTCGAGCTTTGCGACCAAAGCCTCGAGGTGCTCCAACCTCAAAGACTTCCCTTCGGCCTCTATCTTCAACTCCTCGAGCTTTTTGGCGATCCGAGCTTTCTCCGCCCGAGCCCGGTCGACCTCCTAATTTAATTCTTTCTCTTGTTCATTCATCTTCTCCATGAGATGACTGAAGTGACAAGTCATCTGCGAGAAAGCAGAACACACATGTTTATCCTTAAAAGAAAACCAACTATTCAAATGAAGAAAACAGATTGAATCAGTACTCACTGACATCGCCGCTCAAGCCACCTCGAGCGAATCGTCCCCAACACTATGTGCATCCATAGAAGACATGTCCTTTAGGGTAGCTAGGTGTTGAACCGCCTGCATGCAGGTCGCCGAGTCACCTAGAAAACTGTCATGCTTGCGAACTTGCCAGTCCAGGACGAAGATCTTCTGGTGCTCCTCAGTCAGGAGCACCTCGGCATCGACGGTCAGTGGCAGGGCTTCTAAGCCTAAGGCAGCGGACAGAGGGAACACCGTCGTATCAGTTGAAGCCGACCATGCTGCATGGGCCATCGGCCTCTGTGTAACCTCGGCCCGCTGCGGGGGCCGATCCACAACAGCGCCGAGGGTCTTCAGCTTGGGCGAAGTTACCTTGGTGGCGACCATCTTCCTCTTTCTCGGAGCCTTGCTGCTCAGATTCCCATGCTCGGCCATGATGTCTTCGAAGTCCATGGATCCTACGAGACAGAAGAGTTAGAAGTTGAATACGAACAAAACAGCTTACAAAAACAAAGAGAACCGGCCTAGGTGTGTATATATATATATATATATATATATATATATATATATATATATATATATATATATATATAAAGAGCCGTACTGTGGTTTATTTGGCTAAGACCCCCCCTGTAAAGCAGTTCCTCGGTCAGGTCCTTCTAGTCGAACTTCGGACGATCGAGAAGAGTTCGAACCATGTCATCTTCTTCGGGGCTGAGGATCAGACTCTCTTTGACTCTCTTCGTGATAGCCTCGACCCAAGTAGTGGGAATCCCTTACGGACCTCGACTCCGGATGATGAAGAACTTGTCCTTCCAATGCTTATTGAGTCGGGGCAGCTGACGAGCCTCGCCCCGTGCCTCGAAGCCAGATAGAAGCAGTAGGACGACTTCTGCAATTGGTGAACCCGATATATCGTCCGGAGCACATTCAACTTCGGTTAGAAACCCGCTGCTTGGCAATGGAGGACGAACCCGTTAATTAGCCTCGAAACGTTCAGCATGAACTGAACGGGGCATATCCTAAACCACCTCAGCACCTCGACTATGAAGTGATGAAGGGAGAGCCGAACTCCAGCCAAGAAAGCATTGACCGGCCAGAAGCACATGTCTTCTGGCAACAGTGAGTTGGCCTTCACCCCGACCCAGGAAGCAGCAGATCGAACTCCTTCAGGTATCTGAAAACTAGCCCGATTAGCCCAAGATTGGCCTCAGTCAGAATAGACGTTGTCTCGTCCACCTCCGTAGTTTTTCTAGCTTCGTTCTCCTCGAAGCTCCGCTCCAAACCATAGATAACTCACTCTGCTTGGTCCTCCGGGATCTCCCGAACCCTATGGAGCCCCGTCAGCTCCCCTGACAGTATCCCAAAATCCTCCATCCTTCGTTCGACCTCGACCCTGGTCTCCACCACTACCGAAGCCGAACTTGCCACGACCTTGCCCCTGTCGATGCGAGGGATCTGACTGGAAGACGCTTGTGCGAGAGGGGGGGGAGGTCTCTTGCCTCGGCAGAACGGTGGACATTCTTTAAAAAATAAACTAAGTATTTAGTGTTACCTTGATGGGACAATCATGGTTAGAGTAGCCGCCGGAATGAGACAGGATCTCGCCTAAAGTTCCTTGCGGTGAAGAAGAATCGCCTGAGCTAAAATGAGAGAAGTGAGCAAATGAAGTTTGGGGGGTGGAGTTTTATAGAGGGAGGCGCTATAATCGATACTAAAGGGCCTCAAAAGGCCAAAAAGCCTGGCCCATTAATCACAAAGACGGTAATAAATGAAGGAAGTACAAGAGGCCAAAAATCCTTTGACAGGTCGCTATCGTCAGCATTCCACATGTCAGCCTCCCAGACTTCGGCGATCCGAGAGCTCTTGCCACCGAGCTCCAAACGCAAGAAAAAGCGTTGACCAGTCAACGCAACTTGGACACGTGTCAGCCTCCCAGACTTCGGCAGCGTGATCGGAGAGCTCTTACCGCTGAGCTCCAAACGCAAGAAAAAGCGTTGACCAGTCAACGCAACTTGGACACATGTCAGCCTCCCAGACTTCGGCGACATGATCCTAGAGCTCTTGCCATCGAGCCCCAGATGCAAGAAAAAAATGTTGACCAGTCAACGCAACTTGGACACGTGTCAGCCTCACAGGACTTCGGCAGCATGATCTGAGAGCTCTTGTCACCGAGCTCCAAACATGAGAAAAATCGTTGACCATTCAAATGCCAAGAGGACACGTGTCAACCCCCAGGACCTCGGTAACCTGATCCGAGAGCTCTTGCCACCGAGCTCCAAATACAAGAAAAAGCGTCGACCAGTCAACGCAACTTGGACATGTGTCAGCCTCCCAGACTTCGGCAGTGTGATCTGAGAGCTCTTGCCACCGAGTTCCAAACGCAACAAAAAGCGTTGGCCAGTCAACGCAACTTGGATGCGTGTCAGCCACCTAGACTTCGGCAGCGTGATCAGAGAGCTCTTGCCACCGAGCTCCAAACGCAAGAAAAAGTGTTGACCAGTCAACGCAACTTGGACACGTGTCAGCCTTCCAGACTTTGGCGACATGATCCGAGAGCTCTTGCCACCGAGCTCCAAATGCAAGAAAAAGCATTGACCAGTGAACACAACTTGGAAACGTGTTAGCCTCCCAGACTTCGGTAGCATGATCCGAGAGCTCTTGCCACTGAGCTTCAAATGCAACTTGGACATGTGTCAGCCTCCTAGAATTAGGCAGCGTGATCCGAGAGCTCTTGCCACCGAGCTCCAAATGCAAGAAAAAGCATTGATTAGTCAACGCAACTTGGATGCGTGTCAGCCGCCCAGACTTCGGCAGTGTGATGCAAGAGCTCTTGCCATCGAGCTCCAAACACAAGAAAAAGTGTTGACCAGTCAACGCAACTTGGACACGTGTCAGCATCCTAGACTTCGGTGACATGATTTGAGAGCTCTTGCCACCGAGCTCCAAATGCAAGAAAAAGCTTTGACCAGTCAACGCAACTTGGACACGTGTCAGCCTCCAGACTTCGGCACCGTGATCCGAGAGCTCTTGCCACCGATCTCCAAACACAAGAAAAAGCGTTGACCAGTCAATGCAACTTGGACACGTGTCAGCCTCCCAGACTTCGGCAGCGTGATCCGAGAGCTCTTGCCACCGAGCTCCAAACGCATGAAAAAGTATCGACCAGTTAATGCAACTTGGAAACGTTTCAGCCTCCCAGAGTTCGGCAGCATGATCTGAGAGCTCTTGCCACCGAGCTTCAAATGCAACTTGGACATGTGTCAGCCTCCCAGAATTAGGCAGCGTGATTCGAGAGCTTTTGCCACCGAGCTCCAAATGCAATAAAAAGCATTGATTAGTCAACGCAACTTGGACGCGTGTCAGCCTCCCAGACTTCGGCAGCGTGATCCGAGAGCTCTTGCCACCGAGCTCCAAACGCAAGAAAAAGTGTTGACCAGTCAATGCAACTTAGACACGTGTCAGCATCCCAGACTTCGGCGACATGATTCGAGAGCTCTTGCCACCGAGCTCCAAATGCAAGAAAAAGCTTTGACCTGTCAATGCAACTTGGACACGTGTCAGCCTCCCAGACTTCCGCACCATGATCCGAGAGCTCTTACCACCGAGCTCCAAACACAAGAAAAAGCGTTGACCAGTCAACGCAACTTGGACACGTGTCAGCCTCCCAGACTTCAGCAGCGTGATCCGAGAGCTCTTGCCACCGAGCTCCAAATGCAAGAAAAAGTGTTGACTAGTCAATGCAACTTGGACACGTGTCTGCCTCCCAGACTTTGGCAGCGTGATTCGAGAGCTCTTGCCACCGAGCTCCAAACGCAAGAAAAAGTGTTGACCAGTCAACGCAACTTGGACACGTGTCAGCCTCCCAGACTTCGGCAGCTTGATCAGAGTGCTCTTGCCACCGAACTCCAAACGCAAGGAAAAACGTTGACCAGTCAACGCAACTTGGACACGTGTCAGCCTCCCAGACATTGGCAGTGTGATTTGAGAGCTCTTGCCACTGAGCTTCAAACGCAAGATAATGTGTTGACTAGTCAACGCAACTTGGACACGTGTTAGCCTCCCAGACTTCGGCAGCATGATTCGAGAGCTCTTACCATCGAGCTCCAAACGTGAGAAAAATCGTTGACCAGTCAAATGCCAAGAGGACACATGTCAACCCCTAGGACCTCGGCAACATGATCCGAGAGCTCTTGCCACCGAGCTCCAAACACGAGAAAAATCGTTGACCAGTCAACACCAAGAGGACACGTGTCAACCCCCGGGCCCTCAGCATCCTGATCTGAGAGCTCTTGCCACCGAGCTCCAAATAAGAGAAAAAGCGTTGACCAATCAACGCTAAGTGGACACGTGCCGCCTTCTCGAGGTCCTTCTCAACTTCGGCAACACTCGCCGAACCTCCAAAACTTCGGACACCGTCGAGCTCATGTCTGTGCGACGAAGAATTAAGAGAGTCGGCAACTGGCGTCGAGAGCTCTTGCCACCGACCCCCAAATACGGAAAAATACAGCTACGCCTCGGATCCGCCTTCCGATCACCTCAAAACTCGCGCCCAGGTGTGATCGATGGCCTGGATAGTGCCATGCCATTATTCTATTTGATTATTCCTTCTATTTTAATTATAATTCGAATTAATTATTTAAAAATTGCGAAAAAATAATTAAAAATTCAGAAAAATTAATTAAAAATTCTAAAAAATAATTATTAACTCGGGAAAAATATTTTGAAGCTCCTGAGTGAATAATTATTTGTTGGAATAATTAATTGGTGCTTCTTGAAATTAGATTGTTGCTTCGCAAAATTAAATAACTGATCTGAAAAACATTTTAAAATTGGGGAAAATCACCAAAAATTCAGGAGAGCCTAAGAATATTCTTGGGAGTACTACCAGCTTAGAAAAACATCATTACGCCTTGTTTAAGATTCGAAACCCCTCTTTAGAACTCTGGTAAAACCCCGTACGCCATTAAAACAGTAAAACTACTCCTCAAAGCTGAATCAATTCAGTCTTCGGGAGTGGGGGGCTCGTGATATGGCTAAAAATAGGGTTAAATCAGGACCATTCAAATTGGGCACGAATCTTGAAGCTACATGAGTAAAATGGTAATTTCGTTTACAGACAGGGCCCGAAACGGGAATCGGGTCCCTCCTCTTTGACCTGATAACCCGTGAACGAATCCGTTCAGCAGAGAGCAGGGTGACAACCCATTAAGGACCAGTTCAACAAGATAGGAGGAAAATCCTGGTTCGTCCTTATCATGAAGAGGTGGTTCTAACCACCTCTATCCAGGACACACCGGCAAGTAGGGATTCATTCCTATCCTGAAACATATCCCAACGGTGACTATAAATACCTCCTACCTCCTACTGTTACAGGTGATCACTCTTTGTCCACTTAAGCTCTTTTCCTTTACTTTTTCTGGTATTGACAAGAGCGTCGGAGGGTTCGTCGCCGGGATCCATCCCGATGTTTCGAACATTCGTACAGGTCCACGGGAGCACCAAGGAATCAGCCTATCAACCCGAGAAGAAGTCAGATTCAGCCTATTCAAGTTCCTACGAATCCACAAATTCTATCTATTGCCCTCACACCAGATTCAGTGACAACAGTAGATAATGTGGAGGCGTTCCTTTGGATGTGGTTAAGGTTGCGGACTAGGGAGATGAATGAGAAGAAATATAATGGTGGTGTTTGATTGAAGAGATAAATGAATGATTTCTACCCCTCAACTCAACTATTTCTTAACATTCATGTTAGCCCACCAAATTAAATTCACTGTCGTTAGCTTTTTTGGTAACTTAACTGGGACGTGACTAATTTATAATGAAAATACCCTAATTTTGTAACTTATTTCTCATTTTCCATTTTTTAACCATAAAATACGGGGAATAAGTTATTCAAAGGGTATTTGGGTAAAAAAAATAGTCAAATGTGAGTCATGTGAACAATAAAAGCTAATGCTACTTAGAGCATCCACAGTCATAGTTTGCTAAAAAATGGATAAATGCATATTATACATATAGCAAAATGACTTTGCTGTAGTCGTAAATTTCTATAATATAGCAAAAAAAAAAAAAAAAAACACCAGACGGATCTTTGAGATCCGTCGCACGATTTGTAAATAATTTTTTGAATTTTTTAATAATTAAAATGATTTTTTAGTTGAATATATATATATATATATATATATATATATATATATATATATATATATGGGAAAAAGGGTATGAGAAACTTGCTCATTTAGTAAATAAACAATTGATGATGTGGCATGCATGTGATTGGAAAATCCTTAAAAGGGTTAGCTGTCTAATGTATGACAAGCATGCCACATAATCAATTGCTCATTTACTAAATGAGCAAGTTGCTCATATCCCTTTTACCCTATATATATATATATATATATATATATATATATATATGCCCCCCCTTCACTGTCAAGATCCGGCCAAGGGGGGAATTTTGTTTTTTTGCATTTTTTTAGCGAAAAAATTAAAAAAAAAACATCGGATTGACTTTCAAGTTCCGTCCGACCAATTAATTTTAATTTTTTTTTGTGAGGTGCGACGGATCTTCAAGATCCGTCCTGTATAATATGCATTATGTTATATCCACTATCATATATAGCCATCTATTGTTGCGAAATCGTCAAAATATGCGTAAATAGTAAATGACTGCAGCGATTCGTTTGCTAAAAATGCATAAAGTGGATAAATAGCAAACAACTGTGGATGCTCTTAGAGATGGCAGCATGTAGGGCCGTAGGGGGATGGGTATGGGGTTTACCCTTACCCTACCCTAAAAAGTTCAAATACTCTACCCTTATTCTAAAGTTTAATGAGAAAATTACCTTACTCTACTTTAATTGGTATACAGATGAATAAATTAAAATATCTCTTTTATGAAAATTAAATTATGAGAACAAAACGTAAAAGAAAAAACTATCACCTTTTTAATATCATATTTTTACTTAATTTAATGATGTGGAGAGTCATAATATTATTTTCTACCCTATTTTCACATGTCCACAATTAAGTAAATCAATATATGGATAATATTCTTGGAGCACAAGAACAAAATCAAGGATCATATTTGACAACGGAGGAACTAAAAAAATTTACAAATTATGAGAAGTAGAAGGCCAAACTACGAAAGAAAAATGGGTGAGAGTTATATTTCAAACTCCCACTCTGATCGATGTGATCGAAAAGACCAGTCAGCTCCTCTTAAGTAGGTGACTACTGCATACGAACGGTACTTGTAGAGCTTATTGTACGTCCATTGGAATGCCCTCCTTAAAGAGATATTTAGCCTACTCCGATGCAAGGATGACAACATAACCGCTTTCACGAACAATAAAAATAGAGCTTGTATGCACCACCAACATCTCCACTAGCTTGGCAACAAATGCCTCTTCAAGAACAGGTTGGAGACTGCATCTTTTTCTTTGCCCTTTATATATAGGGAAGTCCAGTCCAACCCAACACATTATTAGCCCATTTAATTCACCAGTTGATGATTGGATCTGTAACAGTCCATCAGTTCTATCGGCTCTCTAGTGGGTTGACTATTTCTAACTGTTACAGCAGTCCAACAATCAATATGACCCTTAATGACTTGACTATTTAAATGCAATAATTGTAGCCATGACCTTTGGGATTATCCAAAAGGATAGTTAACCAATGCGCAGTTAATCACGTTCCTAATAAATAAAGACACTTTAATTAATAAACTAGATTGAAACTTTGCCCATTAGGTTTGGAGTAGAATAAGCATATTTTCTAAAGATCATTTTAGGCAAATTGCAAAAAACGTATAAATCACTTTAGTTAGGCAAAAAGGCAAAAATATACAAATCCTCTAACAATCCCCCACAAGTTTCAAACTATACATATATGTTGGAAAACACATAACTCTACAAGAAGATGTTCGAAGACTTGAATCTTCATTTAGACCAGCTAATTAATAAGT
The DNA here is from genome assembly GCA_017893485.1 of Hemerocallis citrina. Classification (NCBI taxonomy): domain Eukaryota; kingdom Viridiplantae; phylum Streptophyta; class Magnoliopsida; order Asparagales; family Asphodelaceae; genus Hemerocallis; species Hemerocallis citrina. The sequence goes on from CM030362.1 coordinate 132,798,871, forward strand.
GAGAATGCATGGTGAACCAAGTCTTAAACCAACATTTCACTTAGTTGAACAGCGATCACATGAGACCTTGTCGAAGTGAGTACTCACAGTGGACAATGCCTCGAAGTATTGCATCACCTTCAATTTTTCTAGTTGCATAGCGCATTGTATGGCCATGCGCATATCCTGGTTTCTGTGGAGGCTCTAGGGGATTCAACTCCATAGGAGACAAAAACATCCCCACCTCAACATAGGTAAGTCCTTTTAGGGCTCGCACCTACCTACACCCTGTACACACAGTACTTTGGAGCTATTAAGGTTTAATGTCATCCTTTATACACATGATAGGAATATAATATGTTAATGACCATGTGCTAATTTATCTTTTTGCAAGGTCTCTTGGAGCTACAACTCCATGAGAGATGGCAAAATCTCTACACAAGCATAGGTGAATCCATAAGTATGCTACATCAAGTACAATACGCACGAAGTGACTGGACTCGTTAAGGCTTTAACGACAATCTCTAGTCTCACAAAATTATTTTAAAATGAATATCTCAAACATTGTTTATTCATACTTTATTCTTTGAACCAAGAATTTCACTAATTGATAGGTAATGCATTGAACCAACTAATAGAATTCAGTGGTAGATTCAAATACAAAATAAACAAAAACTCATAGTGCTTTGAGACCCATTTCAGCAGAAGTTTTCTCAATGAGCTCTCTTTTCAAACATTTAGAATGGGGATCTGCTGTATTCGCTGAGGAACAGATGCCAGTCACTACTACGACTCCTTATTTTATCAATTCATTCAGGTAACCTTGCTTCAGTCGAATATGTCTCTTATTTCCATTGAACAATGAGTTATCAGCAACATCACTCGCAGCTTGATTATCGCAATAGATTGTGAAAGCATATCAAGTACTAAAGATCAAGTAGGAGACCTGCAGTAGCTAGAGCTAAGAACTCAGAATCCATTGTTGACTTTGTGATCATAGTTTGCTTCATAAATTTCCATGATACTGCTGCATCACCTAATGTGAATATATAACTGCCGGTAGATCTCCACTCATCTTGTTCTGAGCACAAGCATGCATTGGAGTAGCCCTCGATTACCCCTAGATAGCTAGAATAAATTAAGCCGTAATTTGAAGTAGCTTTGAGATACCTCATCAATCATTGAACTGCATGCCAACGAGTCTTCCTGGATTGCTAGTGAATCTGCTTAGCATTCCAACGATGAAGGCAATATCTAGTCTATTGCAACTCATGGTAGGCCAAAGTACCCATACTTCTTCAACGTACTCTTTATGTAGTGAGCCTGGGATATGCCAATCCACACCTCCGTCCTTTGAATCTTGATTCAAGATTCCAAGGATTGAATCTACAACTCCAAGGTCCTTCATGCTAACTGTGTTGAGAGAAAACCCTTCACGAAAGCCACAACTTCCATGTCAGTATTTGATGCGGTTTGTTTTTGGGAGGCATGTGGATGCACCAGGCGTGAGTTCTTACTCGATTTGTATTGATAGAGGAAACTCCTATGCAGACGATCCTCAGCCGGGCGAACGGTACGGAAGTAGGCAGGAGTGAGGTGGAGGCTGAATGCTCGGCTCGGATCGGGAGGCTTGGATCCGAGGTCTCGTGTACCTGCAGACGGTCTAGGAACACCGGGGTTGGTCCCGATGGCAGACCCTCCGATGATCTAGTCAGCTACTGAGATAGAGTAACAGTAACTAGGGTTTGAGTGGAAAAAGATTGATTACCTGGAAAAGGAGTGGGGGTCTGGTATTTATAGAAGATGCCAACCGGGTCTGGACCCGTTTGGGGCCGGATCTGGACCCGGTTGCCCGTGGGGGTGAAGCGGTGGAAACCCGGGCGGTATAGGGCTGACATGGCAAGGGTCCGGGCGGTTTCCGGACAGTTTCCGGGCTGACGTGGCAGAGGCCCGGGCAATTTTTCGGTGCTAACATGGCAGATCTGGATGATCTAGAGGCGTGCGCATTTTGAGAGGATCCTGTGGCCCAGGAGGGGCCACGTCATCCAACCCATATCACAAGCCCCACACTCCTGGAGGACTGGGTGAGCCAGTCGTGTAGGAGTGGTTCTTCGCCTCTGTAGGAAGAGCAGGGTGGAGGGTGTGGTGAGAAAGTAGAATCTGCTACTTCCAGAAGATTCCAAGGGGTTAGGAGGAAGGGATCCCTCATTGGAGTTTTGCGCAGGATGCTGTGTAGAGTGGTCGGAATGACGCTTGGCGAGCCTTAGGGTCGGCAGACGAGCCTCGGGGGTCGGCGGACGATCCTCTCGCTAGAGGGAAGAGCGAGGGGACGTCGAGGACCGTTCGATTGAAGCTCGGTTTGCCGAGCGTCTAGGGTTGGCGGACGACCTTCTTGCTAGTGGGAAGAGCAAAGGGAGTGCCAATGCCTGTTGGGCTGGAGATCAGCTCGCCGAGCATAGAGGGTCGATGGACGAGCTTCGAGGGTCGGCATGCGACCCCCTCGCTAGTTGGAAGAGCGAGGGGATGCCAACGCCTGTTGGGTTGGAGATTGGCTCGCCGAGCATAGAAGGTCGGTAGGCGAGCGTTGAGGGTCGGTGGACGAGCTTAGAGGTCGGCAGGCAACCCCCTCGCTAGTTGGAAGAGCAAGGGAATGTCAATGCCTGTTGGGTTGGAGATCGGCTCGCCGAGCATAGAAGGTCGGTAGGCGAGCGTTGATGGTCGGTGGACGAGCTTCGAGGGTCGGCAGACGACCTCCTTGCTTGTTGGAAGAGTAAGGGAATGCAAACGCCTGTTGGGTTGGAGATCGGCTCGCCGAGCATAGAGGGTCGGTTGGCGAGCCCCTCGCTTAAGGAGAATTTTTGGGGCTCGTGATTTCATCCGAGCTCCGAGCCCCCTGGGAATAGAGGGGGGCTATAGGGGCTCGCGGTGTCATCCGAGCGTCGAGCCCCTTGTGAATAGGGGAGTGCTTCTGGGGCTCGCGGTGACATCCGAGGTCCGAGCCCCTACACTTGGTAGTAGCGACTGGATGATTTCATTGTTTTTAATGCTTTAGGAGTCCTGACGACTGGCATTGGTCGGTCATTTGTCGAGCGCCTAGGGTCGGCAGAGGAGCTCAGAGGGTCGGCAGACGGACCTCTCGCTAGTCGGAAGAGCGAGATGACGTCGAGGTTAGGTGAGTTGGGGCTCGGTTTGTCGAGCTCTGGGGGTTGGCAGTCGAGCCCCATGTCTGCGGGATAGATGGAGACACTGGGGCTTGCGGTGTCATCCGAGCTCCGAGCCCCCTGTAAATAGTGAAGGACACTGGTGCCCGCGGTGCCATCCGAGCTCCGAACCCCTGTGAAATAGGGGATGCTATTTTGTGGCTCGCGGTGCCATCCGAGCGTTGACCCTTCTGTGGAATAGAAGAGAAATTGTGGCTCGCAGGTGCCATCCGAGCGTCGACCCTTCTGTGGAATAGAAGAGGAATTGTGGCTCGCGGTGCCATCCGAGCTTCGACCCTTCTGTAAGAATAGAAGGGGAATTGTGGCTCGCGGTGCCATCCGAGCGTCGACCCTTCTGTAGGATAGAAGAGGAATTGTGGCTCGTGATGCCATTCGAGCGTCGACCCTTCTGTAAAAATAGAAGAGGAATTGTGGCTCGCGGTGCCATTCGAGCGTCGACCCTTCTGTGGAAATAGAAAAGGAATTGTGGTTCACGGTGCCATCCGAGCGTCGACCCTTCTCTAGGATAGGAGAGGAATTGTGGCTTGCGGTGCCGTCTGAGCTTCGACCCTTCGTAAGAATAGAAGAGGAATTGTGGCTCGTGGTGCCATCCGAGCGTCGACCCTTCTGTAGGATAGAAGAGGAATTGTGGCTCGTGATGCCATCTGAGTGTCGACCCTTCTGTGAAAATAGAAGAGGAATTGTGGCTCGCGGTGCTATCCGAGCGTCGACCCTTTTGTAGGATAGAAGAGGAATTGTGGCTCGCAATGCCATCCGAGCGTCGACCCTTCTGTGAAAATAGAATTGGAATTGTGGCTCGTGGTGCCATCCGAGCATCGACCCTTCTGTGAAAATAGAAGAGGAATTGTGGCTCGCGGTGCCATCCGAGCGTCGACCCTTCTGTAGGATAGGAGAGGAATTGTGGCTCGGGTGCCATTCGAGCGCCGACCCTCCTGTAAAAAAGGAGAGGAATTGGGGCTCGCGGTGCCATCCGAGCGTCGACCCTCCTGTCAAAATAGGAGAGGAATTGTGGCTCGCGATGCCATCTGAGCGCCGACCCTTCTATGAAAATGAAGAGGAATTGGGGCTCGCGGTGCCATCCGAACGCCGAGCTTCAATGACTTGTCGAAAAAGTCCGCTGTGTGGGAAAGAAAAGCCTGGGGGTAGTTTGGGTAATTCTACGCTCACTGCTGACGTTAGGAGCGCAAGGATCGAAGCGTCTCCAGATCTTTAGCGGCCGTTAGATCTTTGATGGTTAAGATCCAACGGTCAGATCTTAATTGCGAAAATCGAGGAGTCGCTTTCTCCTTATAAATCCCCTCCCCTTTTTCACTTTTTCTTCTTCATTTCTTTGCTCTCGCTCTCCACTATTTCAAGAACAGGGTTTTCACTTGCCGTCGGCAATTTTTTTTGGTGATCGTTCGGTAAACTCTTCAGGTTAGTATTCTCTGTTTTGTAATGTCACGCGTTCAGTCCGGATCCATGAGGCCAGCTCGTCGGGCCGCTCCGAGAAGGATTCCGAGTCCGAGATGTCCTCGTCTTTTAGTAAGTATAAGGTGAAGCAGGAAGTCCTGATACATCCTGGGTCGACTAGTAGTGGCGACATAGTCTTCATAGTATCGCCACTGAGATCCCGAAGGCCAGGAAAGGAGCCTGTAGGTGAGGGCGAAGAAGAAGAGGATGATGAGAATCAGGAGGATTTCTGTGCCGAGGGCGAAGAGGAGGAAGGAGATGACAAGGGGGACCAGGGCGCCAAAGGTGAAGATGAGGAGGAGGATGAGGATCAGGAGGATCCGGGTACCGATGGTGAGGATGAGGACGCTGAAGAGGGTGCTAGCGAAGGCACAGCGGGAAGGTCGGTCGGGGATGACCTTCCATCTCTCCCACCCCCTGTCGACGCCGTCTCCCGAGAGGAAGGCTCATCCTCGCCTGAAGAAGCGGAAGCTAAGGTTGTGTTTGGTTTGTTGTTTTGAAAACAGTTTTCTAAAAATGAGTGTAAAAGCTGTTTGGTAATAATTTTTTATGAAAACAGTTTTTTGAAAATGAGAGTATAATGTACGTATAGCTTTGGTTGCATGTATATACTGTATACAGTGTATATACTCTGATACATACATGTTGTATACATATACATACATACTGATATATAATAAAATAAAATATTTTATTATAAATATATTTAATAACATAAATATATATAATAATATATAATAATTATAATAATATATATGTAATAATAATATATTCAAATTATATATTAAACAATTTATTATAATAATAATAAATTACATAATAATATATATAATAATAATATATAATAGTAATATATAATAATAATAATAAATATTATAATAATAATAGATTATTATAATAGTGTATATAAAATAGTATATATGAAATAATAATATAATACATGATAATAATATATAATAATAATAGTATATATAAAAATAATATAATATAATAATAGTATACAAAAATAATATAATATAATAATAGTATATATAAAATGGTATATATAAAATAATAATATATATAATAATAACATAATATAATAATAGTCTATATAAAATAGTATATATAAAATAATAATATATTATAACAATTGTATATTATATAATAATATAAAATAATATAAAATAATATATTATGATAAACATATTTAATAATATACATATATATATTATAATAATAATAGAATATTATAATATTATATATAAAATAGTATATTTGAAATAATAATAATAATAATAATAATAATAATAATAATAATAATAATAATAATAACAGAATATTATAATAGTATAAATAAAATAGTATATATATTAAAAAAATAAAAAAATAATATAATATATATAATAATATTATAATAATAATCATAATAATAATAATATATGTAACAATAATATATTATAAATATATATAATAATATATTATAATAATAGTATATTATATAATAACATATATAATAATATATAATAGTAATATATTATATATTAATATATATAATAGTATATAATAGAAATATATAATAATAATAATAATACATATAATAATAATATATATAATAATAATATAATATAATAATAGTATAGAAAATAGTATATATAAAATAACAATGTTTAATAATAATAATAATATAATATAATAATTGTATATATAAAATAGTATAAATAAAATAATAATATATATAATAATAATAATATATATAATAATAATATAATAAGAATAATAGTATTTATAAAATAGTATATATAAAATAATAATATATTATAATAATTGTATATTATACAATAATATAAAATAATTTATTATAATAAACATATTTAATTATACACAAATAATAATAATAATATATATGTAATAATAATATATTATAATAATATATTAAATAATTTATTATAGTAATAATAATAAATTATATAATAATATATATAATAATATATATAATAATAATAATAATATATATTATAATAATAATAGAATATTATAATAGTATTTAAAAATAGTATATATAATATATATTTTAATAATAGTATATATATATATATATATATATATATATATATATATATATATATATATATATATATATATATATATATAATAATAATAATAATAATAATTATAATAATAATATATTTAGAGAGAGAGGATGTGAAAAAACAAAAAATAGTTGAAGTGGAGTTTTGTGAAAACTGTTTTCAGAAAACAACCTAAACAAACAGGTTTTGGGGTTTTGGAAAACAAAATAAAGAAACAAAACAACAAACCAAACAGACCCTAACTAGCCCAGACAGTCCTCCTTCGCAAGATGAATATGCACCCAGGTCGGGGCTCGAGTTCCCCCCAGTCTCCTTCAAAAATTCGGGGTCGATCCGGACGTATCCTGATGATATCAAGGACATCGACCCCATCCCTCCCGTTCCAGGTGAAGAGAGCCGGGTGAAGATTCGGATGGACAGCATCCCGTGCATCTTGAGGGCGGACTATCTCCACATTCTGAGGGCCTCTTATTTCATCTCGCGGGAGTTCGAAGTTTTCATCCCGAGCCCTGGCATTCGGCCCACCACGGTTCTGGCGTCGGGCTTTTGTATGTTTCCTGAGGATGCCTTCGCCTCGGGCCTGAGGCTGCCTCTGCATCCCTTTATTAAGAGGGTCTTGGATTGGGCGAAGTTATGCCCCATACAGTACGGCCCGAACTCTTGGAAGCATTTGATTTGTTTTATCTTGAGGTGCCAAGAGAAGGGGGTGAAGCTGAGGTTGACGTACTTCCGAGCCATCCTAGGGATCAGTTCGCTCAGAGATCAGGAAGGGATTTTCTACTTCTCACCCAGGCTGCACAAGAAGATCATGCACGGCCATTTGGATTCTATCAAAGGGTGGAAAGAGAAGTATTTTGTGGTGTGGAGTGAGAAGGCTTGGGGAATACCGACCCAGTGGAGCTTCTTCAAGCCGTACCATAAACCTCCGAAGCGAAGCGACTTGACAGCAAAGGAGTGGAAGCGAGTAGAGAAGATAGTTAGGGGGCACAGTATTGTGTGGCCTTGAGTGACCGAGCTACACCTCGCCCGGGCCGGACTGAGCTCGGCCGACCCTAGTATGTTTCGTTCTGAATTTTTTATCTTTCTGCCTTTGTGTTAACTTTAGCCTCCTTTTTCATTCCTGCAGAGATGACTTCCGAGCAGGTGGACGAGAGGCAAGCCTTGTTGGACGTCGCCGCGAAGGCGAGGGCAGAGAAGAGAAAGAAGGCCGAGCAGGAGAAGCTGGCGGCCGAGCAGGAGAAGCTGGCCGCCCAGGCCGGGGGGTCCGCCAAGGGGCCGACCCCGGTAACCGAGAAGCCTTCTCTGGCGAAGAGGGCCAAGAAGAATCTCCCCTATACGTCGAGGGCAGCTCGGGACGCTGGGGGCAGCTCGGGTAAGACCGTCGAAGCCCCGGAAAAAAGGCTTCCACCACCACGGCTTACCGCCGAATAGATGGTGAGCCAACAGGGGCTTCGGCCCTTTGCCCCTGATTGGTCGACCGTGCAGGGGGATTCTCTGCTCGATGGACCTGTGGCGATTGACTCATCACGAAGGCCGCCACCGAGCGCGATCGGATGGCTCTGGCAGGGCAGACGGCGGACCAGGACTTCATGCGGTGGTCCCAAGCGCACATCTCGGTGAGTTATTTTGGCCCCACTTTTTCCCCTAGTTTTGAACTTGGCAGAATTTTTTGATCTTTTTCCCTCCTCGGACAGGTGATGCTCCACGGTCATCACTTTCAAAAGTGCTTAGAGAAGGAGATTTACATAGAGAGGAGGAACGCGGAGAAGTACCTCCGCAAGCTGAACAAGGCGACCGACGATCCGAAGGAGGCTCAGAGCATGGTCACCATCCACGAGGCCCAGATGGCCTCGCTTTGCGACATTCATAAGGCGGACGTGGATCGCCTTAAGGAGAGGATTGAGGAGGAGGCGGAGAAGGGGCGGAAGGCCCTAAAGTGGATGGAGGCGGCCTCGGCGGAAGCTCTGATTATAGCACAGGACGAGGTGTATGAGCAGGCCAAGGTGCATTTCAAGCAGATATATCCGGAGCAGAGCATGGACCACCTCTACTATGGTTGGGAGGCGAACCTTCCGCCGACCCCGGGGGGCGACGAAGCGGGGGGCATCCAGGCCGAAGATGAGGTGCCACCCCCCTCAAGACTAGATTAGTTTTTTTCTTTTTGTTTTAATGTAAATGCCTCGAGCGGACTGGCCACCGTGGCTTTTGTATCAACTTTTTTGAATGAAATGAAATATACTCTCTTTGGGCCGAGGCTTCGTGATTTGTGCGTTTTTCTCGCTCTCTTTGTGATTGTTTGTTTTCTCTTGTCCTTGGATAGACGCACGAGACCTTGGGAGCCGGCCCGATTTCTGTCGAGGTATCCCGGGTCTGAGCAGGGAAGGAGGCTATAGACGTGGCTCTGGCTCACCAGTGAAAACAGGCTCGTGATCGAGCGGCCGCTGTAAATTACTTCACGAACAAGTCTAGGGAGCTCAGTCTGGAGGCGGCTCGTCTGAAGAAAGCTATAGCCGATCAGGATTGGTGGGTAATCGAGACGACTGGTCCATCTCAGATGCCTCGAGCGGGCAGTCGGCTTCAGAGTCTTTCCTTTGCGAGGCAGTGATTGAGAAAGAGCTGGAGATCCGAAGACTGAAGTTGGTGTTGGGCGCGGGTCTGATCGAGGAGGCAAGCAACTCCACGCCGGGGCGGTCTCCGGCATTTTTAATTGAAGCAGCCCAGCCAGATGACGCAGGAAGCTCGATGGCCGGGGTCTCTACCCAGGTCGGTCCGGCTGAACGTGAGAGGAGCCTCGAAGGACGTACCGAGTTTGAGTTTTCCAGCCGAGTGTGAGTGAGCCGCAAGTTGTTCTTTGTATCTGTACCGACTTTCATTGAGTTGTAAGCAATGAGTAATAATAAGAACATTTGATTCTCTGAACTCTGATTGTCTCGGTTGCCGAAGGTGGTTGCCGTGCTTGTTGCGAAGGATCGCTGCCGAGGTGACTTGGTGCAACGGGCACGTATGCAGTGGCGTATGGCCTGTCGACATGTCATTAATGGCGACGTTTCGCCTTTCCATGAACATTTATGGCGACGTTTCGCCTTCCGCCGTTTCGCATTCCCAGACCCATTAATTACACCCCTCAAGAGGCTATATAATCCCCTCCCCCCAAGCTGATTGTTTAAGAAGTGAGTGGCTGATCAGTTGCTTAACTTTGGGTGCCTGCCGAGGGCGGGCGCCCCGAACATAATCATTTTCCGAGGTCTCCGGATTGGAGGCACACCAATCACCCTCGAACAATTATGGGTTCGGGCCTTGAGGGCCAGAGGACCCCGGGGGGTTCGTTGGTGAGTGGTGGGCCGGCCGATCGGTTCGGAGGCTCAGAGAGAATCGAGGTCGGTGGTGTTCCTGCCGTCCTCGAACAGTTCGGGGTTTTGGGCTCGTGCAGAGCCGTAAACCCCAGGTTGTTCGTGGGAGAGAGGAGGCTCAACGAATGGCCTCGGGGCGAGGAGAGCCGAGGATCGGCGGCCCTTCTGCCGTCCTCGAACAGTTCGGAGTTTGGGCTTGTGAAAGCAGTAAACCCCGGGTTGTTCGCGGGCGAGAGGAGGGTCAAACAACCGACCCGAAGCTCGAGGCATCTGCCGAGGCAGACGCTCTAAAACAATAAAAATTTTGTTGAATAGAAAGGGTTGTGGATCGGAGCCGAGCGGCTTCGGAGAGCCGCGGCCTTGCTCCGGTATTAACGACGAGGCACCATTGATTGTCAGGGAGAAGGCCAGTAGTGGGCGTAGCCACGGGTCGTCGCCGAGCATTAAGGTCGGGGTGCTTTGGGAGAAAGCCTCCGCCTTGCTCGAGGTCGACACCGGGCTCTCGCACTTGTTCTCAGGAGAGACGGTACGGGTGTAGCTGGCGGTTGCCGCCTCGTGCATAGGTTGATGGACTTGAAGAAGCAAAACCGTGCGAGGGACAAGTACCGAGCCCCCACACCTGGGGAGAAAGCCAGTAACGGGCGTAGCCATGGGTCGTTGCCGAGCGTTAAGGTCGGGGTGCTTATGGGAGAAAGCCTCTGCCTTGCTCGAGGTCGATGCCTGGGCTCCCGCACTTTTTCTCAGGAGAGACCGTACGGGTGTAGCTGGCGGTTGCCGCCTCGTGCATAGGTTGATGGGCTTGAAGAAGCCCAAACCGTGCGAGGGACAGGTTCCGAGCCCCCACACCGGGGAGAAGGCGAGTAACGGGCATAGCCACGGGTCATCACCGAGTGTTAAGGTCGGGGTGCTTTGGGAGAAAGCCTCCGCCTTACTCGAGGTCGATGCTGGGCTCCCACACTTGTTCTCAGGAGAGACGGTACGGGTGTAGCTGGCGGTTGTCGCCTCGCACATAGATTGATGGGCTTGACGAAGCCCAAACCGTGCCAGAGACAGGTACCGAGCCCCCACACCTGGGAGAAAGCCAGTAACGGGCATAGCCACGGGTCGTCGCCGAGCGTTAAGGCCGGGGTGCTTTGGGAGAAAGCCTCCGCCTTACTCAAGGTCGACGCTGGGCTCCCGCACTTGTTCTCAGGAGAGACGGTACGGGTGTAGCTGGCAGGTTGCCGCCTCGCGCATAGGTTGATGGGCTTGACGTAGCCCAAACCGTGCGAGGGACAGGTACCGAGCCCCCACACCAGGGAGAAAGCTAGTAACGGGCGTAGCCACGGGTCGTTGCCAAGCATTAAGGTCGGGGTGCTTTGGGAGAAAGCCTCCGCCTTGCTCGCGGTCGACGCCACGCTCCCGCACTTGTTCTCAGGAGAGATAGTACGGGTGTAGCTGGCGGTTTCCGCCTCGCGCATAGGTTAATGGGCTTGAAGAAGCCTAAACCGTGTGAGGGACAGGTGCCAAGCCCCCACACCGGGGAGAAAGCCAATAACAGGCATAGCCACGGGTTGTCGCCGAGTGTTAAGGTTGGGGGGCTTTGGGAGAAAGCCTCCGCCTTGCTCGAGGTCGACGCCGGGCTCCCGCACTTGTTCTCAGGAGAGACGGTACGGGTGTAGCTGGCGGTTGCCGCCTCGTGCATAGGTTGATGGGCTTGAAGAAGCCCAAATCGTGCGAGGGACAGGTGCCGAGCCCCCACACCTGGGAGAAAGCTAGTAATGGGCGTAGCCACGGATCGTCGCCTGAGCGTTAAGGTCGAGGGGCTTTAGGAGAAAGCCTCCGCCTTGCTCGAGGTCGATGCCGAGCTCCCGCACTTGTTCTCAGGAGAGATGTGTAAGGGAAGATTTTTTGGCTCACGATGCTATCCGAACGCCGAGCCCCAAGTTTGTAAGAGAAGCTTTTCGAGCTCGCAATGCTATCCGAGCGCCGCGCCCCAAGCTTGTAAGAAAAGCTTTTCGGGCTCGTGATGCTATCCGAACGCCTAGCCCCAAGCTTGTAAGAGAAGCATTTTGGGCTCGCGATGCTGTCCGAGCGCCGAGCCCCAAGCTTGTAAGAGAAGCTTTTTGGGCTCGCTGATGCTATCCGAATGCCGAGCCCCAAGCTTGTAAGAGAAGCTTTTCGGGCGAGCATCGAGCCCCAAGCTTATAAGGGAAGCTTTTCTGGCTCGCGATGCTATCCGAGCGCCGAGCCCCAAGCTTGTAAGGAAAGCTTTTCTGGCTCGCGATGCTATCCGAGCGCCGAGCTCGAGACGTCTTTTATTGAGAACAAAATTCGAAGCCACAAAGTTGTTTTTAAGAAAGTTGGCATATTTACATCATACTGGATTTTTACAAAAAACACGGCACGGCGTGCCAATTACCTTAATGATAATTTACAAGATGGAGGCTAATCTCCTCCTTGGAACTTGATGAGGTGTTCCGCATTCCAGGGCCTTTTGATGGCCTTGCCCTCTGGGTTGGTCAGGCGGTACGTCCCTGGGCGCACGACCTCCGATACTCTGTAAGGGCCCTCCCAGTTCGGGGCTAATTTTCTTTTCTGACCGGCACTGGATACCGCCAGTTTTCAGAGGACGAGGTTTCTGAGTTTGATGTCGGTGGGGCACACCTTCTTGTTGTAGAACTTCTCAATTCTTTGTTGGTAGATGCTTCTTCTAATGGCGGACTGCTCCCTGACCTCGTCTATGAGGTCGAGGTCGGCTCGCAACTGTTTGGAGTTAGCTGCCTTCGTCGAAAGCCATGATTCGGGGTGACAGAATCCCGATCTCTAAGGGAATGACGGCCTCCGCGCCGTATGTCAGATTGAAAGGGGATTCTCCCGTGGGGATTCTCTTTGTTGTTCGGTGGGCCCAGGATTTGGCAGTTCGCGTTCTCGGCCTGACCGTTGGATTGGGGGTGGCATATTGAGGAGAAGCGCTGTTGGATCCCGAGATCTTCGCAGAACTTGTAGAAATGCTTACCCGTAAATTGAGTCCCATTGTCTGTAATGAGCACCTGCGAATCCCGAACCGACAGACGATGTGTTTCCAGAAAAACTGCTGGGTCTGTCGTTCGGTGATCATTGCTAATGGCTCGGCCTCGATCCACTTAGTGAAGTAGTCGATCGCCACAATGAGGAACTTTCATTGGCCCGTTACTTTTGGAAATGGGCCCACCAAATCCATCCCTCACATTGCAAAGGGGGTCGGACTGGCCATTGACCGAAGGTTTGCCTAAGGAGCCCTTTTCACGGGAGAAAAACATTGAAGGGGCCGCATTTCTTCACTAGGGCGACGACGTCTTACAGCATAGTGGGCCAGTAATACCCGTGATTTAATACCTTCCGTGCTAGCGAATGACTTCCCATGTGGCATCCGCCTTGCTTCAGCCCGGTCTTCCGAGAGCTCTCCCTTGACTAGAAATTTCTTGAAAAGAGTGGTCCATTCGTTGGGAGGGGCTACGTCTTCAACGCACAGAACCTTCGGGAAGTCTGTACTTGGCTGCAACAGGACTTCAATCAGGACCGTGCGGTCGAGGCCTTCAAAGGATGAGGAGGCCAACTTTGACAGGGCGTCGGCCTGGGCGTTCATCTCCCGGGGAATCCTCAAGACAGCCAATTTGTCGAAGGACGTTAGTAGGCACTGGACCACGGCCATGTACTTAATCATCCAATCGTCACGGGCCTCGTAATCCTTGGTGATCTGGTTGACCACCAGTTGAGAGTCGCTAAAGGCCCTGATCTATCTGGCGCCGGCCTGATGAGCCAGGTTGAGCCCGGCAATCATGGCCTCGTATTCAGCCTCGTTGTTTGAGGCCGAAAGTTGAGGCAGAGGCAGTATTGAAGGAGGAAACCATCTGGACCCCTAAGAATGATGCCCGCACCACTTCCCACTTCGCAAGAGGAGCCATCGACGTAAACTTCCCACGTCGGGTCGGCTTCCTGACTTGTGGGTTGCTCAGAGATGGTGCATTCTGTGATGAACTCGGCGAGGGCCTGCTCTTTGATTGCCGTTCTTGGCTGGTAGCCGATATCGTACTGACTGAGCTCGATCGACCACTTGACTAGTCGCCCCGAGCTCTCGGGTTTATAGAGCTCCGCCTTTAGGGGTTGATCCGTGAGTACCTGGACCGAATGTGCCTGAAAATATGGACGGAGCTTTCATGCAGCCATGACCAAGGCATATGCTACTTTCTCCATCCTGGAATATCTGGTCTCGGCGTCGAGCAGGACCTTGCTTACATAGTATAGGGGCTTTTGAACCCCTTCCTCTTCTCGAACGAGGACGTCACTGAGCACGTTCTCTGAAGCGAAAAGGTAGAGCCAGAGTGGCTCCCCTGGTTCGGGCTTGCTGAGGAGAGGAGGGTTAGCGAGGTACTCCTTTAATTGGGCAAAGGTCTCTTGCTGCTGAGTATCCCATTCGAACCTTCCGGTGCTGCGTAGCGCCTTGAAGAACGGAAGGGACTTCTCTCCAGACTTGGAAAGGAAACGGTCGATGACTGCCAGTCTCCCCGTTAACCTCTGGACTTCTTTGACGTTCCTGGGTGGGGCCATGTCTATTATGGCCTATATCTTTTTGGAGTTTGCCTCGTGCCGCACTGGCTGACGATGAACCCTAAGAACTTTTCCGAGGAGACACCGAAGGCACACTTCGCCGGGTTGAGCCTCATGTTGTGGGTTCGAAGGACCCCAAAAGCCTCTTCCAGGTCGGCGACGTGGTCCTGTCCTTGCTAACTTTTGACGAGCATGTCGTCGACGTATACCTCCATGTTACGTCCAATTTGATCTTTTAAGACTCGGTTGACGAGCCTCTGGTAGGTGGCACCGGCATTCTTCAGCCCGAAGGGCATGACCCAGTAGCAGTACAGTCCCCGGTCCTGTGACGAAGGACGTCTTGGCGATGTCGGGAGGAAACATCCGGATCTGATTATAGTCCGAGAAGGCATCCATGAAGGATAAGAGCTCGTGGCTCGAGGTGGCATCGATCAGTGCATCAATGATGGGGAGAGGGAACAGATCCTTGGGGCATGCCTTGTTGAGGTCCGTGAAATCTATACAGATCCTCCAACTCCCGCTCGCCTTCTTGACCATGACGAAGTTCGCCAACCACTCCGGGTAGCTGACCTCTTGTACGAAACGTGCGGACAAGAGCTTGTCCACCTCCGCATTTACTGCCTGCTGTCGCTCAGGAGCGAACTTGCGCCGCTTTTGGACAACTGGTTTCGACCTAGGGATCACGCTGAGTTTGTGCATGATGAGATCCTCGGAGATCCCGGGCATGTCAGAGGGCTTCCAGGCGAAGAGGTCGACATTGCGGCGAATGCAGCTGATTAGGGCGATCTTGAGGTCGGGCGCGAGGGAGCAACTTACTCAGAAGTGCTTCGACGCATCCCGTGTCTCGAATGAGACATCTTCTAGGTCGTCAGCTAGCTCTGGTTCGGGCTGGATCCTTTCGGGCTCCAGCTCGGCGGAATCGAGGGGAAATACTCCGCTCCCGATCGCCGTCATGTAGCACGAACGCACTGCTTCTTGATTTCCTCGGATAACTCCGACACCAGTGTTAGTTGGGAATTTCATTTTTTGGTGGTACGCCGAGGGAACCGCCTGGAGGGAGCAGAGCCCCGGACGGCCGAGTATGACGTTGTAGGCTGCCTTGATATTCACAACCATGAAGTCCATGGACTCGGTCCTTCTGTTCGGGGTCGTGCCTGCCGTGACGTCTAGGGTGACAATACCCTCTATTGTTACAGGGATGCCGGAGAATCCATGCATGGTGTATCCGGCTGGCTTCAGCTTCTCGCCGGAGAGCTTCAAGTTCTCGAATGCTCCCAGGAATAGAATGTTGACCGAGCTCCCGTTGTCCACGAGGATTCGCCGGACCTCAAAGTTCGCCATGCAGAGGCTGATGACGAGCGCGTCACAATGAGGGAGCCGGACTCCCTCCAGGTCCTCCCCTGAGAAGGAGACAGGAAGTTGCTGGACCTGGGGGGAGAGAGAGCCTTGGACGGTGTTGACATCTCGGATGAACGCCTTGCGGGAAGTGTTGGATTCTCCTTCCATGGCCCCTCCGTGGACACAATGCAAGATTACTTGACCCTCGGGCTCCTCGGGCTCCGGATCACGCTCAGGGTGCTGTTGTGGTGCTCGAAAGAGAAGGGGAATCCCTCCTGTTTCTGGTATCCCTCTGTTCCCGAACGCCTTCTCTTTTGAATTCACGGAGGTACCCTTGTTGGATGAGGGCCTCGATTTCATCCTTCAGGGCGCGGCAACGGTCTGTGTCGTGCCCGTTGTTCCGGTGGAAGCGGCAGTAGAACTGCTGATCCCTCTTCCTGCTGGTGTTGTTGGACGGTCGAGGAGGGTACTGTACGAGGTCGCTATCTTCAATTGCTAAGAGGATTGTCGACACATTCTGCATTAGCGGAGTGTACCTCTCGAAGCGGGGGATCGGCGGAACCTTGTTCGCGGCGCCCCCGTCTCTCAGAGCTTTCTTCGCCAGCTCGACCTCGTCGGCCTTGCGGTTCCCTTTCCAGAAACTTCTTTCTGGTCCTCTGGATTAAGGGACTCTTCGGCTCGGATGTACTTTTCGACCCGGTTGAGGGGGTCGGGGAAGTCTATCGGCAGCTTCTTCGCCAGGGAGGCCTTCAGCTGTCCGTGTCGGACGTTGTGCCGGAAGGCTGCCGAGGGAACCCCAGGGTTGAGGGAGGAGATCGACCTTGCCTTGGCAGTGAACCTTCGGATGAACACCCGGAGTGACTCCCCTTCCTTCTGTCGGAGGCCAAGTAGGGACGCACTTGTTCTTTCGGCCTTTCGGCTAGTTACGAAGTGGGAGAGGAAGTTGCCCTCTAGCTAGTCGAAAGAATAGATGGAGACGGGGGTGAGCTTGGAGAACCATTCCCGAGCCGAACCCCGAAGGGTGGCAGGGGAAGACTCGGCACAGGAGGGGATTCGATGTGCTGTGAATCATCATGAAGGTTTTGAAGCCCTCCATGTGATCAGCAGGATCACCCTCGCCGTCATAGGTCTCAAATTGAGGTGGACGGAAATTCCGGGGAATCTCCGTCTGTAGGATGAGGGCGGAGAAAGGAGGTCGAACCGGTTTATACCCCTGAGCGGTCCTTGGGCTGCCGTTGCCAAAGTGGTCGAGGCGATCATCCATTTCTTGGAGGTGCTTCAAAATGTCGTCGTCATACTCAGGTGGGATTGTTGAGGGGCGAGACACGCTGGCCTCGACATCCGACCGTGTGTGGGAACGGTGGACGTTCTCATCGATGGGGACCCCCCGGATGGCCCCCGTGATTTTCTTTCGGAAGTCCTGGAATTCCTGGTGGGTGACCGGGGCTCGCCCGACCCGGTTTGGTTAAGTGGGCTGTCGCCGACCGACACGGCTGAGCACCGGCTCCCGCCCTTGGGACGGAGGTCTTGGATGGTTTGGAGCCGAGTTGGAAGCGGTTCCTCCCCTGCTACGGCTAACCTGTCGGTTCAAGATTACCCCCCGTAGGTCGGGCTGGACCGGACGGGAGGCAGTTGGCTGGGGCACGTGGCTAACCCCTCTGTTGTTCGATCCATGAGCATCGGCAGCGATGCCTTGTGGGGGCACATCCTGCCGACGTGCAGAGGTAACAGTTTTCGCTGGCTTTGGGCGCCATGTGAGCTCGGGTCGACGGGGGTACCGTTGGAGGCAAAGCTCGGGTCGGCATCCACAGGGGTACCATTGGAGGCAATGTTCGGGTCAGGCATCTACAATAGAGAGGTTCCCACAGACGGCGCCATCCTGATGCGGTTTGTTTTTGGGAGGCGTGTGGATGCACCAGGCGTGAGTTCTTACTCAATTTGTATTGATAGAGGAAACTCCTATGCAAACGACCCTCGGCCAAACGAACGGTACGGAAGTAGGCGGGAGTGAGGTGGAGGCTGGATGCTCGGCTCGGATCAGGAGGCTCGGATCCTGAGGTCTCATGTAACTACAGATGGTCTAGGAACACCGGGGTTGGTCCCGGTGGCATACCCTCCGATGATCTAGTCAGCTACTGAGATAGAGTAACAGTAACTAGGGTTTGAGTGGGAAAAGATTGATTACCTGGAAAAGGAGTGGGGGTCTGGTATTTATAGAAGATGCCAAGCGGTCTGGACCCGTTTGGGGCCGGGTCTGGACCCGGTTGCCCGTGAGGGTGAAGCGGTGGAAACCCGGGTGGTATAGGGCTGATGTGGCAAGGGCCCGGGCGGTTTCAGGGCTGACATGGCAGAGGTCCGGGCGGTTTTTCGGTGCTGACATGGTCAGATCTGGATGATCTAGTGGCGTGCGCATTTTGAGGGGGATCCTATGGCCCAGGAGGGGCCACGTCATCCAACCCATATCAATATTAATGATAAGCATACGTATTATTTCAGTTTTCTCTCCATCAGTCTTACTGTATAAGCACTTGTCAGAATTAGTAACTTGAAAGCCATATTCACGAAAAACTTTATCAAACTTCTCATACCATAATTTGGGAGCTTGCTTTAAACCATAGAGAGATCTAATCAACTTATAGACTTTGTTGTCCATACCATAACTTGGACAACAAATCCTTCTGGCTGCTTCATGTACATTTCTTCGGTTAGGTTGCCATAGAAGAAGGTTGTCTTCACATCCATCTGATGTATGACAATCTTCTGAATTGCTACTATGGCGATGAAGACTCAGATAGTTGCAATCCTGCAAACTGGAGCATACGTATCAAAGAAATCGATACCTTCTTTCTAAGTAAAATCCTTTGCTATCAGTCTTGCCTTGAACTTCTTGATAGTACCATCTGCATGATTCTTTGTCTTGAAGACCCACTTACAACCGATTGGACGAGCTCCTTCTGGAAGATCAACAGGTTCCCAAGTATGATTTTCAACAAGGGAACTCATCTTATCATCTGCAGCTTCTTTCCAAAGAATAGAATCTTGGGATTGTTGGAATTAATTTTTGCAGTTTTCCGGGCCTGGATTCCGGCAGGTTCCGGCCACCGGCGGCGCCAGAAAATGAGTGGATTGCGATCCTCTCGACGAGTACTATTCCGTAGTATACTCACTTGCCAAAAACGAATTCCGTATGAATGAGAAATGTTGGTCCAAAGTTGGGTACTTGAAAGGTACTAACTTGGCAACTTGGAGAAAATGGATAGTCCCATAACGGAAATTGGAAAAGATTTTTTCTAGTATATATACTAGAAAACTGGACTAAAGGGCGTGGCCCGGGGGTTACCACTAACGTGTAGTGGAGAGAGGACTTAGCCAAAATGACAAACACACACGCGCGCGCGCTCGCCCGCCCTGCCCGGCTCGGCCCGGCTTCGGTTCGGTCTGGTCTGGTCTGGCTTAAATTTTTTTTTTTTGCCCAAACAAAAACTCTAAAACTCTTCCCCATTACTCTAAAGAGTCCCCATTACTCTGCTATTACAGAGTAATGTCATCTGAACAGTCTCCAAAATCTTCCTCTATAAATCCAGACAGAATCTTTTATACAGACAGAGAATTTTTTGATCTCTTCTTCTTCTTCTTTTTCTCCTCTGTGTCAGTGTCAACTGAGAGTACATCATAGGCAACGGTGTTGCATTCTTCAGAGAAGGTACAGTTGTATCCTGGGAAGCAATTCGCCGGTAACCGTCACACTACGAGGTGAATTCTACTTTAAGGACAGAGATTATCAGTCTCAATTCTGTGCAAATTCTTTGACTTACTGTTTTCTTTCCTGCATTTCATTTTCATCGCAATCTCTGTTGGGATTTTCTATTATTTATATATTCGGGTTCTAACAATCTTAAAGCAGAATTTTTTCCTCACAGATTCTAACAGTTTTGTGAAGTCTATTTACAGGTGCTGTTCGGAAAAAACAACTAACAGTTTCTGTTTCGAACAATTTCAGAGAAGAGAAGAGAAAACCAGAACATGGAGAACACATCAATTGACATTGCTAATGGGCTTCTCAGTACCGAAACACCAGTGACCCAAAATGTGACTGCACAATGGTTGCGGCACATTCGGTCGTTCTGCCTACACACATAACCGTGGGAGAAAAACCGGAAAAGTTCAATGAAACTGGATTCAAAAAGTGGCAAGGGAAGATGCAATTCTACCTGACCACATTGAAGCTGGATAGATTCCTCACTGAATCTGCCCCGATGCTGGCGTCAATGGATGCACACTCCGTTGCTGCAGTTGATGCGTGGACTCAGGGCGACTACCTCTGCAGGAACTACATCCTGAATGGCTTGGTAGACCCCCTGTACAACGTCTACTGTGTCTTCAAGACGTCCAAACTCCTATGGGGGTCCCTGGAAAAGAAGTACAAAACAGAAGATGCCGGGTCCAAGAAATTTGTTGTCGGCAAATTTCTGGACTACAAGATGATTGACTCCAAAACTGTGGTGAGTCAAGTCCAAGAACTGCAGGTTATAGTGCACGACATTGCTGCAGAGAATATGACGCTGTGCGAACCATTCCAGGTTGCAGCGTTCATTGAAAAACTTCTACCTGGGTGGAAAGACTTCAAGAACTACCTCAAACACAAGCAAAAGGAGATGTCTCTTGAAGACCTAATTGTCAGGTTGCGGATCGAAGAAGAGAATCGCAATGGTGACAGGTCCTATGGAAATCAGTCCATCAAAAAAGGCCAATGTGGTGGAGCACGAACAGAAGGGCAAGAAGAGGAAGTTTCTGCCACAGGCCTCAAACAAAAAACCTCTTGCAAAGAGGTTTGCTGGGAAATGCCACAAGTGTGGTAAGCTGGGGCACAAAATTTCTGAGTACCGCAGCAAGGACAGTAATCGTTCAGGAACAGGACATATAAAAGGGAATGAAAAATCCCACGCACACATAGCTGAGAACTTGTCCACTGGTCTCCCTGACCTGGACCTCTGTGCTGTAGTATCAGAGGTAAATCTTGTGGGGAGCAATCCTCGTAAATGGTGGTACGATACTGGGGCCACCAAGCATATCTGCTCGGACAAGGAAATGTTCACCTCATACCAGAAGTGCAACAAATATGAACAACTGTTCATGGGAAACTCTTCCACCTCCAAAATTGAAGGAACAGGGAAGATAGTGCTGAAAATGACTTCAGGCAAAGAGCTAACACTCAGAAATGTGCTGCATGTTCCAGACATTAGAAAGAACTTGATATCAGGTTCTTTGTTAAGCAACAATGGGTTTAAGGTTGTTCTTGTTTCTGATAATTTTTTACTGTCTAAAAAAGGGGTATACTTGGGTAAAGGATATGTAAATGATGGACTGTTCAAGTTTAATGTAATGACAGTCATCCCTAAAACTATTGTTCCTGCTGTTCCCAAAGTTAATGAAATAACTCCTATTGCCTATGTTGTTGAGTCTTCCTCTGTTTGGCATGAAAGACTAGGTCATGTTAATGTAAATTCTATGCATAGATTAATTACATGAATTTGCTACCAAAATTTAAGGTAGATAACTCAGAAAATGTGAAGTTTGCACGGAGGCCAAACTCACTAAAACTCCATCACGTTCTGTAGAAAGAAACACAGAAACTCTAGGTCTTATTCACACGGATCTGTGTGATTTAAAATATGTGCAGACCAGATGAGGCAAAAAGTACTTTGTGACTTTCATAGACGATTGCACAAAATTCTGTTATATATATTTGTTACGTAGAAAAAATGAGGCTTTGGATAAATTCAAAGAATACAAACTTGAGGTTGAGAATCAACTTGGCAAAACGATTGAAATCGTTAGAAATGATAGAGGAGGAGAATATGATGCACCTTTTAACATGTTCTGCTCAGAACATGGAATCGTTCATCAGACAACTGCTCCTTACTCATCCGAATCAAACGGTACTGCCGAGCGCAAGAACCGAACTCTAAAGGAGATGATGAATGCCTTGTTGTTGAATTCTGGCTTACCCCAAAACATGTGGGGGGAAGCGTTGCTGGCTGCCAACTACATTCTTAATAAAATACCTCATAAGAAAACTGGCAAGACACCATACGAACTGTGGAAAGGTAACTTACCTTCGTATAAATACCTCAAAGTGTGGGGGTGTCTAGCAAAAGTGGCAGTACCTAACCCGAAACAGGTCACCATCGGACCTAAGACGATTGATTACATATTCATAGGCTGTACACACAATAGTAGTGCATATCGGTTCTTGGTATACAAATCGGATATACCGGATATCCATGTGAATACAATAATGGAATCAAAGAATGCTTCCTTCTTTGCACATGTGTTTCCGTGCAAGGATACTACGTACCCCAAATGTACACGTGAATAAGGGAATGCAAGCACTTCAGTTGATGAACCAGAACATGATACTGATGAGCCTAGACGAAGTAAACGGGCTAGAACATCAAAATTATTTGGTCCTGACTTTGTGAGTTGCAGATGTCATACTAGGAATCAAAGTTTCCAGGACATCTGAGGAGATTACTTTGTCTCAAGCTCATTATGCTGAGAAAGTACTTGAAAAATTCAAGAATTACTCCAATAGGACAGCAAAAAGTCCCGTCGATCCAAGTCTTCACTTGTTCAAAAATACAGACGAAAGCATATCACAACTGGAACATGCACGTGTAATTGGTAGTCTGATGTACCTAGCAAATTGTACAAGACCGAACCTAGCACATTCGGTAAACGTACTGAGCCGATACACGAGTAATCCAGGACGAAGTCACTGGAAAGGAATAACTAGAGTATTGAACTACTTGCGATATACTCAGAGTTATGCGCTGCATTACACCAGCTATCTAGCAGTACTGGAAGGCTACAGTGATGCCAACTAGATATCGGACTCCAAGAACTCAAAATCCACAAGTGGATACGTCTTCACACTTGGTGGTGCAGCTGTGTCATGGAAATCCTCTAAACAAATGCTATTGGCTAGATCCACCATGGAATCTGAGTTTATTGCTTTAGATAAAGCGGCAGAGGAAGCAGAATGGCTTCGAAACTTTTTAGAGGATGTTCCTATGTGGGAAAAACCAGTGCCTTATATGTACACTGCGACAGCCAATCGGCTATAGCACGGGCACTGAGTTGTATGTATAATGGTAAGTCTCGTCATATCAGAAGGCGACACAAAACCATTAGACAACTGCTCTCAAATAGAGTAATCTCTATAGAATATATAAAATCGGCCGACAACCTAGTGGATCCATTTACTAAAGGTCTGTCGCGAGAGCAGGTTGTGAGATCATCAAGAGGAATGGGTTTAAAGCCTATGACGAAAGAGGATACTTGATGGAAACCCTACCTAGAAATTGGAGATCCCAAGATCTAGGTTCAAAGGGACAACTAAATCTTGTTGAATCGACGGAAGCACTGAGAGATTAACATCTCATACCCACTCTTAGGATGATAAAACAAGTGCTGCCTGCAAATAGTTAGGATAAGCTTGGCTTTTAATGATTCCCATAGCTTTGAAATAAAAGTGGGGTATAGCAGGATACTCTTTATGGGCAATCTTCTTGTGAGTATGAAATGGGACCGTTTCTAGGAGAATGAAGAGAGACTACATTCTCCAAGTTCACTCACGATTAACCAGGGATGTTCAAGGCCAAAATGAACACAACAAGAGAACTTAGTTCTGTGAGGAGATGAAACTGTGTGATAGTTATTGTCTAGGTTCACATCAAAGCCCGGGTAGTTCAAGACATCATGATCACTACCTGGTCAAGTGAATCCGATAGCTAATTACTAAGGGTGGTTCAAAGTTGAAAAATTACTACCATTCCTGATGCAGTGATTTTCCGATTGTACTCTCAGAGTCTTTCTGTCATGTTTTTTGTTTTTTCTGTCGTGTCTGGATTACATGGTCTGGTAATTTCCATTCATGTGGGGGATTGTTGAAATTAATTTTTCCAGTTTTCCGGGCTGGATTCCGGCAGGCTCCGGCCACCGGCGGCGCCGGAAAATGAGTGGATTGCGATCCTCTCGACGAGTACTATTCCGTAGTATACTCACTTGCCAAAAATGAATTCCGTATGAATGAGAAATGTTGGTCCAAAGTTGGGTACTTGAAAGGTACTAACTTGGCAACTTGGAGAAAATGGATAGTCCCATATTGGAAATTGGAAAAGATTTTTTCTAGTATATATACTAGAAAACTGGACTAAAGGGCGTGGCCCGGGGGTTACTACTAACGTGTAGTGGAGAGAGGACTTAGCCAAAATGACAAACACGCATGCGCGCTCGCGCGCGCGCGTGCCCGGCCCGGCCCGGCTCCGGCTTCGGCTTGGGCTGGTCTGGTCTGGTTTGGTCTGGCTTAAATTTTTTTTTGCCCAGACAAAAACTCTTCCCCTACTGAACTGAAAAGACTTTTCAGATTCAGTAACTGGTACCCATTACTCTGTAACAGCGGAGTAATGGCTCACCAGTTATGAATCTGAAGAGTCCCCATTACTCTGCTGTTACAGAGTAATGGCATCTGAATAGTCTCCAGTCTCTAAAATCTTCCTCTATAAATCCAGACAGAGTCTTTTATACAGACAGAGAATTTTTTTTGATCTGTTCTTCTTCTTCTTCTTCTCCTCTGTGTCAGTGTCAACTGAGAGTACATTATAGGCAACGGTTAGCTGAATCTCTGAAGCAAGGGTGCTGCGTTCTTCAGAGAAGGTACAGTTGTATCCTGGAAAGTAATTCGCCGATAACCGTCACACTACGAGGCGAATTCTGCTTTAAGGACAGAGATTATCAGTCTCGACTCTGTGCAAATTCTTTGACTTACTGTTTTCTTTCCTGTATTTCATTTTCTTCGCAATCTCTGATGGGATTTTCTATTATTTATATATTTGGGTTCTAACAGGGATTTCATGGCTTCCTCAAATGTCTGTGGATTGTAGGTGACAAAGTCATATCCAAATGACTTAGCCTTTCTGGAATGCTTGGGATTTGGCTCCTCAGAGGTCTCGACTGCTTCTTCCTCTGAGACTGCAACACGAGGGCTAGTAGCAGGGACTTGCACTTCTGGTTCTAGTGGTGCTTCCTCTTGTCAAATATTCTCAGAAAAATCCTTCAAGGATATGTTTTTTTTCCTTGATGAACTTGTCATCAAAATATTCTGCATCGAGGGCCTCAATAATTGAACTGGTACTAATGTCAAGGAATCTGAAAGCATCACTGTCCTCTGCAAAGCCCAAGTACACACATTTTTTTCACCTTTGGTCCCAGCTTTGGCCTCCTTTTACATCTGGTATTCTGACCTAGGACAAACACCCCTACACTTTAAGAATCTAAGATGCAGGGTAACCAAACCATTGCTCATGAGGAGATATCTTTGTTATTCCATATGGTACTCAGTTGAGAATGAAGTTGGCAGTAAGGAGCACCTCTCCTCAATAGCATGTTGGAAGACCAAAAGTGAGAAGCATAGATTTTACCATTTCTGTCAGTGTCTAGTACTTCCTCTCTGCGATGTTGTTTGACTGAGGAGAGTAGGGGCACTAGTGTCTGCAATAGGGATGGCAACTGGGCCGGGTCAACCGGCGGCCCACCCGTGAATCGGCCCACGAACCCAGGCCCGTCTAACAGTTTGGCGGGTTCGGGTCGAACCCGGTGAACAGTACCGGGTCGACCCGGGCCACATAGAACGCGAATTGAAACCGCGAAAACCCTGCCCACGAACCCGCTCAACCCGCGAATTCAACCCGCCAACCCACGGGTCGACCCACGGGTTTCGACCCGTTGGACCCGTGCGGGTCGAACATTCGACCCTGTGACGGGTCGACCGTTGACCCGCGGGTCGAACGGTCAAAACGGCAGCTCTGTCTCCACAGAGCCGTTCCGAACGGCTCTATAGCCGTTGGTTTGGATTTTTTTTGGTTTTTTTTTGTTTTTTCCAACTTATTTAGCCTATAAATACCCCCTAAAAATCTCAAAAAAAATCACACCTCACTCTCTTACTCTCTCTACTATTATACATCATTTGTAATATTCATCAAATAATTGTACAAGGAGGCATATACACTATCAAATTTCGGTCGTATCGGAAACAAATTCAACGTCTTCAACGTCTTCAACTCTCTTCAACCCTCGTCAAATCTACTTCAACCTCTTCTCAACTCTTCAATTGCGGAATCGGCAAAGCACTCCTCCATCTTTTCTATTCTATTCTTATTTTAACAGTTTTTTTTACATACGCAGATTCCACGGTGAACGGTATCAAAATATCTCTATCTCTCTCGTTAATTTTTTTTTTGCGTTGTAGTTAAAATTATTGTTCGTTTTTTTGAACTTCTCTATCTCAACCCTCTTGTTTTTTAGATTTTTTTTATAATTCATCGCTCCTACATTGTATATATTTTTTTACATACTTTACTTTAGCACATTACTACATTATGTCTTGATCACGCGG
The DNA here is from genome assembly GCA_017893485.1 of Hemerocallis citrina. Classification (NCBI taxonomy): domain Eukaryota; kingdom Viridiplantae; phylum Streptophyta; class Magnoliopsida; order Asparagales; family Asphodelaceae; genus Hemerocallis; species Hemerocallis citrina. The sequence goes on from CM030362.1 coordinate 132,825,308, forward strand.
TAGCGGTCGTAGCGGACAAGATTCCTCCTCCTCTTCACGTAGGCCACCAATTGTCCTAACTAGTGAGCCCGCCCAAGATTACATTGATCCTACTATGGAACAATGGGGTACACACGAAATGGATGTTGTAGGTGACATACAATTAGAAGAAGAACAACAACAACAACAAACCGAAACCACACAACTCCGTAGTAGTAGGAAAAGTAGAGGAGAAACTAGCGATTGGCATAAGTTTTATGATTATATCCCGGACGAACATTCTCCGAGTATAGGTTTGAAAGTATGTAAAACATGTAGTAAAACATACAAATTCAAGAAGGGTGACGGCACTGGTACAATTAGTAGGCACATACAACATAATCATAAAGAACTTCTTGATCAAATACAAGGCCAACAAAAAATCAACCCTAGGACCGGTCAAGTAGATAGCCACCCTTATGATCCCGAACTTGTTCGTCGGGAAATGGCCCGATTAGTCATTAAGGAAGAGTTGTATTTTCCTATCCCGAGAGTAGGAACTTGGAAAATTTTAATCAAACGGCCTTAAACCCTCATTTTAAAAGAATTCCGAGAAATACTTGCAAATCGGATTGTTTTAAAGTGTACATGAAAATGAAGGACGCTTTGATTGCAATTTTATGAAGTTTAACTTGTAGGGTTAGTTTAACTTCGGATTGTTGGACGGGTGTCAACAATATTCCAACGATGGGAATAACCTGTCATTGGATCGACAATGATTGGATTCTTCAAAAAAGAATCATATCACTTGCGTCGTTGCCGTATCCCCATAGTGGCGCTGAAATAGCAAACCGTATTATAGAAATTTGTGATGTTTTTCATATTCGCGATAAAATTATGGCTATTAGTTTTGATAATGCATCTAACAACAATGTAGCAATTACTACTTTGAAATCTGTATTAAACCCTCCATCTGACAATATTTTTCATGTTAGATGTGCATGTCATATTATAAATTTATGTGTTCAAGATGCATTAAAAATAGCTGATCCATATATACATAAAATTAGAAATTGTGTACATTTCATTGCATTAAGTCCAAGCATTTTACAAGAATGGAAAGCTTGGTGTAGGGTTAGAAATGTTCCTTTTAGAAAATTTCCAAAGGATGTTAGACACCGATGGAATTCTACTTTTGATTTACTAAATGTTGTCACCGATTATAAAGCAGTTGTAAATGATTTTTTTACCGCAAAAAATATGCACAATTTTGAAATGATTCACACCGATTGGTTTTTTACCGAATCGTTGTTGAAATTTTTAGAACCTTTTAAACCGCAACTTTAAAATTTTCAAAAACATATGAATCTACATCTAGTAGCATTTTTATTGAATTAGTTAGCATGGTGCAAATATTTAACGAAATGTTAAATGATCCCTATATTAGTGACATTGTAGTACCTGCATTTCAAAAATTTTTGAAGTATTATTTTCCTCCTCCTATGTTGATTTATGTTGCTACTATTATGGATCCCCGTATCAAATTAGAAGGTACGAAGAATTTGATAGAATTTTTTTTTGGATATTTAGAGAACAATGTAGAATTAACAACTGATTGCGCTACTTTTTTAGTTCAGTTTGAATCTACGTTAAATAACTTGTGTGATTATTATGATAGACGTTTTGCTTCTAGTAGTACTACTTCTGTAGTTAGTTCTTCTTCTGGTAGTTCTAAAGGTAAGGGTAAAAGTAGAATTGGTGATAGAACATTTAGTTTACTTGAACAAAGTCAATCTAAAAAACCTAGGACTAATCAACCAAATGAATTAAATTGGTATAACCAACAGAATACTGAGCCTACTCTTTCTCCACTAGATATTTTACAATGGTGGAAAGAACATGAACACACTTTTAGTATTCTGTCAATTATGGCTAAAGATTTACTAACTCCTCCTGTCACTACAGTTGCTTCTGAGAGTGCATTTTCTACAAGTGACAGGGTTCTATCTGATTACAGGAATCGGTTGAAGCCCGAGACATTAGAGATGCTCGTTTGCACAGAAGACTGGCTGAAGGCTGAAGATAGGACGCAAGGGAAAGCACTATCAAGTTCCACAAGTGGGAGCAACTCGCCCGAAGAACAACAACAACAACAATAGCTTTGCTTGTTTTTCAAATTAGAAAACTTGTACTCAATTAAAATTGTATATAAGAAATATGTTATTGTATAAAACTTATTTGTGAATTGAATTCTTCATTTCGTTATAAATTGTTCAAATTGTATAACTTAAATTCATATGAATAATATTTCAAAATTTGTTGTCAATTTCACTCTTTCAATCTTATTATTATTATTACGATTTTTATTGTTTATTAGTATTATTACTTACTTAGTATTATAATTAAACATCATTTGGGGATATTTGAAGAATTGTAGTATTATTACTTATTAGTATTATTACTTACTTAGTATTATAATTTTTGAAGAATTGTAGTATTCATCAAACAAAGATATGGTTGTTTGTATACATCATTTGTAAAATTATTATTATTATTATTTTAATTTAAGCTACCAAAAAAAATAAAAAAAATTAAATTATTAAACGGGCCAACCCGCGGGTCGACCCGGCCCAACCCGGGTTGAACCCTAAAGGGTTCACGGATTGGGCGGGCCACCCAAACGAAAACTTAGCCCGGCCCGGCCCGGCCCGTATAAGGGTGCAACCCGGCCCGGACCGGCTAAGTATTCGTGCCAACCCGTACGGGTTGGGTCCGGCCCGGCCCGTACGACCCGTTCGCCATCCCTAGTCTGCAATGATGCCATGCTACTTGAAGTAAACATTTGACTTCTTGTTGAGATATTGGGCCGTACGATCACTGCTTAGCCGTTTGATGGAACGACCTAATTAGTTTTCCACTCTAGTGCAGAACTCCTTAAACTTCTTAAAGGCTTCATCTTTTGACTTCAAAAGATACACATGGCAGAATCGAGAACGACCATCGATAAAGGTTATGAAGTAGTTCATGATGAATCTATTTGCAAAGCTTTTGAAGTAGCACATGTTTGAGTGGATTAACTCCAAGAGATTTATACTCCTTGTCCTACTAGGGAAAGGCTTTCTATTGAGTTTGGCATGTACAACGACCTAGGGATGGCAATTGGGCCGGGTCAACTGGCGGCCCACCCGTGAACCGGCCCACGAACCCGGCCCGTCTAACAGTTTGGCAGGTACAGGTCGAACCCGGTGAACAGTACCGGGTCGACCCGGGTCGCATAGAACGCGAATTGAAACCGCGAAAACCCGGCCCACGAACCCGCTCAACCCGCGAATTCAACCCGCCAACCGGCGGGTCGACCCGTGGGTTTCGACCCGTTGGACCCGTGCGGGTCGAACGTTCGATCCGTGATGGGTAGACCGTTGACCCGCGGGTTGAACGGTCGAAACGGCAGCTCTGTCTCCACAGAGCCGTTCCGAACGGCTCTATAGACGTTGGTTTGGATTTTTTTTGGTTTTTTTTTGTTTTTTCCCACTTATTTAGCCTATAAATATCCCCCAAAAATCTCAAAAAAAAATCATACCTCACTCTCTTACTCTCTCTACTATTATACATCATTTATAAAGAATTTTTGAACAATTCTAGTATTCATCAAACAAGTGTACAAGGAGGCATATACACGATCACATTTCGGTCGTATCGGAAACAAAATTCAACGTCTTCAACGTCTTCAACTCTCTTCAACCCTCGTCAAATCTACTTCAACCTCTTCTCAACTCTTCAATTGCGGAATCGGCAAAGCGCTCCTCCATCTTTTGATTCTTTTCTATTATATTCTTATTTTCACGGTTTTTTTTACATATGCGTATTCAACGGTGAACAGTATCAAAATATCTATATCTCTCTTGTTAATTTTTTTTTGCGTTGTAGTTAAAATTATTGTTCGTTTTTTGAACTTCTCTATCTCAACCCTCTTGTTTTTTAGATTTTTTTTGTATAATTCACCGCTCTTACATTGTAGATTTTTTTTACATACCACATTACTACATTATGTCTAGATCACGCGGTAGCGGTCGTAGCGGACAAGATTTCTCCTCCTCTTCACGTAGGCCACCAATTGTCCCAAGTAGTGAGCCCGCACAAGATTACATTGATCCTACTATGGAACAATAGGGTACACACGACGATATTGTAGGTGACATACAATTAGAAGAAGAAGAACAACAACAACAACAAACCGAAATCACACAACCCCGTAGTAGTAGGAAAAGTAGAGGAGAAACTAGCGATTGGCATAAGTTTTATGAATATATCCCGGACGAACATACTCCGGGTATAGGTTTGAAAGTGTGTAAAACATGTAGTAAAACATACAAATTCAAGAGGGGGTGACGGCACCGGTACAATTAGCAGGCACATCCAATATAATCATAAAGAACTTCTTGATCAAATACAAGGCCAACAAAAAATCAACCCTAGGACCGGTCAAGTAGATAGCCACCCTTATGATCCCGAACTTGTTCGTCGGGAAATGGCCCGATTAGTCATTAAGGAAGAGTTACCATTTTCCTATCCCGAGAGTAGGAACTTGAAAAATTTTAATCAAACGGCCTTAAACCCTCATTTTAAAAGAATTCCGAGAAATACTTGCAAATCGGATTGTTTTAAAGTGTACATGAAAATGAAGGACGCTTTGATTGCAATTTTATGGAGTTTAACTTGTAGGGTTTGTTTAACTTCGGATTGTTGGACGGGTGTCAACAATATTCCAACGATGGGAATAACCTGTCATTGGATCGACAATGATTGGATTCTTCAAAAAAGAATCATATCACTTGCGTCGTTGCCGTATCCCCATAGTGGCGCTGAAATAGCAAACCGTATTTTAGAAATTTGTGATGTTTTTCATATTCGCGATAAAATTATGGCTATTAGTTTTGATAATGCATCTAACAACAATGTAGCAATTACTACTTTAAAATCTGAATTAAACCCTCCATCTGACAATATTTTTCATGTTGGATGTGCATGTCATATTATAAATTTATGTGTTCAAGATGCATTAAGAATAGCTGATCCATATATAGGTAAAATTAGAAATTGTGTACATTTCATTGCATTAAGTCCAAGTATTTTTCAAGAATGGAAAGCTTGGTGTAAGGTTAGAAATGTTCCTTTTAGAAAATTTCCAAAAGATGTTAGACACCGATGGAATTCTACTTTTGATTTACTAAATGTTGTCACCGATTATAAAGCAGTTGTAAATAATTTTTGTATCGCAAAAAATATGGTTAATTTTGAAATAACTCCCACCGATTGGTTTTTTGCCGAATCGTTATTGAAATTTTAGAACCTTTTAAAACCGCAACTTTAAAATTTTCAAAAACATATGAATCTACTTCTAGTAGTATTTTTATTGAATTAGTTAGCATGATGCAAATATTTAACGAAATGTTAAATGATATCCATATTAGTGAGATTATAAGACCTGCATTTAAAAAAATTTTGAAGTATTATTTTCCTCCTCCTATGTTGATTTGTGTAGCTACTGTTATGGATCCTCGTATCAAATTAGAAGGTACGAAGAATTTGATAGAATTGTTTTTTGGATATTTAGAGGTAAATGTAGAATTAACAATTGATTGCGCTACTTTTTTACTTCAGTTTGAATCTACATTAAATAACTTGTATGATTATTATGATAGACATTTTGCTTCCAGTAGTACAACTTCTGTAGTTAGTTCTTCTTCTGGTAGTTCTAAAGGTAAGGGTAAAAGTAGAATTGGTGATAGAACATTTAGTTTACTTGAACAAATTCAATCTAAAAAATATAGGACTAATCAACCAAATGAATTAAATTGGTATAACCAACAAGATTCTGAGCCTTTTACTTCTCCACTAAATATTTTACAATGGTGGAAAGAACATGAACACACTTTTAGTATTCTCTCAATTATGGCTAAAGATTTACTAACTCTTTCCTGTCTCTACAGTTGCTTCTGAGAGTGCATTTTCTACAAGTGGCAGGGTTCTATCTGATTACAGAAATCGGTTGAAGCCCGAGACATTAGAGATGCTCGTTTGCACAGAAGACTGGCTGAAGGCTGAAGATAGGACGCAAGGGAAAGCACTATCAAGTTCCACAAGTGGGAGCAACTCGCCTGAAGAACAACAACAACAACAACAACAACAATAGCTTTACTTGTTATGTGACTTATGTCAAATTAGAAAACTTGTACTCAATTAAAATTGTATATAACAAATATGTTATTGTATAAAACTTATTTCTGAATTGAATTCTTCATTTCGTTATAAATTGTTAAAATTGTATAACTTAAATTCATATGAATAATATTTCAAAATTTGTTGTCAATTTCACTCTTTCAATCTTATTATTATTATTACGATTTTTATTGTTTATTAGTATTATTACTTACTTAGTATTATAATTATAATTATTATTTTAATTTAAGCTACCCAAAAAAAAAAAAAATATTAACCGTGCCAACCCGCGGGTCGACCCGGCCCAACCCGGGTTGAACCCTAAAGGGTTCACGGGTTGGGCGGGCCACCCAAACGGAACATCAACCCGGCCCGGCCCGGATAAGAGAGCAACCCGGCCCGGCCCTGCTAAGTTTGCATGCCAACCCGTACGGGTTGGGCCCGGCCCGGCCCGTTCGACCCGTTCGCCACCCCTACAACGACCTCACACTTCTTTGGCTTATCACCCCCACAGTTGGTAGTAGACCCAACTTTTTCATGTCAAATATTTTCCTGAAATTGACATGACCAAGCCTGTGGTGCCATAATACAGAGAAATAAGTAGAATCAGAAATTTCATTAACGGTAGTAGAAACAGGAGTTATAATGCTCATCTTCAACATTCCTAGTGCGTCAAGCATTTCCGAAGTACATGTTTTTGTATGACATCACTGCTTTACCACCTTGGAAATTGAGTGTAACCTCTGTTCCGGTATATATGTATTTTCCGTATATTTTCTGTATTTAAAATTTTTATAACTTTCTTCTCACTTGTGAATTCTTTTTTCCAACAATTACATTTTCGATTGATTGAATTTTAACAAAATATTATTCTGGTTTCTAAGAAAATTTCTATTTTATTTTATTATTCGAAAATTATACTTATTTCGAATAACGGTGTATTTTAATTTATTGATCGACTATTTATACTATATATTGTTTGGATTATTTTAATAAATCTGTTAAACTTGAATTTGCATTTTGATATACATATATTATTATTATTATTACTATTATCAGTATTATTTTTGTTAATATTTTTATTTGCAGTATCATTTTTTTTATTGTTATTATTATTATTATTATTATTATTTTATTTTAAGGCGAATATACTCTATTTTATATGTATTCATTATTTGACTTAATTTATATATGTATGTGTGTTTTATAAACCCTATAATCCTAATAGTTTCTAATTGGATCTTTTTAATAAACCCAATAACCCTATAACCCAAATACCATACTCAATTCCTTATTGGATCCATTATAAACCCAATATCCACCTATCCCTACCCGTTAACCCCAAAAACTCTAACCATCCTACATATAAATAATCCCCATACTGTTTAACCCTAATACCCATCCCTACAGCCGCAACTCATCATCTTCTACCTCTCTCATCCCCTACCTCCAAAACTCTCGACCTTCTCTCCCCTCTACCCTGTGTGCACCCCCGTCATCTCTCCCGACCACCCTCCGACTCCCCTTGTGCTGCGCTCTGCCTCGACGCCCCGCTGTGACGCCCTCCTCCCGAGCGCAACACGACAGCAGCCACGACCTAGCAAACTCCGACAGCCGCCACCCGCCGTCTCGTGACCCCTAGTCGCTGTGACCCTGCCTCCTCCCGAGCGACGCCAGTGCAGCCCCTCTCGCCACCTCGGCTGTTCACTCCCGAAACCAGACAGTAGCAAAGCTAGCACCAGCGACGATAGCGCCACCGTGCCGTCGCTGTCCCACCGTCGCGGTGCCTGTCCAGCGTCACCGTCCCTGTCCACCTATCGCCACTGTCCGCCATCATGCCAATACCGAAGCCCCATTGCTTTTGATCAAAAGTTTTAATCAAGTGATTCTGGGCCGTTCGATCTCCTCCTGATCATTACGATCATAATGATCATCAACTTCCTTTGATCGCATCCGTTCGATCGATCGATCTTGATCATCATCATCATCTTCATCATCAGGGAGATTTGGACCATCTGATCTTTCATCGTGATCGTGATCATCATCAGATCAGAGCCATCGATCACCTTGATCTAGATCTTTGATCTTGATCATTGAATCTGAGCTGTCCGATTGTCTTGATCTTGATCACCATCAAGATCCGCACTGATCCGATCCATCCGATCTCGATCGTCGATCAACTCCCTCATCCAATCAAAGCAAGTATCTTCTTGTACAATTTTGTTGTTCTAGTACAAGCTTTATTTGAAAATACTGCAAGTAGATCGTAAATGTGACTCCCCTTTGACTCATCGTTTGATGATCTTATTTTAATCCTTATCAGTTCCATGATCATAAGAGTCACAACCGTTCTTTGATATATTTGTTTCAAAACTAGTTGGATCCATTTTATCTCCTGATTATTAGAACACATGAAACTAAGAACCACCTTGACTTGTAGATGCATGTGCTATGATGTATGTGTTGATCTTACTTTCTTTGAGTTGGGAAACAATTGTGACTTGTTGATTTGATATCCATTACACCCTATTTGTATCACACACCAATTTAGACTCATACTAGTTATTTATCATGCCACTTTTATGTAAAATAAATTCAGATATGCTGCTAATCCTGTCTTTACCAGCTGTTTCAACCCCGATAACATCAGAATCTGGACATGAGTCCTAAACATCAAATTTAGGCCCAGATGTCTAGTTTACTACCCTTTTGATAGAATTGAATTTCGAGTTATGGTTTGTAATTTATCGCAGTTTTTACTGCTGCTGTGTTATAGAATTCCAGATTTATGAATTTGCTGCACCACTTTGCTTCACAATTAAATTAACCATGCTACCAGTAAGATAATGACTTGAAATTTTCATGCTGATACTAGACACACTAGAAAACATTTTCTAATTATACTGGAATTAATTAATGAAGTTTCAGACCTGTTTCATACTTATAAATACAATTTTACAAATTCTAGCTGAACATGAATTATGTGTAGTTTGCTGTTTTGACTCCAGTTGTTACTACTTTTATGTATCTTGTTTATATGCATTGGATTCAGTAGAGAGTATAGTTTCTAGATTTTCTAACAGATCCAGATTTGTATTCTTGTAGCAACGTGTATCGTAGTTTTGGTGCAGCAGCGTCATGCTGTCCCATAATTGGAATTCTTGTAGTTCTTGATAATTTTAATTTGTTTTGACCCTTGAATATGCCTTCTAATTATCTTAAATTTGTTCCATATTCTTGATCATGTTTACTTGTCCTTTTTCGCACACTTTCATTCTTGTCCTGATAATAATAATAAATAACAAGTTGGGGTTTAAGGGAAAGACCATAGTAGTGGTCAATATAGGTAAGTGTACTCAGAAGGGGGTCCGTGTTTTCCACTTGATACTTGTTTCATGAACTAGTTATATTATTATTCGATTCATGAACTAGTTACTATTGATTCATGAACTCGTATATGATTATTCGATTCATGACTGGTTATATTAACACTTGATTCATGAACTAGTATATTTTGATTTATGACTTGTCATGTTATTACTTGACACTTGAACTAGTTATATGATTACCCGATTCATGAACATGCTTGCTTGATAGTTGATGCCTGTGTACACCTCCCTATAAAATCTACCACTAGGCCTAAACGTAACTGTTTGTAAGTAGCAACCATGTGGTAAATAGTTGGAACGCATGAAGTGCTGCCTAGATAGAATTAAATATTAGACTTAAGAATAACTTGTTACTTGTTCACACTTGACACCTGTCTTGCTTGATACTTATTACTTGATAGTTGTTACTTAATGCTTGATACAATTACATGCTCACTTGCCACTTGTTTCTGCTACTAGTACTTGTTACCCAATCTTGTTACTTGAGTTATCTTACTTGCTAGCTAGTCTCTTGAACTTCACTACTTGTTGCAATCCTTGTAAAATCATGTCGTATATTTTTGATTCGAAATTTTGTTTCATATATTCTTACATTTATTTTCATACCCTTACTTGTACTACTTACAGCCCTAACTTGCACTAAGGGTGTTTGTCTTGTTTCACCATTTCTCTTCTACATGATAAACACAGATTTTGGTGTAGAACCCCGTATTTTCAAAATATTATTTTAAATATTTGAAAAAGAATTTAAATTGATTTTTGGAGAATTTAATAAATATTTTCAGAAAAATTTATCTTTTTACACGTGCAAAACACCTGCAAATACCTTTTGAGAAGTTTGAAAAGTTAAGTTTTCTTCATGAAAAATCATTATTTAATATTTGGGATTTATTTAGTATTTTTCTAGATTTTTCTGAAATTAATTGGAACTATTTGCAAATTTTGTGAAAAGAATGACCTTTTTGCAAATTTGTCATTTTTAAGGGTTAAAATGTAAAAATACAATTCTGAACGTTTTGAACAGTATTGGTTGAGATTTAGAATTATATTTTCCTTTAAATCCTAATTTAAATGAATTTTGGTCGAATTTCCAAGACTAGACCTATATATGTGAAGTTGTATTTTGGAAAGGATTATTTTGCAAAAGTATGGGTAAAACCCTAAACCTATTTCTGGATTGTTTAAAAGGATTTTTTCAGCCGTCATTACTGGAATATATAGAATTTTGGTGATTTGTTTGGAGGAGCAAGAGGAAGTTTGATCTAGCAAAAGGAAGGCTTTTCGTGGATTTTCTCAATTCAAAGGTGAGTGACTTTGTTTTGTTTTGTTTGCTTTGTGAGCGATATAAAATTGTTTTGTTGTTTTGATCTATGTATGCGAGTGACAATGTTGTTTTGATTTGATGTGGTGAATGATATGGATCTTATATTGTGATATGGATTATGTGAACAATTGTGGTTATTTGGACCATGTATGCGAAATCTAAGATTGTTGAGTAGATATTAGTTTATGAAATTTGTATTGCTAGAAAGCATGTTAAGATTTGAGTATGGTTATGATCGGATGATGAGCATCTGGATCTTATGTTTATAAATCAGACCTTGGCTTGAGTCGTGAAAGAAATTCAGCATTGAGAAACCCTAATGGAAAAATTAGTAATTTAGAACATGAAAATTGAGTTTCGATATATTGGATGATTGGGTGATGTACCCATACTGAAGATTATTAGAGATTTGTTATTTTTACTGAATACGAATTATTTCATGAACAAAGAATCTTTAGAAAACTTCAGTTTTGATTTGTGTTCAGACCTAAATTATGAAAAACTGTAGGCCGACAGTCGACTGGCCTACTATTCAGTCGACTGGTATGACCCTGCTGCTGTATTTTAGTTTTCTTTGAAAAACTCGTTCTGGACAGTCGACTTAGACTATCATCAGTCGACTGGTTCACTGAGAAATTACTTTGTAAAAATTATTTCAGTCCTTTCTGGACAGTCGACCATGACCTCCTTAAGTCGACTTATGTACTTAGAATATTTTCTTGAGAATTGTTGGAATTTGTCTCGGGTAAGTCGACTGATGGACTTTTCAGTCGACTTATGTTACTTAGTTTATTTTCGTAGAAATCATAGATATTCTCCTCTGGACAGTCGACTTACTACAGTATAAGTCGACTGGTACTGATGAGTTTTTGTAACTTGAGTGTTCCTTTGAATGATTGGTTCTCAGATAATTCAGTCTATACTTGATATTCAGTTCAGTAATCGATTTTGAGATATTCAGTTAAGCATTTGATTTTAAGATATTCAGTTAAGTATTTGATTTAAGGTATTGAGTTGAGCCACTTGTTTAGTGAAAATTTGATTTTGACATTTGAGTTTGAGTCTCTAGAGGTGCGTGACCCTAGTATACCGGTGTTGAGTTATTTTGTTGAGGTCCGTTGAGGCATTTCAGTTATTCAGTTTTGCGTTTAGGCCGGTGGGGTACACCACTCTAGGAGATTCGTTGAGTAATTAAGTAACCCAAAAATAATAAGGACAGGCACTAGTGGTGATATGACGAACGGGAACATGAGTTATGCACCTCAGTATGGCTTTAGATGTGGGATTTAATCTCCGGAATTATCCAAGTGACTTACTTGCGGTGTGGGATTTATCTCCGGAATTATCTAGGTAAATTACCTGCGATGTGAGATATATCTCCGGAATTATCCAGGTAGTTACTTGAGATGTGGGATTGATCTCCGGAATTATCAAAGTCGAGGCGACGCACATGGGGTATTCATGTGATGATGTGTCAATGTTTAGATATGGGATGATCTCCGGAATTATCCAGGAAAATTACCTGAGATGTGGGATCTATCTCCGGAATTATCAAGCATGGGCTAATTCTCACAGTTTATCTTTATCTCGTAGTAGTCATCGTGATAGGATTAGTTGCATAGCGGGGGATTGAACCCTATGATGTGGAGGCTTTAAGGGCTTGCACCGAACCTATGTAGAATGGGATGCATAGACTTCGACAAGTCTGCATTAGAGAGCCCGCATATAGACTTTGTGTTGTCTTGACTTGGTTTTGTGCATGTGTTTTCCAGTTTTCCTACACTTGACACATAGACTAGATGCACTTGTTGTTTTCATTCTATGATGTTTTCATGCTTTACATCTTTGTTATTTCTCATTCATTTATCATTGTAGTTAATACATGTTGTTGATGACTTTATGTTTTACGATTAAATTATGTTGTCTGTTTTTATGTCACTCACACCATTTATGGCTGACCCCTTTAGTTTTGGGGGTTAGGGATCATCTCTAGCCTCATATGTTGCAGGTTGTTGCTTAGAGTTGGAGGTTGGATGCTTGAGATAGTTTTTGGAGATAAATTGGTTTATAAGAGTTTTGTGTAAATTTGTAAAAGCAGTTTTGAGATAATTTGAGTTGTAAATGACAGAAAATCTTGTTTGGGTTGTTTTGAATTCCGCTGTGATTTGTAAAAGTTTGTTGTAATAAAAGTTAAAAATTTTAGTGGTGTTGGTTGTGTTTAATGTTACATTGAAGTGGATGCTGGGATTGTACCACATATTTTCTAAGTTATTATATTAGAAATTCGGGGCGCTACAGAAGTTGGTATCAGAGCCAGGTTCAATAGTAATACTAAACATGACAAAAAATATATATATATATAACCTAGGTGTGGACACTAGTGTGTGAGTACCTAGGTGTGGACATTAAAGAGTGAGTATCACATAGACCTGAAACATGATGTTTTACCTTTGGCATACAAGTGAAGTTTTGCCATAGGATATTGATGTGAGTTTGAATTGTGTGTGATGCTCTAACTTTTCCCTCGTTTTGCAGTATTCAGAATGGTTGCACCCAGCCTATAATACCCCGATTTTCCTAATATATATGAAGGTTATTTATTTTCATAGATGGTATGCACGTGTAATATTTTGATTATTATTTTCAACATAATGAATAAGATCATTGTTTTATAAACATTTTCCCCTAAGCCCAAAGGTTAATTTACATATTTTCTACAAGATAATTATTTTGGCCCAACTAATTTTAGCCCATGAATTTAATCATATTTTTTACAACTTGTATGTGTAGCATCTTGTCTCTTTTAATTACCGGGTATTTTGATGTACAATTTTGTAGAGTGGTTGTGTGTACACGTGCACTCGATGTACACGTGCACAAGGCACAAGCTTGGCCGGATGGGAGAGTAGTGGAGATGAGATGTGGGTAATTTTTTAAGGAGTGGGTAGTTCCATAACTCCCTTATCAATCTTAGCCCTTGATCATCCAACTCCCTAATGCATCCTAACCCTCCATTCCACCTATAATCTAGTATAAATACCCCCTCATATTCTCTATTTCTTTTACACTAGATTAATATTTTAAGAGAGGTATTTGTGAGTGTGGGTGTGCTTTGCTGTGGAGGCCGGAGAGTAGCATTCTGAAGGATCGGTGTGGAGCAAAGGAGTAAGGTGCAAGGAGCAAGAAGGCGTTCACTATATTGCGGAGCTTTTGCGGGATTTCGATTATTTCTTCATATAAGGTGGGTGTTTCTCAGGACTTCTAATGTAGGAATTATACTATGATTGTTATGATTGCTACCATGTTACAAAAAGTAAATTGGATGTATTAGAAATTGCTTGAACATGTTGTTGATAATGAGAGCGGAAGTGTCGGTACAGTCGACTGTCATATGAACCAGTCGACTGGTACGAGACAATTAATTTATGATGTGGTGATAAACATGTATGCAAATAGACAGAATGGTGTGATTACTAAGTTGTAATTTCCCTATGACACATATGATGGAGGGAAGGTAAATGAATGAAAAGAGCTAGCGATGATTAATAACTTAAGAACTGTCGGAACAGTCGACTGACACTGTGTTCAGCCGACTGGTACCGTACTTCAAGTATGACTACTTGGAAATTCCAGGAAATAAGATATTCCATTGTGTTGACCTGGTATAATGACTTGAGATTTGTATCTTTATCTTCGTAAGGAAGTTAGGGATAAGTGTGAAGACATGTTTAAGAAATCTTTCCCTTGAGGAAGAGATAACATTCGTAACTTGAAGTTTCGTGGTTGTGAGATTACTGAACAAAAAGAAATACTGCTTATGAAACATGAATTTATGTATATTATAAATTGATATCATGATGCAAGTACATGTAAGAACTGTAGATAATCTCTTAATCTGAAAGGTGGATCTGATCAGTCGACCGAATGCTTGTAGCAAGTCGACTGAGCTGGACTTAGAATTGTGCTGTTGAAAATCCCAGGACAGACGACTGGTGGATGAACAGTCGACTGTCATGTGGATGACACTGTGAACATGAAAAGTTGCGGGACAGGCGACTGGTTGTGTACAGCAGTCGACTATCCCGAGCATTTATGATGAACCTGTATTTGACTGTATGAGTCGACTGGCATTCTTCCAAGTCGACTGTACAGAGTGAACTTTGGTATGTATGAGATTTCATTTTATTTATTGCTGTTGGAAGTTGTGAATTTTATGATTGAAGTCTGTGGACTCTTTTCATGGCTGTGAGGATTATGTAAAATGAATCATAGATGAGAATTGAGAATTAAATGAATATAAAAGGCTAAGATCATGATGAGAAAGTCTGTGAGACTCTAAATGAATGATGAGCTGAAAGTGCTCAATTGGAAGTTGTGAATTGTAAATTGAAACCAAGAGTAGCTAAGTCTCCCCCGGCAGTGAAATGAATGAAATGAAATGATATTGAAAAGAAGGCCAAGGTTGGTCGTGTGTAAATGAAATGGTAAGTCCGGATTGGTGGAGAGGCTAACTCTAGAGCTTTGATTTTTATTCATGATTCTAATAAAATTTAATACATAGTGTGGAGGTGATGAAAGTGAGAGAAAAACATAAGTATGAGAACTAGGATTTACGGTGCGGGTGTGTGAGCCGCAGAATGCATGCTTGATGAGTCAAGACATGGCGCGGGCACAACTCAGAATGATCGGACCTTAGTCACGCTCATGGGATGTTTTGGTGACTGCAAGAGGATTGTGTTCAGGGAGGAGGCTGAATTACCGCAGAATGCATGCTTGATGAGTCAAGACATGGCGCGGAATTCTACTCCAGGGGCCAGGATACATGCTTGTACTCATAGAATCATCTAAGATACTCACCGTAATTACAGAAGTAGAGTAAGTCATGGCGAGGGATTGAACCCTACAAAAGTGAAGAACGGTTAAGAGGCTTGCCCTCGGACCTATGTAGTATGGGATGCATAGAATCCGAACAAGTGCGCATTAGTGTCATATAAATTAAATAATTGCATTAAGGATTAAGTGCACAATCACGACACGACATCATTAAGAGTTCCCTTTTGATTTGCATGCTTATATTGAACAAGTTTGTGATTTGTTAAGAAATGAGATTCATTATACTGTTTCTGGCATAGAGAGGATGGCCATGTATAATTATCGTCGGTTGAATAAACTGACGTACCCACAGTTTTGTATGCAGGATAAATTACATGTAAAGAGAAATGGATGCATAAAGATCTTATCATGTTGTTAACTATTTATGTAAATGTTGTATATTTTGCTTCAGTTGTGTAAATGTAAATGTAATATGATGTAAACTCTGATGTAAGATGAGAAGTTTTAATTTCCTTGTAAAATTGTACTCAAAGAAAGTGAAAAGATCCTGTAGAACATCACGAATTCAGTGATTTGGGATTCGGGGCGTTACACAGGCCCAGGAATGGTGGCAACAATGAGGATGGATCTGGTAGTTCTCGAGGAACGGGAATTGACCTTGAGGCTGAATTCGCCAAGGTGTATCAGACTTTGAATGTGCTAATGGCATTTAATTTGGTGCAAGCTCAGAATCAGCAGCAGAATCCGCAGCCGAATCATGGAGCTGGACAGGGATTGGTTAACGCCGATTCTATCAAGCCGATTGAGTCCTTTAAGAGGATGAGGTCCGCCAGTTTTTGAGGGGCAATCTGATCCAACCGCAGCTGATGATTGGATTAGGAGGATGGAGACAATCTTCGAGGTATCGGAGACTCCGGCAGCCAGCAAGGTGAAGTTGGCTACGATGCAGCTAGAGAAGGACGCTGGTGTCTGGTGGGAGTCGCTGAAGAGGACTTTGGGAGTCAGCAGTTGACTTGGGAAGCTTTTCTGGAGGAGTTCAGGGATCGCTTCTTTCCCCTAGATGTTCAGGAGAAGAAGGCAACCGAGTTCTTGAACCTTCAGCAGGGCAGCATGACCGTGCGGGAGTATGAGACCAAGTTTGCTCAGCTTTCGAGGTATGCACCAGAGTTGGTTGTTGACGAGGCAAAGAAGGCCAAGAAGTTTGAGTAGGGCTTGAGGCCAAACTTAAGGTCGAGGATGATCCCGTTGGGCATCAGAAGATTCGACAAGCTGGTCAGGAGAGCAGCTATGACTGAGGAGGACATGGACCAGTTCCAAAAGAGGTAAGATACATGGAACCGGAACAAGAGGCCATTATCAGGTCAGAGTGGGAAGGGGTTCCCGGCGAAACAAGCCAAGTTCAGTGATTCGGTGCAGAAGGCACCTGCAACTCAGGGAGTGACTTGTTATTACTGCAAGGAGGCAGAACATTACAGGTTAGCGTGTCCGAAGTTGGCGAAGCATATTTGTTTTCAATGTGGGCAGGCAGGACATTCTAAGCCCCATTGTCCACAATTGAGGAATGATGGTTGAGGTGGAAGCAAATCCCAGAGGCAAGGGCGAGTATTTGCATTAACCGAGGAGGACGCGGGTAACTCAGAAGATGTAATACAGGGTATGCAAAAATTTTGATTTTTATTTTAAATCAATTTAATAAGTAAAACCTTTGTTTGAGAATAATTTAAGATTGAGTATCATTCTTATTGTAAAAGGAGTTGTTTTAATTAATAGAATAAAGGCTAAGGTTTTATTTGATACTGGTTCATCGCATACTTCTGTATCGCCAAATTTTGCAAGGATCTTAGGTGTGGAGCCTAAGTTGTTTCCAGGCAGGGTTTTGTCGGTGGCAACGCCGTCAGGTGAAGAGTTGATTGCGGATCGATATTACGAGGACTGTGATATCGAGATTGGTGGGAGGTTGTTCGGCATTGATTTGATCGAGCTGCAAGTCTTGGGTGTGGATGTCATCGTGGGCATTGATTGGATGGCAATATATGATGCCACAATTGAATGCAAGCAGAAAGAGGTGTTGGTGAAAGCACCAGGTGGACCCACAGTGACTTTCTAAGGAAAGAAGAAGATTCCGAAGGTGGCTGCAATGGTATCCAAGATGGTTATTTCAGATGAAGTCAAGGGCATTCCGGTTGTCAGAGATTTTCCTAAGGTGTTCTTGGATGCTTCCAGGATTACCGCCGCAGAGAGATGTGGAGTTTTGCATCAATGTTCAGCCGGGGAGTGCGTCGATTTCTAAGGCTCCGTACAAGATGGCACCTGTAGAGCAAGATGAAGTGAATAAGCAGATTGAGGAACTGTTGAGCAAGGGACTTATAAGGCCGAGTTCTTCTCCGTGGGGAGCGCCAGTGCTGTTAGTCAAGAAGAAGGACGGGTCAATGAGGATGTGCATTGACTACCGGAAGTTGAATAGGGTGACTATTCAGAACAAGTATCCACTGCCGCGGATTGATGATTTGTTCGACAAACTTCGAGGAGCAGCTGTGTTTTCAAAGATTGATTTGAGATCAGGGTATCATCAGGTTCGAGTCAAGGAGGAAGATGTGAGTAAGACAGCTTTCAGGACTCGTCATGGACTCTATGAGTTTTTGGTGATGCCATTCGGGTTGACGAATGCGCCAGCAGTGTTCATGGATATGATGAATCGGGTTTTGAGGCCATTTATTGACTCCTTCGTGGTGGTTTTCATTGAGGATATTTTGGTGTATTCGAAGTCGGAGGAGGAGCATTCTACGCACTTGACAGCGGTATTACAGAAATTGCAGGAGCATAGCTTGTATGCCAAATTGTCGAAGTGTGAGTTTTGGAAGTCTGAGGTAGCTTTCCTTGGTCATATCCTTTCTAAGGAGGGAGTAGCTACTGATCCTCAGAAAGTTGAAGCAGTGAAGGATTGGCCCAGGCCAACGTCTGTGAAGGAAGTCAGAAGTTTCTTGGGTTTAGCTGGTTACTACAGAAGATTCATCCAGGGTTATTCTCAGATTGCAGTTCCTTTGACAGGTTTGACCCGGAAGAATGTGGCATTTGTATGGACTGATAAGTGTGAGGAGAGTTTCCTTGAGTTAAAGGAAAGGTTGACTACTGCACCTATCTTAGCTTTGCCGCAAGCTAGGAAGGATTATGATATCTACAGTGATGCGTCTCTCAGAGGTTTGGGTTGTGTCTTGATGCAAGAAGGCAAGGTTATTGCTTATGGTTCGAGGCAGTTGCGACCGCATGAGAAGAATTATCTGATGCATGATTTGGAGCTAGCAGCTATCATTTATGCCTTGAAGCAGTGGAGGCATTATGTTTATGGTGAGAAGGTTAACATGTACACTGACCACAAGAGCCTGAAGTACATTTATCAACAGAAGGATCTTAATCTTCGGCAGAGAAGGTGGTTGGAAGTTTTGGAAGACATTCGTCCCGAGATCAAGTATCATCCGGGCAAGGCGAATGTGGTGACTGATGGACTTAGCAGGAAGAGTAGTTTATCAAGTTTGATCACTACTCGAAGTGAGTTGGCAGCAGAGATCGATCAGGCAGGTATCGAGGTGGTGCTGCAAGGTTTAGGGGCATCTTTGGCTCAGTTGAGGCTGCAGCCATCCTTGAGAGAGAGGATTGTGGAAGGTTAGAGATCAGATTCAGAGATTCAGAAGATGTTGCAACAGGTTTCAGAAGGCAGACAATCAGAGTTTCGTGTCCAAGATGGAATTCTTTGGTTGGGTGAGAGGTTGTGTGTTCCAGATAATGCAGATTTGAGAGATAGTATCTTGTAGGAAGCACACAGTACCTTGTTGTCAGTTCATCCTGGAGGCACGAAGATGTACAGGGACATCAAACAGCACTTTTGGTGGTCTGGTATGAAGAGGGATGTAGCAGATTTCGTAGCAAGATGTCTGACTTGTCAGCAGATCAAAGCAGAAAATTAGAGACTTGGAGATTTGTTACAGCCGTTGCCCATTCCGGAGTGGAAATGGGAGAATATCAGTATGGATTTCATCACGGGTTTGCCGAGGAGTTCGAAGCGCAATGACTCGATTTGGGTTATTGTGGACCGTTTGACTAAGTCGGCTCACTTTCTAGCCATGAAGATTACTTGGTCGATGGAGAAATTGGCTGAGTTGTACATTGGCGAAATTGTGAGACTTCATGGAGTTCCTGTGTCAATTGTTTCTGACAGAGATGCAAGGTTTACTTCAAGATTTTGGAAGAGCCTACAAGCAGCTTTAGGCACCAGAACTGATTTCAGTACCGCTTTTCATCCGCAGACCGATGGTCAGACGGAGAGGGTGAATCTAGTGCTGGAAGATATGTTGAGGGCTTGTGTTATGGATTTCGGTGGTAGTTGGGAGAGATACTTGGCATTGGTTGAGTTTGCTTATAACAACAGTTACCATGCGAGTATTGGGATGGCACCGTATGAGGCTTTGTA
Source organism: Hemerocallis citrina (assembly GCA_017893485.1). Classification (NCBI taxonomy): domain Eukaryota; kingdom Viridiplantae; phylum Streptophyta; class Magnoliopsida; order Asparagales; family Asphodelaceae; genus Hemerocallis; species Hemerocallis citrina. The sequence continues at coordinate 132,845,496 of CM030362.1, forward strand.
CGGGAGGAGGTGCAAGACATCTGTTTGTTGGTATGAGGTTGGTGAGAGGCAGATGTATGGTCCTGAGATCGTACAGCAGACATCAGAGAAGATTGAGCTGATTCGCAAGAGATTTGTCGAGGCTCAGAGTCGGCAGAAGAGTTATGCTGATACTCGACGAAGAGACTTGGAGTTTGAGGTTGGGGATGCAGTTTTCCTCAAGGTTTCTCCGACCAAAGGAGTGATCAGGTTTGGTAAGGTAGGCAAGTTGGCGCCAAGGTATATTGGGCCATACAGGATCATGGAGCGGATTGGCAAGACAGCATATAGATTGAAGCTTCCAAAGGAGTTGGCACAAGTGCATGATGTATTTCATGTGTCATTGTTAAGAAAGTATGTGCCAGATCAGAATCATCAGTTGGTAGAGATTCCTGAAGATCTACAGGTGAACCTTGAGTTACAAGGAACAGCCTGTTGAGATCGTTGATCGTAGGGAGAAAGTTCTTAGGAGCAAGGTGATAACCTATGGTCAAGGTGTTGTGGAGGAATCAACAGTTCGAGGAGGCTACTTGGGAGCCAGAGGATCGCATACAGAAGGATTTCCCTGAGCTTTTTGTATGAGTGTATTTCTTTTATGTGATTGTGACTCTTTTGAACGTTTGTACCCTTGATGGAGTTAAGTTGTATTCCTTCTATTTTGATTGTGTTGTCATATGCAATTGTTTGGACTATGTTCTATTTATGAGATATTGTTCCTTTGTTGGTATGTGGTTTGGACTCACTAGTAGTAGTTCTGAGGACAGAACTCTTCTAAGGAGGGAGTGATGTAGAACCCCGTATTTTCAAAATATTATTTTAAATATTTGAAAAAGAATTTAAATTGATTTTTGGATAATTTAATAAATATTTTCAGAAAAATTTATCTTTTTACACGTGCAAAACACGTGCAAATACCTTTTGAGAAGTTTGAAAAGTTAAGTTTTCTTCATGAAAAATCATTATTTAATATTTGGGATTTATTTAGTATTTTTCTAGATTTTTTTGAAATTAATTGGAACTATTTGCAAATTTTGTGAAAAGAATGACCTTTTTGCAAATTTGTCATTTTTAAGGGTTAAAATGTAAAAATGCAATTCTGGACGTTTTGAACAGTATTGGTTGAGATTTAGAATTATATTTTCCTTTAAATCCTAATTTAAATGAATTTTGGTCGAATTTCCGAAAACTAGACCTATATATGTGAAGTTGTATTTTGGAAAGGATTATTTTGCAAAAGTGCGGGTAAAACCCTAAACCTATTTCCGGATTGTTTAAAAGGATTTTTTCAGCCTGTCATTACTGGAATATATAGAATTTTGGTGATTTGTTTGGAGGAGCAAGAGGAAGTTTGATCTAGCAAAAGGAAGGCTTTTCGTGGATTTTCTCAATTCAAAGGTGAGTGACTTTGTTTTGTTTTGTTTGCTTTGTGAGCGATATAAAATTGTTTTGTTGTTTTGATCTATATATGCGAGTGACAATGTTGTTTTGATTTGATGTGGTGAATGATATGGATCTTATATTGTGATATGGATTATGTGAACAATTGTGGTTATTTGGACCATGTATGCGAAATCTAAGATTGTTGAGTAGATATTAGTTTATGAAATTTGTATTGCTAGAAAGCATGTTAAGATTTGAGTATGGTTATGATCGGATGATGAGCATCTGGATCTTATGTATATAAATCAGACCTTGGCTTGAGTCGTGAAAGAAATTCAGAATTGAGAAACCCTAATGGAAAAATTAGTAATTTAGAACATGAAAATTGAGTTTCGATATATTGGATGATTGGGTGATGTACCCATAATGAAGATTATTAGAGATTTGTTATTTTTATTGAATACGAATTATTTCATGAACAAAGAATCTTTAGAAAACTTCAGTTTTGATTTGTGTTCAGACCTAAATTATGAAAAACTGTAGGCCGAAAGTCGACTGGCCTACTATTCAGTCGACTGGTATGACCCTGCTGCTGTATTTTAGTTTTCTTTGAAAAACTCGTTCTGGACAGTCGACTTAGACTATCATCAGTCGACTGGTTCACTGAGAAATTACTTTGTAAAAATTATTTCAGTCCTTTCTGGACAGTCGACCATGACCTCCTTAAGTCGACTTATGTACTTAGAATATTTTCTTGAGAATTGTTGGAATTTGTCTCGGGTAAGTCGACTGATGGACTTTCTAGTCGACTTATGTTACTTAGTTTATTTTCGTAGAAATCATAGATATTCTCCTCTGGACAGTCGACTTACTACAGTATAAGTCGACTGGTACTGATGAGTTTTTGTAACTTGAGTGTTCTTTTGAATGATTGGTTCTCAGATAATTCAGTCTATACTTGATATTCAGTTCAGTAATCGATTTTGAGATATTCAGTTAAGCATTTGATTTTAAGATATTCAGTTAAGTATTTGATTTAAGGTATTGAGTTGAGCCACTTGTTTAGTGGAAATTTGATTTTGACATTTGAGTTTGAGTCTCTAGAGGTGCGTGACCCTAGTATACCGGTGTTGAGTTATTTTGTTGAGGCCCGTTGAGGCATTTCAGTTATTCAGTTTTGCGTTTAGGCCGATGGGGTACACCACTCTAGGAGATTCGTTGAGTAATTAAGTAACCCAAAAATAATAAGGACAGGCACTAGTGGTGATATGACGAACGGGAACATGAGTTATGCACCTCAGTATGGCTTTAGATGTGGGATTTAATCTCCGAATTATCCAAGTGACTTACTTGCGGTGTGGGATTTATCTCCGAAATTATCCAGGTAAATTACCTGCGATGTGAGATATATCTCCGGAATTATCCAGGTAGTTACTTGAGATGTGGGATTGATCTCCGGAATTATCAAAGTCGAGGCGACGCACATGGGGTATTCATGTAATGATGTGTCAATGTTTAGATATGGGATGATCTCCGAAATTATCTAGGAAAATTACCTGAGATGTGGGATCTATCTCCGGAATTATCAAGCATGGGCTAATTCTCACATTTTGTCTTTATCTCGTAGTAGTCATCGTGATAGGATTAGTTGCATAGCGGGGGATTGAACCCTATGATGTGGAGACGTTAAGGGCTTGCACCGAACCTATGTAGAATGGGATGCATAGACTTCGACAAGTATGCATTAGAGAGTCCGCATATAGACTTTGTGTTGTCTTGACTTGGTTTTGTGCATGTGTTTTTCAGTTTTCCTACACTTGACACATAGACTAGATGCACTTGTTGTTTTCATTCTATGATGTTTTCATGCTTTACATCTTTGTTATTTCTCATTCATTTATCATTGTGGTTAATACATGATGTTGATGACTTTATGTTTTACGATTAAATTATGTTGTTTGTTTTTATGTCACTCACACCATTTATGGCTGACCCCTTTAGTTTTGGGGGTTAGGGATCATCTCTAGCCTCATATGTTGCAGGTTGTTGCTTAGAGTTGGAGGTTGGATGCTTGAGATAGTTTTTGGAGATAAATTGGTTTATAAGAGTTTTGTGTAAATTTGTAAAAGCAGTTTTGAGATAATTTGAGTTGTAAAAGACAGAAAATATTGTTTGGGTTGTTTTGAATTCCGCTGTGATTTGTAAAAGTTTGTTGTAATAAAAGTTGAAAATTTTAGTGGTGTTAGGTTGTGTTTAATGTTACATTGAAGTGGATGCTGGGATTGTGCCACGTATTTTCTAAGTTATTATATTAGAAATTCGGGGCGCTACATTTGAAGACGAGTTGCCTGCTGGAGTTAGGTGAGCAAACCTTTTAGGCTTCGCTTGGGGAAAGCTTGCTTCAATTATTTTGTATTTGAGTTTATTTTAATTTGTTGCTAATTAAAACTTGTAACGGTGTAAACCCCATTTATGCAAATACGTATTTTCTGAGTATTTTTCTGTATTTCGATATTTATAAATTTGTGATTTGTTAAATTCGTTTTGGATTTTATGTTAAAGAATTTTTCTAAACAATAGTTATAATTATTTTGAATAAACTTTGTTTCCGTTCCTACTTGATCAACTATTCACATTTTAACCCTAAAAGAGGTTGTTACTGTTTCGATTATTTCAACAAATTCCTATTTTTATACAATTGCTCTGATAATTTCTATTGTTGTTTTTAGCATTTTTATTCTTATTGTTATTTTTGTTATTAATTGATATTATTAGTATTATTATTTTTATTGACATGGTTATTATTATTATTCTTATTGTTTTGGAATTATTTATTTTTACTATTGTTATTATTATTTTGTCCGTCAGTTGATTATTAAAACAAATCCGTTCTTCTTTAATGATTGTATTTTTAATTATTTCAAATAATTTATGAAATGAGATACAAATTATATTTTTGTTATAAATCATATTTTACCAGATATCCTATTCTTTTGTGTTTGGGTTTATATTGATCCATTATATTCACATACAAATATATTTTTATTTATTGGGTCTAATACCCAATTACCCAATAACTCTATATCCTACTTTTACCCTATAAATACTCTAATCTTCTAATTAAAACCCTGAACCTAATCCATTTTAATTAACCCTAGCCGTCATTAACCCCGTTCCTGTGCAAACCCCCTTCCCCGTTACTGTGCATCCTTGTCCTGCTCTCTCTCCTTCTCCGTTCCTTCAACCCATCTCGCCCAAGCCCTTCCGATCGCCATCTCCGATCACCTTCATCCCCTCACCGTCCCCTCGTCACCTTCATCTTGTCGCCCTCCGATCACCCCCGTCCCCGTCATCATCTCCACCCCGTCGCCTGCACCTCCCATCTCCCCGCCGCCACCGTTTTGCCATCATCTTCGCCCTCCGTTCACCCTCGCAACCACCGAAGTTCCCCCTAGCCCCTCGTCGTCATCGTCCAAGCCCCGATCGCACCCCCCGTTGTTCGCTCTTCTGCTTTCGTCGTGAAACAGAGTCGCCTCGCCGTCGAAGCTTGGTCGTTGCGTCACTTCCCGACCGCAGTGCCTCCATCGTCCGCCGTGGTTGCCCGTGCCGTGGTCGCCGCTGCTGTCGCTTCACGACCACACCACCGCCAGTCATCGGTGAAGTTTCTCCCGTTCTCTCCTTCTCTCTCTGTGTCGAAATAGGGAAGAAGAAGCTGGTGTGGTTGGTTTCCATGTTTGCTGTTTTGGCATAGCGGATCCGAAGTTGTCGTTTACTGTTTTGCTGGGATTCGGTGTGGAGTTGTGATCTTGATTTGCTGTTGGCCTTGGTTTTTTTGTTTCGGATGTTGCAAAGTCTCGCCGTGTTTTGGTTCGTCGCCGGGGATACTTATCCCGTTATTCAATTTATCCGAATCTACTAATTAACGGAAAGTCTCTTCTTGAACTAGTATTTTGTTTTGTTCAAGATTCCCTTGATCTCTGCAAGTAGATCTCGTTCTTTTCCTTATCATGCTGCTATTTGAAATTCCGTTAAGCCTATTAGGGTTTACATGAGCTAACCCGAGATATCCTTAACATCGTGCCATTCTCTTTGGTCTAAAATCTAGTCCCTATTGTTTCATACATATGCACATTTACATGAAAAGTAACTAGATCCATATTGTAGACTTGTTTGATGAATTAGACATGTTAGATTGATTTGATTGATGAATTGATTACCATGCCTGTAAAATTACATCTTAGAACTGAAATTATGCATGTTAAACAACTAAGAACACATTGATTATTAAATTGCATGAAATATATGATTGTACGATTTAATTATTGCATATCCATGTCAAAATAAATTCTGGACTGTCGTTTGTTTCTTTTTGAATCAGTTTTTCGACCATGTTGCTGTCATATTTTGAAATAACTTTTTGAACATGAAATTTAGCCTCAGATGTCTAGTTTACTACCTTTTTGAGGATTTGAATTCCGATGTGTAATCTGTTAGATATCATAATTTTAGTACAGCTGTGTAAGAATTTTCAGATTCACAAATGCATGCGTATCTTGATGTTTCACAATTTATTTGACCATGTTAACAGTAAAATAAAAATCTGAAATAAATTTGGCTGAACCTAGACATATGTAGGAACTACCCAGAATTTTTATAGAATTATTTGATGAGTTTTCTGACCTAAAACAAATAGGTGAACATAATTTACATCATGCTGCCTGAACATAAAACCTGAAAAGAATTAGGAGTTTCATCCTAGTTTCTGCAGTTCTTATATGTCATATATATATTTGCTAGAATCGGCAGAGAGTCTAGGTTCTAGAATTTCTGACGGATCCAGATTTGCTTTTCTGTGGTAGTAGTCATCCATATTTTAGTATAGCAAGGTCATGCTGTCCTGATTATGTGATTGTGTTAATTTAATGCATTTGCTTCATGATTTGTCTGTAACGAATAGAATTAGTCACACTTAGTATCATACAACATTGACCCCTTCTTTCATGCTCACATAGGATGAAAATGAACTAATAACAAGCTGGGGTATTATGGGTAGACTTGGTAGTGAACGATCGGAAAATGTACTCGGTAAAGGCCTTCTTTCTCGCATGAACACTTGACATGGAAGGAGAAGAAATCTTTATCTTGTTATCACGTTATCTTGTTATCTTGTTATCATGTTATCTTGTTATGCCGAGTATACGAATCGTGAATTCACCATCAGTCTAAAACGTTCATTATGTGCTTGAGTCAAAATTGTAGTAAGAGATGCAGTAGTACGTGCACTAGATAGGCTAATAAAATAATTAATAACCTGCATGCTTGATCTTGTATATAACTGATTAAACATAGACCTTTGACATTATTGCCTGCTCTTTGCTTTGTTCTTCGACTTTGATCTTGTCCCCTTTTTTTTTATTCATGCTTCCTTTATCCTCTGTTTTTCTCTACTTGCTGTCCACGACTTGCTTTAAGGACACTTTTTTCTCTCTTTTTAGATCAAGTATTTACAAGTACCGAAGAAGCAATACCAGAAGAAATAGGTGAGCAAACTCTCTGAAGATCGGAGCTGGACCATTAGACTGCTATAGCTATCTCTTGTTATTTGCTTATTGTATTGCTTTTATCATACTTTGTATTCCGGGATTTTATAACCCGAAGCTTGTTTTATCCCAAGGGTTGGATTATTATTTGGTAAATTTATTTTATAAATATTTTGAAGTTTATTCATTGTTTATGTGGTTATCCTTTTCCTGCGTGATTGTATTCTCTTGTATATTGTTGAGTTAATCTGTTACAGCTTATGGATGATGTATAATCATTCGCCGGACCTACGTTACGTGCTCGTATTCCCGTATCTTGGGAAGCGGGGCGTAACAAATGGGCTTGTAGTCCCAAAGTTCTTACTTTTGATCCAGATCTTGAGATTATTTGGGATATTTATATTTGTTTCAAATATTTTCTGTTGATTAATAAATTATTCATGCATGCGTGGTTGAATATATTTTTGCTATATTTCTTGTTATGATGCTGAGTCGATCCTACAGCTTATGAATGATGAAAATTATTTGCTGGGCTTTGTCACGTATTCGTATTCTGTATTCCTTTTGGGAAGCGGGGCGTGACATTGAGGCACATCCCTGCATCTATCAGAAGGCTTCCAAAGATAAAGTTCTTAGTAGGGGTGGCATTCGGGTACCCACTCGCGACCTGCCAAGTTCCACCCAACCCGCGTTAACCCTGTTCGGGTTCGAGTCGAACCAAAAATACTAACCGGGTCGATTAAATTCCAATCCAAACCTGCTTGACCCAAACCGCAAACCCGCAACCCGACGTCAACCCGACCCGAACCTGACCCGCAGACTCGCAGGTTGGCGACCGTTTGACCCACGCGGGTCAAACGATCGGCTTGCATGGGTCACCCGGTCAACCCGCGGGTAACTTTAAAAAAAGCCAGTAGCTTTGTTCTTGCTTTTTTTTGGGGGGGGGGGGATTTTTAGCTTTTTTTGTTGGGGGGATGGGGGGGGGGGGTGTTTCCTATTAAAAACCCTAAATTCAATCCAATTTTTTCACACCTCCATCTATCAACTCTCTTACTCTCTCTACTAATACTACTCAAATCAATCAAAAAAATTCAACAAAGAAGCAAACAATAAAGAAGTGAACAATTTTGATCGTATCGAATTCGTGTCGATTCAGCATTCTCAACTCCGTCTACTACAAACTCTCTCATCGAAGAAACTCTCTCTCTTTCTACAGTGACGTGACTAAATTTACTACACTTCTCAATCGACTTTATCTACTTCTACTATTATTTCTCTCTCATTTCTATATACGATTATTCGCGAAGTACGGTATCAAAATTTCACAACCCTTTCAACTCTTTATTTTTGTTGTAGTTCTATTTTTTTTTATCTTATTTTTTTTGTTGGTTTTTCAGTACTCTCTTTCCCTCTTAACCCTCTTATTGATTTTTAGATTTTCTTTTTCAACATATACATCCTAGATTGTGTTTTTTTTACATGCACTACTAAAACATTAGAAATCGTTTTTTTTCATACACTACTACTACTACAAATCATTTATCATGTCTAGATCACGAATTAACGGTCTTAACCAAAGTGGAAAAGATTCAAATAGTTCTTCTCGTCGGCCTCCAACAATTCCACAATTAGAATCTGAATATAACATCATGCTAAACATAGGTTCTCACGATGTTCCTACACACGACATAGAAGAAGAAATTAATGATATTGAGAATCAAACACAACATACCGAATCCACACAATTCACTAGTAGTAGAAAAAATAGAGGAAAAACTAGTGATTGACACAAATATTATGATTTTATCCTCGACGAGAAGAATACTAAAATAGGACATAAGATTTGTAAAACTTGTAGCAAGAGTTACAATGGATGAAATGTGAGAGAACGAGTAAAATTAAACGACAAATTTTAAATGCACACAAAGACTTAGTACAAGACCAACAACAACAACAAAAATTCAACCTTAGGACCGAACAAATAGATAGTCACCCATATGATCCCGAACTTGTTCATCGGAAAATGGCCCGACTAGTTATTAAGGATGAGCTACCCCCAAACTTTGTAACACCTCGAATTCCATTTACATGTAATTCGTTGCACAACAGAATCTTTTACTTCATTTCGTACAATTTTACAAGGAAATTAAAAACTCTTTATTATACACATTGTTTATTACAGAGTATACAGCGGAAGTTAAATAAAATACAACATGAAATACAACTCAAACATCAGCAGCTTTAATCATGAATATAATCTTTATCATCAACCATCTTTAAGTGCTTGCCAATCTCAACCCTGCACTGAAAAATCTGTGGGCATGTTAGTTGCTTACAACCGACGCAATGTTATAAACAACGATCCTCTTTATGCTGTACTATAACGAAATCTCTTATTTTAGTAACCACAAACTTGAATGCATAAATAAAGTGTAAAAGAGTGACTATCCTAAATATGTTCGTGTAAGAGATGACTTAATGCCTAATGCAGATGCTATACTACAATGACACTAATGCATACTTGTTTGGATTCTATACACTCCATCCTACGTAGGTCCGAGGGCAAGCACTCACGTACTCTACATTAAAGGTTTAATCAATTGCCATGAAAAACTACTCGGTAACAAAATCAAGGTTTAGATATTCCACGAGTACGGATTCCAGTCCTGGAATCCACCGCTCGACTATATAGAATTCTCGTCGTTTGAACATCCTGCAAGTGCCGCTCTAGATCCAAAATATATTGGAGATATGCCTCCTATCCGCCCGACTAATCATGATCTCGGAATCCACCGCCCGATCAATCATAATTCCGAATTTAATTGAGGCTCGTCTTGCTCCGCAAGCAACCACAGTCCCGAAATCCACTGCCCGACTGGGTCTAGAGTCCCGAAATCCACCGTCCGACTATATATGTAACACCCCGCAAAATTGAGTAATGACAATTTTGCCCTTTTGTGTTACGCACGTGTATTTTGTACCGTTACGAGTAATATTCATAACATATTTTTAAATAAATATCATATTTTGATTATTTATATGTTTTCTATTTTCTCAAAATTCATCTCAATCCTATCTTTAGCCAACTCAAACATGTATTTCAATCATTGTGCTTTTACGTACATTGCACGTGTTTTCGATACACGTGTCGATTACGTATATTTTTTCGTTACATGAAATATCTGTAACATTATCAAGATGAATATTTTACGTATATTGTATTTTTATTGTTTATGAATATCTTTCATTCTTCCGAATTTATTTTGTATTCGAATATTTATTATTTTCTTTCGCATGTATTTTACACGTAAAATTTTATGCACATTTTATTCTAAAATTTTATTAAGTCATGTGAACTTTTCTTCTAATTTTCTAATCACACATGTATTATTTACTTATAATTAGAACCCAAAGGCCTAAAGATCATTTTAAAGCCCACTAAGTTCATTAAAAGAGAAGCCACTAATTAAAAGAAAAGCCCATTAGTTAATCTACCTTTTTTTAATACACAATTTTAATGCTACACTTGTCAGGTAACAAATATATACTTCTAGACTATAAACAAATAATTAAACAAATGAATGAGAAGTGTGTACATGTGGAAAATCCAAGGGTTGGCCAATTCATGAAGGAATGAGAAGAGGTGGGGGTTTGTGTAGTAATGGTGAGTGGGTGATTAATTTTGTTAATGGCTATTTATTTTTGGGTAATGGGTGTCTCTTCATTCACGCATTAAACCCTATAAATACCCCCCCCCCCTCCCTTTTCTTCATAATCTTGCACCAAAAATCAAAAGAAAAGATAAAATAAGAAAGATAAAAAAAGAAAGAGAGGAAAAGAAAAAAGAGAGTTATTTGAGTTCTTGCTTGGAGGAAGGAAGGCTTGCTATGAGAAGAAAGGAGTCTCATTCTTGGAGCTAGGAGCCATCTACTAGGAGTTCACTTTCTTTCTTCAATTAAGGTGGGTGTCTTCTTGAACTTTCTAAATTATAGTATCATGCATGTGTAGGTAAAGTGATATATAAAATTGATATGCATATGAGTAGTGATTAAATTGTAATGATGATATTTAAATGAAATGCATGCTAATTGAGAGAGTATCTTATAGATAAGTTAAAATGATGTTGTTTGGGTGCATGTTAATATATTATGATTATAATGAATGAATTTCATACAAATTTGTACACAAAGTTGCTAAATAATATAAAGAAAGTTACTGTTTTGAATTTTGTTTGCACTTTAGAAAATTGTATCTACTAAAATAGTAGGAATCTAGAGCTACAACTTTTTTGAGATCATATTGTGTATGTCAGAAACATCTCTTTACAATTTCATAAGATTTGGAGGTCGTTTACTATTTTAATAAAACCTAAACTCAGAACTATTAGTAGTTGACTAGTTGCTGGAAATCTGTACACATTTCGGTTTTTGATCAATTCAGCATTGTAAATGAAATATTTTGAGGAAAGTCAGAACTAAGAAATTGTAGTAGACTCGTTAAACTTTCTGAAAAGTCTAATAAATCAAAATTTCACTAAGAATTGAATTTTATATGAATTTTACAAGACTGTACAGTGGCAGTACTTTAGTATTTCAACCCTACTGTATATTTCGAAGAATTCAGGGTTATAGATACAGTATTTTGAGGAAACTTATAACTAAGAAATCGTAGTAGACTTGTACACCTTTATTTTGATATAAATAATGCAAAGTTTCGTGAAGTATATGATTTTCTATGATTTTTATAAATAGCATGAAATGCAGTTTCTGATTTTGAATTTACTGTTTTATAAATGATACTTAAACGAAGTGATTGAAAATATTTTCTCACTATTAAAATTTATATTTTGGAAAAATATAGATCATATTCATACTTATATGAGATGTGAACTCAAGAAAAATATATTATGATTAAAGATGTTAAGAATTGGTTCAAAATAAATCAAAGGAAAATGATGAGATGAATTTCCAATGATGAATTTTAAAGAGATTATGTTTTAATCTTAATTTACTTGTATTGGGAAAGTTTGATGAATATGAAAATTGTATTATGAAAATAAATAGTTTGAGATTTTACTTCATGATTGATAAATAAGAATGAATGAAAGAATTTGAATGAATTATGAGTACATGAACAGGAGTTATAAGGGTATGAGTACCCCAAGTTGTTGAACATGGAAAGATGCTGATTCTAGAGGCTTAGTGATACCCAGGTACCGAAAAAAGTAATGAAAATGAATAATTGATTTTTGAGAAGTGGCCAATGTGGGCTGTCGTTCTCGGTATTTTTTGTAAGAACGGTAGGAGGGTAAACTAGCTCTAGGTGGTATTATTTATTCATGTTTAAACTTAAGAATTAGGCACTAAGTGAAGATGTAGTATACTTGGGCAAACGTGAGTGGAGGACCCTATATAGTCGGGCGGTGGATTCTGGAACTATAGACCCAGTCGGGCGGTGGATTCCGGGGCTGTGGTTGCATGCGATGGAGGCGAGCCTTAATTAAATCCAGGATTATGATTGATCAGGCATTGGATTCTGGGATCATAATTAGTCGGTCGGATAGTAGGCCGTACTCCAGTGTATATGTGTATACCGGGGCTAGAGGGACACTTGCAAGATGTTCACAAGACGACGATTCTGTGTAGTCGTGCGGTGGATCTCTGAGACTGAAATCCGTACTTGTGAAATTTCTAAACATTTTTATTACTGCGTAGTTATCATGGCGAGGGGAAAACTCTTTAATGTGGAGTACGTAGGTGCTCTCCCTCGGACCTAGTGGTATGGGTTGCATAGAATCCGAACAAGGATGCATTAGTGTCATTGTAGTATAACATCTGCATTAGACATTAAGTCATATCATACACTAACATGTTTAGGATAGTCACTCTATATACTTTTATATGCATTCGAGTTTGTGTTTGTTAAAGTAAAATATATCGTTATAATATAGCATAGAGAGGATCACTGTTTATAACATTGCATCGGTTGTAAGCAACTGACGTGCCCACAGATTTTCAGTGCAGGGCTTGATCGGATTGGAAAGGACTTAAAGATGGTTGATGATAAAGATTATATTCATAATTTAAGTTGTTGATATTAGAGTTTTACTTCTTTTGTATTTTATTCAGTTGTGTAACTCTGTAATAAACATTGTTGCGTAATAAAAGAAAAGTTTAAATTTCCTTATAAAATTGTACGAATTGACGTAAAAGATCATGTTGTACTACGAATTACATGTAAATGGAATTCGGGGGGTTACAAGTGGTATCAAAGCAAACTTCAATAAGTAGTACGAAATTTCAAGGACAACACATTAGGGTGGACATTAGAGTGTGAGTTCAGTTTATAGAGATTTAAATGTAAGTGGTTTACGTTTGAATTGCTCTATACACTGATGTCTTCTCCTCCTTTTCCCTATTGGATGGTTGGAGTCATGAATGATGAAGTTATGAAGCTTGCATTCGTAATAACCCCCCGTATACAATTGTTGTGGTATTGTATGCGAGTATGTCTTCCCTTGGTATCAGATTGGTGTTGCGGAAGAGTGGTTGGTGTGAACCTATATTCATGATGCCTTACACGTGGACACACTTCTCTCTTTAAAATTTTCTTCGTGGATTTTTATCGTAATAATTTTTCATCCTTTTTTTTAATAAAAAAAAGAAAAAGAAATATTAATTTCTTATACTATTAATTCACTTTGATATCTACTATTTCATCTACAACTCTTAATCTTGATCTTTTAAGTTTGAATTACTCGTTTGATGTTTCATCCTCCTTATTTTTGCGCTTTACACTACTTATTAAATTTCTGCTATTTCTTTTACGTATTAAGTTTTGAATTATTACTAAATTATTTTTAAGACTATCATTTTTCTTTGTTATTATTTCTGTTAAATTCTTTAATTTCAATTTTGTATGTTTACATTCGCTTTACAAATACTTTGATTTCATGATACTGTATTTTCCCATTATTTTAAGATTGTAATGTTTTAAATATGACATATTTCTACACATTATAAATCATCTTCCTACTATTTTTTTATATTGCTTATATTCGATATTTAAAATCTATCATTTTATTTGAATAATTTATCGTTGTAATTTTCTACTCTTATTATCTCAACTTTTACTTCTATTTTCATATCACCAATTTAAAAAACGTAACTTCTATTTTCATTCTTTATTAAACATCTAATATCCAAGTACATATGTAAGAATACATCTTCCCATCTGGTGCAACCTGATGTCGAGAGGGTAAATCTGCAACTAGACATCAATGGAGGCAAACTGCAAATGGATATTGGGGAGGCAAGATCTGCAACTGAATGTCCAGAAGGCAAACTACAATCAGACGTCGTAAAGGGAATTCTGCAACTTGACAAGCCTACAGTTAGACACCAACGAGGTGAATCCACAACAAAAATAGATTTTTCTACTTTAATAACCCTCACTTTTGTTTATTTTTAAATCGTATATATAATTATTGTATCTTCTTTACAAATTATTTTATGACATTAACTTGTTATACAAAATTATTTTATATTTTCTATACTTTTAACTAAATTTCATGCTCATATATATTTCAAACTTTTAACCAATAGTCTTCTCTTAAATTACTAATTCAATTTTCATCATATAGTACTAGTTCAGTTTGCGATTTTAATCATTCTATCACTTATTATTTTGATAAAATTTTGATTACCAATCATATTAATAATTTATCTATCGACTATGTTTCTATTTGTTCTTTCCAATTGCGATGTTTTCCAAATTATTTCACAATTAATGACTTAATTTATATTTTTCACTTTCATCTAATACTTTACATAATGTTGTTTTTATGAAAATTTCTCTCAATCTATCCTATCTTTTATGGTCACATTTCTTTTCTTATGCTATTTTTCTAGTTTTTCTTGTTCCTTTCTTATAAATTTTTGATACTCATAGTTTTCTTATATAAGTTTATCTTGTTTTTCCACGTTACATATTTTTATACTACATTTATTTTCTTAATAATTGCAGTTTTCGGTATACAATAAATGAGAGTTTTTTGGCCTGTACGAAATACAAATTCCACCCTAGTAAATTCTGAGGACAGAACTGTTCTAAGGGGGGAGAGTGTAACACCCCGCAAAATTGAGTAATAACAATTTTGACCACGTGTGTTACACACGTGTATTTTGTAACGTTACGAGTAATATTCGTAACGTATTTTTATATAAATGTCATATTTTGAATATTTATATGTTTTTCGTTTTCTCAAAAATCATTCCAATCCTATCTTTAGCCAACTCAAACAAGTATTGTAATTCTTGTGTTTTTACATACATTGCACGTGTTTTCGATAAACGTATCGATTACGTATATTTTTCCGTTACGTGAAATATCTATAACACTATCAATATGAATATTTTACATATATTGTATTTTTATTGTTTATGAATATTTTTCATTCTCCCGAATTTATTTTGTATTCGAATAGTTATTATTTTCTTTCGCATGTATTTTACACGTAAAATTTCATGCACATTTTATTCTAAAATTTTATTAAGTCATGTGAACTTTTCTTCTCATTTTCTAATCACACATGTATTATTTACTTATAATTAAAACCCAAAGGCCTAAAGATCATTTTAAAGCCCATGAAGTTAATTAAAAGAGAAGCCACTAATTAAAAGAAAATTCCATTAGTTAATCTACCTTTTTTTTTTTAAATAAACACTTTTAATCCTACACTTGTCATGTAACAAGTATATACTTCTAGGCTATAACCAAATAATTAAACAAATGAATGAGAAGTGTGCGCATGTGGGAAATTAAAGGGTTGGCCAATTCATGAAGGAATGAGAAGAGGTGGGGGTTTGTGTAGTAATGGTGAGCGGGTGATTAATTTTGTTAATGACTATTTATTTTTGGGTAATGTGTGTCTCTTCATTCACCCATTTAACCTTATAAATACCACCCCTCTTTTCTTCATAACCTTGCACAAAAAATCAAAAGAAAAAAAAAGATAAGAAAGATAAGAAAAGAAAGGAAAAGAAAAGGAGAGTTATTTGAGTTCTTGCTTGGAGGAAGGAAGGCTTGCTATGAGAAGAAAGGAGTCTCATTCTTGGAGCTAGGAGCCATCTACTAGGAGTTCACTTTCTTTCTTCAATTAAGGTGGGTGTCTTCTTGAACTTTCAAAATTATAGTATCATGAATGTGTAGGTAAAGTGATATATAAATTTGATATGCATATGAGTAGTGTTAAAAGTGTAATGATGATATTTAAATGAAATGCATGCTAATTGAGAGATTATCTTGTAGATAAGTTAAAATGATGTTGTTTGGGTGCATGTTAATATATTATGATTATATTGAATGAATTTGATATAAATTTTTACACAAAGTTGCTAAATAATATAAAGAAAGTTACTGTTTTGAATTTTGTTTGCACTTCAGAAAATCGTATCTAATAAAATAGTTGGAATCTAGAGCTAAAACTTTTTTGAGAGCATCTTGTATACGTCAGAAACATCTCTTTACAATTTCATAAGATTTGGAGGTCGCTTACTATTTTAATAAAACCTAAACTCAGAACTATTAGTAGTTGACTAGTTGCTGGAAATCTGTACACATTTCGGTTTTTGATCAATTCAGCATTGTAAATGAAGTAATTTGAGGAAGGTCAGAACTAAGAAATTTTAGTAGACTCGTTAACTTTTCTGAAAAGTCTAAGAATCAAATTTTCACAAAGAACTGAATTTTATATGAATTTTACAAGACTGTACAGTAGCAGTACTTCAGTATTTCGACCCCACTGTATATGTCGAAGAATTTAGGGTTATAGATACAGTATTTTGAGGAAACTTATAACTAAGAAATCGTAGTAGACTTGTACACCTTTATTTTGATATAAATAACGCAAAGTTTCGTGAAGTATATGATTTTCTATGATTTTTACAAATAGCATGAAATGCAGTTTCTGACTTCGAATTTATTGTTTTGCAAATGATACTTAAACGAAGTGATTGAAAATATATTCTCGCAGTTTTAAGTTATATTTTGGAAAAATAAAGATCATATTCATGCTTAGATGAGATGTGAACTCAAGAAAATATATGTATGATTACAGATGTTAAGAATTGGTTCAAAATAAATCAAAGGAAAAAGATGAGATGCATTTCTAATGATGAATTTTAAAGAGATTATGTTTTAATCTTAATTTACTTGTATTTAGAAAGTTTGATGAATATGGAAAGTTTATTATGAAAATAAATAATTTGAGATTTTACTTCAAGATTGATAAATAAGAATGAATGAAAGAATTTGAATGAATTATGAATACATAAATATGAGTTATAAGAGTATGAGTACCCCAAGTTGTTGAACATGGAAAAATGTGATTCTAGAAGATTAGTGATACCCAGGTACTGGAAAAAGTAATGAAAATGAATAATTGGTTTTTGAGAAGTGGCCAATGTGGGTTGTCGTTCTCGGTATTTTTGTGTAAGACCGGTAGGAGAGTAAACTAGCTCTATGTGGTATTATTTATTCATGTTCAAACTTAAGAATTAGACACTAAGTGAAGATGTAGTAAACTTGGGCAAACATGAGTGGAGGTCCTCTATATAGTCAGGCAGGTGGATTCCGGGACTATATACCCAGTCGGGCAGTGGATTTCCGGGGCTGTGGTTGCTTGCGATGGAGGCGGGCCTTAATTAAATCCGAGATTATGATTGATCGGACGGTGGATTCTGGGATCATGATTAGTCGGGCTGATAGTAGGTCGTACTCCAGTGTATATGTGTATACCAGGGCTAGAGGGACACTTGGATGTTCGCACGATGAGGATTCTGTATAGTCGGGCGGTGAATCTCCAGGACTGGAATCCGTACTCGTGGAATGTATAAACTTTGTTATATTATTGTGTAGTTATTATGGCGAGAGATAAAACCCTTTAATGTGGAGTACGTAGGTGCTTGCCCTCGGACTTATGTAGTATGCGATGCATAGAATCCGAACAAGTATGCATTAGTGTTATTGTAGTATAACATCTGCATTAGGCATTAAGTCGTATCATATACTGATATATTTAGGATAGTCACTCTTTACACTTTTATATGGATTCAAGTTTGTGTTTGTTAAAGTAAGAGATTTCGTTATAATACAGTATAGAGAGGATCGCTGTTTATAACATTGCGTTAGTTGTAAGCAACTGACGTGCCCACAGATTTTAGTGCAGGGCTTGATCGGATTGGCAAGGACTTAAAGACAGTTGATGATAAAGATTATATTCATGATTTAAGCTGCTGATATTAGAGTTGTACTTCTTGCTGTATTTTATTCCGCTGTGTGACTCTGTAATAAATACTGCTGTGTAATAAAAGAAAAGTTTTAATTTTCTTGTAAAATTGTACGAATTGAAGTAAAAGATCTTGTTGAACTATGAATTACTTATAAATGGAATTCCGGGTGTTACAATATAGACACGCCCCACTTACATTTGCCCAAGTTTTATTACATCTCCTCTTAGTGCCAAATCCTTAAGTTTAAACATGAATAAATAATACCACTAGAGTTAGCTTACCCCCTTACCGGACTTACACAAAATACAGAGAACGATAGTACATACTGGCCATTTCTCAAAATTAATAATCATTTTCAACACTTGCCGGTACTCGGGTCTCACTAAGCCTCTAGAATCAAAAAAATTTCATATTCAACAACTTGGGGTACTCATACCCTTATAATTCATATTCATGTATTAATATCTTATCAATCTTTTCATTCATTCTTATTTACCAACTAGGAAGTAAACACTTCTGGGTTGATCACACAACCAACAATTCACTTTAAATAAATTACTAAGTCTATTTGATTAACAAAAACTTCTTTTCGCATATATTTATTCTTCAAGAATATATTCAAAATACAAAGTCATTTTTTATCAATAAAAACCCTTTCCTACTCATCCATATTTCAATTATAAATCTCAATTCTATTCAAAAGATAGATTCATTATTTTCATAAGAGATTCTACTATAACTTTTTAGTTAAAAACACTTAGAATCATCCTCATTTATTTCATATAAATCCATTTGCAAACAGTAAGTTGATCAAAACCAAAAAACTGCAGTTCATTCTTCTTGTAAAAATCATAGAAAATTATATACTTCACGAAACTTTGTGTTATTTAGATCAAAATAAAGGCATATAAGTCTACTACAATTTATTAGTTATAATTTTCTCCAAAATATTATATCTTTAACCCAGAATTCTTCAAAATCTATAGTAGGGTCGAAATGCTGAAATACTGCCACTTGTACAGTGTTGTAAAATTCATTATAAATTCAATTCTTTCTGAAATTTTGATTTCCTAGACTTTACATAAAGATTAGTGAGTCTACTACAAGTTCTTAGTTCTGAATTTTTTCAAATTACTTCAATTACAATGCTGAAATGATCAAAAACCGAAATGTGTATAGATTTCCAACAACTAGTCAACTACCAACCAATTCTAAGTTTTGATTTTATTAAAATAGTAAACAACAGCCAATTCTTATAAAATTTTAAAGAGATGCTCCCGACATATGCAAGATGCTCCCAAAAAAGTTTTAGCTCTAGATTCCAACTATTTTGTTAAACATGATTTTCAAAACACAAAACAGTAACTTTCTTTGCATGATTTAGCAACTTTGTGTACAAATTTATATTCAATTCATTTAATCTAATCATGATGTATAACCATACACCCAAACAACATTATTTCAACTTATCTACATGACAATCTTTCAACTAGCATGCATTTCTTTTCATAATCATATCTATTAAACATTCTACATAACATCATCACAAAATTAACCACAACTCATATGTATAAACAATGTTATTCATCAATTATCCCACACATGAACGTTACTACATTTTAGAAAGTTCAAGAAGCCACACACCTTGATTGAAAAAGAATGATGGAAGAAAATTTCTTGGATGTTGCTCCTAGCTCCAACAAGATGCTAGCATTCTTCTCTTAGCAAAGCAAAACTCAAGCCCTCCTCCTTGAAGAAATCCAAGCACTCTCTTTCTTTTCTTTCTTTTGATTCTTGGTGCAATGTTCATGAAGTAAGATGTGGTATTTATAGGGCTAAATGAGTGAATGAAGAGACACTCATTACCCAAAAATAAATACCCATTAACAAAATTAATTACTCACTCACCATTACTACATAAACCCCCGAACATGCATCTAATAACAATACTTCGATTAGTACATTAAAAGAACAATTAGCTCCTCCATGTAATGAAATTTTTCATGTTTGATCTGCGTGTCATATTTTAAATTTATGTGTACAAGATGCATTAAAAGTAGTCGATTCATATATAATTGCAACTAGAACTTGTGTATATTTTATTGCTTTAGGTGGTACTATGCTTCAAGAATTTAAAGAATGGTGTAAAGCTAGGGAAATATATTTTAGAAAATTTCCTAAAGATGTTAAACACTGATGAAACTCTATTTTCGATTTACTAAATATTGTTACTCAATACAAAGATATTATAAATGATTTTTGTCTTGCAAAAACCATAAAAAATTTTCAAATGACTTTCCAATCATGACATTTTGCTGAATCTTTGTTATGATTTTTGGAATCTTGTAAATCCGTAACTGTGAAGTTTTTTACGTCTTATGTATCTACTTCTAGTAGTATTTTTATTTCAATCATTATTATGATGCAAACTTTTCAAGAATTGATTTCGGACGAATACATTAGCCACATTGTTGTTCCCGCTTATACAAAATTTTTGAAGTATTTTAATCCTACTCCTATGTTGTATTGTATTACTACTGTTATGAATCATCGTATCAAATTAGCAAGTACAAGGAGTTTGATTGAAATGAATTTTACTTTACTTGGAGATGAATCTGAAATTGATTGCGATGAATTTTAGCTAGCTTTGAATCGACATTGAATAACTTGTATGATTATTATGATAGAAGTTTTGCATCTAGTAGTACAACTAGTATAGTTACTTTTTCTTCTTTTACTTCTAGATGTAAGGGTAAGAGTACATTAGAAGATGTAATTGCTAATTTACTTGGTCGTATTCAATCAAAAATACCTAGGACTAATGCAGCTAATGAATTAAATTGGTATAGAAGTGCTACAATGGTGGAAAGAACATGAAAATCTTTTTCCAATAGAGATCTACTAACTCCTCATGTCTCCACAGTTGCTTCAAAAAAATTCTTTTTCTACAAGTGGCATGGTTCTAACAGATTACAGGAATCACTTGAAGCCGGATACGTTAAAAATGCTCGTGTGCACTGAAGATTGAATGAAGACTGAAAACAAGACTCAAGGAAAAGCGGCATCTATATCAACAAGTGGAAGCAACTCGTCTGAAGTCCAACAATAAGATTAGGGAATTTAGGGCGATAAGATTCTAGGTTTAGGTTAAGTAGAGGTACAAGACAGTTGTCCAATGCTCTCTGTTCAATCTAACTATAGGCTATCTCGAACTCTAGATATTATGATTATCCCCTCAAACATGTAAATGTAAATCAAGAAATATTGTATGTTCTTTATGAGTTTCTATTACTTGTATTTGTATGTAAAAAACTTGTAAAAAGTTTATGGTAGTTGAAATGAATAATATATGAATTTTTTCACTCTTATACATTTATACTTGTTGTAAATTTCTTTTTTTTGTAAGTGAAGTTGTAAATTTTTTTTAATACAAAATTACAAAAAAAATTATTAAAAAGTATTAACCGGGCCAACCTGCAATCCGGCCCGACTCGAATGGGTTCGAGGGTCGACCGGGTCAAATATTTGGATTTCGAACCCGGGCCGGCCCAGTTAAGCTGTCAGCCCGTCGAACCCGACCCGAACCTGCCCGAATATCAGGCCGACCTGAGCGGGTTCGACCCGAGGCGGCCCGAACGAACCGAATGCCATCCCTAGTTCGTAGTGATATTTGGGACGTGCTTCACTTCCTTGAGAGAGTGTATTTTCTGAGGTCAAAGTAAGCTGGTGACATCCATTTTTTAGACATGAAGACCACAGGAGTTCATTTCATAGTTTCGGCCAGACAACATGAAACTTTAAATAATTTTTGTCATCAACAGTGAAAACCAAAAGTCCGTGATTGTACTCCAAGAGCGTCATGATGATTTTCCAAAAATTTTGGTGAAGATTCGAAGTCAAAGGGTGCTCTCTACAGCATTTTGTTTGCAAAAAGGCCCTTCTAAACAAAATATTTGGACAACTTGAGGGTTCACTGTAATTTTTGAAGATTGAAAACAGTAACTCCAGCCCGCCGTAAGAGCATCTGTAGTCGTTTATGGTAAAATTATCCATATATGGATAAATAGAAATAAGATTTTCGATTCTGCTGCACTCGTCGAAAGCTATTTTATAGCAATCTATAATATAATATTAAGAGACGGCACATGAAGTGCCGTCGGTGGTGAAAAAAGCGCAAAAAACGGGTCCCATTCGGTCAGACGGCACATGAAGTGCCGTCCGTTCAACCAAAAAAAAAAAAAAAAAAAATTCTCAGCCTTAAGTCTAGGACGGCACATGAAGTGCCGTCCAAGACATCTCAGTACTTTTTGAAAATTTTTGGCATCTTTTTGGCATCTTTTGGCATCTTTTTGGCATCTTTTGGCATATAAATTTTTTTTTTATTAAAACTCGACGGACGGCACATCAAGTGCCGTCCGGGATATGCGGCACATCCTTTTGTGGCGTTTAAAAAATCAGATAAAATATAATTTTTCCAAACGAACGGCACTTCAAGTGCCGTCCGACGATTAAAATATTAATTTTTTTCGTGGGACGGTGCTTCGAACGCCGTCCCTCATTTATCGATAAATACTATATCGATTCTCATTCATAGCAATCTACTGTAGCGATTTATCGATAATATCGATATATAGCAAACGACTGCAGCTGTTTTTTAAACCAAATATCGATATTATCGATATATAGCAAACGACTACAGATGCTCTAAGGGATTTTGGTTTTGAGATTTAGATTATTTTAACACTTAGCATAGTGATTAATACTAATCCTAAGTTTTAAAAAAAACACACACACACCCACCCACCCACCCCCACCACCCCCCGGAAAAGGTCTACACCTCTCCAATTAAACCCAGGCTAACTTATTCCCCCCCCCCCCCCCCCCCCCCCCCCCCCCCCCCCCCCCCCCCCCCCCCCCCCCCCGCGGCGAAAATGTATACACCTCTCCAATTAAACCCAGGCAAACTTATCCATCCCGGCCTCGAGCTATATATATTAAAATAAAAATAATAATTAAAAAAAAAAGGAATTTGAGAGAAAGAGGACAGCAGCAGCGCCGCCAGCCCCTCTCCCTTCTGCCTCGGAATCCGAGCCCGGCCGACCTGACGACAGCCCGAACAACCCGACCCGACGCCGATGCCCTCTTTCCCTTGCGTGTTGCCTCCATACAATCCGAGTCCCGCGGCCACCCTTTCGCTTGGTATTTGGTTCAGCTTTCTTTTATTTCTCAGGAATATGAACACATGATCATGCTGTGAAAATTTGATGGATGATGAACGATGAATAATAGTTTTTATAGTTGAGAATTATGCTTCAATTTGAGTTCAATATGTTTGGGATTAGTGGTTTGATTGAGATTATGAACCATGCATAAGTTTGAACATGATAGTTGAGTTGATAATTGTGAAATTATGATGGATTTCCATTGAGGAATTTTTTGCCTTCATAGGCCACTTTTTGATAGTATTTACGTTTTTGGGCCAAGTGCCAAACTATTAGCGTTCGTAGGCTAGCCACTGCCACGTTAG
Organism: Hemerocallis citrina; assembly: GCA_017893485.1. Classification (NCBI taxonomy): domain Eukaryota; kingdom Viridiplantae; phylum Streptophyta; class Magnoliopsida; order Asparagales; family Asphodelaceae; genus Hemerocallis; species Hemerocallis citrina. The sequence continues at coordinate 132,869,252 of CM030362.1, forward strand.
CAGCGGCCGCTATTGGGAATATCGGTCTCTTCATTTCGAGGTCGCTAATAGGAATAGCGACCTATGTTTTAATTTTTTTTTTGAATTTTTTGTTTGCCGTCGCTATTCCCACTAGCGACCTTAGTATAATGAGATTAGTCGGCTCGAATGAATGTATTGAGACACTTAGCAATTGCTAAAAAGTTTTTTCCAAAAATTTAAAACTGAGGTCGCTATTGGGAATAGCGACCTTAGTATACTAAGGTCGCTATTCCCAATAGAGACCTCAGTAGGAAACACAATCTACTTATTCTTTGTAAAATTTGCAAAATAGTTTTATAACTAAGGCCTCTACTGGGAATAGCGACCTTAGTTAATAAAGGCCTCTATTCTGAATAGCGACCTTAGTTTTAAAAAAAATTGATTGTCATTTTTCAGAAAGCAAAAGCTCTTTAGATTTTGCTAAGTGCTAGAATACAACTCATTAAAGCTAAGGTCGCTAGTGGAAATAGCGACCTCAGATGGAGTCGTAACGACTCAAAAGCAATTAGAGGGCCCATCTGAGGTCGCTATTGAGAATAGCGACCTCAGTTGGAGGAGGTCGTGAGTGGCATTAGCGACCTCCTTTACACATACTCAGTCCAATCCCCTCCCGTACTCTACCAAGTGTGGGAGTACAAATTTGGTGGGTATGAAGCGGCCGCTATTCCCAATAGCGGCCGCTATTCCCAATAGCGGCCGCTGCTGACGTGGCAGTGGCTAGCCCACGAATGCTAATAGTTTGGGACCTGGCCTGAAAACGCAAATACTATCAAAAAGTGGCCTAGTACGGTAAAAAATTCTCCATTGAAACGCAAATCATTCAAGTAATTATATGATTGAATCATGTGTGATAATTGGTAGATCTTGTGTTATATTCCATGCTTGTGCGTTTTTCGTATTGATGAATTATCTAGATAACCATTAAACCAAGGAGAAATACTAGGCATACATGAAATTCTACCCCAAACATATATGGAACTTGTCTTTTAGTGGTTGGTATGTCCATTAATCACTAAAAGACAAATGGATAAGACCCAACAATCACTAAAAGACAAGTCCCATGTAAGTTTGGTGTAGAATCTCATATAAGTCTAGCATTTCTCTAAACCAAGAAGCATGCGGTGCATAATGGTGATGAGGGTGGAGAGGGCAACGAGGTCTCAGGAATTGAGTCTTCCCTTATGAAGACAGATGCTAGTTTTGGAAAGAATGGCAACTCATCGGTTAATTGCTAACCCTAAAGATGGTGATGAGCGAAACTAGAGAAAGAAGTCAAAAGTGGATGGAGTTCTTCTAGCGTCTTCGAAGACCCATGTGACGCCTCCATTGCCTGCCCCAAACCCACGTGCCTCGTCAGGCACCCGCCTCTGAATCCTCGCCACGTGGCTGGCGCTAGGACAGAGAGGAGCGGGTTTTCAAAGCCCTGGTCATTCATGGGCTTGGGCCTAACTATGCATTTGGGCCTATAGTGGGGTCCAATTCTAATTCAGTTGTGTCTAATGGGACGACGTGAATATTTATGGGCGAAAAAGTGAAGAACAAGATAAATCCTGCTTCGATTTGGAAGACGATGATCTCTATAACCTTGATGTCAAATTTGTAGCAGATTCCCAGTCAGTCCCTATAATGGAGTCTACACTAGATTTTGTTTCGTCTACATTTCCTTCAATGAGTGTTTCTCAAGTTGCATGCGGTCACCACAAAAAGTCGCAAGGTTTCAAAGATCACAAATCGATTAAGAATGCTCATAAGGAGTCTTGAGATTTTTTGGAGATTGCGGCTGTTGCTAAGTCCACTAAGACTGATGATGGAGGTACGCATTGTTTTTATCTTCCATTTTTAATTTTATGTATGATGCTGAGGTTTTAAATATGGCCGAAACTTGTGGTCCTGTGGTAGGCATTACTGATCGCAATTCTCTCCTATTGTTGGTCTCCAAGAAACCAAACTATCACATGCTGTCAGCCTTAAAAGAGTCAGAGGGACCAAGATCTCGGAGTGGAGTATCGTTCCCTTCATTGGGCCATTAGGTGGTATTGCTATTGGCTTTAACCCTAGTCGTTTTTCCTACCTGGATGAATTCAGAGGGGAATTCTCCTTATCTGTTCTTCTACATCATAATGATAATTGGACATAGCCTATTTTGATAGTTTATGGCCTAAATATCGCTTCTTCTAGACCCATGTTCTGGAATGAGTTACGATCGATCCATTTACGTTGGAATCATCCTTGGCTAGTGGGGGGTGACTTTAACATCACTAGATTTACGTTTGAACATAGGGGCAGAGGTACTAGCGATGTTGATAGAGAGGAGTTCAACCAGGTTATTACTAACATAGAGCTGGTCGACATCCCAATTCCAGATGGTAGGTTCACATGGTCTAATATGCAATCTTTCCCTATTTTAGCTAGGGTAGATAGAGTTCTAGTCTCATTGGATTGGGAGACTAAATTCCCTCTAGTCTGTGCCAAATCTCTCCTAAGACCTACTTCGGACCATGTTCCTATTTTACTTGACTCGGGTGAGGGACATGCTAGCAACCCGAATAAATTCAGGTTTGAGAATGCTTGACTGAAAATTCAAGGCTTCCATCACCTAGTATTGGAAAACTGGGCTCTTCCCACTAGAGGCAATGAGGCGGCAGTAAATTGGTGCGAAAAGATTCGCAGGCTTTGGGCTTAGCTGCGAAAATGGAACCGTACTCGTTTTGTGACTATCTGGCGAGCTAAGGATTCCATTCTACAGATATCAATGACCTTGAGAGATAGAGGAACATAGGGACCTCTCCCAATCCGAACGCAATAGGTTGTTATCGTTAAGGGAGAACATATCGAACTGTACAAATTGGAAGAAATTAAATGGCAACAGAGATCCAGAATTTTGTGGCTCAAGGAGGGAGATGCGAATACTACATTTTTTCACCGTATTGCCATGCCGAAGATCTAATATCATCATATTGATTCAAACAGAGTCAGGGGTAATTGAAGAAGAAGAAGATACCCATCTCGCTTTCTAATCTCAACTTCAAGAACATGTTTGGTTGCCAAACTGATTTCAAGGTCCCTTTTAGTGATGAATTTTGGCAGATTAGAGTCGAAGGTTTGGACCAGTCCTTTCAAACCCTCGAACATCCATTCATGGAGGAAGAGGTTAAAGGGGTGGTTCGCCAGATGGGCAATGACAAAGCTCCTGGTCCTGATGGGTTCCCGATATTATTTTATCAGACTTTCTGGGATGAGATCAAAGACGATTTCATGGTGGTTATCAATGAGTTTCACAACCACAGTCTCAGACTGGGACGAATTAACTACACTGAGGTGGTCTTATCCCTAAGAAGGAAGAATCTCGTGGTGTCAGTGACTTTTGCCTTATCAGCCTCCTCAATTGCTAAATCAAAATTATTACTATCATTCTGGCCAACAGATTAAGCATCATGATGGACCGATTGATCAATAATGAACATAAGGGTTTCATTAAGGGACGCTATATATTAGATTGCGTAGCTACTGCTGAAGAAACTATCCACCATTGCCATATCTCGAACGACATGAGTTATTTGTTAGAATTGGACTTCGAGAAAGTCTACGACTCAGTTGAATGAGATTGTCTTTTTGAAGCGCTTAGAGACTTTGGATACAATTGGATCAGATGGATCTGGCACTGCCTCTTTACTAGTCAGTCGGCCATACTGATAAATAGAAAGGCCGGTAGGACCTTTTCTTGTAGGAGAGGTTTGTGGCAGTGGGATCCTCTTTCACCTTTACATTTTATGATTGTCGTAAATATTGTTAAATGCATGATGGACAATTGTAGACAAGAAAGTTGGCTTTCACTAGAAGCTAGGAATAGTAACCGCCCTGGATGCTCAATCTTATAGTAAGCTAATGATACTCTGCTTTCTGGAAACGGTGACTTAGGGGAGACTATCGCCATCAAAGGAATCCTATATTGTTTCGAAGCTTGGTCGGGTCTTAAAGTAAATTTTCACAAGAGGGCCCTCAGTCCTATTGCTATGTCTGAGGAAGATGCTCGGGAACACACAATTTGCCTAAATTTCAAACTTGATAATTCCCTATTAAGTATTTGGGACCGCCTCTTCGTCTCGCTAAACTTAAGAAATCTGATTGGATTTCGATTATTGACCGAGTTGAAGCTAGGCTGACGGGATGGAAAGGATATGTAACACCCCACTCCAATACTCAGAAAATTTTGTATATTTTTAGAAGACAAATTAATACTTATAGTACAATTGTCCACCACAGGCTGCCTCTTAAAAGGTGGTTAACCAATTAGATGACTCTTGATCATAAGCTATTATATTTTAATACTAATTAATATTGTACTCTCCCGATATGGGATAAATCTCAACAATCCTTTCTCTACTAATACCGTGTACAACAAGAGTTCTTGTGGGCCCCCTTTGCTTTTCCACGTCACACTCACAAATCCAGAACATCGGCTGCCTCAAACTCAATGGGTGGGTCCCCTTGCTTGATGACGTCACGCCAACGTCACATGCCAGCAGCAGCAATTGCTGCACATCTGAATCCGTGGGCCCCTCCCCTTATTCCAATTACTACACATATGCCATTCTTATATATATATATATATATATATAGTATTCATATTAGAAATTACGGTATATTACATACATCCCACCTTTAGAAATCAGCATCCTCGCTGAGTACGGGGCATGTCATTTAGCGTAGGATCCTCTTTTCTAGTCGATGTGGCATCGTCCTCGATCCCGGAGATCAGTGAC